>JARBWK010000002.1:4959552-5559552 GCA_030556195.1 Anolis apletophallus | reverse complement strand
TAGGTCAGGGAACGGTCCAGGGTAACTCCCAGGTATTTGGGTGTGCTGCAATGCTCCAGTAGGATTCCTTCCCAGGAAATCGTCAGAGCTCGAGATGCTTGTCTGTTCTTAAGACGAAAAGCACATGTCTGTGTCTTAAATTGATTAGGAATCATAGAATATGGATAACTGTTTAATAACATAGATTTATGGAGGAACATAGAAATATTGCAAATAATAAAAAATAAATAATATCTTTGACTCACTCACAGACAGGCCCCTTCCACACAACTGAATAAAATCCCACATTTTCTGCTTTGAACTGAGATCTATGGCAGTGTGGACTCAAATAACCAAATTTAAAGCAGATATTGTTGGATTTTCTGCCTTGATATACTGGGTTATATGGCTGTGTGGAAGCCCCCCCCCCTCTGCACTACTGCTGCTGCTCCTCCCTGTGGAAACATTCCAGGGTCCCGTCCCCCCCGCAACGGATTTCATAAAACTTTTTAAAAACACAAAAAATGGGGGATTGGCCCAAACATTATGGAACTCGGGGAACTTGCAATGCTAAGTATGTCCTTCTAGTGTAGCCACTTCTGTCTTGATTATCTTAAAATGACAGAAAGGGGAGTCCCATTGCCACCTATAGCTGGAACTCTCTGGAAAATCTGACTGCTGTCCCCAAAAAAATGGCATATCACCTATTAAAAAAATGAAAGTTCCCAAAAAAAATGGGGGAGGAGATGTTAGAAAACATCGTGAAATTTGGGGAGGATTTTTCCTGAAATGTACCCTCTACTCAGGCATGTAGCCGGGGGGCTAAGGGGGCTTCAACCCCCTTCCCCCGAAATTCTCAGGGTGGTCCACGAAAAGGCCTTACTGGTACATTATTTAAACTGTTATGTTTATTCATATCATGATCTGATCACCATGCTCATTATATCCCACATTAATGGGGTTATTGGGATAACAATACAAAAGGTTTGCTAGGGTAGACCCTCTTCCACCCAATCTCAGCCCCCCGAACCAAACTCAGCCCCTACTGCTCACTCTTTTCCAATAACTTCTGCTGCTATCACCAGTTTCAGACTGAGATTTTGAGCATATGTTAAAACCTAAGAAAGGAGTTGAACCCTGGTTCAGTGGTCCAGCAGTTACCTTTCATGTATGCATTCAGGCTTTTGATACTGGGTCACCGAGAAGTAGGCTTGTTCTATAGGAATGCCAATGAGAAACCAATTTGTAATAATCTATAGCATTAAATATGTATGCGTATGTAACTGAACTAAGTAGATGTGTTCCTGAGCATTACTTCTTTAACAGAAAATTTGGTATCTGTGGCAAAAATAGCACATGGTGCATCTACACTCTCAAATAAATGCAGTTTGACACCACTTTAATTGTCATGGCTCAATTGGAAGTTATAGTGTTACAATGCTTTTACATTCTTGGCGAAAGAGTGCTGGTGGAAAGGCATATTCCATAGCATTGAGCCATGACAATTAAAGTGGTGTTGAACTGCATTCATTCTATAGTGCAGATGCAACTAAAGTCTATCAGGTTGGCTTATAGATAACCTGAATCTAGTTTGTTACACCAAACATTTGAGTTCAGGGCAGAGTCATAATTTGAATCAGGCACTCTCTCATTTAGAGTGTCATCCTTAGATCTCCATCCACCTTGGATCCTGTGCTGAGAGAACAATGAAATATAAAATAAATAAGGAAACAAATAGGCAAATAAATAAGTATGCTTTGTTCCAATGATTCTTGAACTGCTACGAGTCAATGAAGTGAACTGTACACTGAATTTTCTCTATGGGTTTTCAATTCAGGTCCTTGTACAATCATGGCACCCATTAGTTTAATTTGGGCTAACCTATTTGTTCCTGTAAGTTACTCCAAAATGCCATTGTAAAAGCAAATTATGTCTAAGTAAACCACACCAAGCTTCTAGAGAAAAGATCAAAACACAAATGTGAATAACGGTAACAGCAGACGCTGCTGTTCTCCAGATTAAATCAATGAAATGTGTTGATAGCTGAGACTAGCCATTCAGTAATATTACATTTCTGTGTTTTATGCAAAAAGTTTAAAAAAAAGGTTTTTAAAGGATCATTTTAGTTCTCAGAAATAACATTGCATCATTCAGTAATCCTCTGGTCTGAAAATGAAAGGAAGCTCTGTTTGCAGAAAGCGAGGGGAGGGGATTTGTCCTTTCCCTCTCATTTTCTGTAGGTGTTCATCAACCATTGCCGTTTGCACCTAGCCGTATCAAGCTACAAGTATATTAAAAGGTCTCTCCTCTCAAATGAAATGTCTTACAATTTAAATCTCTCCCTAGGAATGTCAGCATTGCCATGGGACTTCTCCAAGCTTCCAAAGCAAACAAAATTGACACAGTCGATTTGGAGTATAAATGTCGGCAGCTTTATTAAATATGCATTAAAGTGCAACAGTCATAAATTACATGCACTCAGCTCACTCCAAACATAATGCATATAACTAAATAACTTTCTGGCTGTACAAGCTGAGTGATAAGTCCAACTGAGAATGGAAAGTCGGTTCAGTAGAAAACAGCTGGCTCGGGAGATGCTCTTTGCTTTAGGAGGATCCTTGCCAAGGGGGAGGGTGGCTTAGTTTTCTATAAGAAGACCAGTGTAAGGGTGAGGTTGAACAACAATTAGGGTCCCCCCTCCTCTGCCACTTCCTGGCTGTGATTAGACTCTTTAATTGGAAATTGAAACGTTAGATTCAATGTGGGCAACTGCACAGTTGTGGGAATATTTAGCATTTCCCCCCTCCAGGCATGAGTTTGTAGTACCATGTTTGGTGCAACCAGAAATCTTAGAATCATAGAGTTGAAATGATTATAAGGGTCATCTAGTATAGCCCTCTACTATGCTTGAATATATATATATATATATATATATATATATACACACATACATACACACACACACACACACACACACATACTGTAAAGAGGATCATTCACGGCAGCATTTGACACGGTCAATTACAACCTTTTGACCCATCGCCTCGCTATCGCACCCTTTTCCCTCTTCCAGTCTGCTTGGACTTCTCCTGTTCTCCAAGAATTCTCAAAGATTATTGCCAGTGATTCTGAAATTACTTCTGCTAGTTCCTTCAATACTCTTGGATGTAGTTCATCTGGTGCTGGAGACTTGAATTCATTTAGAGTAGCCAGGTATTCCTGGACTATTTCTTTACCTCATTTTATTCAGGTTATTTATTGGCTGCATTTCATGATAACAAATAAAAATTACCAAAGACTTACATCCACTGTAACGACATTATTCAGGTTATTTATTGGGAGATCTATCTATCTATCATCTATCTATCTAATCTATCTTGATATATTTTTTATATACCTGTGTTAAAATTGTACTCATTTTTAATAGCACAAAATGCCTGGTAAATGTAGAACTAAAATAAAAGTCTAAAACACCAAGGTACTACTTTCTGACAATATCAGTTATTTCTGTTTATGTTATTTCCTGGTGATTTATTGCCATAAGTCTCTTGGCTTTCCTCCAAACATCTCTTGGCAACTGAGTCAACCAAATTAATTTCCTACAAAAAGGGATGCTCTACTGTGACTTAAAGGCTGTCTTCATCGTCTTGCTAATGATCTCCTGCGTGCTGCCCTACTGTAGGTTTATTTTTCCTTGCTTGCTTGTTGTGAAAATCAAATTTTGTAGGTGCATCTACTAACTAGGAATCAGGTTTTCAATGTCAGTATTAGGCTTGTTTGATGAAGGAAAAAAACTGGTTCAAAACTCGTTTTGGATGTAGGGGGCACTGGCGATTCGTTTCTGAAATGATTTGAAAAATTTTCCAAAAAAGTCGGAAATTTCCAAAATTTCCAAACTTTCCGAATCGCTTCGTTAATGGTGGGCACAATTGTGCAATGCGCAAAAACCTGCAGATTGGACAGGCAAAACTTGGGGGATTCCCTTTCCATTAGTTTTAGACCACTACTGACAAAACTTGCCGCAGTGGTAGAAAATATTCTAATTCTACTAATTTTCAATATGTTTAGAAGACCCCTGGGTTTTCTTGACAATTTTTAAAGTATGCCTCTGTTCAACATTGCCCCAGAGGATGGCAGCATTCCACTCCGGCCCTCCAAGTTGTGGCTGCCCACCATTGGCCAGTGTTCCACCCTATCACCCCAACCCTCAAAGACCAGGAGGGAGAAATCCCCTCGAGGACTGACCACTTGTCTGCCCTGTGGATGCCAGCGGTCCTCCCCGACCACCCCCTCTAGCAACTGGGGATGCACAAAACTTATAACCCTAAAGAGAGGAAAGGGGCCTTCCAAAGTTTTATTGTGTTGTTCCCCAAGAAAAGGATTGGATTAGTAGATTTCTAGTTTTCCAAGGTACCATGTGTAACCCCAAGGAGAGGAAAGGGGCCTTCCAAAGTTTTATTGTGTTGATTCCCAATGAGAAGATCGGATTAGTAGATTGTTCCAACTTGTGACCCCCAAGGAGAGGAAAGAGGCCTTCCAAAATTTTAGTGTGTTGATTCCCAAGGATAGGATTGGAGTAGATTTCTACACAATGTTTCAAGGAGTGGAAAGGGGCCTTCCAAAGTTTTATTGTGTTGTTCCCCAAGAAAAGGATTGGATTAGTAGATTTCTAGTTTTCTAAGGTACGATGTGTAACCTCAAGGAGTGGAAAGGGGCCTTCCAAAGTTTTATTGTGTTGTTTCCCAAGAAAAGGATTGGATTAGTAGATTTCTAGTTTTCCAAGGTACCATGTGTAACCCCTTCCAAAGTTTTATTGTATTCAAAGATCGGATTAGTAGATTTCTAGTTTCCCAAAGTACAACTTGTGACCCCCAAGGAGAGGAAAGAGGCCTTCCAAAATTTTAGTGTGTTGATTCCCAAGGATAGGATTGGATTAGTAGATTTCTAGTTTCTCAAAGTACCACATGTAATCCCAAGTAGAGGAAAGGGGCCTTCCAAAGTTTTATTGTGCTGATTCCCAAGGATAAGATTGGATTAGTAGATTTCTAGTTCCCCAAATTTACAAAAGATAGTGATTTAAGGAAACATTAGACTACTGTTATTATAAATTGCAGTGCAATTGACTATGACTTATGATGACTCTATGAATGAAGGACCTCCAAGACACTCTGGTCCCTTCTACACTGCCAAATAAAATCCAGATTATCTGCTTTGAACTGGATTATGTGGCAGCGTAGATTAAATTAATCCAGTTCAAATAAGATAATGTGGAGTTTTTGCTTTGATCACCTGGATTATTTGGCAGTGTAGAAGTGGTCTCTGTTATCTGCTGTCCTTCTCATATCTTGCAAACTTAGGTCAACTTTGGCTTCCTTCATTGAATCTATCCACCAGAAATGAATCTATCCATCTCTTTTCCTACTGCTTCCCATCTTACCAAACATTGTTGACTTTTCCAGGGAGTCATGTATTTCCTTGATATAACCAAAATATGATATCTTAGTTTAGTCATCTTCGATTTTGTGGAGAGTTCACACTTCATTTGATTTAGGACCCATTAATTTGTCTTTTAAGTAGTCTATAGTATCCGCAGAAACCTTCTCCATCATTACACTCCAAGTGAATGTATTTTCTTCCTTTCAATTTTATTCACTATCAGTGCTCATCACAATAAATGGTAATTAGAAATGCAATGGCATGGGCAATTCTGATTTTGATATTAAAGGGTACAGCTTTACGCTTGAAGATTTTGTGTAGTTATATCATAGCTGGCCTTTCAAGACCTAATCTTCTTCTGCTTTCATAACTGTAGTCCATTGACAAAGGCTGTTTGATGTACAGAAAATGCTGCCATCAGTGACACAATCAAAGTCTGAAAATGTAAACCAACTCATTATGATCTACTAGAATTGCCAATTCAAGATTGTTTCAGACTCTGAGGTCTCCTGGGCAAAATCTGAGACTTAGCAAAGAGGGCCAGTGATATCATTAAGTGTTCTGCATTAAGTACCAATCATGGTTTCTTACAGTTACACCAACACACACACACACTATGTATGTTTCTCTTTGAAAAACAAGACAGAAATGTTAGCTAAAGGGGTTTCAGCCTGAGATGCAATGAGGCTATTGTTTCTTCTTACTTTCTCGGGGAGAGGGGATAAGGAATATTTAATCTACCTTAGTTGCTTCTAGCAAGAAATTGGTTGTAGAAGATAATCCTTGTCACCACTTGATTAGAGGGAAAGAGGAAGCTAATGAAGTAAATACAGAGACTTTTGGGAGTGTCTTTGCAAGCTGCAGCAGTAAATCAATTCAGGCTTGCAAGTTCTATTCACCCACTATTCACCCACTATTTGAGCTGAAGCTGTGTACATAGCTCTATCTTCTCATCTGCAGTTGAGTCCACTGAAATTGGAGAATATACTCCCTCGTCTCTCACCTAGGGAGCACCGGGAATATGGCGCAGCTGGCTAAGTGTCAGCTTCATAAGATCTCTCTGACCAGTAGGTCATGCGTTCGAGGCCTGCCCGGGTCAAGGTGGGTGCTCAACTTTTAAGTGTAGCCTGCTGTTGACCTTTGCAGCCCGAAAGACACTTGCATCTGTCAAGTAGGAGATAAAGGTATCACATTAAGTGGGGAGGCACATTTTGACTGAATTATGCCACTACCTCAACTGTGTTGTTGTTTTTACTGTGTTGCTTGTTTTTAATTGTTCTTAACCTTCTGTATTTTATTGTGCCTTCGGCTCTTGTAAGCCGCCGCAAGCCTTCAGGAGTCGGCGGCATAGAAACCCGAATAAATAAATAAATAAATAAATAAATTATGAGGCCATCAAAGAACTCCAGGAATGCTGAGGAATGCGGAAGGAACAACAAGGGACGCTGGGAACATTGAGAGATGAGGAGTGCGTCAGCTCCCCCTGGTGGCCAGAGTTTTCCTCTGTTGGTCTATATGTGTGTATGTGGAAATGGCAGGGATCGTCTGCTAAGTATGTGTACCGGTAATCCGCTCTGAGTCCCCTTTGGAGTGAGAATAGCGGAAAATAATAAATAGGGAGTAACCATAAACATTGAAACTCAAAGCCAAGCCTTGACATTTGGCAACCCCATGATCTACATAGGGAATGTTGCCTTATTGGGTAGGACTGACATGTCAGCTCTACTGTATCTCACAAATGAAACATGGTGGTGGAATGAGACCTGAAACTGGTCAGGAAGTCAAGCAGATACCATACAATAACTTTGGCAAAAAGAATCTACCAAATCCCAGTGCTGCTTTCAGTTCAACCTACTCATAGTACTGACTGAGACAGACAAAGTTTATTTCAATCACCAGTATTTTATAGATTTTCAGAGTTATGTAGAAAATGAGAAATCTGCATGAGCAATATCTAATACATATGTGGTAATCCTTATCTGAGATCTATGAGACCAGCACAGAATGTACCCAGGGCTTGTTTATTGTTAAAGAGGATGTTCTCAGGGTCTTGTACTGTATGTCCTTCTTCTTGGCTTTTCTTCATGAACGAAGATTCAGGAAGGACTCATCCCACACTTTTTACAAGCGCGTCGATGATTCAGAGGTTGGTTGTGTCCTTTGAGCATGTGCAATGGACCTTTCTGGTGGAGTGCAGCGTGCACAGAACTGGCCTCACCCTTTAAACCAAAGGTTTGTCTGCCAGGGACTAGCAAGCTTAGGATGGTGGCAGCGAGGTCCTCAGGTCGTAGGTTTGGTTTGAGTTTCCTTCTCTAGATGGCTGACCTTACAGGGTTAGACAAGCACTATCTGCCTGGGTTTGAAACCAGAGTTTTCCTTCTCTTAGGATGGTTGCCAAAAGGCTAGAGAGCCCGTCCTGCCCTTTGACGCTCTTTGTCAGACCCTTCGGTTGTGACCTGTCTGGCATGGGAGGCCCTACCGGTGGCTATTATGCCGCTGCCAGCATAACTCACAACTTCATTAGGGTATGGAAGCCTCTCCCCCACAACAAGGGGGCGCCAACGGAGAGGTACTGTATGTACTTATTATGGAAATACATGAGCTGTCTGAACGTATCTCCCTCTTTGAAACATCTTGGAGGTTGAGATCATCCAGGAGGCCCTGCTCTAGATTCCATTCACTTCACAAGCACAATTGGTGGAGATGAGACCACCTTCTCAGTGGTGGCCCCTCAGCTGTGGAACTCCCTCCCGAAGGTAATCAAGGAAACTCCCTCCCCAAGGAAATCAGATCAGCTCCCTCCCTCCTGACTTTCAGAAAGAAAGTGGGACCAAACCTTTGAACAATGGCTCTCATTACAATAAGTGACTATGGAACAGTGCAATTTATGACAGGAATGGCTACTGGAATATACCTTTGGACTGCGTGGTTTTAAGAAATTGTTTTTAAGATTGATATGTTTTTAATTAATTGGTTTTAATGTATATGCTTCGTTTTTATATATGTATATATACATGGCTTGAATTGTGACTCCAGGCTTTCCTCTTCATGTATTTTTCTGCATGATACAAACAATAGCTCTGCCCTCGCATGCATCCCACTTTCAGCATTGGTGCTTCATTCACTGAATTTGAAAGCATTGTGTTGAAGAGAGCTGGTACTGTCACTCTCTTCAATCCTGTTCTTTTGGACTCAGCCGAGTGATGTGCCATAGTTGAAGGGGTGGAGGGCGCACCATCAGAAAGCTAAAGTGTCGGGATGTGAGGGTGATCTGGCTGCGACATCTGTCACCCCATTATGAGGGTTGATTTGTCTGATCTAGCTGCCTAAGCAGGTGTCCCCTTCCTCCCTTACTGCTCCTTGTGCATCCTTCCCAAAGCTATGCGCTTGGTGGAAGAGGATGACATCCCAGGTATAGGAGTGTACTGAGGTATAGCTTCGGCCCAGGTATAAGACAGCTGCACTCCTTTGTTCAAACCTCCAAACAAGCTCAAGAAAGCCAAGGTACCACTGTCTTAGCCACTCTTGTGGACAATTTTGTAGTAAAGGTAGGTAAAGGTTTTCCCCTGATATTGTCCAGTCTTGTCTGACTCTGGGGGTTGGTACTCATCTCCATTTCTAAGCTGAAGAGACACCTCCAAGGTCATGTGGCCAGCATGACATCTCCAACGTAGAGACCACCGGCTTGAAGGCGGATGTCACCGAGAAAGCTTCCTCCCAGCAACCCATCGGTCACTCTCGATGTAGATGTGGCTGCAGAGCTGGGAGGAAGCGGAGGGGGCGCCAGTCACAGAGCGCCACATCCGGCAATGACCAGAGAGTTCTACATTGGAAGGAGTGCAGAGCAGCAGCTCCAGCTGCCCAGAAGAGCAAGCGGGCTGAAACACGGGCGCCGGAAGCTGAACCAGAGGAGCATTTAAAACATAGAGTCAACTGACGTAAACTTCAGCACCAGCGGTTCGGCCCCAGAATTTTCTGGGGTCTGTTGGCTGGGAGCTGGAGTTGGACTGGAACTTTAAACTCTCCTAAAGGAGCCCAGTATGGAGTGGCAAGGGCCTCCCAAATCGCTATGGTTGAGACCCCTCCTTGCCATCTGACTGGAGTCCGTCCCCCCCATCACTTGGAGGTGTAGCCGCATTGAGGTTGCGGAATGGGCCCTTAAAACCAGACTTTAGGGCTGCTCAGTCCCCAACCTTACCTACGGCCCCTAAACTGACTATCGATCCCACCTGATATGCAACTCTTAGTTCACCTCCACTTTCTTGTATTTATATTTACTTTTAGGTAATGTGTTGGTTTTATATGTGTACTGTACTCTGTGTTGGATTGTATTTATGCATACTATTGTAAACCACTCCGAGCCTTCGGGGAGTGGCGGTCTATAAATGTGAAGCATAACTAACCAACTAACTAACTAACTAACAAAATAAATAAATAAATAAATAAATGCATGTAGCCCCATTACCTTCCTACCAGAGCAGTACCTATTGATCTGCTCACAGTTGCATATTTTTGAACTACTAGATTGGCAGAAGCTGGGGCTAACAGCGGGAGCTTATCCTGCTCCCTGGATTTGAACCTGCAACTTTTCAGTTAGCAAGTTCAGCAGCTCAGTGCTATAACCCACTGTGCCACCAGGTATTATTTAGATTTTATTTATTTACAGTATATCCCGCTTTTCTCTACCCCAAATGGGACTCAAGTCAGCTTACATAAAACACAAAAAATTCCAAAAAGAATTAATAATAAGATTAAAATTAAAACATATTAAACATTTAAAAACATTATATCTCATATTAAAACCACACCATCCATAGTCTTAGTCCAAGCCGTTCTATAGTCCTTCCATATGTTCCAAATCTGTTAATTGCACTGCACTATTTTCTGAAGGCATTATCCCACAGTCAAGTGTTTACCTTTCTTCTGAAGGCTAGGAGGGAGGGGGCTGATCTAATGTCACGGTCACTGTGGAAGGATTTCCATAGCCAAGGGGCCACCACTGAGAAGGGCCTGTCTCTCTTTCTCACCAGGAGGCAGGACAGAGAGCAGGTTAGGGTTGCCATTTTTTGATACAAGAAATAAGGGACATTTACGGGATTTTTCACAAAAATAAGGGACACTTCATTAAAAACTTGAAACTCAAACATTAGGTAGAAATAGTTTTGTTAACAGAATAAGATAATGATTGAAACTCACAAAAGAAACTGACTTACACCCTCTTAACAGTACATGGTATGTTTTCTGCTTTGTCATGCAGAAAAAACATTATTAGAACTACCTAATTTTCTCCATCTGTATTTAGTACTTGGCTTTGCTGACTTTAAAAGTGCACTGTCTAAACATTAAAATTAAATATTTTTATAAGACAGTACATCTTCATGATTATTATGTCAATAGTTAATGGTATAGTATAGTATGGGATACACAGCATTGCATAGTATTGGGATGCACAGCTAGGCCTATTTTAAGAGTAACTCTCAAGCAACCAGAAACTATCTTTATCCAACATGATCCAACATTCCCCTTGGGTAATGGTTAATTAGTCTACTGTACTTTGAAAAAGTCCTTTATCGCCTCTTCCTTCCAACGGGGACGCAGGCTGCCCTGCGAGTTGGAATCCCCAGGCAGGCATTGCCATGGAAACCACAGCGCGCACCTTCCTCTGGCCAACCTCGCCCAGTCCTGTCCTGCTAGTCAAAAATAAGGGACAGGAACTGAAAATAAGGGACACAAATTTTAGGGCCAAAATAAGGGACGTCCCTTAGATTAAGGGACATATGGAAACCCTAGAGCAGGGCCTCCCTGGATGATCTTAAGATTTTTGAGATTTTGGGTATTCAATATTAGTTACATTTATATTCTACCTTATCTCAAGTGGCCTCAAAAGGGTAAGTATGGCCTCTCCACTTTATTCTCACAACCATTCTATTTCACCAAATTCCAATCTAGTACTCTAGTAACTGTTACATTACATTGTATCTTATATCCAGGTCTATAAAGGAGGGTAAAATATAATTTATCCCCTCTGCACACAAACCTTCATTATTTTTTCTGGCTACATCTTTACACTAGCTCTACACTAGGAAGAAATTTTTTATTATTATTTCTGCACTTGCCAATGAAGCAAAGGCAAGACTATTAGCTGATAATAATGCATTCTGGCAGGAGTATGTATATCATGGATGAAAAGGAAATGTTAAAAGACTGCCACATGTAAGCTATTAATGTAATTGTATTTTTAAAGCTGTCTCTTAAATTAGCTCCTTGAACCACGATTTAAGTTGTATGGAAGTCGCAGTATCCAATAATTTATATGAAGGCCTCAACCTTTTGTTTAAGTCAACAGAACATAAAACATCCCAAGTTTGCTTTCTTATTGTTGAAACCACATAATATACGAGGCACGCTTGGTTGTGAAGGAGCTTGTTATTAAAATATAATATCGTGTTCATCTATGATTATTATTTTAATTCAGTGCTCAGTTGACTTATACAAAACTGTCTGAACCTTTTCGGTAACCACTTTCCACTCGCCCACATTACATTTAATTTACACCACGATGATAAAAAATTTGATTTATTTTACAACAGATCAGTAATTGTGCTCTACAAATAAGTCCGTAATGATAATCAACAGCATTTTCAACATAATTTAATTTGTCTTCTCCCGAGAGGTAGTTAAATGCAGTAATAATAACACTACTGTTATGGACTCTGCAGCAGTTAATCATGGCCTGAATATGCAGGCAGTCCCAATATTGTATTGACAGAAATTAAATTAACCATCGGCTCGGGCAATCAGTGGCTGTACAGCTATTAAAAGTAATAAAGGCAACAAACCCAAACCATTGCCAATTACGTTTTGACATGTAAATGAAAAAAGACAGATGCTTTATATTTGATTTTTTTTATTTCACTGAAAGACAGCTTCAGATACAGATAGCATGATTACACAGGTGAGAGTTGTTTCAGAATTAAGGTAGGTCTCTTGATTCAATTATTCATATGGGCCCAGCATGTCTACAGGCTTATCATAAGGACTGCCCCACTGATTTACGAGGAGGTGCAATCTACATGGATATTTCCTTAGCCTAAAGCAGGATGAGGAAAGTTAAGGGGTTGTGGGAACACTGACAGGCCACCAAAGCCTCCATAAGATGATGAGATCAAAGAGCTGAGGGCTCTCAGTTCAGGGTATGTTGAACTATTTCAGGGTTTTATTCCTGATTTTGAAGGACGTGTCTAAGGTTTTCTGAATAGGCTTCAGCACTCTTGATAGAGCAGGGGAGGGCAACCTATGGCCTACGGGCCGGATCTGGCCCGGCAGCCGATTCTGTCCAACCCGGGAGAAGGGCGTCGGTGGCGGGGCCAAGAGGAAGGGGTGCCACTGCCGCCATCCCATCATGGGCTCTGTGGGGCCTGTATCGCCAGACAGGCCGGAGGAGCGGCGGCTTTGGAGTGCCTGCCACCCCTGGAGGCGATCCGGGCCTGCAATGGGAGCACTCGGCGAAATGCGGGGGCTGATCGCTATGGCGACCCGGAAGACTTGATCGTCTTCCAGATTGTCACGGCGATCAGCCTCCTCAGATTGCTGAGTGCTCCCCCTGCAGGCCAGGATCACCTCCAGGGATGGCAGACACTCCAAAACTGCTGTTCCTCTGGCCTGTCTGCCGATACAGGCCTCACAGAGCCCGTGATGGGATGGCGGCAGCGGCACCCCTTCCTCTTGGCCCCGCAGGGCAATCAGCTGGGGAACGGCTGGGGGTGAGAGCGGGCGGAGGTCTGCAGCCTCCAATCGCCTGCTGCTCTGCTCTCCTCTGCTGCGGCCGTGGCTGGGTCCGCTTTGCCATCCTCTGGTCTGGGGCCATTGGGCCATTCCATCTTGGGATCCTTCCTCTTCCTGTAAGCCTTCATCTTGGTTCACACCTGATCTTCTTGAATTTAATTTAATTTAATTTTAGTGGTTTTTATTATTATTTTATAATAATTTTATTATAATAATATAATAAATAATATAATGTTATATTATATTATAATTTCAATATATTATAATGTCTATATATATATACTATAATATAATAATTATGATATTCATATTAATAATATATGAATATTTCTTGATATATTAATATGTTAATATTAATGATGTGTAATATATAATAACTATAGTAAATAAATAAATAATGTAGATTGGAATGTAGTTCCGCCTTTAGGTGCGACCCTCCATAATATTTTCTGGGCTCTCATGTAGCCCCTTGGAAAAAA
The DNA here is from genome assembly GCA_030556195.1 of Anolis apletophallus. Lineage (NCBI taxonomy): Eukaryota > Metazoa > Chordata > Lepidosauria > Squamata > Anolidae > Anolis > Anolis apletophallus. The sequence continues at coordinate 5,545,873 of JARBWK010000002.1, read as the reverse complement.
TAATTGCCCACCCCTGATCTAGAGCGACCTCACACATGGAAGCTGTGTGATGTCACTCTGGATCCTACCACTCTGGACCCTGTCACAGCCTTTGATGTTGAGCACCAAGGAAGTCAAGTAGTCTCAGTCCAATTTCAAAAGACTAGAAAGGCTCTGGAAATAGAAAGTCCATTTGAATTCTCATCATGCAGACCTTAGCTGTTTCAAAACAGTGTCCCTTCTCCACAGCAGCTCAACATCAATGGTTGCAAACTCATGTGGTAAAGATGTCAAGATATGGAGATAAGGTAAATGAGATATTTTTAGGGGAAGGAGGAATATCAAGGATGTGGCTGAAATAAATATGAGAATGTGTAAGGAGTAATTTCCATCCAACCCCAGAAACAATGAGACCACACAACGATATGGAATTAATAATGGGCAACTTCTATTAATGTTACCTAATTAACCTTTTGTGACTTGCAAAATCTTTCTAAAGGGACACGAACTTGATGTGGATTAAGTCAAGGCAGTGGCTATCTAGGACCTACTCCTTGGCTAACTTGGGTGAAATACCTGAGCCCCCACATGGAATAAACTGTACTATTTCCAGGGTGAGCACTCAGGGAAATGTAATGGAGATTTTTGTCCCAACTCAAAAGGATTTATTGAGGCCAGAACTCTTCCTATTCTAAGGCCATTTCCATTTGCCCTCACCTTGGTTATTTAAACCAAAGGTGAGGGTTTCCATTCCTGGTCTACACCACAAAGTGGTGCGTTAGGTGTACGCCAAAATATAAACCCATCACTGTTTTCTGCATTATGACCTATTTAAAACCCACATTCCCAATTTCTCCCCTTTTAAACAGTATAGGGTAAGCGGGGGGGGGGGACAAAACCCTAGAACAGGGTTGCCCAGGAAGTCGATCGCGATCAACTGGTCGATCCCAGGACCAAAGGAGGTCGATCCCAGCTGGATGGGGCACTTCTAGAGGAGGCAGAGTCATGCCGTGCCAAGCCCTGCCCCTCCCCCGGCTTCAGCGCTACCACAGCTTCTCCAGGCTTGAGGAGGGTAGTGCCAAGCCAGTAGTGGCTAGTTATGCCACCACTGGCTTGGCACTACCCTCCTCAAGCCTGGAGAAGCTGTGGTAGAGCTAAAGCCAGAAGGGGTGGAGCCAGGTCGTGCCAAGCCCCTCCCCCTGCTTCACCCTGCTTCTCTCTCGGTAGATCTTTCTGACTTGGTTTTATTATAAGTAGCTCACATGCTGAAAAAGTGTGGGCACCCCTGCCCTAGAACATAGAGGGGAAAAAATCCTACCCAGACCCAGAGGCAACCAAATAATTATTCTGTTAATGGGTAGGTCAGTGGTGAGCTAAGAATGAGCTTCAAGTGTGGACTGCTCTTTTATATGCCCCCCCCCCCCCGAAATAGCTTCAGTTGGAACTATATCCAGTAATGATCTCTGTTGGCAGAAGTGGCAAATTTATCGCCACCCCCAGCTGTGCGGGGGGAGGGAAGTTAATAATGATAACCCTTTAATTCACTCCAGTTTTTGTTCAAAACTTTGAAGGAACTCAAGATGAGATGTCATTAATAGATACAGAGAAATGAGTAGAGGTGCTGTTTTTGTTCGGAATCTCATTCATTCATTTATGGCCATTTCTCCAAAACTAGGTTTCAAAATCACTTTCAAAAAATAAATTGTGCACAGGTCCAGGTCAATCAATCAAAACTTTATTACGGTCACAGACCAGCACAAATTGTGCACAGATAAAAACACAAAGAATTAACTGAAAATGCACATAAGTTAATGTTTTGATCCATTCTAAAAATTGAAAGGATTTTCAAAAATATTCAGAAAGAATGGTCAAAGCACATACTTTATGAACCTTGAGAAAAATTGACAAGAAGTTTCGATGCAAATGTTCATAGTTTGGGACTTTTTGGAAAAATTTGCATGTGGTTGTTTTGCATAGAAAACATATGTTTTTTTCTGTACAAAAATAAATATGTAGAATTATTATTTTTGTGCAGAAACTACTTTTCATGTGCAGAAAATGCTGCTTTCTGAGCGAAATAGCACATGTTAATTTCATGCTGAATAACTCCTGAATTGTTATAGGTTGACCATCCTTTATCCAAATGCTTGGGACCGGCAGTGTTTTGGATTTCAGGGTTTTGTTTTTTGGGTGATTTTGAAATACCTCTATTGAGTATAGAGAGATGTGAGGTTAGAGTGAGACTGAAGATCTGTAAAATGGCAAGTACCCAAGTGGAATGCTTGCCATGAATATATACCTCTTGCCATTTCACAATTTTCATATCTCTCCACCTTTTTGCTGCTTGTGTTGTGTATGAAATGTGAACCTACAGAGAGACTGTCAAAAGACAATCTATGAAATGGTAGGAACATAGTGCATGTTGCAAATCCATGACCACCATTTCACAGATCCTCGTGTCTCTTTTCAGCCTCTTGTCTTTCTCCAAGGAGATAGAATCATATAATCATAGAGTTGGAAGAGACCTCATGGGCCATCCAGTCCAACCTCCTGCCAAGAAGCAGGAAAATTGCATTCATAGCACCCCTGACAGATGGCCATCCTGCCTCTGCTTTCCTACCAGATACCTGCTCCTGCCTTGCAAACAAATGGAGTAGGAATGCTACAGCCACCACCTTGGAGATGAAAGCAGGTGGCTGGAGGCAAAATCTTTTGGATTTTGCAGTATTTCAGATTTCTGGATCTGGGGAAAAAGTACTAAAATCTTCCTTCCTTCCTTCCTTCCTTCCTTCCTTCCTTCCTTCCTTCCTAGTGAAAGATTGCATTTCCAACAAATAGCCAAGATTATGTGGGTATTTTGATATGTAACTGATTTTAATCTGGTTTGTTGTATTTTGATATGTTGTTGTTTGGTATGTTCCTATGTATGCGGCATTGAATTATTGTCTTTTGTTAGCCACCCTGAGTCACCCATCGGGGGTAGAAAAGGGTGGGTTATAAATGAAATAAATAAAATAAGCCACTTTGAGTCTGCTTTAGGGAGATAAAATGGGCTATAAATAAATAAATAATAAGTTCCACCTCTAACACATGGTACGTAATGCTCATGTAGAAAGAAACATGTCCATAATTCAGTGGTCAAGCACATATTTTCCATATAGAAGGCCCTATGTTTTGTTCCTCAAGTTTCTTTTAAACAATTTAAGAAAGGGACGGTGTGAAGTAATTGTGCTTAAGCCACCTGAGAAGCAAATGTGAATGACATGGATAAATCACCTAACACTATGTAAGGCAGCTTCTTATGTTCTTCCCTTATGAGGAAGGAGGCTATCCTTCATAATAAACACCAAAAGTCCCAATAAGAGATGATGTACTCTGGAAATTTATTCGGCCTCATGTTACAAGTGAACTTCTGTGCCTGCTGCCAACTTCCTTTTCTTGTAGAACAATTGCTTAGTAAATATGTAATACATATTCCATGACAGCTGATCTGTGTTGTGACATTTTATGTATAAAGAGAGACAGAAGATCTCCCGGCTACTTCATTGCTGAAATATATCTCTTCTCCTTACATATAAGGATGTATGTCATAATAAGGCATCAACCATCATGCAGTTCAGAATGGGGTTGTTGGGTTTTTTCCTATCATACATACAGGTATAAATACTGTTGATTGCTGACAAGTTGGGAAATAGAAATAACCTGGCACTCTAAAGGACAGATGCAGGTTTGAAATTAAATATGCTGCCTTGTACATTTCCTGCCAGCTTTCAACTGCTGGACTCTTGTTGAAAGCTTCTGGAGAGTAGATCCTTTCACTAAAATGTGTGTCCATGTGGACACCATCACACTGAATGATTAGCACAGGCAGAGAGGTAAGATACAGGCACGATAGATGAAAGTAACAGGTAGGTTCATTCCTAAATGGTCCATTGTTTGCAAACTTTATTAGGGAAGCACTGAAATAAAGGTTGGTGCTCTCCAAACTTTTGTTTTTGTTCATGTTGTGGCTCAAGAACATGATAGTACCATGTATGTTTAATAGGCACTATTAATAACAAAAGTAACTATCAGAAGAAGACTAAAAATGGGAAGGGCTATTGAAAAACTAGATAAGATCTTCAAATCCTATCTGCGCAATCTGTTGGCTTTCCAGAAGGCCTGTAATTCCGACAGGCCTAGCTGTGAACATCTTTTAAGACTGTGTTTTCTTCTCGTAACTGTTTTATTCTCTGTTTTAATGCTATGGTTGATTGTGATTTTATTGCGATGTCTGTTGCAAGGTGCCCCGAGCCACTGGGAGTTGCGGCTAATAAATCTAATACATAAATAAATAAATAAAAATGTAAAGATATACAATTGAATACCAAGGTCAGAATTTTTACAATATTTTAAATTATTCTGTAACCCACCTCAAGCCACGAGGAGAGGCGGGTAAGAAATAAAATTAGTACTACTACTACTACTACTACTACTACTTTAAAGGTACGCATACCACACAATTAAACAGGAAATAACCCTTTAAGCCACGAACAGAAAATTTTTCAGATTTTGTTATATAGTGTAATGGGTCATAGAGCAAATCAAGCTGAAACTTTCCCTAGAAGCCAAAATGACTAAACTGATATTACTGTACTTTGGAATATCATAAGAAGAAAGGATTCTGTAGAAAGGGCAATTGTGTTTGGTTAAGTGAGAGGCAGTAAGAAAACAGGAAGACTCAATTGGGTAGACTGACTCAATCAAGGAAGCTGCAGACCTAAGCCTGAAGAATTTGGGCAGGAATGTTGATGACAAAAAGGCTTGAATGTCTCTTATTCATAGGATCTCCATTAGTCAATGACTTGATGTCAATTAACAACAACAACAACTGAAGAAAAATCATATTGTACTTCCTAATACTTATTTCACCTTGACCTCGCTGTTGACAATTTAAGGTTGCCAGATTAAAATAGGAGTAGAATTCATAGAAGGGGGCATTTCTGTAGGTGTTGCTAGTCAAATAGCTAGATAACAAGGGAGCTCTTGCTCTACTACGTTGTTCTACACAATAATAAAGGTTCAGAAGTCTTCTCCAATTGTCATTGTGGCAACGCTCTACCTATAAACTCAGAATAGTGAGACTGAAGACTACAACAGCAGATGGCATGCCACAAGAAATGTGTTTGTCAGTAAGATATCTCAAGATTTTTTAGTCTACAGCAGGGTTGCCCGGGAAGTTGATCCCGGGACCGAAGGAGGTCGATCTCAGCCGGATGGGGCTTCTCAGAGGGGGCGGAGCCAGGTCACGCCAAGCCCTGCCCCCTCCCCCAGCTTCGGCACTCCCAGCAGCTTCTCCAGCCTTGAGGAGGGTAGGGCCAAGCCAGCCTTGTGCTAGCTATGCAACCACTGGCTTGGCATTGCCATCCTCAAGCCTGGAGTAGCTGCTGGGAGTGCCGAAGCCAGAAGGGGCGGAGCCAGGTCGCACCAAGCCCCTCCCCCTCCCCCAGCTTTGGCACTCCCATCAGCTTCTCCAGCCTTGAGGAGGTAGGTAGATCTTTCTGACTTGGTTTTATTATAAGTAGCTCGCATGCTGAAAAAGTGTGGGCACCCCTGGTCTAGAGTCTACTAGAGTTGGCCCATTGTTAAAGAAATCCTTACGAAAATTGCACCAATTTAATAGGTCTTTTCTAGTTGGGATAAACTGTTGAATTCAACCCTTTCTTGCTTTTGTAGTGCCATGGAAGCGTGTAGCACAGCAGTTCTCGTTTGTGCCTGGAGAACTGGGGCTAGGACCCGGGGTCCCATTAGCATTAGGCCCTGCAGCTGCAGAACCAGATTCAGAGGATGAGTTGGAAGATTGGGGAGAAGGACAGTTTCCCATCAGTGGGCCTCCTTCGCCCACGGAGAGTTTGGCATGGGAAGAATTGATGTTTGGCCCTGACGTAGATTCAGATAACCAGGTGCAAATGGAGGACAGTGATTGTGGGAATTATGAGCACCCGGGTGGGAAAGGTTCCCAGGAGCTTCTGAGTCAAAACATGGAAGCAAGCGGCTGGGAAGATCCCAGGGAGGGAAGCTCTCATGCAGATGGTGAGTGAGAGGCAAGGCCGAACCTTTGATAGGAGAAGTAGCATTGAGTCCCGCAGAAGGGGATGGTACCGCAGCCTAGACAGGCCGAGGTCCGTCAGCGGAGATTGGAGACGACGAAGCCTAGAGCGTCGGGGACCTCGGCCGAAGGATTAAGTATAGGAGTCGTGGGAACGAATCCTCAGTGCTTCGGCCACGTCTCATTTGAATAGGCGTGAAGCGAAGTGGGTCCACGGAGCTAAGGGAGCTAGTGGTCATCAAGTCCTACCTTGCATCTGCCTTGCCTTGTTTCCTGATCCGCAGTGTTGCGCGGAGCCTTGCCTTGTTTCCTGATCCGCAGTGTTGCGCGGAGCCTTGCCTTGTTTCCTGATCCGCAGTGTTGCGCGGAGCCTTGCCAAGCCTTTGGATTTTGCCACGTTTGTTTTGAACATTATTGCTTCAAGCCTTTTGGATTACTTGCTATTCTTTTGGACAATATCTTTTGATCTGTTTTATATTGAATAAAGTAGTTTGCCTTCTGTGCGTCTCTGTGTGTGTGATTAAGGGGCCGGTCAAGTCCGTGCATCATGACAAAGCCCTTCTGCTTTTTCGTTTCTTAGCTTTGCCTGCAAAATTCTACAAATGCTTTTTAACTAACTGAGCATAAATAAATAAATAAATAAAATTACTCATTCTTCTTTGTTTTTCTTGTTTGTTCCCTCTCCCACCCCACAGAAAGATGTGGGAGTTTGTTTTGAACTGCACACATAGAGGCAGAATATTCTGTTCCTATTTACCTTTTTAATTAAAAGTGTATTTTATCAACTGATTAGCAGCTAAGATCATTACTATTCAGAAAGTCACAAAGTTGCTATGGAGTAGTAAAAAGTTGCTATGTGACTTCAGTGTCAAAAAGGAGAAATACAACTGTCATGTCAAATTACATGTAGGGAAAAAAACCTGAATGTCTTCATCTTTTTAATTAAAAAGAAGCAAATGAATTTTATGTCACTGTACTACTTCTTTTTTCATATTTACTTAATCTCTCCTTATCACATATGAGAGAATGCTTTATTATGCTGCCTGAAACCACCATTCACATTAATCTTTTTGATATTCTCAATTCAGCAGACCCAATGCATCAACTGTTGAATTGACTATCCAATACTTACATTACCTAATTTGGCAAAGACACTACCAATTAATCCTCTGCTGTCTCATTTTTTCAGATACTATGAAAATGCTCTGGTTCCCCCCCCCTTCTTAGTTTCCTCTTCATTCTCAGCTGATTTCCTGGAAATTGGCCTGAAAGTACAATAGCTTGTACCACCTAACTCAGCAAGGGGAGATTGCCCTTATTGGAAAGGAAGCTTGCCCTTCCAATAAAGCTCCAGCAAAAGCAACTCTCTCAACTTGTGTGTTCTTCCTTTGCCATATTGACCATATTGTGATGCTACTTAGCACCATATATCTCAGATTTCATCTGCTAAATGTTGGGGCAGGGGTATGCACATGTGCAAAAACAGTTGATTCAGAAGGATTTACATTAATTACAATACCAGTAAGATTCAAGCCGTTCCTCTAATTTGTGGATGGAATTATATTTCAGTTTGAATGAATGAAAGTTATACCTACATCTGCAGTAAGGCTGAAACAGAGGCATTCTGTTCCTTTTACTACCAATGACCAGAGTCATTTTGTAGGCTCAACGAAGAAAAGGTTTGGTGGTAGTAATCATTATTCCTTTTGAAAAGAAAAACAAAAGTGCAACTCAGAGCTCAATGTTAAATGCCAGATTTTCCACCTGTTCTTGACATTTATAGATTCTCTTTGGTTGGCATTCACCAGTTCTATTCTCCTAGGAATCCCTAGAATCTAATTTGTTGCCATAATATCCCTGACAATGCTACCTGACACAAGGACATTGGGACGGAAAAATATAGTGTACACCAGCCACTGATGTCCTATTCTTGAAGAAAGGATGGTGGGGAGTTGGGGAGGGGAGACTGCAGTGCTGCTCTTGGAGACTTATAAGGCTGGGCACATATGATGCTGCAGGACTTGGAGGGGTTAGCAATGTAGTACAGCTTGCACAAAGAAGAAAAACATGCACAAGAGCTTTGCAAAGATATGAGCAAATTGCCCATGATGCTTTTCTCTCTGAGAGGGTATTTTGGCACACTACTATCATCTGTTAGAGGGGCTCAAGGGAAAACATTGCTCCTTGTCTAAATACCTTGATAAACACCAGATCTTATCTGGTCTTAGAAACTAAGATGATTGAGATTTTCATAAAATACCAGTTGTAGGCCTTATCAATTTTGTAATCAATCAGTTAATCAATCAGCCAATCAGTCATGGAGACTAGTTTTCTATTCCCTGATCAGCCATCTAAACCTACTTGGTGACTTGGATCACCTCCTCTAAATAATTATTGCCAAGAAATCTCTATGAAAGAGGTGCCATAATTCTTTGTTGACTTGAAAACATATTTATTTATTTATTCGTATTTGTTTGCCGCCCCTCCCTATGGCTCGGGGCGACTTACAACATGTTCATAAAAACAACCAACACAGCTAAAAAGTTAAAAACCACAATTAAAGCAACAGATAAAATGCTCCCTACCATCCCAAACAACAACAATCAGGCCCTTTCTGCCGAGATTTTTCAGAGCTTTTTTGCAGACAAGATTTCCGCCAAGACCTTCCGATCACTCTTGATACAGTCAGCGAACTTGAGACTCCGTGGCCTCTTGCTGGGCCCACCTTCGACCGGTTTCAGCCACTGGACGCAGAAGCAGTCGATAGGGTAGTGACTGCAACTAGATTGACCACATGCTCCCTCGATCCGTGCCCCTCCTGGCTTGTGAAAGCATGCCTGGAGGGGTTATGAGACCCTCTGTTGAGACTAACTAACACCTCCCTTGAGCAAGGAGTGTTTCCAGAGAGTTTGAAAGAGGCTGTGGTCACTCCATTGCTGAAGAAGCCGGGATTAGATCCTACAGTCCCCTCCAATTACCACCCAGTTTCGAATCTACCATTTCTGGGCAAGGTAATTGAGAGGGCAGCAATGGAGCAGTTGCAGTCCTTCCTAGATGACTTGGTTAGACCCCTTCCAGTCTGGCTTCCGTTCGGGGCACGGGACGGAGATGGTCCTGGTCTCCATCACAGATAAGCTGCGGTGCCAGCTCGATCAGGGCGGATCAGGGCTGCTCGTGTTATTGGACCTCACAGCAGCGTTCGATACAGTCGATTATGATCTTTTGACTCACCGCCTTGCCAGAGCCGGGGTGAGGGGGACAGTCCTAGATTGGCTGTCCTCCTTCCTCCAGAACCGCTCGCAGCGAGTGAAGAGGGGTGAGGACGTCTCCGGGGGCTCCCCACTTCGTTGTGGGGTTCCCCAGGGGGCAATCCTCTCCCCTCTGTTATTTAACATCTATGTTGCATAATATCCATATTCACTAAATGGCTGTTGTTACATTAGTATAGAGAGGTGCTAGAGAAAAAGCCCAACGCACAATGGAATTGATGCACAGAAGTACTGGTGTATATTGATCCAATTGTGCCTCAGGGCTGTTCTGCATTGGGTCATCAGGTAGGGATTGCTGATGCACATCGAGACACTCTTGCTGATGTCCTATTATTCATTTTCACAATTTAGTAGTAGGTTTCTTAATGCCTCTACTACGTAGTTAAATATACATAAACTTATGTAATGTACACTGTGATAGGGGAGTCTGTCAATTATTCAGTACAAAAGTTAATGAATGAACTTCTCTTTTAAAAGCATGGACTAAAAGTGGTTTTAAAGCACATTTAAAACATAAAAAGTATAAATGTGACATCCCATCTTATTCTCCATTAAAGTTCCATCTGCTGTAACATATTAAGATCCAAATGTCTCCTTAAATAAAGGTAACACTAACAAACACTGAGGAGGGTTACTAAGGAACCAAAAGGTCCAGAAAAGCTAATGAATTGCACACTATAATGTCACATAACATAAGTCTGTTTGTATTCAATAAACACCTATTGCATCACATAGTATCAATATCATCAATATGGAAATATATAGAAAAGGTTTGCAGGTACACAGAGCAAAACATATATCAAAGCAGTCAACATAGGAACTAGTTGACAAACTCCACCATTGCGGTCTACATTACCCAATAGTACGATATATGTAGTGCTATATAGAGTTGAAATGATCACAGAACTAAGAACTATTGTGTTCAGTTCCTTAAATAAAGGCGCCTTTACTTGAGAGCAGAAAGATAGCCTGAGGTTGGGTTGGAGTTTAATCCAGAGAAAGGCAGGATATTAAATAAGCAGTTAAATAGAGAAATAGAGAGATAGAAGGACAGATAAACAAAAACATTTCACCAACAACCCCTGCTGCTTCCTTGTTATTTCAAATGACATATTACTGTATATTCCAGCGTACTAGATGGCTTTTTAAGCCTGGAAAATAATATGAAATTTTGGGGGTCGTCTAGCACACCGGGTATAAATTAAAATAAGTTAAAGAAAAAAATAAAATCACCCTTAGTGGCATGGCTTGAGGAGGGAGGGCATTGGGAGGAGGGTGGAGGGAGGGAGGGCATTGGGAGGAGGAGTGGCAGGCCGCATTGCCAAGGAGACCGGCTGGGAGTGATGCCCCCCACCGCTCTTCATTCAAGGACCTTCTCCGCCCTCGCCGCTTACCTCCTCCGAAGGCTTGCCTAGGACACCAACTCCTAGCAGTGCTGGGTGACAATGTGCCTTGGATGTGCTCCCAGAGGCATGCTGGGAGCAGTAGGAGTAACAGAACTACTGCTCCCAGCATGCCTCTGGGAGCACATCCAAGGCATGCCATCCCCCAGCGCTGCTAGGAGTCGGCGTCCGGAGGCACTTCCTTGGCCCTCCAGACATTGACTCCTAGCAGTGCTTGGTGACAGCGCTCCTTGGATGTGCTACTAGAGGTATGCTGGGAGCAGTAGGAGTCACGGAACTACTTCTCCCAGCATGTCTCTGGGAGCACATCCAAGGCACGCCATCATCCAGTGCTGCTAGGAGTCGGCGTCCAGAAGCACTTCCTTAGGCCTAGAGATGCCAAGCGGTGAGGGCGAGGAGATTGTTGAACAGAAAGCGATGGGGACTGTGGGGGCATAGTCTTGGAAGAGGGGGGTAGTCTTAAATGCCAAGTATATCCCTAACTCTGTGTTTTATCTTGAAAAGTTGAGGGGTCGTCTTATACTCCCAGTCGCCTTGTGTTCTGGAATATACGGTATATAGTTTGCTTGTTTTCTCTACCAGTGTTATTTTGTTTTTCTATGCTTTTATTCAGTGAACCATACCAATTGTTTTAGTTATTTGTTATCGTTAGCCTACAGGTAAATCCAATTAAACAGTTTAAAACAATTTGAAATTCCACACAATGCAAGAATTTAAACAGATACTAAATGTACTGTAATACTAAGAATGTATAAACACTTAAATAGCTTAAAAGATCAAAACAGATTGTTTAATGTGCAGATAACATTTTTATTGTCTTGTATTTGTTTATAATAGTATAATTACTCCAATCAAAACTTCAGTTTAAAAAATCCCCACCAATCACTGAGTAAAAAAAGCGCCCCCACACAGATACTAAGGAATAAGCCTTAAATGTTTACACCATAATCATCTATATTCCTCCTAGAGTTTTCCAAAAATGATTACAGTAGCCTTAAAAAAGGAAACAATAAAGATAAAAAATATGATAAAGAAAAAAGGAGAAGAAAAATACAAATAACAAGGAACAGTAAGGGATCGGAAAGTGTGTGAAACTTTTGCACACATTCAAGTTTTTTCCAGCTTGCACTAACTGTAAGGTGAACCTATTGTGAGGTTTCCTTGGCAAGATTTGTTCAGAAGGGGGTTCCTTTGACTTTCTCTAAAGTTGAGAGAGTGTAACTACTAGGCATGAGAAAAATGAAACGGAAATTAAAAGGATTCGTAAGAGATTCGTATGTAATGGGACTTTTGAGGTTTTACGTATCGCTGCCCGAACCAGGAAGTAGACTTCCTTTACGGTCCGTGAGGCCAACAATTTGCGTTAGGATCGTTAGAAATTCTTAAGTATTAATTAATTAATTATTGTACTACTCACTTCTCCCTGTCTTCTCCCCTCATTTCCTTCCCGCCTCATTCAGCTCAGCTTCTTCTTTTCCCGCATTTCTATGGGGAACTGGAAGTGACGCTGCTGTTAGGTAGGCAATGCATTCTGGAAAGTGTAGTCCTCCAGGCTTCCCCCCCCCCTCCTTCTCTTCCCCGTTGCTCTGCTGCCATGCCCCCATCGCAGGGGCCTGCTTCACACACACACACCACGCGCGCTTCTCTTCCTCTCTCTCCCGGCGCTCTCTCAGATGCTTCTCTTCCCCGTTGCTCTGCCTTGCCCCATTGCAGGGGCCAGCTTCAGCCCTCCAGGTACGTGTTTTGGATTTCAACTCCCACCATTCCTCACAGCCTCAGGCCTCTTCCTTTTCCTCTCAGCCTGGGCAAACTTGGGCCCTCGCTCCTCAGGATCGGGGTGAGAGAGAGGCAGCGAGGAGCGAGGGGGCCTCCTCCTTTCTTTTGCTGCTTCCAAGAATAGAAAACCCGCTCCCTCCCTCCCTCCTATTTGGAGATTCCCATCAAGAATTCAGTGTGGTTTATTAGTTTTGTTTACAACTCCCAGAAATCCCAGCCAATTTGCCAGCTGTTAGGATTTCTGGGAGTTGTAGGCCAAAACAATCTGGAATGCGCATGCTCTGGCATACGAATTTCTAACGAATTTCGTTAGTACTTAAGTTACATTTCCGAAATTTTTGGGAAATTTTTGTAAGTCTTTGATATACTAATAAAAAAAAATCCCCCCCCCCCATTTGATTTAAGAATCGCCATTTTAGGATTCTAAAACATGCCTAGTAACTACTCCGAAGCCAATCAATGGCTCCCCGTGGCTCTATAGGGATTTGTATTTTGGTCTCTAGAGTCATAGCATAATGCTCAAATTACACCAGACCTTATATTATTATAATTCAACTAATGAACTATATAGTAAAAGTATATTAGGGTTTTTTTTGTTTCAACAATTTTAAGAATGTGCTCTTATTCAATAAATCTCTCATCCTATTGAAATGTTTATTAAAATGTTCTCCTTAATGTTCACTTAATCCTTTCAACCACATGCCATTCCAAAAGATCACCTAACTCACACATCTTCTGAATAAATCTTTTCAAGACAACCCAATGATAGGTTTAGCTTAAGGTTACTATAGGTTGGAAACGACTTGAAGGCACACAACGACAACCCCAAAACACAGAGTGTAAAAACATGTGCATGAACATTGAGGAAGAAATCATATCAACTCTGAAGTTTTAATAAAACAGCCCAGATAGAAAAGGCCCATTTACATGTACCCTTAAATCAGAGGCCAGACTTGAGTAACAATACTCTGGACTTCCCCTGGGACAAGCTCACATCCTGTCTCTATGCAGCTGCAGCAAAAGGCTGGAGTCCAGACTGACCAGCAGGTTTGAAACCAGTTTGGCCCTGCAAGAATGTCACCTTACCATGGGAGTCCACATCACCAAAGACCAACCCGCCTCCTCCTACCTGATGCCAGCAAAAGTGCCTGGTGATAGCCAGGAGTTCACTGGAGCTCTGTGGCCATCTGCTGCATTGAATGGGAGGACAACATGGGTCCAATGCATTCACTTTTTTTCTATGATGGAAAAGGGGATGGTGTCAGCAGTCCACGTGGATAGTGGTCTAGTTCATATTACACTTGGTCCAGTTGTCCACACTTACTGAAAGTGCTTGGTTGCTCCAGAGTTTCACTAAAACTTAGGAGCATTCCTCATAGAACCATATACCCTATAAGGGTTATTCAGTCCAATCCCATTCTGCCGTGCAGGAACATACAATCAAAGCACTTTCTAACAGATGGTCAAGTAGTCTATGCTTAAAGGAGACTCTACCATGCCTTAAGGCAGCTCTTACCATCAATAAATTCTTCCTAATATTTAGGTAGAATCTCTTTTCCTGCAATTTGAATCCATTGCTCTGTCTCCAATTCTCTGGGGGAGATCATCTGGAGTTTCGGAATGCGATGTCATCTCTATGCAGATGATGTCCAAATCTGTCACTCCTTTCCATCTGTTACCAATGAGGCTGTCCAGACCTTGCACCAGTGCTTGGCCACTGTGTTGGACTGGATGAGAGCTAGCAAATTGAAATTGAATCCAGACAAGACAGAGGTCATACCGGTCAGTCGAAAGGTTGAACAGGGTATAGGGATACAGCCTGTGTTGGATGGGGGCACACTCCCCCTGAAGACACAGATTCGCAGTCTGGGAGTGATTCTGGACTCATTGCTGAGCCTGGAACCCCAGGTCTCGGCGGTGGCCGGGAGAGTTTTGCACAGCTAAAACTTGTGTGCCAGCTGCGCCTGTACCTTGGGAAGTCTGATCTGGCCACAGTGGTTCATGCTCTGGTTACATCCAGAACAGATTACTGCAACGCACTCTACGTGGGACTGCCTTTGAAGACTGTTCGGAAATTTCAACTAGTCCAGTGGTCGGCAGCCAGGTTACTAACTGGAGCAACATACAGGGAGCACACCAGTCCCCTGTTGTGTCAGCTCTACTGGCTGCCTATCCCATTCCGAGCACAATTCAAAGTGCTGGTTTTGACCTTTAAAGCCCTTTACGCTTCTGGCCCAGCTTACTTGTCTGAACGTATCTCTCCTTATGTCCCTCCTCGAAATTTACGATCTCCCGGGGAGGCCCTGCTCTCAATCCCACCTTCGTCGCAAATACGTTTGGTGGGGTCAAGGGATAGGGCCTTCTCGACAGTGGCCCCTCGCCTGTGGAACTCACTACCCAGTGAAATTAGATCAACTTCTTTCCTTTAGAAAGAAGGTAAAGACATGGCTTTGGGACCAGGCATTTGGTTGATATTAGGCAGCAGGTGGACAATAAAATGGTGACAAGATTGTGGAAACGGACTGCGGATTGGCTTGGACAACCTCTGAATACAGAAATAGGAATATGTGTTTAATTATTGATTTTAATTGCTAATCTATTGTAATGTATTCATGATGTTTTGATGTTATTGTCTTTATATGCGGCATCAAATGGTTGTCTTTGTTAACCGCCATGAGTCCCCCTTTGGGGGTAGAGAAGTGTGGATTATAAATAATTGAAATGAATAAATAAATATACAGAATTTATTTATTTATTTATTTGTCACATTTCTATACCGCCCCTCTCAGTCCGAAGGTGACTTGGGATGGTTTACACAGGCAGTCTCTGCCCTCAATACAACACAGCAACAAGTCAACCCCCCCCCCCAGAAAAAAAAACATATAATAACAATTTAACAATTAAAAACATACAATTGCAGCCTCAGCGTCATGTTGAAATCAGTTTCCATCACATCGTCATTCCTTATATCCAATTAAGCCTTATATTAAGCCTGCGCAAATAACCAGGTCTTGACTTTCTTGCGAAATGTCAGGAAGGAGGGAGCCAATCTGATGTCTTCAGGGAGGGTGTTCCAAAGCTGAGGAGCCACCACTGAAAAGGCCCTGTCTCTCGTCCCCGCCAGTCGCACCTGCGAAGAAGGCAGGACCAAGAGCAGGGCCTCTCCAGATGATCTTAAACATCTCGATGGTTCATAGGGAGAGATGCGTTCGGACAGGTAAGTTGGACCCGAACCATTTAAGGCTAAAGCCAGCACTTTGAATTGTGCCCGGTAGCAAACTGGCAGCCAGTGGAGCTGGCACAACAGGGGAGTTGTACGCTCTCTGAATGGCGCTCCTGTTATCAACCTGGCTGCTGTCCATTGGAATAGTTGCAGCTTCCAAACAGTCTTCAAAGGCAACCCCACATATAGAGCATTGCAGTAATCTATACGGGATGCAACCAGAGCATGGACCACCGTGGCCAAGTCAGACTTCTCAAGGTATGGAGCTTGTCCCTTCCTCAATGTGACATTTTTTTCAAAAAATTAAGCATGGTTTTCATGTCCCATCTTTGCTTTTTTCTTCTTCAAGATAAATACACCAAGCTCCCTAAGAGTCTCCTCATAGGGCTTGGCTTGACTTCATGTTACATGGGTTAAAGCCAGGTTAACCTGTTTCTACTCCATATTATGGAGTAGAAGTTCCTGAATGTCACCTGGATGTCCAGCTTTTAGCTGCAACACAGTGTTTGGGACAAGGGTAGACAAGCACAAAGCAGGGGAAAGCATTTTTGAATGTCCTAAATGCAAACAGACAAAGAAATGGTGTGAACTAATATAGGAGCTGCCCTGTCTGCAAAATCATACCAAGAGCCCGTGTATGCTTTCCAAAGTGCATCCTCAGCACTTCCATACCTTGCTCCTGCACTTCCTTGATTCCCTATCTTTATTTTATTTTATGTTTGCTATATTTCCTTTCCTGTCTGTGACATCATGTTAACCCTCGTGTTGGGGGTGGGAGGAGGAGAATGGGGGAAGAAAGAGATGCAAGGGCGGGTGGGAGGGAAAGAGAGAGAGAGATTGGAGAAAAGGAAAAGAAACTTCCTTGGCAACCAAAATACCTTTAAGTATAACATAATTACCGTCTCTTTGCCCCTTCTCTCCCTGCTGGGACTATTCAGCAAACCCTACAACATACACTTAAATCTTCAACTTCTCTGAGACGTACACGCAGATGGGAAAGATTTGATTAAAATTACAGTGCTTTAGGTTCAACTTCACCTATTAAGAAAAAAAGGATCCAGTGCTGGACGTTTTTTCCCCCCTGAGAAATAACTAGGCCACAGTAATTACAGACAAGACCCTGCTGAGAACCATGAATAGAATCCCTGGGGTGGTATTTTCCTCTTACCTGTCTATGTAGGGCTGTTGACATCAACATGAATGATAAACTGTGCCAGCATTTTTAATTTTTCTCTCATATATATATATATATATATATATATATATATATATGCCTTTAGAAAAAAGCAAAAGGGTAGAAGTGGGAAGCAGGGAAGAAGAACAAGAAAATGCATTTTCTTTTAAGTGTGGTGATTTACAACTTTCCCTGTCAAGGATGTGTTTTTTCCCCCTGTTGCTTCTCTTTACATCTTTGTGATTACCTTCCTAAATTATATTGGAAAGGGGATTTGGTCTTTGAAAACTGCCACTTTGGACTGGAGCAAAAGCAAAACTCTAAGCAACCGTATATATGTTTCTTAAAAAGTCATGTAACACAGGGTCCCCCCCCCCCCTCTTTTCTTTTGCAATTGCTGTCAGAAAGTTGTATATGCTGATTCCAAAGTTGGAATAATTCAGGTCATAGTATTTTCACCCTTTGTGTTTGGTTGCAAAAGCTGGAGTGTTGAAGAAAGCTAGCAAGAAGAAAATCAGCTCACTAGAAATGTGGTGCTGGAAGAGAGCTTTATGATATCAAAGATAATAAAAAAGGCATATAGGTGAGTCCTAGAGCAAAGTAAAAGTGAACTCCCCCAAGAGGTTAACTAAGCTCAGACTATTGTATTTTGGACGTATAACAAGACCATTACTTAATGGGAAAGGCAACAATGCTTGAAGACAATAGAAAAAAAGAGGGACCAGACTACAGGTCGATTGATTCAATCAGTGATTCCAGGGCCCTGACTTTGCAAGATGTGAGCAGGGCGGCTGATGACTGGAGATCTTTAAGGTCTTTCTTTCAAAGGATCATCATAAATGAACCATCGAGATGTTTAAGATAATCTGGAGAGGCTCTGCTCTCGGTCCCGCCTTCTTCGCAGGTGCGCCTGGCGGGGACGAGAGACAGGGCCTTTTCAGTGGTGGCTCCTCGGCTTTGGAACGCCCTCCCTAGTGACATCAGATCGGCCCCCTCCCTCCTGACATTTCGCAAGAAAGTCAACACCTGGCTGTTTGAGCAGGCATTTGCTGATGAAATGTAACAGTTTAATTAGATATATGGAATGACGATGATGTGACGGAAACGGATTTCATCATGATGCTAAGATTGCAATTGTATGTTTTTAATTGTTAATTTGTTGTTATATGGTTATTTTTTTGGTTTGTTTGCTTGTGTTGTATTGAGGGCAGAGACTGCCTTGTGTAAACCGTCCTGAGTCGCCTTCGGGCTGAGAGGGGCGGTATAGAAACGCGACAAATAAATAAATAAATAAATTGAAGTTTGGATAATGGCAAATAGCCAGAAGAACTGTTGATAAAATATAAAACACAACTGTAAAATGTTTTGTACATGCTCATTTTTATTCGTTCCATTAAGTGAGTGTGTTCCTGCTGCATGTGTGTTTGTTCAGAATTTGATGACTACAAGGGAGGAAACTCACATGGGATGTTATCACATGAGGCTTGTAAACTCCCCTAGCCACGAATTAAAAAAAACCTTACCATCACATGATGTTGTTGAAAATTCACTGCAACAACATCAGTTTTAAAGCCATGTTAAATCAGTAATTCATGAAAATGGTCAAATCCTGTTTTAGGGCTCCTCAGTGCATGTGAAATAAGTCTTCCAAAATGTTCAGCCATAAGGTAATCTGAAGCCACTTCTACAGTAATGTTGGGGTCAGTCACATGCATTGTGGTCGTGTTGTGGGTTTTCCTTCTCTCATTGGTTCTTGTGTGGTCCCAGTTTGCTGACATTGCCACTTGATTGAGCAACCCACTTAGTATTAATTTTATACTTGGGCATCTTCTTCTGACCTCAGGGCTAGCGACGTCACAAGGGGGGCTCTTCCAAGTACTTCCTTGGCAGAGCCCTGCTTGAGAGGTTATTTTTCCTGGGCCAGAATGAGTTGTCCAGCCATGAAGACAGACAGCGGAGACTAACAGGTCTCCGCTGTCTGTAAGTCGGCCTTTTTCCATCTATGGCAGGCTAGACGGCTGGCGCCCTACCTGTCCGGGGATGACCTGGCCACAGTGGTTCATGCCATGGTAACCTCAAGAATTGACTACTGTAATGCTCTTTATGTTGGCCTCCCCTTATCAGTCACCCGGAAACTCCGACTGGTACAGAATGTGGCGGCCAGACTCCTCATGGGAACCCCCGTGAGGAATGATATAACACCTGCTCTGGCTTCCGGTCAAGTTTCATATTACTCACAAGGTGCTGGTACTAACCTTTAAGGCCTTGCATGGCCAAGGGCCGGCGTACCTACAGGAACACCTCTCTCCGTGTCGACTCTGGAGATCACCACGCTCAGACCATCAGAAATTATTACAGGTTCCAGGCCCTAAAGAAGCCCATCTGACATCAACCCGGCGTAGAGATTTTTTGGTGATCGATTCATCACTCTGGAACGCCCTCCCTCCTTACATCAGAGCCACCCATGATCTAAAAGACTTTCACATGGCTTGTAAAACGTGGCTGTTTGAGAGGGCGTTCGGATGAGTACTGCTAGATTGTAAACTGTTTTAGATGTTTTTAGATGTTGATTGTTTTTAGATGTTTTTAGATGTTTCAGGTACTTAGCTGTGTGTTTTACTGTAAATTGCCCAGAGCCATCTGGGATGGGCGATTAATAAATCCCTAAATAAAATTAAAAATAAAAAATGAAATCAACACTGAGAGGATTGATTGAGGCTCTCCACATTGAAAGGGCAAATTCTGTAAACTGTTTTTCCTTCAATGGTCCCAAGGAGAAAGACAGTTTTTTTTGGTTGTTTTGCATTCTCAATGGTGAGGGCACCAATCTACACATTTGTTGTTGTTTTTTTAAGATAGTGATGTTTGGCACCCATCAATCTGTCCCATCCCTCCACCTCCACAATGTCACCTGAATTTAAATGAGCACAATTATATTACAGCAATCTTCTTTAGAAACTGTAGAGCCAGAAGTGTTGTTTTTAAAAAAAAAAAATGCATCAAAACCTAAAATAAGCAATTTCACTGTTAAAATGGTTGTATATCACATTTAATGGCAGGGCAGCTGGGAGGGGTAATTGATTACCTCTGTTCCTACCTGCCATTTCCCCTTTCTTCTCTCCCCACTTTGTTTGTCTCTAGAGTACTGATGCACATATCTCTCACAAATGGGGGGGGGGGCAATAGCACAGCATTTTGAAAGCAGGTTCCATTACAATTGTAATCACCTACTTAGCATTAAACCAGTCCCAAATCTGTCATTGTAATCAACACCCATGAGCAAAGCTGGTTTCTCCCAAATTGGTTCCATGCTGTATTGACCCTGGACACAAGACACTGACACCAGCGGGTGGGACAACAACTTGTTTATTGGTTACAGCTGAAAGATGATTGGCAGACACACATGGGTCCTAGATCATCACAACAGACAGCCTGATGCTGTACTGACAAAGGCGTCCAGCGGGAGTGCCCATCACGGGGACAGGAAGCACTAGTGTGGCGTAGTGCAGGCTCCAGTTCAATACTACTCTGGGCTCTCTGCACTATGGCACTTCCTGGCATGCTAGGAAAATCCCTCTGTTGAGGAATAAAAATCCAAAACTAGATCCAGGGCTCATGCCAACCTCCCCCAAGTTGTGACATGAGAAAACAGACCAACAAAAAGAACCGAGGGTGGAAGAGAAGCGTGGAAGGCAACTGAGCTGGGAAACTCCAGAACTGACCTTAAACAGTCAGAAGGGAGACCAGAATGAAGAGGTCTTCACTCCAGTCTGCTTGAGGGAGCAAATAAGATTGAATTGGGTGGTTCTGAACAGTTCGGAATTTCCATGTTCAGGAAGCCGCCAAACGGCACGGGGCTCCTGGGAGGAAAAAGGACTCCAGCATGGAAGGGGTGGGAGTGCAATTAGCTGCAGCTTCCCTGTCCGGAAAGTCAGGGAGAGCATTTGTAGTGTCAGTGTCTTTGCAAATTGCACCAACAAATGTGCTAAGCCTTGCAAACTGTAGAAATCTGTGGCATTAACACCAAGCTTGTGATTTGCCCATTGCTCTCTCTTCTTTGCCTGAAGCCAAGCCCACCAAAACTGGAGAATGTGTACCCTTGTTTGCCTCCCAGAGATGACCCTTCAAAATGGATCCCCAGAGAGCTGGCAATCTTACTTAGTGGACTGGTGAGATCGGATTCTCTCCCAAGATATGTCTTTTATCCACTTTCCATTTTTTTAATTAATTAATTAATTATTCAACTTTATATACTGCTCCATTCCCTTAGGCTCAGGGCGGTTTTCATAGATAAAAGCATAACAATTTCAATAAAACAATTTAACACTATATAATTAAAACACTATAAAACTATTGAACAACTGTCCAGCTTGTCACAAAACTCTCCCCCTGTTATTTAACATCTACATGCGACCACTTGCTCAGCTGGTGAGTAGCTTCGGGCTTGAGTGCCATCAGTACGCTGATGACACTCAGCTCATTCTGAGGATGGAGGGCCGGCCGGACTCCGTACCCAATAATTGCCATCTGTGCCTCAAAGCCGTTACTGGATGGCTGCGAGCCAGTAAGTTGAAGGTGAATCCAGCGAAGACGGAAATCTTTTGGCAGGGCCATCCAGGCGATAGGGATGTCCAGCTACCGACTCTGGATGGCGTGGCATTATGCCCGTCATCATCAGTAAAAGCCTAGGAGTCCTTTTGGACCCTCTGCTGACTATAGAGGCTCAAATCTCCATGGTCAGCAGAACAGCATTTTTCCATCTGCGACAGGCTAGGCAGCTGCCCCCCTATTTGTCTCGGAACGACTTGGCCATGGTGATCCAGGCTACGGTCATCTCAAGACTTGACTACTGTAACGCTCTCTACATTGGCCTGCCTTTGACTGTGATCTGGAAACTCAAGCTAGTGCAGAATGCTGCAGCCCGGCTGCTCGCGGGAGAGTCCGTGAGTTACCGCATCACCCCGGTCCTGCAGGGACTGCACTGGCTTCCAATTGAGTACCAGATTACATTCAAAGTGTTAGTCTTAACTTTCAAGGCCTTACATGGTCTGGGGCCAGTGAACTTGAAGGATCGCCTGTTCCCATATAGTCCCTTGAGATTGCTACGGTCCGAAGATCAGAACCTTTTGATCATTCCTAGCATGAAATCTTATCATCTAACAGCAACCCAATGGAGGGCCTTTTCTATCATTGCCCCAGTTCTCTGGAACAATCCGAGACTCGGGCTATGCGAAACCTGGTAACCTTTCGCAAAGCTGGCAAAACCTTTCTGCTTTTAACATGTATTGTTTTATTGTTCTACTGTTTTACTGAGCTTTGTAAACCGCCCGAGCCTCTGGGAGTGGCGGTGTACAAGTTGAATAAATAAATAAATAAATAAAATACCAGAACACTAAAGATATAGGACAGTCAGTTGGGACCATTGATGTTAAATGCTTGTCGGAACAGCGTTGTTTTACAGGTTCTTCTAAATACCGACATTTTTATGGCCTCCCTTCAGAGATAAGAAGAGAAAACAAGAAGAGAAGTTGCCTACCAATGCTGGGTGTTCCCAAGTACTTTCACAGTTGTAATGATAATAGGTTTGTGTACATTTGTAGAATCAGACTGTGCCGATCCAGCTGTCTTTAGCTCACATTAATCACACCCTTTTATTCAAAACAGTATAACTCTGATCTAACCCAATTAAGGCTGCAATGTTTAGAGAAAGAGATTAATATAGCTCAGGAAAGCATAACCTTTGCCCAAAGAGATGTCTTAAGATAATGAGTTTGATTTAGTGGGCTGGATTCAAAGAAAGGTGTGTTTTGCAAGTAGACGTTTATTTTGTAGACACTAAATCAGCAGGAAAATAAGTGTGTTCAGACAGATAAGACTTCTAAGCCACACACAGAAAGAAATTGTGTGTGTATTTCCAAGAGCCATTTAAACTAAGGGTTGTCTCCCTTAAATTTATGAAATTGCGGTCTTAGTACTTAAAAAAAATATTCTAACAAGTGTTTTTTGAAGTTTGTAGATTTTTTGTTTTAGTAAAATCAGATCAAAGGAAAGAATTTGAAGGTCAAGTGATGACTGGAAGGGGGCTAAAATAATATTATATTATATATTTGATCTACTAGACTATTAATATACAATTTACATCTCGGGTTCCTTTTGCACTAGGTCTATAATGGAAACATTGGCTGCCATATCTGCATCATATGGAATATTGGAGTTTGTAGTTTAGGGACAGTTATTTAGAATTCACAGCCAGAGAATTCTCCTTTCCGTAGTGCTTCACCAAACTACACATTCCAAGATAACATAGAATGTGGCTATTTTAGTTCAGAGCAATATAACTGGGCATTGTAAACTCAAGGCCCTTACACGCTATCTATGGTTTCAGTTTCACTTCCATTGCCATTTCTTATGGGTTGTTAAGATTTGTGGTTTGATGATGCACTAAAGCTCATTGACTGAAAATCTTAAACATGTGTGCCTTCTAGTTGCCTGTCAGCTATGGTTTTCTGGAATACTCAACAGTATTTTTTCTGTTACTTCTTATAAAAGAAAGGTTTTAGTGGTTCTCCCATCCAAGTATTAACCATGGCTGAACCTGCTTTGATTTTTTAAATTTTTATTTATTAGCTTGAGGACCCGGCGGTGCCTGGGTTATTTGAGAAAGCCACTGTGTGTCAAGGTTGGTCTTTATCAGTTATTTATGTGGCTCGCAGTGGTCTCAGGAAGTTAGTGAAGGCATTGCGAGTCCCACCATCTGTAGTCCATCTTCTCAAAACAGCACCAGAGTGTAGAGTGGGTCATGGGGGCTCTGTGTGCCAAGTTTGGTCTTGATCAGTCATTGGATGAGGTTGGCAGCCATCTCGGGAAATGAGTGAAGGTACAAATCCCATCATTCATTGTTTGTCATCCCCAAACCTCACCAAAATGAAAAGGGGGTCTTGGGAGTTACGTGTGCCAAGGTTGGTCATTGGATGAGGGTCGCAGCAGTCCCAGAAAGTGAGTGGATGTACTTCAAGTCCCATCATCCATGGTCCTCCCTCCTCCAAACTGCAGTATGATGTAGAGTGGATCATGGGGGCTCTGTGGGCCAAGTTTGATCTTTATCAGTCTTTGTAGGGGGCCACAGTGGTCTGTGGGATGCGAGGGGTTTGAAAGTACTACAAATCCCATCATCTTTTGTTCGTCCTCCCCCAATCCTCACCAGGATGTAAAGGGGGTCATGGGGGTTATGTGTGCCAAGTTTGGTCTTGATCAGTCATTGGATGAGGGGTGCAGTGGACTCAGGAAGTGAGTGGGGGTACTTCAAGTTCCATCATCCATGGTTCGTCCTACTCAAAACTGCACCAGGATGTAGAATGGGTCATATGGGCTCTGTGTGCCAAGTTTGGTCTTTATTATTAATTGGATGAGGGTTACTATGGTTTCAGAAAGTGAGTGAACATGCTTCAAGTCCCATCATCCATGGTCTGTTCTACTCATAAGTGCACCAGGATGTAGAATGGGTCATGGGGGCTCTGTGTGCTAAGTTTGGTCTTTATTGGTAATTGGATGAGGGTCGCAGTGGTCTCAGATAGTGAATGAAGATACTGCAAGTCCCATTATCTGTGGTCTGTCCTCCCCCAAACTGCGCCAGGATATAAAGTGGGTCATGGGGGCTCTGTGTGCCAATTTTGGACTTCTTCAGTCATTGGATTAGATTTGCAGCAGTCTCGGGAAGTGACTAGAGGTACTTCAAGTCCCATTATCTGTGGTCCATCCTCCTCTAAACTGCACCAGGATGTAGAGTGGGTCATGGGGGCTCTGTGTGCCAAGTTTGGTCTTGATCAGTCATTGGAAGGGGGTCACAGCGGTCTCAGGAAGTGAGTGGAGGTACTTCAAGTCCCATCATCTGTGGCCTTCCCTACTCCAAACTGGTGTCAGATGTAGAGTGGGTCATGGGAGCTCTGTGTGTCAAGTTTGGTCTTTATCGGTCTTTATTGGGGGCAACAGTGGTTTGTGGGAACCGACGGGATTGAAAGTACTACAAATCTGATCATCCATTATCTGTGTTCTCCCAAACCTCACCAGGACGCAAAGGGGGTCATGGGGGTTATGTGTGCCAAATTTGGTCCATATCCGTCACTCGTGATGGTCACAGTGGTCTTTGAAATTAGGAGCCAGAAAGCTGCCACATATCCACACCTCCACATATACATACATACATACACTGACATTCATTATTTATATAGATATTGATTTAGAGCATGTGTATCCCGTCCTTCTCAACCCCTGAAGGGGGACTCAGGACGACTTACAATTGGCAGTCATTAGATGCCGACAAAGAAACAATTAATGCCCAACAATTAACATAAACAGGTCAACAGCAATACAAATACATTAAAAAGCAATAAAACACATTAAAAATAATGCCCCTGATATATTAACACAACTAAATCTGAGTCCGCAAATCCAAATCATAGTCCAGAGTTCCAGTCCAAGATCTCTTAATTGAGAATTCTCACAAGTCATTACAGTTGTTGCTCAGCAAATATCCAGCAGGTGCATTTTGAGTGTTTAAGGCCTGAAAATCCCAGTATTACAGAAAACTGAGCAATATCTGTTCAACTAGAACTATAGAACTATAATGGGGAAGTGTGAATGGACCCCCAATCTCTACCATTTGATCCTCCACCTTTTCTTTTCAGTAAGTCACTTTGAATGCGATTTTCCTGCTTCTTGTCAGGGGGTTGGACTGGATGGCCCATGGGGTCTCTTCCAACTCTATGATTCCATGATTCTAAGTGCCACTGAAATATATTCTGATCATAAAACTGAGAAGGAATTGAAATTGTATCTCAAAAAGTTAAATTAAAAAGATGAAATATCGTGTAAGTAGTGACCAAGTTCTAGTAACAAGTGGTGCTTTTTCACAAGAGACCTCTATTTTTCTCCACGGATGGAAAATAAATTCCTTGAGTTTGCATTTATGTACAAAATATTGTTCAGTTTCTGTGCAGAAATGTTTTCTGCAAGGAAATGTTGTTTTCTCCAAAATATGTTTCCAATCATTAAGATTATATTAAAATGAAGATTGAATTAAAACCAGGGATTTTCTTTTGTCTTTTTCATTTGATATTTGAATATTTATGTATAATTTCCCCTTCCTGCTGCAGCCTGATGAAATATACTTTTCCTGATAAATCCCTGATGTGTCAGAAGCCAAAAATGAATTGCTCAGGATGGACAATGCATCCATTGGGGTGGCGGCGAGAGGGAGCAGACTAGTAAGAATGCATACATTTTGAAAGGGAAAATTTGGCCAATGAAAAAATGTCTATCATCTATCTATGTATCTTCTATATTGAAATGGTTTAAATCCTGTTGGCTAGACCCAAATACAGTAGATCCATTGAATCAACGTTAATGGAAAAATATCTATCAATCTATAGTATCTAGTATCTACCTATTAGGGGTGGTTGATCCATAAAAAATTGTTTCTAAACCCATGTGGGGGGGTCATTATAGAAAGTGTTCTGAAAATTTTAAAATAAATTTCGTAATTGAAATGTAATTACCGTATTTTTCGCACCATAAGACGCAGTTTTTTTCCTCCCAAAGTGGGATGAAAAATCAGCTGTGTCTTATGGAGCGAAGACGCAGGCCGGGGGGGGGGGGGGAGGCGCTGGAGCAGAGGGAGGGCGGCGATATACTCACCCTGTCGCCGCCTCTCCTTTTCTCCGGTCCATTGCGGCGGCGGAGGGACGCTGGTTCGCTCCTCCTCTGCCTCCTTTTCCTTCCCCCCACCTTTTCTTCCCTTGAGGAAAGGGCGGAGGGAAGGGAAAGGAGCCGTGGGCGGAGCAAACCAGCGTCGCGTCAGCTCTGACGCGAAGCTGGTTCGCTCCTCCTCTGCCTCCTTTTCCTTCCCCCCCACCTTTTCTTCGCTCGAGGAAAGGGCGGAGGGAAGGAAAGGAGCCGTGCGAGAGCAAACCAGCGTCGCGTCACCTCTGACGCGGCTGGTTCGCTCCTCCTCTGCCTCCTTTTCCTTCCCCCCCACCTTTTCTTCACTCGAGGAAAGGGCGGAGGGAAGGGAAAGGAGCCGTGGGCGGAGCAAACCAGCGTCGCGTCAGCTCTGACGCGAAGCTGGTTCGCTCCTCCTCTGCCTCCTTTTCCTTCCCCCACCTCGAAAGGAGGAGCGTCAGAGCTGACGCGACGCTGGTTTGCTCCGCCCACGGCTCCTTTTCCTTCCCTCCGCCCTTTCCTCGAGCGAAGAAAAGGTGGGGGGAAGGAAAAGGAGGCAGAGGAGGAGCGAACCAGCTTCGCGTCAGAGCTGATAAGACGCACCTGCTGATAAGACTTACCTAGATTTTAGAGGGGAGCGAATTTTTTTTTTTCTATTTTCCTCCTCTAAAATCTAGGTGCGTCTTATCAGCAGGTGCGTCTTATGGTGCGAAAAATACGGTAATAACGAATTTTCGTTATTAGGTTGTTACTGCTTCAGCACATGCCCAAAGCAGAAAAACAGGACTGACACTGTTAAAAGCACAGGCAAATCAATCCAATCATCTAATCATGACAAGAACATAACAGTATCGAAGAGAAATGTATATATTCAATGTTCTGATACTCAAAGCATGTGGTATTCAATGCAATGACAAAGATATTACACAATAATCATGGAACAACACATTGTAGAATGCAATGAGTCAAATATGCTCTGGAGTTACATTACCAGAGGAGTTGCCCAAGTTCTGTATCTTATATAAACACTAGCTGTACCCGGCAGACGTTGCTGTGCCCTATTTAGGAAATGCGAGAAAGTCTGAGTATGTAAGGGTTGGAATTGATGTTAGTTATGGTCTTGGTGGGGTAATGGCTGTGTCATTGTGGGTTGTTCTGGTGGGTGGGATGTTGAAGTCCTGGGGAGTTGTCGGTGTGTGGTGTTGCTGGCGTTCTGCATAGCTTGTGGATATACAATGTTTTTTGTCTTTCCATCTGCTGTGTTGATGTAGAGGTTGATGCTTGTGTGGGTGGGGTACTTTGGAAGTGAGAGGAGGTACTTGAAATCCCATCATCCATGGTGTGCCCTCCTCTAAACTGCAGTTGGATGGAGTGTGGGTCATGGGGGCACTGTGTGCCAAGTTGGGTCTTTATCGGTCCTGGTTCTGGGCCACAGTGGTCTGTGGGGAATGAAGGGTTTGAAAGTACTACAAATCCC
Source organism: Anolis apletophallus (assembly GCA_030556195.1). Taxonomy (NCBI): domain Eukaryota; kingdom Metazoa; phylum Chordata; class Lepidosauria; order Squamata; family Anolidae; genus Anolis; species Anolis apletophallus. Next base: position 5,517,767 of record JARBWK010000002.1, on the reverse strand, counting down.
ATAATCCATGGAGGTACATCAAATCCCATCATCCATGGTCCACCCTCCTCCAAACTGCAGTAGAATGTAGCGTGGGTCATAGGGGCTCTGTGTGCCAAGGTAGGTTACTGTAAATTCAGGCCATACACAATGTCCCATGAGCTGAGGCCTAGTCAGGAAAATCAAGTTAATGAAGCCTTACTGTCAATTCAGAGCTTAAACAGCATCCCATTAAGTGAGGCCTAGTCCAGGAAATCAAGTTAATGAAGCCTTACTGTCAATTTTGGGCGTGGTCTGTGATTTGTAGGGGTTTAAATTTTCTGTGGGAAGTGAATTGGGTGTTTGTGTTGGCGACTGCCTTATCCTCCTCTGACAGTTTATTATGGGTCGGAATGTTCATGTTGGCTGGCCAATAGAGGTGTTATGCAAATACTCCCTCACTGGCAACCAATCATGTTGTCAGAATCTAGAGGCCGGGAGATTCGTTGGCAGCCGCGGAGGATGCTGGGAAATGTAGTTTTTTTGTATTGTTGTTTTGGGGGCCTTCTAGGTTTTGGGGGGGAAAGTTTCTTTGCTAAAAACCTACCTTGCCTGAGGCCTATTTATGTTGCCAAGTTTGGTGTCTCTGCCTTGTAAGGTTTCTCTGCCTAGGATGGTCGTTCCATGATGGGACCTCCTTTATATAATAGATGGTAGTCCAAACAATGCAGTCTCAAGCAATAGTTCTAAAGCAGTTCATTAATATAAATAATATACACATGAATCTATAAACAAATGCATTGGTTTCCATTGGCTTATGTAATTCCATTCACATTAATGTTTGACCATCGCACCTTGCCTGGCTTCTCCCTCCAGTTCCCGCTGACTCACAAGGAAACATCTGGCTTTATCTTAATCCCATTGGATTCTTCAACACTCGTTATCTGCTTTGAACTGGGTTATAGGGCAGTGTGGACTCAGTTAACCCAGTTCAAAGCAGATCTTGTTGGATTTTCTGCCTTCGGTATTCTGGGAAGAATGTGTGGAAGAGTCCCCAGATAACCGAGGCCAGGCTTTCCCTCATAAGCGGAGCGAAAGCCTGGCAAACAGGAGGAAAGAATCTCGGCTGCGGGCTGCTTCCAAAGAGCCTGGGGAACAGGAGGAAAGAAAAAAGGGCGGGAATAAAAACGGTCTAATAACGCGCCCTTTACGGAAATGGTGATCTCGTCTTCGGTTTTGAAACGTCACTTCCGGGTTGGACCCCAAGGATCAATATAGGGTCAAAATAATTTCAAATAAGAAAAATTAACAGAAATCAAAATATTACAACCGGAGATATCCACCCCTACTATCTATCATCTATATATATTGAAATGGCTTGAATCCTGTTGGCTAGACCCAAATACAGTAGATCCATTGAATCAAAGTCAATGGAAAAATATCTATCAATCTATTATCTATCTATCATCTATCTATCTATCTATCTTATCTATCATCTATTTATATTGAAATGGCTTGAATCCTGTTGGTTAGACCCAAATACAGTAGATCATTTTTAGCTCTTTAGCTAATGTTATATTCAAGACGAGGAATCCAATATTAGGAAGAATTTTCCTCCAGTAAAACCTGTTCAGAGTGGAATCCTTGTTTGAAGGTTTTTAAACAGAGGCTGAATGGTCATTTGTAGGGACTTGGAGGTTAAGATGGTTGCAGGTGAGATTGGTGAGGATGAGAGACAGGGCTTTCTCAGTGGTAGCCCCTCAGCTGTGGAACTCCCTCCCTAGTGAAACCGGGTCAGCTCCCTTCCTCCTGACCTTCAGAAAGATATTAAAAACGCGGCTATGGGACCAAGCCTTCGGATAGTTATGCAGTGCAATAAGTGAAGTTGGAATATGTACAATAACTACTGGAACGGCTCCTGTAGTATGATTTTGGATTGTGTGATTTTAATAATTGTTTTTAATGTTTATATGTTTTAAATTCTATATGTATATGTTTGTTTTATTATATGTTTGCCATCTGTCGGGGGTGTTTTGAATATGATTTTTTTGCTTCTTGGCAGGGGGTTGGTTTGAATGGCCCACGAGGTCTCTTCCAACTCTATGATTCTATATCAAACCTGGACAATTACCGGCCCTCCAGGTGTTTTGGACTTCAACTCCCAGAAATCCTAACAGCTGGTAAACTGGCTAGGATTTCTGGGAGTTGAAGTCCAAAACACCTGGAGGGCCGGTAATTGCCCAGGTCTGTTCTATATTATGCGTGGCCCATTGTAAGGCCACTCTGAGTTCCCTTCGGGGTGAGAAGGGTGGGGTATAAATACAGTAAATAAAATATTAATAAATAATTGTGTATTCCTGTATGACAGAAGCTGGACTGGATGGTATCATTCTTGTGGTCTCTTCCTACTCTATTATTCTATTATTAATGTCCGGACCAGGCCTGGGCAAACTTCGGCCCTCCAGGTGTTTTGGACTACAACTCCCATAATTCCTAACAGCCTGACAGGCTGTTAGGAATTGTGGGAGTTGTAGTCCAAAACACCTGGAGGGCCGAAGTTTGCCCAGGCCTGGTCTGGACAAAAGCCTGGAATACATTCTCAGCTTCCCTGACATTGAACCCATCTGTGGTCACTGGAAAGATTCAATTCTTCTAAGCGCTGTTACCTAAAAGTAATAAGATTCACTGTTTTTAGTAACTCTCATTTTTCAAATTGTTGCCTATTAGTTATTGAGTATTGGCTGCTAATGCTTTCACTGCAACTGCTGCTATTTCCTGGCTTCCAGATCGGCTTTGGTTCCAATCCACCTGAGTGAAGAAAAATAAATACAGATGTAAACATCTAAGCTTTGTTGCCTACCCTTTAATGAGATGTTTTAGACTTTGGTAAAGCCATGCCTGTTTTTTGAAAAATAAAGGATCCCACAAGTGATGAGTGTTTTCTCCTGTGATAACCATCTCCCAAATTGATGTTTCCATCTCATTGCTTTTGTATTTGTTTTTTTAAAAAAAAAACTTTTATCTACAGGTTTTTTAATGGGTATTATTTTAACAAAAGGAGAAAACTTTACCACTTTCTCATGTAAAGCTAATGTGACAAGAAAACTGTCAACAAGGAGGCAAGATCAGTCTCACACAAAAATCCCGAAACATCTAAGTGGAATTTGCATAAAATAGTTCTGGTATTATTATTCACTGTTCTTTCGTTGACAGATATGTCAGGGCCTTAAAACCTAAAAGAACAATTATGCTATTGTAACTCTCTGAGGATTCGAGGGGTGTGTCTTTGGTGAAAAAGTGCTATTAGAGCTTTGAAAAGTAGTAAAAACGACAGCCCAAGGGGCTCTTTAGCTAGTCATTTCGCAAAGAATGCCTGGGCTTTAAGTGTCTTAAAGTACATTTATGCAGTTCTTTTTTTACTTTGTGCTGTGAAGAAACTGCTAATAATTAATGCCTGTAACATTTTTTAACATTTGCATTAGCTATAAATAAAATACCAAACTCTTAATAAAGCCATTATTGATTAACTTAAACTGTGATTCTCTCGCGAATGTATCGGCAATTTTGACAAGCCTATTGCTAAGAATTATATTTAAGCTTTTTTGGTTAAGCTAATATGGAAGGAATCATTGAACAATTATGGACCAAAACAGGAACTAATCAGTAAATCCATTACCTGAACAAGCGAGTTTAAGTTAACATGTCTGTACATTAAAAATGAGGGATTGATCAGTCATGCATCGTTACAATGAAATCTGCCATAAAAGTCAGGGATTCCAACTTCAATTTATTTCAAATCTGCCAATGGCTTTAACACAAAAAAACCCTTCCAAAACTTAGTAAAAATAGAAATGTTGAACTGTAGACAGGGAAAAATGTAAAAATTAGGGGGGGGGGACAACTACACTCTGTGTATTGTAATCTATATGTTTTAATAAATGTGTTTAATAGTTTTATTGTTTTTAACCAGGCATGGCCAACTTTGGACCACCAGGCGTTTTGGACTTCAACTCTCACAATTCCTAACAGTCTACTGTCTGTTAGGAATTGTGGAAGTTGAAGTCCAAAACACCCGGAGGGCCAAAGTTTGCCCATATCTGTATTTTTAATATTTCCATGTTTAATCGTATTTGAATGTTTGTATGTTTTACATTGTACTGCTTTTATTGTTGACTGCACTGGGTCTCTTTTTAGAGAGATAAAGTGGGGTAGAAATAACAGCAACAGCAACAACAACAGAGAGAAAGGCATGTCTCAAGATAGGGGCAGTGGAGCTATACAGAGAGTTTGGAAGTTAATCCTTTCATAGAAACATTGAGTTGGAAGAGACGTTGTGGGCCATCCAGTCCCACACCCTGCCAAGAAGCAGGAAAATCGCATTCAAAGCATCACCAACAGATGGCCATCCAGCCTTTTCTTTAAAAGCCTCCAAAGAAGGAGCCTCCCTCCAATCTGGGGCAGAGTGTTCCACTGCTGAACAGCTCTCACACCCAGGAGTGCTTCCTAATGTTCAGGTGTAATCTAATTTCCTGTAGTTTAAAACCATTGTTCTGCGTCCTAGTCTCTAGGGTAGCAGAAAACAAGTCTAATCTCTCCTCCTTTGACTTCCCCTCACATATTTATACATGGCCATCATGTCTCCCCTCAGCCTTCTCTTCTGCTGGTTATATTTGCCAAGATATTACATCACAAATATAGTTATGAATGCATAATGAGATCTTGCCTCTCAATTTTCCTTGTTTTCACACAAGGTTCTTGTTGCAAAAGCTCCACTGGTTACCAGGCACAATTTATTTATTTATTTATTTATTTATTTATTTATTTATTTATTTCGATTTATTCGTCGTCACTCCCCTCAGGCTCGGGGCGACTTACAAGTGTTAAAAAGACCATAAAATACAGATAAAAACACAAGATTAAAACTATACAATTAAAATTATACAACAGTGCACGGGTACCAGAAATTACTCCCATGGCCTACGGCTACAGAGTAAAGACCTGGGGTTATTTACTGACCGAATGCCTGTACAAACAGAAAGGTCTTACAAGCCTTCCAGCAGGCTAGTAGGTTAGACAACGCGCGAATTGCGGGAGGAAGATCGTTCCAGAGTACTGGCGCGATGACACTGAAGGCTCTCCTCCACATTGAGGTCAGGTGAAGGGCTTTACAGCTTGGCACCGCAATAAGGTTCAGGGACTCTGATCGCAGTGGTCTTACGGGACAATAAAGGGAGAGGCAGTCCCTTAGGTACACTGGCCCCAGACCATTCAAGGCCTTAAAGGTTAAAACCAGCACTTTGAAGGTGATCCGGTGCTCGATTGGAAGCCAGTGCAGTTCACGCAGAACGGGCCTAATGTGGCAGCAAGATGGTAAGCCTGCCAACAGCTGCAGCGTTCTGCACCAGTTTAAGCTTCCGGATCACCGACAAAGGAAGCCAATGTAGAGAGCATTACAGTAGTCCAATCTTGAGATGACCATGGCTTGGTCCACTGTGGCTAGGTCATGACGGGACAGGTAGGGTGCCAGCTTCCTCGCCTGCCGGGGATGGTGGAAAGCTGCTCTGCTGGCGATGGAGATATGCTTCTCCATCAACAGTTGAGGGTCAAGGGTGACTCCCAGGCTCTTAACAGTTGGCAACAGGCATAGCGTCGCACCGTCCAGGGTTGAAAGCTGGATCTCTCCCGTACCCGGACGACCCAGCCACAGGATCTCCGTCTTAGCCAGATTCACCTTCAACCTACTGGCTCGCAGCCATCCAGTGACGGCTTCAAGGCAACAATGGAAATTATCGGGTACGGAGTCAGGCCGGTCCTCCATCCCCAGAATGAGCTGGGTGTCATCCGCATATTGGTGACACTCCAGCCCGAAGCTGCATACCAACTGAGCAAGTGGTCGGACGTAGATGTTAAACAATAAAGGGGAGAGGTTTGCCCCCTGAGGCACCCTACAAAGAAGTGCTACTTATGACCAATAAAACTCTATATAGCTCCAGTCCTGGCTATTTGGCTGATTGTCCCTCCCTTTGTGAGGTAGCCCAGACTTTGAGATCACCAGAAGATGCTCTTCTCTTGGTCCCACCACCATCGCAACGAGGCCAGAATGATCCTCTCCCTGTTGTTCTTCCAGTGGCAGGTTAAAATGTTTTTATTCAGGCAGACTTTTAAAATAGAATGTTAGGCCAAAGAGCCCTGCATTGGTTTAGTGAATTTCATCTTTGGTACATGTTAAATTGTATTGGTTTTTGAGGGTGAGTCACTTAGGGTGCCAATCTTGAGGGGGTGAAGGGTGTGGTATAAATAAATGGAACAACAACAACTTAACTCCCCAAACCTCTTTTAATAGCCAGCAGACTCATCAAGAGATAGAGGTCTGTTTGTTGGTGATCAGGGCACACTACAATGATGCTTCCAGGCCTATCACTCCAATGATCTGTGGTGCAACAAAGGTTTGTGACAGGAGTCCTGAATCAGGTTGTCATACCACAGATTGCTGGAAGAAAAGGGCTGGAAATATCATCTTGCTGTTGGCCTTGATCACCAACATGACAGAATTTTGTCTCTCAGTGAAGCTGCTGCATGTTAAGGTATATTTAGGGATTAGCGATAGGAGGTACCCTGCTGCACTCTGGTCTCAGGCAGAATGGACGTTAATCTCTCAATGCGACCGCTGGCTCTTATGTTGGAAGAGACCTCAAGGGCCACATTCCAAGCACATTCTGCTATGCCTGCTCTGAATGCTGTAAATCTTTACCTTGTAGTACAACACTTACTTTTCCTTTTATCTATTTCATTGTCACCTTCATGAGACAGCAGCATGAAAAACTCTACAAAGCTATAGGTGTTTTTCCCTCTTCATGTTTGAATGCCTCCTGTTTATAAACAAGTCCTTCCAGCACAAAGAAACAGAGCCTGTTGGAAAGAATGACCCAGTCTTGTTCTCAATTTTTCTATTATCAGAACGTTATTTGGATGGAAAATCTAAGCCTATTGACCCCTCCATTCTTAGACTGAAGTGACAGTTTTGGGAAAAGCTTTATGACTTGATTTTGCCGATTTTATACACTGATGCTTGGATACTCCAGGACTCAAGAAGTAAATCGACACAGTCTAGCAAACCAAGAAATGTCTTTCGTAAAAGACTTAAAAAAAATAATGCATGGAACTATGCATGGTTATGGAATTGCTGCTAAAAGAGAGTAATTATGATTTGGCAGCTATTACTCAGATTGGACAGAAACCATTTTAATAATATATATTATTTGATTATAAAATGATTCATTACAGATAAAATTATCTATATTTCTTTTTTTGTGTGGATGTAAATGAGCATGAAATACCGGTCATATCCCAATGCTTTTTAGTTTCAAATTCTATATATTAGAAAAGTTATTTTTGATTCTCCAAAAGTATTTGAGGTTTTAGCTTACTATTGTTTGTAGTGTTGCATATTTTGATTACTGTTATTGTCAGCTTGTTTTGTATTATATGATCTGGTATGTGGGTGGGGTTGCATTTTGTTTGACTGATTTGATTTGCAATTATTCTGTACAGTTCTGAAATTTTGTTATTCCTCCTTCCATCTACTGTATGTGTGGATATGTACACATATATTTTAGATTTTTAGCAGTTTTGAACTGCTAGGTAAGCAGAAGCTAGGGTTGATGGTGGGAGCTCACCCCAACCCATAGGTTTGAACTGCCAACCTTCCGGTTGGCAAGATTTTCTGCAGCTGGTGGTTTAACCCGCTATGATATCACGACCCTCTTTTTTTTCTTAAAGAAACTCAAAGCAGTGAATAATGGTAAAAACAATACAATATATAATTTAAAACCTAAAGACTATAAACAATAAAATATAATTAAACCTAGTACATTTTAAAAATGAATAATTGCAGCCATCAAATTTATTTAAACCAAATAAAAATATACAAAATATTGCACAACACACTCTGACTCTCTAGATGAGTATAAAGAGGCAAATAGAGATTCATTTGGGAACAAACTCACTGTAATAGCGATCTAATGTAGAAGAAAAGGATTTTTGTGAACCCTTTTCCTGGCCATGAAAAAAAGCCCCAGTAATTGTAGAAAGCACCATGCATTCTGTGGAATTCAAATTTATTTTACATCTCCAGGATTATATATGCATCTCTGTTGAGATTCTTCCTATTTCGGGACTGCCAAATTAGACCTTATGCATATTGATTGAGGTTACATAGCAAGTGTGTACATGCAAGTGAGAAAGAGTTATTGCACGTATGGGCAGAGCGAAATAAACATACTAGAGCTCCTGTATCAGATCTTAATTTATTGCAACATTTTCATGCCGGCATTTGTACCTACATGCATTTTATCACTCGATTGGTTGATTTAGTCTTCTGCAGGAATATATTATGCAAGAGTGAATGGCTAGCACTTTATAAATATAAGACTGATGTGAGCATACCGCTTATCTGTCCTTGAATTTTAGGGTTGTCATTGGCCTTGCATTAAAAAATGCCTCCTGCAGTAAGAAAGCATGTTGCCTTTTCTAGATTATAGCCTGAATCCTAAATTGGGTAGAGTCACTGAGTCCATTGGATTTACTGATGTGTTGACTCGCCACTCAACAATTGATTCAGTGGGTCTAGTGTAACTGGCACTTTCCAACAGGAGTTTCTCAATATCTTTAAAAGCTAAGTATCATTTGATTTGCTTTTGGAAAAATTGCATTTCTATCCTGGTTTGTTATTGTTCTTTAGATCTCTTTTATCAAGACCTTAGTTTGGGAGCTAAGTGACACAAGCTAAATTTTGCCCAAAAGTTGACTTTGTGATCCATAAACCAAGAAATTAGTTTGTGTTAGAATTGCTCCAGCAATTGCTCCAGTTATAAGAGGGTTTACATAGTGATGCTTTAGGGTGGTGTTTGTAGGACGTAAAGGATAAGTAGGAATGGCCTGACCCAAGGTGTTGTATGCATTCAAAAAGTAACAGTATAGTATGATCTCTATTTCCATGGAGCTAGTGTTCATTATTTATTTAACCATGTCTGACAAAATATGTCCTCTCTAGGCATTTTAGGTCCTCCAGTGCACCATTATAATACTCTTGGAGCAGATGTTCTTTATTTCAGTAGAGTTTTGCATATCCATACGAGGTCTGGGAATGTATTCCCTGAAGTTAAACTTGTGCTATATCCCTTCCAAGCTTTGTTTCAGATCACAAACCTTGTTGTCATATCGCATTACCTAAGGAGTTTAGCCTTTATTGTTGTCTAGTCCGTGAGCTGCTTTTTGCTGACAATGCTGCCCTTGTCGCCCATTCAGAAGCAGCCCTGCAGCGCCTAACATCTTGCTTTGCAGCAGCTGCAGAGCTGTTTGGGCTGGAAGTCAGCCAGAAGAAAACGGAAGTCCTCTACCAGCCCGCACCACAGGAAGAACACCATCATCCCCACGTCAGCATAGGCAAATCTGTGCTTAAGTCCGTTCAGTAGTTCACCTACTTGGGAAGCATCATCTCTTCAGACGCCAAGATTGACAAAGAGATAGATCACAGATTATCAAAGGCATATAGTGCATTTGGAAGAGTCTGGAGCAACAAGAACCTGAGGCAAAGTACCAAAATCAGTGTGTACAGAGCTATCATACTGTCCATCCTCCTCTATGGGTCTGAAACATGGGTCACCTATCGTCAACACCTACGACTCCATCATCAGCGCTGTCTTCGCACAATCCTAAATATACACTGGACCGACTATGACATAGCTGTCCAACTTCTGGCGGGTCCAGGGCCGGATAAGAGGTCACTGATGACCTGCGGGGCCACTCAGCCCCTCCCCAGGCCCCTCCCCAGGCCCCGCCCCAGCCCAGGCCCCCCCTCCTAAAGCCACCGAAAAGGAGGAGTAGGCGGCGCCAAGAGCAGCGCGTCACAGGCCTGGCGTGGCGCGCTACCCTGGCACCGCCTGCTCCTCCTTTCAGCCCCCTCCCTTCCTAGGCCGGAGGAGCCGCGAAAAAGGAGGAGTAGGCGGTGCCAAGGGGCAGCGCGTCACAGGCCTGGCGTGATGCACTGCCCCTTGGCACTGCCTACTCCTCCTTTCGGGCGCCCCTCCTTCCCTGGGCCGGGAGCCGCCGAAAGGAAGAGTAGGCGGTGCCAAGGGGCAGCGCGTCACAGGCCTGGCGTGATGCACTGCCCCTTGGCACCGCCTCTCTCCTCCTTTCCCCCCTCCTAGGCCGGGGAGCCACCGAAAGGAGGAGTAGGCGGTGCCAAGGGGCAGCGCGTCACGCCAGGCCTGTGACGCGCTGCTCTTGGCGCCGCCTTCTTCCCTTTCGGCGGCTCCCCCCTAAACAGGGAGGCGCCAAAAGGAGAAGCTAGCTCTCTTCCTCCTCCCTGCCCCGCCTCCCCCCCTCCCGGCCGCCATTTTTTTTTAAAAAATTGATTTTTAAAAAATTTAAAAATGGCTGAGGAGGGCATAGGTGGGGCCGTGTCCAACAGGCTATGGGGCCGGATCCGGCCCCGGGGCCACCAGTTGGACAGCCCTGGACTATGTGACTAATGCTGCTGTCCTTGAGCAAGCAGGGATCACCAACATTGAGGCCATGCTATTGAGAACACAACTGCGCTGGGCAGGGCACATCTCTAGGATGGAGGACCACCGCCTCCCAAAGATATTACTCTATGGTGAACTCACCACGGGTCAGCGCAAGAGAGGTGCCCCCAAAAAGAGATATAAGGACTCCCTGAAACAACATCTCAGGCTCGGCCAGATTGATAACCAACAATGGTCCACCCTGGCCTCACATCGGGAGGCATGGAGATGCGCTATCCACAATGCTGCGGCCTCTTTCGAGAACACACGCCGAATGAGTCTCGAAGAGAAACCACAACGCAGAAAGAACCGCAACTTGGAAACAACATCACCCAAGGAGACTTTCTGCTGTGCTTTCTGCAACCAAACTTGCCCATCTCAGATTGGCCTTTTTAGTCATCAGCGCGCTTGTAAAAAGCGTGGGATGAGTCCTTCCTGAATCTTCGTTCGCGAAGTAATGCCGAGAGAGAGAGATGCATTAAGATCAGTTTTCCATTCTGGGGGAGTATCTCTCATTCTGTTCTTTTATTAATCTCTTCTGAAACAATAAAAACACTAGACTAAAAGAATCTTGATATGATATGTATGTATGTGTGGTGATTTATCAATACAGAAATGAATTGTAGGAACCATACCAAATTTTGAAATGGAAGGAAGAAGATTTATCCATTTATCACAACAATTTATAGCCATCCATCCAGATAAATATATATTACTCAAGTTGTTTGTGAATTTTTCTGTTCTCATTAAAAAGGGCTTTGTCTTCTTTGTTCACTCCTCAAGTGTGCATGCAAAGGACTGAGTTTTCATAGTCATTGCAAGTATGTTAATGCATTTCTTGTGTGGGAACTTTAGTCACCGGTTTTCACTTCCACATGCCATTGTAAATTTATTTCCTTAAAAACTAACATCTTAGATTTTCATCAGTTTTGCTCAATGAGGAAAATCCAGAGAACTTCAAGAGGAATTGGTTGATACAGAACGGGGCACTTTCTAGTTCAAAGCAGATAATCTAGATTTAATATGGTAGTGTAGATGGGGTCTGTGAGTAGGCTCTAGCAATCTTAGGTCCCTGCTATACTGCCATGTAATCCAGATTATCAAAGCAGATAATCCACATTATCTACTTTGAACTGGATTATATGAGTTTACACTGCCAGTGTAGTAGATGGCAGTGTAGAAGGGGCCTTAGTAGAACGAACACAAGCTGAAAACATGGTAATAATCTGATGGGGCAGCTAAACAAGTCAATGTAATTATTAGGCATGGTTTCGAACCCAAAAATGGCGATTCTAAAATCAAATGGGGGGGGGGGGGGATTTTTTTTTTTTTAGTAAAAGAAAGACTTACAAAAGTTTTTCCAAAAATTTCTAAAATGTAACTTACTTACTAACGAAATTCGTTAGTAGTTCGTATGCCAGCGCATGCGCATTCCAGATGGTTTTGGCCTACAACTCCCAGAAATCCTAACAGCTGGTAAATTGGCTGGGATTTCTGGGAGTTGTAGGCAAACAAGAATAAATCACACTGAATTCTAGATGGGACTCTCCAAATAGGAAGGAGGGAGGGAAGGAGGGAGGGAGGAGCGGGTATTCTATTCTTGGAAGCAGCAAAGAAAAGGAGGAGCCCCCTCGCTCCTCGCTGCCTCTCACCCGATCCCGAGGAGCGAGGGCCCAAGTTGCCCAGGCTGGTCATATACCTACATTCTATGCACATGCAATAATACAGCAGTAATAACAATGGGTATAAGAAGAGGTAAAATTCAAACCGTATTCTGACTGTGCTCCTCCTCAAACTGCAAAAGGCTCTTCTCTGAGCCCGGGAAAGGCAAAACCCGGGCACAGCATTTGCTTCCTGGGTGCACACACATACACATATTATTTGGGGGTGATTTCCTGCAGAATCTTCTCTATGAGCCCGGATTCTGCAGCAAATCTCCCCCAGAATATGTATGTGTGTGCTCCCAAGCAGCAAACGCTGGCTTTCCCGGGCTAATTTCCCGGGCTAATAAGAGAAGAGCCCGTTTGCACCGCATTAGGAGAGACCAGTCAGAATACTTCGGTCTGAATTTTACCTCTTGTTATTGTTATTACTGCTGTATTATTGCATGTGCATGGAATGTAGGTATGACCAGTTGGATTACTTATAATATTAGGCACTTACAGTAGCATTCATTCTATTATACATTAGGTTGGTTTCTCACCCCAATACTCTTTGATGCTTTAGATCCTGGCAGGGTAGGAGGGCAGGAAGCCTGGAAAAATGTAAACAGAGAGGTTTACTCAGTAAATCCACAAGGAGGGCCCTTCATCCAAAGTGCCTCCTTTGCAGATTTACTTCTGAGTAATCCTCTGTTTACATTTTTCCGGCTTCCAAAAGAAGGAGCGAGTTTAGGGCTTGCCTTGCCATAATACTTATTGGCAAGGGAGGCGGGAGGGTGGTGAGAGAGGAGCGTGCCCCCCCCATACAACCTAATAATGACACTTAAGAAAATCCTGGCCCCGAAGTTCGAAAAAGAAAGTCCACTTCCTGGTTGGTGTTCAAGGTGCGGAAATACTCAAAAGTAGCATTTCTTACGAATTTCTTACGAAATGAATCATTTTCATAACTTTTTTCTCATGCCTAGTAATTATACGTTGTATCAAGACTGAGGGAAGTAATAGTTCCACTCTATTATGTGTTGATTGGACCTCATTTGGAATACTCTGCTCAGTTCTGGGGGGGGGGGGGACCATTCAAAAAGGACATTGAGAAGTTGTAATGTGTCAAGAAAGAGGTCAACAAAAATGAGTAAAAGGTCTGGAAGCCAAGTCCTATGAGGAACGGCTTAGGGAACTAGGTATGTTTGTTTAGCTTAGAGATGACATGGTTGTGAGGAGACATGATAGTCATGATGTCACATTGAAGATGGAACAGGGTTGTTTTTCTGCTCCTCCAGAGACTAGGGGCCCTTCTAGACAGGCCCCAAAGTTTATTTATTTATTTATTTATTTGTTTGTTTATTCAAATTTATTCATCGTCACTCCCAGCCGGCTCGGGGCGACTTACATATGATAAAAACAACAATTACAGGAGCAAATTAAAACCACATCATAGGATAAAAACAGTAGCAATAAAATACACAATAGCAGTAAAATACACATCAGGAGAGGCCGAACGGATTTAGAACCCAAAGGCCTGCTGAAACAGTAGGGTCTTGCAGGCCTTCCAAGAAGCTAACAGACTCTGTAGGGCACGGACTTCGGAGGGCAACGCATTCCAGAGGTTTGGGGCTATGATTGAGAAAACCCTTCTCCGTGTTGCGGTCAGATGGTAAATTCTGGAACTTGGGACCATCAGGAAATTTTGCATCTCTGAGTGTAAGGATCTAGTGGGACAATATGGGATGAGGCAGTCCCTTAAGTTCACTGGTCCCAGACCATTCAAGGCCTTGAAGGTCAAAATCAGCAGTTTGAAAGTAATCCGGCATTCCACAGGGAGCCAGTGAAGTTCACGCAGGATAGGTGTAATATGGCAGCTCGTTGGGACACCCGCGAGCAGCCGGGCTGCAGCGTTCTGCACCAGCTTAAGTTTCTGGATTACTGACAAAGGAAGGCCAATGTAAAGAGCGTTACAGTAGTCTAGCCTTGAGATGACTGTAGCTTGGACCACTGTGGCCAGGTTGTGTCGGGACAAGTAGGGGGCCAGCTTCCTCGCCTGGCGTAAATGGAAAAATGTCACTCTGCTGACGGTGGAGATGTGAGACCTGTTGGGATTTTACTAGAGGCATCCAAATGACGCCTCCTATAAACAAAAATTAATTTGGGACAAAACAGGTAAACCATGCTTTGTCCTGAATTAATTTGATACCCTATTAGACCAGAATCTTACTGAAAGGCCCAGGTCTAATGGGATATTGGGCCTGTGGGGACTGACTACTGGGTAGTCTTAGGACTATCCAGGGGGTCAGTCCCCACAACCCTCTCAGTTTTTAAAAATTCTAACAGATGAGCCTGTAACAGTCATGGGACCATGAGAAAGCCATCTACTGAGGATCTCAGTAGCTAGGTAGACTCCTAGAATTTTAGAGTTGAAAGAAACCCCGCAAGGGCCATCCAGTCCAACCCTCTGCCATGCAAGAAGGCACAATTAAAACACTTGCCTTTCAAAATCTACCACTCTGCCATTGCATTCAGAATATCACAGGGTGAGATTGTAAAAGAGCTTGAGACAGTCATTGATCAACTTAGAGAAGGGCCATTTGACCTTCAAATGGCCTTTGAAAGTATTTGGAGAAAAATCTTAGAAAACGTATTGGAAAGAGAAGATGGGAATTTAACCCCACATGAAGAATTGAAGTTCTGGTGGGATTTTAGAAGAAGAAGTGGGGGGCACAGGGGTGAAAGAAAATAAAAGAGTGTGAAATGTACAGTACATGTCTATATAATTGCAAATCCTTCAAAAAATTTTTTTCCAGAATATGATTTTTTAAAAAGAGAAGGGGCATTTGATCCAACATGGTTTTGAGTATATCCCACAAGTTGCTATCGACTCTAAAGTGCAACCCCATCTTTCCATCTCTCTCTGCTGCATTCAGCATATTAATGGGTGGAACAAATGATGGAAAATAAAAGGCATATGAAACAACTTGTTGCGGTAATGTGTCCATATTAGAAGAACAAACAGGGAGGGGAAACCCCCCCCCCCCAATCTTTGTAATTTCATGGGACATTTTGGAGAAAAGTGCTAATTTCATGGGGAGCTTTAGCAGGGGAAAGTGCCAATTTCATGCAAATTCCACTGAACAAACAAGATAGGTTGGAGGATTTTACTTGGGTTACATAAAGGATGTAATGACGGTAGAAAGGATGTAAACTTAATAGTCATATCAGCAGCTTCCCCCCTTCTTCTAGTGTATATTAATCACTTTGCATCATGCAGGCAAACTGCAAAGGCATAATACTTAACTCCATATATGATCAAATGCAGCTGAACACTAATTTGTTTACAGTGCTAAAAATTGATCCTTTAAAAAGTTATTCCTCCCTCCGCTTTCTGCAAGGATGAAGAGAGCTCTGCCTCTTCTCTTTAATGTGGACATCTCAAGGTCACCTGGAGTTGAGATGTCTAGCCCATGTTGAACAAACAAGAATGGGCCAATTATTTAAAACAGACCGCAAAAGAATAAACCTTTCATTATTTTGTGCTGTCTTCTTCTTTTTGGCCATTTTAAGGTTTACGGGGAATGGTGGCAAATGAAAGAATGCGACACATTCACTTGATGGTGGGAACATTTGACTCTTAAACTGAGAAGAAAAGGAGGTTAGCAGTTTCCAATACACTTAATTAGCATTTGCATTTTTAGTGACATTTAGGATGAAATTGAATACAGCCTTACTTTGGAGTTAGCCCTGACAAATTTAACAGGTCTTGCCTGTGACTAGATTTATGCAGGATTGAACCGCTGGTGACCTATTCAACTTCTGAAGTGATAATAAACATAATAGCACAATGTGTATAGTTCTGCAAGATGGGAATAAGAATATAAATCCTCAGCTATTTCATCTTCACCGGAGAAAGGGAATCATTACAGGAATTTTATTCCCATTGTGGTGAAAATGAATATCGTTCCACAACATTTGAATATATTGAAGTGTTGCTGAAAAAAATGTTATTTGAAAAAACTTTTTTTGCACGCAAAATCTGTTTTCTGTTCAAAAATCAGATACACTGTTCAATAAACAGGACTTTCTATGAAGAAAATCCACCCTAATGAGTATCGAGTGTCCAACCTTTTGTTTTGGAGCAAGGTTTTGGAGCATGCAGTGGCCTCCCAACTCCAGGAATTTCTGGATAAAATGGATTATCTAGATTCATTTCAAGCTGGTTTCAAACCTGGATCCAAAACAGATTTGGTCACCTTGATGGATGACCTATGCATAGAGCTAGACAGAGGGAGTGTGTCCCTGTGAGTTCTTCTGAACTTCTAGGTGGTTTTCAATACCATCAACCATGGGATCCTTTTGGGCCATCTCACTGGGATAAGACTGAGAAGCACTCTTTTATAGTGGCTCCGTTCCTTTCTCTAAGGGTGTACTCATCAGAAGGTGATGCTGGTAGACTCCTGTTCGAACCCCTGGCAATTATCCTGTAGGGTTCCTCATTGTTCTGTTTTGCCCCCAATGCTAACCACTGGGAAATGTCATCAGGAATTTTAGTGTGTGGTGCCACCTATGTGCAAATGACATCCCACTCTGCTACTCCTTCCCACCTAAACACAAGGAAGCTGCCCTGGCCCTAAACCAGTGTCTGTCATCAGTAATGTACTGGACGAGGGCAAACAAATTTAAACTTACTCAAAACAAGACAGAATTGCTCCTGGTCACTTTGAAGACAGATCAGGGAATCAGGATTCATCCTGGGCTGGATGGAGTCACACTCGCCCTGAAGACATAGGTCCTCAGTTTGAGGGTCCTCCTGAATTCAGCACTGACCCTGGAGGCCTAGGTATCTGCTGTGGCCAGAAGGGCCGTTGAAAAATTAAAACTTGTGTGCCAACTGCACTAATTACTTAAGAAGCTTGATGTGGCCACAGTGATACATGCCTCCGTCACAACCCATCTGATTAGTGTAATGCGCTCTATTTGGGACTGCCTTTGAAGATAGCTTTGAAATTTTCATTACGGCTATTAAAGCCCTAGACTGTTCAGGTCCTGGCTGTTTTGGCTGACCACATCTCCTTGTACAAACCTTCCCGGGCCCTGAGATGTTCAGGAGAAACCCTTCTCTCAGTTACATCTCAATCTCAAGCTCAATTGGTGGGAATAAAAGAAAGGGCTTTCTAAGTGGCTGCCCCTCAACTCTGGAAGTGCTTGTCTAGAAAAGCAAGAATGGCCCCCTCCCTGTTGTCTTTCTGGCAGAAGGATGAAACCTTTTTATTCAGGTAGGCTTTTATTTATTTATTTATTCAATCTTATATTCCGCAGGATGAAACCTTTTTATTCAGGTAGGCTTTTAAATACCAAGTCAGAGGATGCTGTGGTTTTTAGCTTTGATTAGGTTTTTATGGATGTTAACTGTTAATTTTAAAATACCATTTATATTTTATTCCGACCAAGGACAAGATGGATGGATGGTATCCTTGAAGTAACTGGCTTGACTCTGAAGGAGCTGGGGGTGGTGGCGGCCAACAGGGAGCTCTGGCGTGGGCTGGTCCATGAGGTCACAAAGAGTCGGAAGTGGCTGAACAAATAAACAACAACAACATATGTAATTCAGTTTAAATATTTGTATATTTTAAAATTTGAAATTATATTATTATTTTATTTTTATTACTTCAAACGTGTATACCGCCACTCCCCAAAGGCTCGGAGCGGTTTACAACAGTTTGAGTCCACACATAACAGTACATCAATACAGCAATGAACACACAATGGAAAGAAAAGGCTAGCGAGAGGGGGGATAGCGGGGGGGGTGGGAGGGAACACAAGGGTAGGGATAAAGAGCCAAATGCAGCGATAGTCCTACTAAGGCACGATCTTGCCATCAAAAGAGGGAAGATTGAAATGCTTTTAATGCAAGCCCCTTTTGGTCTTCTTGTGGCGATAAAAATGGGGTATAAATAAACATAATTATAATAATAATGTTGTAAATGCTTTCTATTTTTCTATTACTGCTTTTTAAAAAAAGAAATAATAATTTCAGAATTGCACAGCTCCATAAGAACAAAAAGATGTTCTTATGTTTCTCTGTTGGATCACAAACTTGCATGGTTGCACAAGGTCCATAAAAAATGCAAAAGGAAGACAGTGACTTAGAGCAGAGCTCCTTAAGCTTTTTAGACTCATGACCCTTTTCATTTATTTGTCACATTTCTATACCGCCCGTCTCAGCCTGAAGGCGACTCGGGACGGTTTACACAAGGCAGTCTCTGCCCTCCAATACAACACAAGCAAACAACCCAAATAATAACCATATAACAACAAATTAACAATAAAAACATACAATTGCAGTCTCAGCGTCGTTGAAATCACTTTCCGTCACATCATCGTCATTCCATATATCTAATTAAACCGTTTTTTTACTAGAGAAAAAATTTAAGGGAAGGCAGAGAGAGTCTGGCTTGGGATGAGGAATGGCCGGATGCCTATGAGGAATGGGAAGGTCAGGCTGATTCAGAAAGTGCTGATAGCGATGAATGTTATGAGAAACCGGGTGGGTACGGATCACATGGGCGATGAGGCCATGGAAGCTGAAAGGGAGTTCGACTCTCATGAAGATAGTGAGCCAGGTGCTGGGAGGCAAGGACGAAGCTTTGATAGGAGACGGAGCATCGAGTCCAGTAGGAGGGAATGGCACCGCAGTCTAGAGCGTCAGAGAAGCGCTAGATCCCGTAGCACAGATTACCGCCGAAGCCTAGAGCGTCGGGGGCCTCGCCCCGGGGTTTAAGTATAGGATCCGTGGGAAAGGATCCTCAGTACCTCGGCCACTTCTAATCTAAGCGAAGTGAAGCGAGCGAAGGATCACGGAGACAGGTTGCCGGCTTGTGCCTTGCCAAGAAGTTTTCTTGGGCCCTGTTTGAACCTTGCTTTGGGCCTTGATCTGCTTTGCTTGCGGAGCCTTGTTCCTTGATCCGCTTTGTTTTGCGGAGCCTTTGCCAAGACCTTTGCCTTTGGACTTTACTATTGCCAAGACTTTGCTTTTGGACTATACTACGATTCCCTATTTTTGGATTGAACTTTTCTATATTTTGATGGACAATTACCTTTTCATCTGTTCTTTATTACTCAATAAATAGTTAGCTGATTACTCTCTGTGTGTGTGATTAAGGGGCTGGCCGAGTCCTTGCATCGTGACACCAGTCGTCATCTAGCCTTCTTAAATCATGAGTTATGGGCTGTCTACTTAAAAGACATGTTCTACAGTATGTGTGTGATAAGGTCCTAAGTGCTCTCCCCCTCCCCATTTCTTTTTCCAAAGTAGCTACTTCTATTGCAAAAATGATTTGATTGCTTCTTTCTGGATTTACAGGGTTATGTGCCTATGTTTTAAAAGTATGATTAGTTTCTTAGTATTTTTCATTATCTGTAACAATAATAATAAATAATGAAAAAGAAGGATTATGAAAAAACTAGCCCAAGAAGTGTTGAAAATGACAATATCATAGATTTGGGGGCGGGGTGCAAACCCCAAAGAGGTTTCTAAGAATTAAATTACATTCCCTGTTGATACAGCCTCCAGCTTCTTCAGAGATATTGAAAATCCAGCCTTTTCTTTTCTTGTCATTATTTTCCTTCCTTCCTTCCTTCCTTCTTTCTTTCTTTCTTTCTTTCTTTCCACATAAAAAGAAAGATGGGAGTTGAGACAAATCAAAGTAGAAATCAAAGTAAAAATGGATAGTTTGAGAAAATATTTAATTAAAAATTTTGAAGGGCCCTGAATAATTGACAGAAAGAGGTGATGAATATTGTCTTAAGCCTGTTCTTAACTGCTTGCTGGTTTTTCCATAATGTTGTTTTTTAGATATGCAGTTTTGTAAATCATCGCCCTGAGCCATTGGGAGTGGCAGTGTAAAACCTACCTGTTTAAGGCCTTTGATCCCTGAATAAATAAATAAATAAATAAATAAAATGGGATACCAAATATCCTATCTATTTCCCTCTCTATCTCTCTATCATCTGTTTTGGTCTGTTTACCCAAAATATCTCTGGAGAGAATAAGTGTAATTTCTTTCGGTGTAGGTAAGCACAGGTACACAACAGTGAGCACAAGAAGTTAGAAACAGCTTAGATAATGATATTACTTTTAAATAGTCTAAACACAAAAGAAGTTTTTCTTGCCAATTTTAAATTATATACATTTACAGAAAGGCACACACACAAAAGGACTTGAAAATGGACAACATTTCTGAGATTGACACTTTCCAAAATCTTACCATATTAGCTTAAAGAGATTTCTATTTTGTTTCATTTTAGTCTTTTAGCATGCCAGGATGAATGAAGTCAAGACAAAATTCTAGCTTAAAAGAGAAATTGGCTGTTACCCCCACCTACTCCCATTAAGGCAGCCTCTTTGCAAAGCTTTATAGTTACCATTTGGACCTTGAGATCAAGGGACTCATTGTTGTAAGCCACCCTGAGTCCTCCTCTGGGGATGAGAAGGACAGGATATACCGTATTTTTCGCACCATAAGACACAGTTTTTTTCCTCCCAAAGAGGGATGAAAAATCAGCCGTGTCTTATGGAGCCAAGATGCAGGCAGGGGGGGGAGGCGCTGGAGCAGAGGGGGCGGCGATATACTCACCCTGTCGCCGCCTCTCCTCTTCTCTGGTCCGTTGCGGCGGCGGAGGGCAATGAAGGAGCATCGCTTCACTCCTCCTCTTGCTGCTTTTCCTTCCCCCGCCCTTTCTTCCCTCGAGGAAAGGGGGGGGAAGAAGCAGCAAGAGGAGGAGTGAAGGAGCATCGCTTCACTCCTCCTCTTGCTGCTTTTCCTTCCCCGCCCTTTCTTCCCTCGAGGAAAAGGGTGGGGGAAAAGCAACAAGAGGAGGAGTGAAGCCGCATCGCACCAGAGCCCTCTGGCGCGATTCTCCTTCATTCCTCCTCTTGCTCCTTCTCCCCCCCCCCTTTCCTCGAGGGAAGAAAGGGCTCTGATAAGACGCACCTGCTGATAAGACTTACCTAGATTTTAGAGGGGGAGCGAAATTTTTTTTTTCTATTTTCCTCCTCTAAAATCTAGGTGCGTCTTATCAGCAGGTGCGTCTTATGGTGCGAAAAATACGGTAAATGTCTGAAATAAATAAAAAAACATCAATCCTCATCTCCCCTTTCTCCTTCATAGTACAACCTTCCCTGTGATGCGTGGCAGAGCCAGCCATGGCAACTACTACTGCCACCTAAATAAAAGTACAAATGGATCTTAAAGTCCTCAAGGAAAGCCCCCCCCCCCGGGACATAAGGCCATCCTCTCCCCCTTATTATTCAACATTTATATGCGCCCCCTGGCCCAGCTGGCTTGCGACTTTGGTCTGGAGTGTTATCAGTATGCGGATGACACCCAGCTTTTGCTGAGAATGGACGGCAGGCCGGATACCGTACCCGATTGTTTCCATCGATGCCTCGAAGCCGTGACTGGCTGGCTGCGTTCCAGCCGGCTGAAGGTGAACCTGTCGAAGACGGAGATCTTGTGGCCTGGTCGCCCTGGGCTGGATGAGTGCCGGTTGCCTACCCTGGATGGCGAGCAACTTAGCCCGTCATCTCTTGTCAAGAGCTTGGGTGTCCAATTCGACCCCTTGCTGACCATGGAGACCCAGGTCTCCACGGTCAGCAAAATTGCGTTTTACCATCTTCGTCAGGCTAGGCGACTGGCACCCTACCTGTCCAGGGACGACCTGGCCACGGTGATCCAAGCGACGGTCATCTCGAGATTGGACTACTGTAACGCCCTCTACGTTGGCCTTCCCTTGTCGACAATCTGGAAACTCAAGCTGGTGCAGAATGCCGCTGCTCGCTTGCTGGTGGGAGCACCAGTGAGGGAGCATATTACTCCCATCCTTCGGCAACTGCACTGGCTTCCTATAGAGTACCGAATTGCCTTCAAGGTGTTGGTTTTAACATTTAAGGCCTTACACGGTCTAGGGCCTGCATACCTGAGGGACCGCCTTGCCCCGTACGTTCCCCCGAGATCACTACGTTCAGAAGAGCAAAATTTGCTACTGGTTCCATCGATCCGCACCTGCCATCTATCCACAACTAGGCAGAGAGCTTTCTCCGTGGCGGCCCCAATGTGGTGGAACTCCTTGCCAGATGCTACCCGAGCGATCCCAGAGCTCGGGCCATTTCGAAGGGCTTGTAAAACTGCCCTCTTCAAACTGGCTTTCGACTAATCGAGCTGCCTGAGGGGTCCATGCCTTGAGCCCTAGAAATTGAAATCCTGTTGTTTTTACTGTATATTGGCTTTATGTTTTTAGGTTTTATGTTTATTGTACGGCTGCTGGTTGTATGCGCAGCATGTTTTTATTGTATGTAATCCGCCCCAAGCCTGCAGGGAGGAGCGGAATATAAGCTCGAATAATAAATAAATAAATAAATAAATAAGGGTGAAAGGTAAAACTACCATGCTGATATGCAGTTGTTAATTTAGTTGTTGGATCAACATTACAGAGTTGTACCAACATAATCACTCTGAGCCCTTAGGGAGTGGCGGTATTTAAGTTGAAATAATAATAATAATCCGTTGGAAACATTTTTGCTGCATTGTTCCTTGAAATTAGGGATGGATGAACATATTGATTTTGATTTCAATGCATTTTTCAGAAGTTACAGATCATTTTAAAACCAATGGTACATATTCAATTTTGTAAATTGAAAATGCATATATAATCTCATGACCATTTCTTAACAGGTATATGCTATAACTTATATTAAACAGGAAGGAATGGCTAATACCACCTCTGAGCAGTCCTAGGCTAAGAAAGCCCTAGGAAATTCATGGAGGTCACCATATGTTCAGGCCCGGATTAACACTTTTTTGCGCCCTAGGCCAAAGTTTGGAATTACGCCCCCTTTAAGCCTATCTCCCGCCACCTCCAAGGTCCCCATTCCCACCGGCTGGAAAGCTCCGCTGTGCTCTGAAGGTCTCCTCAGGAGTCGGGAGGCTTGGGGAGAGCGCAGCGGGTTCAGACTTGCTCCAAAGGCACGCACGAGAGAGAGAGCACACGAGAGAGAGTGCACACGAGAGCGAGCAAGAGGGAGAGAGCGCGAGAGCATGAGAGAGAGAGCACAAAAGGGAGAGCGCGAGAGAGAGCGCAAGAGAGAGAGCATGAGAGAGAGAGCGAGAGAGTGATATATATATATATATATATATATATATATATAAAGAGCATGCGTGTGTGAGAGAGAGACGGAGGGGACGGATCTGAGTCTTTGCCGGGAGAAGGAGTGAGGAGGGGCATGAGAAAGGGGGAAAGAGGAGCGCAGACCAGTTTTGGGGTTTTTTGGTCCATGATCTGCGGCCACTGCGCCGAGTATCGCCAACCTGTTTATGAACAATCTGGAAACCAGACACCTTATTCCTAGCTCTACTAACCCGATGGCTAAGCATATTCTTAGTTATCATAGATTCATAGATGACATCTTTGTAATTCTGGACAAATCAGTACACATAGACATGTTTAAAGCCTGGATGAACTCCTGGCAGGACAATATCAAATTTTCATTCACAATGAGTAAAACCGCAGTTAATTTCCTGGACCTTAATGTATTCTTACATGAGGGACACCTTAAAGTACAAAATTTTAAGAAGCCTACTGATAGGAACTCCCTGCTTCACTATGACAGCTTCCATGCCCCATCATTGAAGAGAAGCCTACCTTACTCACAGCTGCTTAGGCTAAAAAGGAACTCGTCATTCAATGGACACTATGAGCGAGATGCGCAGTCCCTCACACAGAATCTAAGACAGAGAGGATACCCTAGGCATGTTATACAACAAGCCAAATCTAAAGCAGATGCCATCCCCAGAAGCAGACTGCTCCACAAAGACAATAGTAATACCACAGCACCTAAACTGGTATGGCCCCTAACCTTAACACCACACTCCAGGCAGATACAGAGTGTAGTGAATAAATTCTGGCCACTACTATCTTCCATACCAAGGCTAGAGACCCCCGTGCATTGCCTACAAACGTACTAAAAACCAGAGAGAGTACCTAATTCACAGCAACCATGTAGCCAAACCGAAAAACCACACACCCCATCCGGGGACAAAAAAATGCGGAGGTTGCCCGATTTGCCCATTACTTACATTGGAGAACACTATCCAAAATAAAAGAACAGGTAGAACTCTCTATCTGAGAGACGAAATAATCTGTACCTCTGCCGGGGTCATCTATGTTATCATATGCAGTTGTGGGTGCGGTAGATATTATACAGGGATGACCTCGAGATGCTTGAAAGTTCGAATCATGGAGCACCTTTCTAGAATAAGATGTGGGTCGACAGACTCAAAATTTTACCAACACTGCGCCCAAAAGAAAATAGACCCCCGCACCCTTAAGGTAATGGGGCTAGAAAAGGTTTATCCCCCCCCCCCCCCACTGTGATAAGCAGAAGGTACTACTGGTTGCAGAAAGAAAGTGGATTTTACTATTGTCATGCGAATTCCCATTCGGGTTAAATGAAATACTATCAGTTCAAACTCTGTTACTATAACACACCTGCAGGAGATCAATTAACAGCTACTTAAACTGCCTAGCCCAGTATCCCAGTGCTGATTCCAGCCCGGGAGGCGTTTTGCAACAGCAATATGCATGGAGAAGCGCTAATGCGGTATGTACTGATGTCCCATGGATTGCTAACTGTGTAACGATAATATGTATACTAGTGTATTAGCTGTATAGCACGATGTTCACTCTGTGCCATCCCCCATTCAGCAACCTTCCGTTTTGACCAAGAGTCTAAAATTGATGACAACCATTCCTGGGAGGAGCGGCTAAAAGACCCCAGCGCCCTGAGGAAGCGTGGTATACGCGAAACGGCCTTCTGGCGTCGTTACCTCTTGCCGTAGGCGCCTGCTCACCGAGCAGTGCCAGCTCTCCCGACTCCTAAGGCTCCCCCGACGACTCGGTCCCGATCCGCGAGAGAATCGCCTCCGGATTGCCCATAGGGGTAAAATAGACTGTATGTTTGCGTCTTTATGCCCTATTATTGTATGTAAGGGCTATATAACTGGATTGTGTTCAACTGTATAGACATGCATGCACTGTGATATTGATTCTATATAGAACAGATTGTTATGAGACAATACATTTTGATACGTTTTGCAATAGAGTGTATTGTAATTTTTGCAACATACAGGTCTGCCCCTGAAAGAAAATAGGGGATAGCATTGTGTATTAGCAGTTTGCTAGAGGAACAATTTTGTTTGTGTATTGGATCTATCATATTAAGCCATTTTATTCTAGGCTTTCTGCCGTTCCAAATGAACTTTGTTATTTCCTTTCTCCATTCTAGAAATTTCCTTTCTTCCCTTATTATAGGTAGATTTTGAAATTAAAAAAGGAACTTCGGTAAATATTCATCTTGATTAATGAGATTCTGCCTAATAATGATAGTCTCAGGTGTTGCCACCTTTCTAAATCTTGTTTAATCTCCCTCCATTTGTTATCATAATTGTTTTTCAATAAATCTAAGTTATTTGGTGTCAGTGTTACTCCCAAGTATTTAACTTTATTGACTATTTGAAAACCTATATTTTCCTTAATATTTCTTTCCTTTGGGAATCCAAATTCTTTGTCATTATCTTTGTTTTGTCTTTGTTAATTTTTAAATCCATCACCTTTCCAAATTCCTCCAGCTTTTCTACCCATAGCTCCAAATTTTCTACTGGGTTCTCGACGATGCAGACCATATCGTCAGCAAACGCTCTGATCTTATAAGTTTCCCTTTTAATACTCAGACCTATTAATTTCTCATCTTTTTATGTCCTGTAGAAGTATATCTAAGGCTAAAATAAACAAAAGTGGTGAGAGGGGACAGCCCTGACGAGTTCCTTTCAATATTGGTAAATTTTGTGAGTCCTGACCATTAACTAATATTTTTGCTGTTTGCCTTGTATAAATGGCTTTGATAGCATTTTCAAAGCCATATCCAATATCCAGTTCCCTCAATAGGAGTTCTAAAAAGTCCCAGCTGACCCTGTCGAAGGCCTTTTCGGCATCGACAAATATGAGGCTGCAAGTCCAGCAATGCTGATGGGTTGGCGTTCTCAAGGTCAGCCAAGGGTCTCCGCCATTTTTCCACCCCAAGGTTTGGGTTTTCCACAACTTTAAATTTAGTTTTCTGGTTTCTGTTTAATTTGCCCTGGTTAGATTAATATCACAACACAGGGCATTCTCTTACAGTCCGCCACTAGGTTGCTCCTATTTGAAGCTTCATTTACAGCAGAGGCTCAGATTTTAAAAACTCATGCTGTTTTCCTGAGGCAGGTAGCTAGGGATTTGCTGGGATTTTTCTTGTTCAGTTCCCTTTTCCCATGTACTCACGTTATAGTTTAAAATCTGTGCTGGCGGACATCTACAGGCAATCTTACTGGATTGCTGGTTGAGCTTTTCGGAGTCCGAATCTCAGTGTCACGGATCCAGGCATGGAGGGTCTTCCCTCTCGGTACGATCGACCCTGCCTTTTCCGCTCGACCCACTTGAAGAGTATCGACCCCAGACCTCTCTGGAGTGTGGGTGTGGACTTTATTGAAAGTCCAACGACTCTGTCAAGCCAGTGCTACCCCGGGTTATTCAGAGCACCCGAGGCACACGTCTGCCCACCATTAGCACAAACCGGAAGTCCCGAGTCTATCTTAAAAAATGTATTTATGGAGAGGGACCAAATATTCTAGACTTTGATGACAGTCTGTAGTCCAATCACACTACAGAACTATGAAGCTATTAGTGAACTTTTAACTATCATGGTTGCATCCAATTGAATCCTTTGATTAGCTGTTTGGGGAGAAATACTTAGAATCCACAGCAATAACTTCATAGTTCTGTAGTGTGATTGGACTCCAGACTGTCGTCAAAGTCTAGAATATTTGGTCCCTCTCCATAAATACATTTTTAATCTCTAGTGACACTTCATTGGACTACAAATACCAGGATTCCATAGGGTGGAACTACAGCAGTTAAAGGGGAACAATAGTTACATATTTTGTAGTGTTAATGAATCTCAGAATTGGTACAATCCAGTAACAGTTGTATCGTACCAAACATAGTTTGTCTCTTAGGTTCATAACAGTTCATGTTTGGGATAATCGGGGAAGAAAAAAAATCACTCCGTGGTGGAATATAGCCCTTGTGTGAATATTGCAATCTCATGAATAGTTAGAAAAGCAGTCCCAGGAGAAGTATGTAGAAAGGATATTTACCTTGAGAAAAATCAGTACAATCATAACTTGAATATGGCCCCTCATACAAAATTCTTAATAGAGAGCTGCCTCTTTATAAAGTTATAACTTTGAAAGGCAGTTTTATTGACTTTGCAGAATTACCTATGAGTCCAGCAAAAAAGGATTAAGCATTATCTTAGAGAAGTCCAGTATAGTATAGTTTAGTGAGAGATCAAAGAGTTCCATTAACATTGCAGCAGGAGGTAAAATATATGTAGCAAAGGTTTATGTAGCTCTGATGAGAGACCCCTGGGGAACTGGAAGAGACTCAGTAGGGGGAAACTACAGAAGGAAATAAAGGAGGGGGGAAGAGGGTGGCCAATTATTGCTGATCTACAAGGTGGAGACAGAACAAATGATTCCAATGGCAGTTTTCTCCAGGATGCACCTTGAATACCGAAGGTGCTCACTAGAACGGAATTGGAATGAGAAATCGAAGTCATAGGGAAAAGGCGCTTAAGGCCAATGCAATGCAACAAAACTTCCAAGGAGTTTACTTAGGGAAAAATCATTGGCTGAAGAATTATTGCTCAACTTTTTTTTAACCAAAAAAGAAGAAGAAGCAATATTTGTTTTTGAAGACAATGAGTATAACAAACAAGTCTACATATAAGGGTGGGTCAATAAGTCTGTGACTTTTTGAACACAGGTTTTTGGTTAAAAAATCATTTTGTTTTTCAATGTTGTCTCCTTTGAGCTCTATACACTTTGTCCAATGTTTCTCCAAATTTTTTATCCCTTCCAAAAAATAATATTTGTTGAGGTCATTAAAATGGGTATTTGTTTGTGAGATGATTTCATTGTTGGAGTCAAATCTCTTTCCGCCAAGCCATTTCTTCAGGTTTGGAAACAAGAAATAGTCACTTGGGGCTAAATCTGGAGAATAAGGCGGATGAGGGAGCAATTCATATCCCAATTCATGGATTGTTGCCATGCATTGTCCTGGTGCAAAAGAACTTTTTTCTTGGCCAAATGCGGTCGTTTTTTCTCTCTTCAAATCCTCATTAAATCGACCCAGTAAGTTGGCATAATATTTGCCATTGATTGTTTTACGCTTTTGAAGGTAGTCAATGTGGATTACACCGCGTGCATCCCAAAAAAGGTTGTCATGACTTTATTGGCTGACAAACCCACCTTGGCCTTCTTTGGCGACGATTCACCCTGAGAAACCCACCGTTTTGACTGCTGTTTGGTCTCTGGTGTTTTGTGGTGGATCCACGTTTTGTTCACAGTTACGAAACAGCACAAAAACTCATCCATATTGTGGTTAAACAATGCCAAACACTCGTGCGAAATTGTCACACGATTGTGTTTGTGAGCAAACGCGGCACCCATCTTGCGGAAAGCTTTCTCATACCCAAGTGATCAATTGAAGCCACTGAGCCACGTGAGATGCCT
Organism: Anolis apletophallus; assembly: GCA_030556195.1. Classification (NCBI taxonomy): domain Eukaryota; kingdom Metazoa; phylum Chordata; class Lepidosauria; order Squamata; family Anolidae; genus Anolis; species Anolis apletophallus. The sequence continues at coordinate 5,488,931 of JARBWK010000002.1, read as the reverse complement.
ATGGCTTCCACAATCTTTCCCACTTCAATCTCTGATCGGCCAACACCATATTGTGATTTTTTCAATTGTTTTGGGTGTAGAAACCTCAACTGGGAGTCCAGAACATTCGGCATCTTCCGTGCTTGTACAGCCACAACAAAATTCAGTAAACCACTTTTTTACCATTGAAATTTATGGTGCAGAGTCCCCATAGTATTTATCAAGCTTAGCCTTGGTTTGAGTGATGGTTTTCCCCCCACAAAAAATAATGCGTAATGAGCACACAAAATTCATAGCAACAAAAAAACCTGTTTCTTTATGTGCTGGTTTTGAATTTACCCCACTGGTGTGAGTCATGAATGCTCTAGCTTCCTCACTGTACCATAAATTTCAGGTGCTTCTATCCTTCTATCCTGCTATTAAATGTAGTGTGTGGTTCGTATTGACCTGTTTGCATCCACAGAACACATGTAGGCGGATGTGAGCTGGGATGAATTCATTTCAGCTGAGCTGTGATGCCACTGTCCCACCTTGGAAGAGGTTGGCAGCACCCCTATGTGACCATAATGCACTCCTAAACTGGTATTTTTCATAGAGGTTGGAGCTGCATAATATGAGGCCTGACATGGTAGGAAAAAAAATCCTTGTTCATTTTCTTAATGATGGAAGCCATGAGTCATAGAACAAATTTTTCTCCATGTACTGTTTCCAAAAACTATATGTGAAGTTTGGGGTCCATTTTACAAAAAATCTACAAATGGAACTTGTGAAAGGTGCTCAGGTTGTGGTGAAAATAAATCTCTTGGTAATTTGAAATCTTGCTAATTTGAACTCTTGCTAATTTGGCTCCTTGGGGGTAAAAATTCACCCCAAATTGGGGAAATTTGGAGGACATCAGAAAAGTTCCAAGGACCACATGATTGATCCCAAGCCCTGCTCTGTATAAACTCTAGTATCCTGGAACCCTTTAAGAGCTAGGAGGGGGAATATGTATTATTGTCCTAGTGTACTAGACCAGTGTTTCCCAACCAGTGTGCCATGGCACACTAGTGTGCCGTGAGCGATCATCAGATGTACCGTGGGAAATTGGCACTCTCCCCCTTCTAGCAGCCCCCTCACAGGTTTCCAAGAAACAAATTAGCCTCTCCACTTGGAAATGTTTTTTTACTATTTTACTGGATTTTTTGAGAGTTGCCTCCCCCCCCCCCCCAAGGAACTGTTTATAACAGCTTCATGACATCCATAGTTAACTGGAAGCAAGTTTCACTCAGGGTGAAATTTCACAAAGGTCTGGAGAACAAGCTCTATAAGGAGCGGCTTGAAGAGCTGGGCATGTTTAGCCTGAAGAAGAGAAAGCTGAGAGAAGACATGATAGCCATGTGAGAGGAAGTCATCTATATGTTGTGTTCATCAAGACAGGCCCATGTTTCACACTGAGTGTATAAATACATTTAAAAACATATTAACTATATGTATTACTGTGTTAGAGTGTAATTTTGTGTCATTTTGGTTGGTGGTGTGCCCCAGGATTTTGTAAATGTAAAAAATGTGCTGTGGCTCAAAAAAGGTTGAAAAACACTGTACTAGACTAAAAAATGGCTCTTTTATCCAAACCCCACCTCCTCAGTTTTTTGCAGTCTCAAAAGGATTGCCACTCCCTTTCCTAATGAAGTTGCCAATGTGGCCAGGAGAAATTGTTGCTTTTTCCATTGAAAACAAGATTACTGGTGATATTCACATTTTGTAGGCAAAGTTAACCCTATTGTTATGTCCAACTAGGGTAGACTCCTTTAATCGTGGACTTTATAGATATGTTTGCTCACTATTCAAGAACTATTTTTCTGAGTATCTTTGGCTCTACCAATAAAATTCAAGCCAATGATTCAGATTGTTGGCTTGCACAACCCAGTGTTATGTATTCTAACTAGCAAAACCTGTTCTAGAGTCCCAGTCTGAAATTGATCTAAGACTCCTTTTCTTGGCTTGAACTGAAGATTTTTTGCTTGGGCCCATACAAAACGTCATGCAAAGTCTACTGAAAAGAGCACACTGAAAGCTGATACCAGTATTTATTGGAAACATTTATATTCCGCTTTTCTCACACTGAAGGCGACTCAGGCAGAGCACAATGGCATGCATTCTGGCATGCATTCTGGCTCTGGTCAGCAGATTGGATTTTCTATTATTGCCTTATTGCATTGTCCCAAAGTCTGAAGGACAGGAGGGAAGGGGGCTGGTCTCATGTCACCAGGAAGGGAGTTCCACAGCCGCGGTGTGTGTGTATTTATTTATTTACTATACTTTTATACTGCCCCTCTCAGCCCGAAGGCGACTCGAGGCGGTGAACACATGCCAACAATGCCCACAGATAAAACAAATCATAAAAATTTATAAAACAGCCCTATAAAAACAATACAATTAACAGTCAACATCATAAAATACAAATCTCAGCGTCTCATTCTTAAAACTGGTTTCCGTTGCATCGTCATAACATTCCATTGGTTTCAATTAAGTAATTACAGTTCATCTGCGAATGCTTGGTTGAACAGCCAAGTCTTGACTTTCTTACGAAATGTCAGGAGGGAGGGGGTTGTCTTGATGTCTTTAGGAAGGGTGTTCCAAAGCCAAGGAGCCACTACTGAAAAGGCCCTGTCTCTCATCCCCGCCAATTGCGCCTGCAAGGCAGGCGGGACCGAGAGCACGGCCTCTCTGGATGATCTTAAATATCTCAATGGTTCATAGGGAGAGATGCCTTCAGACAAGTAAGTTGGACCAGAACCGTTTAGGGCTTTAAAGTCTAAAGCCAGCACTTTGAATTGTGCCCAGTAGCAAACTGGCAACCAGTGGAGCTGGCACAACAGAGGGGTTGTATGCTCCCTGAGTGCCGCTCCTATTATCAACCTGGCTGCTGAGCGTTGGACCAGTTGAAGTTTCCGAACAGTCTTCAAATGCAGTCCCACGTAGAGAGCATTTCAGTAATCTATACGGGATGTAACCAGAGTGTGAAGTTCTGTGGCCAAGTCAAACTTCCCAAGGTATGGGCGCAGCTGGCGCACAAGTTTTAATTGTGCGAATGCTCCCCTGGTCACTGCCAAAAACTGGGTTTCCAGGCTCAGCGGTGAGTCCAGGATCACACCCAGACTGCGAACCTGACTCTTCAGGGGGAGTGTAACCCCGTGTAACATAGGCTGTAACCCTATGCCCTGTTTGGCCTTTCAACTGACTAGGAGTGCCTCTGTCTTGTCTGGATTCAATTTCAATTTGTTTGCCCTCATCCAGTCCAACACAGCAGCCAAGCACTGGTTCAGGACCTGGACAGTCTCCATAGTAGCAGGTGGGAAGGAGTGACAGAGTTGGATGTCATCTGCGTACAGATAATACCACACCCCGAAACTCTGGATGATCTCCCCCAGCGGCTTCATGTAAATGTTAAACAACAAGGGGGGCAGTATTGAACCCTGAGGAACCCCACAAGACAATGGATGAGGGGTTGATCAGGTGTCTCCCATTAACACCATCTGGGAACAGCCCTCTAGGAAGGACCGGAGCCACTGCAGAACAATACCTCCAAGGCCCATTCCCGCGAGGCGTCCCAGAAGGATACTGTAGTCAACGGTATTGAAGGCAATCACTGAGAAGGCCCTTTCTCTCCCTGCCAAACACGCCTGTGATGGTGGTAGGACTGAGAGATGGGCCTCCTCAGAAGATATTAATCTTCGTGGTGGTTTGTAAAGGGAGATGTGTTTGGATAGGGCCAGGGCTATTTAGGATATTATAGGCCAAAGCCAGCACTAGGCAATAGGCAATATTATGTGTGGTTCAGCTCAGCAGAAGACACCATCCAATGTTCTCTTAAGCATGTCCCAAATTGTCGATATTCATTTAGAAAAGCATGAGAAAAGCTACCTCAGATCGTCTGTCCCTTGAGGAGAAGCTCTCTGTAGTTTTAAGCAAATATCTACATTGCTACTAAGCAAGACCTTCTCAAAATATAAAGAAATAAATGCATGTTCTAGCTTGTGTTACCGCTTTCCTGAATTCTAACGCACAGCGTGTGTGCATTTAGTGGCCCTTAGTGGATGATTGCAGGAGCAAAATCTGACATTCTTGTATAGATTTATTTGGCTCAGGGTCAAGTTCATGAGAGAGGATTTTCCTGAATTTTTTAATATCAGGCTATTCTTAGTGAGCAAATTCCCTTATTATTAAAAGTGGATGCATAAAGCATGAGTGAATCAATCTAGGGCTTTTCTTTTTAAATGTTGTCTGTATTCATTATCCAAGCCTCCACCATGGCTCACTACACTCTCTTGAAACGTGGTAGTGTGGGACAGACATTAAGAAAATTCCATTAAAAGACCCAAGCACCACTGTTAACAGTTTCAACAGTTGCAGGTTCAGTCATGTTTTGCTGCTGCGGATACGACAGAGAGAGTGCGAAGGAAACAATAAGAAAGAAAAATTGGAAGGGGGTTGAGAAAGAATCTGGCTTTTGAAACTTTCTGCCCGCCTAAGAAATGTACTTTTACATTTGTGCCAGTTACAGTAATTAGTAAACTTGCTCTTAATAGTGTTGTTAAAATGTAATTTTTTCACACTTCCCCTGACTTTGACACTGCTGCTTTTGAAACTTCATTTTGCACTTTGTTCCATTGTTCTTTAATCTGCTGCACTTTGCATTTAGTATCACTGAAATTTCGCACTTACTATGTCAATAACATCTGGCAAAATTGCCACCTATTAAGAGTAAGTGTTCTTTTTTCCCCCTCCTGTGAGAAATGCGATGGTGTATTATATCGGTTTCCCTTGAGAGGCTAAGGAGACAATTTTAAAGCAGATAAATGCATTGAAGAAATAACCTGAACTATGAGAGAAGGTTAACAAAAGTCAGAAACTTTTTTAAAAATTCCCTTTGTTAAAACCAGTCTGTTCGTGCAGGGAGTGGCTAAATTACTGGGTATGAAAATGTTTGTGCATTTGGATGGAAATGATTTTTTAAGCTGGCAAGTTTTAGTTTCTCTCTCCCTCCTTCTTTCATTCCGCCCCCCCTCTCCCTTCACACCCCCCCCTTTTTACACACAGAGACCTGTTTGATAGGTGTCAACTTACTAGTGAGGTAAAACAAATACAGGGGTATAGTTAGTGGAGTCAGAACTTACAGGACTGAAGTGCCAGGGCAAATTATCAAGGATGATGGAGTCAAACTTAAGTCAGTACACTAAATAAATAATCTGAATATACAGGGTTTCTAGCCCAGACTTTAAATAATAATATAATAATACACTTTATTTATATTATAATAATATAATAATACACTTTATTCCGCTCTTCTCACCCCGAAGGTACCTTCAGAGTGGATTACAGGTACACATACTTAGCAGACAATCCCTGCCGTTTCCACATACAACATATAGACAAACAGAGGCAAACTCTGGCCACCAGGGGATGCCGACGCACTCCTCATCTCTCAGCATTCCCAGCGTCCCTTGTTGTTCCTTCCGCACTCCTCAGCATTCCTGGAGTTCTTTAATGGCCTCATAATTCAGTCAAAATTTGCCTCCCCACTTAATGTGGTACTTTATCTCCTACTTAACAGACGAAAGTGTCTTTCGGGCTGCAAAGATTGACAGCAGGCTACACTTAAAGGTCAAGCACCCACCTCGACCCGACTCATGACATACTGGTCAGAGAGATCTTATGCAGCTGACACTTAGCCAGCTGCGCCACATTCCCGGTGCTAAAGAGTTAATCACTCAAACTTCTCTGGCTGAATGATCAAAGGTGTTGTAATTTCCTAGGAGATCCAGTGTGGTGTAATGGCTTGAATGTTGGACTACCTCTCTATAAGCAAGAGCCTAAATACTGACTCAGGTATGGAAATCCACCGAGGGCACTTCCAGACATAGAGAAAACCCATGTACAATATGAGTTTTAAAAACCCACTTTGGCATGGGTTTTTCTCCCCACACCCACTCCCAAATACTGGGCTTTGCCGGTTGGGAGTCCCCATGCTATCCCAGTACCTTCTGAAATGGCATGCCCCCCCCCCTCGCCAAAACAAAGAAACAAAAACTTATCAGGCTGCTATTAACCCCCTCTGGCAAGCCTCCTGGCTCATCAAAATGATGCACCAAGAGGCAGGGGGCAGGAGTGACTTTTCTCCTTGCCTCTCCCGCTTCCTGGTGTGTCGTTCTAGGTTAATGGCAGCCCCGTAAATATTTGTTTCTTTTCAGGGCTTTTTTTGGTGGGAGGAGGTGTTGGGAGAAGAGGTGGGTGCCCTCTTGATTCTCTAGGTTCATGGAGCCCGAAAACCCAAGAGGGCTGTGGGGACGGACCCCTGGCTAGTCCCAAGACAAGTGGTTTCCAGTGCAGCTTCGCCCCCCCCTTGTGAAGACCCTAGCGGCCCCTGCGCTCTACTTGCTGCACTTTTGCAACCTCCATAACTCTTTGGATTACAAAGACATCACGTCACACAATGGAGTAAGGACTGTGATCCACGAACCTCCCTATAAGGATTAACCTCCATTCAGTATCGGATTCAGTCCACACACAGAACACATCACGTATCTGGGCGTTCTCAGCTCCCTCCCTCCACGACCTGAGGATTTGTTTACATCTTTTCAAACCACGGAGGAATCCCGAACTTCTTCTTTTTGGATTACCAATAGTATATCTCAGCACGGTATCTGAGCAGAGCCCTCCCAAAAAATCCCCTCCGTGTTCATATAACTCTGCAAAAAACCCACCCGGTTTATTTATTATTTCGGGATTTTACCCCGCTCTTCTCAACCCCCAAGGGGGGACTCAGAGCGGCTTACAGTACGGCACAATTCGATGCCCACATAATAACAATATAAACCCCAAAACACTTCAACAATTAAAATACATTTAAAATACATTAAAAAACAACTACATTAGCACCATACACATTCACTCTGGATTAAAACAATGTTCAGTCCATAAAAACATTGACCATAATCACCCACTTTTATTATCGTGGTTTATAGTCAAGCGCTATATTTCCGGGGGGCTGTGGTCGTGCCCAACCAGGTCAGCTGCATGTTTACAACTTATTTCGGGTGAACTTTCATTCTTCAGCTGTACTCTTCTGTATAGACCTGCAGATTTGTGTAGACCTCGATATTGAAGCCAAGGCATTATGTGTAGATCATGAATTCCTCAGCTGTATTCATTTGTGAAGACGTATAGATTTGTGTAGACCTCGCTATTTTAGCCAATATATCATGGGCAGACCTTGAATTTTGTGTAGACCTTTTGACTTAAGTGATTACATTATAGAGATACGGAAGCTTTGCATCCTTTTGTGTAGACTGAGAGATTTGTGTAGACCTTGCAATTGAAGCTACCATATTATAGAGACACTAAAGTCTGATATGTTATGTGACTACTTTATTAGCAGCTATTATCTCCTATCCTCTAGCCACAGTTTGACACCGTGTTTCCTGTGTTTGTAGTCCCAAGACTACCCAGTAGTCCATCCCCACAGGTCCCATATCCTATTAGACCTGGGCCTTTCTGGAAGGCTCAAGTACTAATGGGGTACAAAATAATTTGGGACAAAGCAGAGTTTACCTGCTCTAACCTGACTTAATTAGCTTTTACCAAACATGTTGCTTGGATGCCTCTGGTAAAAGTCCATCAGGGCCCGCATTTTTGGACCTGTCTGTAAGAGCCCTGAGTGACCTTGGGCAGGTCATGATGTATCAGTCACAGTGGCTTCCAAACATGGGTCCTCCAGTGGTTTTGGATTTCAACTCCAAGAAGCCTCAGTAAGCATGGCCACCAATTAGCAATTGTGGAAGATGAAGTCCAAAAGTTCTGAAAGAGCATATTTTGGGTATCACTGGCCCAAGAGGAAAGCAAAGGCAAGCCTCCTCTGAACAACTCTTTTAAAGCAAACCTCATGAGAGGTTCTCCTTAGGATCCCCATAATCACCACAACTGCAAAAATGATTACACATCCCAACAAAAATTACTCGGTGTCTTGGTTTTTAGGTTGTTCCTGGGGTTATTTGGGGCATTGACTCAGAAAATTGCAGTGGAGAGACCACATTATCTTCAGTAATATGGTAATCATGATTTCCTGTGGATTAGAAGATAAAGATTGGTAGATGTCATAAGTTCTGTATCTCAAAAACTAGAGCTAATAGAGGAAAACCTGTACCATTTTTGAAATCAGCAGGTCAAATATCCCCAGAAACAGGTCTAACATTTGAGCCACCAAAATGTGTGCTGGCTAATGTTGGATGTATATAATTTCCTCTGTTTAAAAATGTACATATATTCACATATAAGCACAACATTTTATATTTGGACCTTTTCATCTTGCTTAATATAATATTCAACTTGAAGAAGATTGCAACATAGGTTATAAACTATTGCATAATATTTGCTTGCATCCACACTGTACAATTGTAGTAGTATGATATTGCTGGAAGTCTTGTGGCTCCATCCTATGAAATATCAGGAAATATACTTTGGTGAAGTATATAGATTTTTTTTCTATCTGCAAACCTCAATTTAAACACTGCAACTCTCTGGAAAAGTTTACTCATAAAACTACAAAACTCAGGATTGCATAGAATGGAACTGTGAATTAAAGTGATAGGTAAAGGTAAAGGTTTTCCCCCTGAGATTAAGTCCAATCGTGCCCGACTCTGGGGGTTGGTGGTCATTTCCATTTCTAAGCCAAAGAGCTGGCATTGTTCATAGACACCTCCAAGGTCATGTGGCCAGCATGACAGCATAGAGCACCGTTACCTTCCTGATGGAGCGGTACCTATTGATCTACTCACATTTGCATGTTTTCAAACTGCTAGTTTGGCAGTAGCTGGGGCTATCAGCAGATGCTCACACCGCTCCCCGTATTCAAACCTTCAACCTTTCAGTTATGGTTTCATATAAGGAAGTACAGATCTTTCTGTTCCTTAAATTGTAAAAATCATTCTTATGGTCCATCGAAATTAATATCAGCAATTAAACATTCAGTACCGTATTTAATCTATTCTAACAGTAAAAGGACTGGACAATGTGAATATCTACCGGGAATTTGGCGCAGCTGGCTAAGTGTCAGCTGCATAAGATCTCTCTGACCAGTAGGTCGTGAGTTCGAGGCCTGGCCAGGTCGAGGTGGGTGCTCGACCTTTAAGTGTAGCCTGCTGCCGGCCTTTGCAGCCCGAAAGACAGTTGCATCTGTCAAGTAGGTGATAAAGATACCACATTAAGTGGGGAAGCAAATTTTGACTGAATTATGAGGCCATTAAAGAACTCCAGGAATGTGGAAGAACAACAAGGGATGCTTGAAACGCTGAGAGATGAGGAGTGCATCAGCTCCCCCTGGTGGCCAGAGTTTGCCTCTGTTCGTCTATATGTGTGTTTGTGAAATAGCAGGAATTGGCTGCTAAAGTATGTGTATCTGTAATCCACTCTGAGTCCCCTTCGGGGCGAGAAGAGTAGAATATAAATAAAGTAAGTAAATAAATATGAATACAGATGACAAATTTCCACAACTGTTCTCAAGCTTTCTTGGGAACTTATGGGTCATCTACATCAGGATGTTTAGCCTGTGTAAATATGTCCTTGAGCACCTTTAGATCAAGTGTCATTCTTCAGATTGTCTGGGAGCACATCCACTCTGCTGGAGTGGCTTGCATTTCACCTTCTATGGATCACTAGTCGGCCACAGATCACCATTCAAGCTCCTCGTAATCTTGGGTGCCTCTGTTGTCATCAGAACAGGGTGTCTCCAGAATAAGATCTCCCCCCTTTCCTTCTGGTCATGTGGATCCCTCTCAGAATGGGGCACCCACATGGCCAGCAATCTTCCTGTTTGTGCAGATGCCCTGTTGGCAGCAGAGTTGCTTGTGGCTGGATCTATACTGCCATATAATCCAGTTATGAATCCAGATTACCTGCTTAGCACTAGTACATTTTCCATCCTCCTATGTTTGGAGATTTTGGGTAAGGATATTTTGTGCCCATAACAGAATTCCTGTCTGTAAGCAACTTCTGGATTGGCCTCAATGTGCCTTTATTAGTGTTTGCGTTCCAATTTTGAAAAATGGAGACACTAATCATACATCCCATTAATTGGTTTAGTCCAGCCAGTCAGTCCTACGTGTTGGTTTCAGCCTGAAAGGCCTTCGGGAAAGGTTTCCATTGAAGTTGGAGCTCGGTGAATGTACAATGAAGTGTCACTTGCTGTGTTGTAAGAGAACATGCATTATTCCATATTATGTTAAATATTTTGAATGTACAGAAATTCACATTTGCTACCTTGCTGTCTGCTTCCCAGTTCCCACCTCCCTCCTCTTGTTGCAATTTACATGGAGAATTTGTAAAAGGTTTTCTTCATTATAAAAAAATATATATTTTTAAGAAACAAACAAACACACAGGTGATGTGTTCCTGGCTTCAACTTTAAATGTCTGTCATGGAGGACACAGAGGTAGCGGAAGAAGGCTCATTTTAATATTGTCACTGTTTCCTTTCTTCCACATATACAATTAAGGCTCAGCTATTTGCATCTGAATTGATCCTGAATTATAATATGGAGTTTACATACCACTGGTTACAAATAATGAGGTAGAGAGGAACAACAATTGCATTCCTCCTCCCAGATTTTCCCTTGTCTCCGAATTCCCCCTTTCTCTCCTTTATTGGCTACCATTTAACATCTTTTCTCTGACATGAATGCATTTCCTCCTGACAGAAATGACTCCTTTGACAGTCCTGGTTTTGAAATAATTTTAAGGCACAAAGGATTGTTCTTTACTACACAACTAATGAGCATCAACATATATCAAAATGGCTCGTGTGTTGTCCAGTGCTATCCAAGTGGATAATGTGGAACTCATGGCTGGCCCTCTTTGTTATGTTCACCAAAGTCACTTTGAATTTCTTAATTTAGAAAGGATTTCTCTCTCCCCGCCTCTCTCTTCTCTTTCCTTATCATAATCAATGGGAAGGAGGCAGACTCTCACAACTCACAAAATAGTGAGGCTGTTTTCTCCATCTTGGCAATGGAAAAAAGCCCAGCTAGATCAAACTAAGATAGAATTAGGATAAATGGTTTCTCCAAATTCTCCACCTCATCTCTGTGTGGCAAAATAGGAAAGGGTGTGTGTGTGGGGACCAACATTTTCTATGGAAGCCAGTAATTCTGCAGTGCTTCTTAACGCCTTTACACAATGACAACTATGTTTGGCAGCAGCTTGGTCGCTTTTTAAAATCCTTTATGATGACCTGCGTATTCTATAATCCTTGCAGCTTTACATAACTTTAAATGGCATGGCTGAATGCTATGGAATCCTTGGATTTGATGCTTAGTGAGTGACCACCACATTTGGTTGAGAAAGCCACAGACCTTGTGAAACTATAACTCCCATGACTCCACAGCATTGCACCACAGCAGTTGAGCTGATGTCCAACTCCATCAATTCTATATTGTAGATGCACCCTCTTTATGCTTTCTCTTTATGTTCAACATCCTGAAGTATTTAAATTATGTTATGGCACAGTAAAAAAACACATTTTTAATTCCATTAAACACACACACACACACAACTGGATTCTGCACATAAAATGGGTGGCATGCACAGGAAAACACAGGAAACCTGGGCCCTTCCACACAGTTCTCTATCCCAGTAGCGTAGCCAAGATTTTGATTTGTGGGGGGGGGGGCTGAGTTTGATTGGGGGGGTGGCGCGAGTCTGAGTGAGAGAGAATCTACCCTAGCAAACCTTTTGTATCATTATCTCAATACCCCCATGCATATGGGATATATTGAGCATGGTGAATAAATATAACATTAAGCATGATATGAATGAACATAACAGTATAAATAATGTACCAGTAAGGCCTTCTCGTGGGCCACCCTGAAAATTTTGGGGGGAGCTGAAGCCCCCAAGCCCTCACCCCCCCCGGGCTACATGCCTGTCCCAGAATATCAAGTCAGAAAATCCCACAATATCTGTTTTCATGTGGGTTATCTGGGTTATCCACACTCAGTTAATGTGGGATTTTCTGCCTTGACATTCTGGGATATAGGACTGTGTGGAAGGGCCCCTGGTTTTTGAGCACTAAACACTGTTTGTACAAAGGGCCCACAGGTTTTGCGGCACAGAATAATGCTGAACTGCCATGGGATGTTTGAATGCAGGGAGATCACTGAGCAAGAATATTCATTTTCACCCACAGTGAGGAGAAACTTTTTTTTGACTATTCATCATTGTGTGTTAGCATGAAACAGTCAAGGAGTTACATCTGTTGTACTTTTGGCAAAATAGCCCTCTGCTTATGGGCGAGGGAGAAATGTTTTATTAGGAGTATCTTTCATTAGAAATATGAGGCTTGGTTACAGACAAAATATCCATGTTTTCTTTATGATTGACTGTTCAGGATCCTCTACAAGTAAAACTCTCATTTCACCCTGACTTTAAACTCAAAAGTAAACTTTGAAGTCTTTCTCCAAACCTTCTCCTATCATTCAAATTGAATTTGTGTCCTGTATTTTGAGTCTTTTTCACAATACTTGTTCACTTGTTCTTTTTTCCATTTCATATTTTAACAACAGTTTACATATAATTTTTTTGCAATCAAATGATCATCCCTGGAATACAATAAATTTTAAAACTGGTTTCACTCTGGTTTAACAGTTACAAACCCAAGTACATTCCACACCCAGCCCACCACCTTAAACTGTTCAGAGATTTTCAGGCGAATATTCAGAGTGCGCAGGCCCATGTTCAATCCATGAGTTGACTCTGAAGCCAAATACACAATGATCGTATCCAGAAAAGCTGCACGTATCAAACAGCCCTGCACTAAAGCACGCAGGAAATGGGCAAATGCACATTGTCGCGATGCACCACTTTTGCACAGTCCTTTTGTTCTCTTCCAATCCCAGCAGTGGCTTCAGGTAAAGCAAATTTTGTTTTTAGTGCAGGTGTTACGGCTTCCAGTGGAAGTTGTAAAAAGAAAGGAAACCCGTTGGATGTAAAGTTGCTTTGAACATTACATTTTGAAACAGGTGGAAGCACTCTCATGAGTCACTCTCGTATTTCCTCATACATGCAAATGCAGAGAGAGAATGGCATCGAATTAAAACAGCATTGTGGAGAACTCGTTGCATGCATACATTTGCTTCCCTGAACAGTGGTGTTACATATTTGGGACATTAATCCCCCCAAAGTGAGACGTGGATTTTGCAATGCTGATCCAAGCCATTGTGCCTACCCATACTGATTATTACCTTGAGTTGGCTTAATTGCCCATCTTATGCTTCATTCAAAAGTACAGCTAACTCTTGGAGCAGTAGAATGCAGCATAATGAATTACTGTTGCGCAGTGCACGCGTGTCGTGATTAGCAGTTGACTTAATCGCACATCCGCTTGCACATCTAGGCAGCTTTATTCTTTGGATCTGACAGGAGCGTTATCAAACTTTTCGGGACACTTATCCAAAACAGTGAATATGCATTTTTGCATCAAAATGACACAATATCCCAGATCCTGGTGACATGATCCAGATAATCCATGGCCTATTAACCTTATTGGTATGTGGAGGTGTCACCGAATGTTTGTGTATATTTTGAAATATAACAGGAAAGGATCATCTCTTGAAATATACATTGTGTAGTCCATATTCCACTAGAGGTCACAGTTCTGCATTTTGGGACAGCTGTGTAAACTGGCACCTTTTCCGCTGAACTCTCCTACCGATGACCCAGTTACTGTCAACACTTAATCATTTGCTTCTAGGAGCAGAAAATATGGAAGGGGCAGTGTCTTTACCAAGTGGAGCAGGAAGGAATGATGTGCATTGCCAAAGCATGATGGCATCATTTAATGAAACGTTTGCACTGAAGTTTGATCCTGACGTTGATACCCTTGTAGCAAAAGGTAAAAATAAAAGGAGCTCTCCTTAAATGAGTTCAATGAATGAAATTCACACAGATAAGTCATTTTCATCTATACTCTCTTTGAACAACTAAGTAATGAATTACTGATAATGAAATAACAGGTAATGAGCAATTGATCACAGTTGTTGTTTTTCTTTAGCAAGAGTGTATATTAGAGACAGGATGTAATTCTTTGCTAATTTTGTCCTCCAAGGAATCGATATTTTAATATTTATATGCTATGGGTTTTAAATTGCCCTGTCTTTTAATGCTGTGAGCACTTTGTGCCTCAATCCAAGATAAAAGTGCAACATAAGACACTGGTGATTACAAGTTTTTAATGGCTTTTTGTATGGATTTTTATAATATTGTGCTAAATGTTTATTTATTTATTTATTCAAATTTATCTAACATAAGAACATAAGAACATAAGAAGAGCCATGCTGAATCGGACCTCAGCCCATCTAGTCCAGCATTCTGTATCACACAGTGGCCCCCAGTTGTACACGGGGATCTCGAGCAGAAGGGAGGGCAAAACCCTAACCTGCTCCCGACCCCCCACAACCAGTACCCAGGGAAATCCTGCCTACCTCAACCAACTCCGAGGTGGCACTTGAATGTCCTTATCAGTAACTACCGATACACTTGGTATCCATGAATCTGTCTAATCCTGCCTTGAAGCTGTCCAGGCTGACCGCTGTCACAACCTCCTCTGGAAGTGAGTTCCATAACCCAATGACCCTCTGGGTGAAGAAATATTTCCCTTTATTAGTCCTAATTTTCCTACCTTGGAGCTTCAGGGAGTGCCCTCTAGTCCTAGTGTTTTGTGACAAAGAAAATATTTTTTTCTTTATTCACCTGTCGCCACTCCCAGCTGGCTTGGGGCAACTTACATACAATAAAACAACAGTTACAACATCACATTAAAACCATAACATAGGATTAAAAACAGTAGCAATAAGCTACACAAAACATCAGGAGATACAATTACAATACAATTTTTTAAATTGTATTTTATGACTGTTGTGGCATCAAATTGCTGCCAATTTGTAAGCCGCCTTGAGTTGCCTTTGGGCTGAGAAAGGCGGGATAGAAATACTATAAACAAACAAACAAACAACAATAAATACAACAACAAGTAATTTGGAACACCTTTTTTCCTGCTGTTGGAAACTGACTAAAATGTGCAATTTTCAAAGACTATTCTGCAGTCTATGGCTGCAGAAATAATATGCAGCATTTTGGCACAGAAAACAGTATGTTCTCCACACAATGCAGCAGAGGAACAGAATAATATAACATGACCTCCATATCTGTGGGACCATTTATCCATCTGACAAAATTAGTCATAGAATCAGAGTTGGAAGAGACCTCATGGCCATCCAGTCCTATTTAGGCATTTCCTGGATCATCCAACATGTATATGTCTCCTACATAGGCGGATTATAAATAATAATAATAATAATAATAATAATAACTTTATTTCTTGTGAGTCGCCCTCCACCGCTGGTGCTCCGGGCGACTTACATCATTTAAAAAACACAGGTACATCAATTAAAAACACAGGTACAGAGAACCATAAAGGGCAAATGAAGTTGCAGTCATCAACGTTGCTGTCTGATTGCCTTGCCTCTGTTTAGATTGTGAACCATCATTGTTCTCCATCTCATCAGGGCACGGTCTGGAAGTTATAACTCTGTAGATAATTTACCTTATGTTATCATGTATACGTTTATAAATTAGTCCAAAAGACAACCTCCAAAAGCTGAGTCACATATCACCAATGCAAGTACTGTACCTTAATCCTCTTCTTGGCTTTTCTTGGCGAACGAAGATTCAGGAAGGACTCATCTCATGCTTTCTACAAGCGCGTTGATGACTAAGGAGGTTGGGTGTGTCCTTCGAGCCTGTGCAATGGATTTTTCTGGTGGAGCGCAGCGTGCACAGAACTGGACTCATCCTTTAAACCAGTGTTTCCCAACCTTTTTTGAGCCGTGGCACACTTTTAACATTAAAAAAATCCGGGGGCACACCACCAACCAAAATGACACAAAATGACACTCTAACACAGTAAAGAACGGCTGGGGGTTGGTGGCCTGCTGGAAGCAGCTGCTGGGTGTGCCAAAGCCAGGGAGGGCGGAGCCAGGCTGCGCCATGCCCCGCCCCTACCCCCGGCTTCACCTCTCCCAGCAGCTGCTCCAGCCTTGAGGGGCAGTGCCAAGCCAGCGGTGCCAGAGCCAGCACAATGCTGGCTTGGCACTGCCCCCTCAAGGCTGGAGCAGCTGCTGGGAGTGCCGAAGCCGGGGGAGGGGGCAGAGCCAGGCCGCGCCAGGCCCCGCCCCCTCCCCCCAGCTTCAGCTCTCCTACAGAGGAGGAGCATGAGCGGTGGACGGGCTTCAGTGGGCGGGGCTCCTCCACACGGCTTCAGCGAGCGAGGGTGAGTCATGGTGGGAGTCATGGCGGATTGGAGGCTGGCTGGGGAAACGGCCGAAGGAGGCGCCACCCCGGTCCCTTCTTTTTCTTTGCCACTGCCTGGCCCTTCCTCCTCCCCCAAGCAGCAGGAGTTTGGCAGGAGGGGGAGGAGGAAGGGGGGCAGAGAGCTTTTCTCGCGGCACAGCAGGAGGTCCGTCACGGCACACTAGTGTGCCACGGCACACTGGTTGAGAAAGACTGCTTTAAACCAAAGGTTCGTCTGCCGGGGCCTAGCAAGCTTGGACGGTGGCAGCGAGGCCCTCAGGTCATAGGTTTGGTTTGAGTTTCCTTCTCTAGATGGTTGACCTTACAGGGTTAGACGAGCACCATCTGCCCGGGTTTGAAATCAGACTTTTCCTTCTCCTAGGGTGGTTGCCAAAGGGCTAGAGAGCCCATCCTGCCCTTTGTCAGACCCTTCAGTTGTGACCTGTCTGGCATGGGAGGCCCTACCGGTAGCTATTATGCCACCACCAACATAGCTCACAACTTCATTAGAGTACGCAAGCCTCTCCCCCACAACAAGGGGGCGCCAATGGAGAGGACTGTATCTTAACTCATTCCTATATACACACACACACACACACATATAAAGAGTAGAGTGGCAAAAAGCACAAGAACTTAGTATATTCTGAAGGAACATAGTAAAGCACTGACCCTCTTTACTCTTTTTGCTATGGTCCTGTTTCTGGCCTTTTTCTGAATGCATGGGTGAGGAAATGGTGATGACGGCCAGGGTCGGCTGCCCCCCTGAGGTGGCATTGTTACTTTAATCTCTCTGTGGAATGGCTATTTAACATTCCAGCTTCATGAGGGTATTCTGGCCCCCAGGGGAGCTGCCTCTTCACCATCCATTTGTGATACTGATGGGGTACTTCCTCATTCTTTTGCTTGCTTGCTGGAGATTTTATGGTGTCATAAATTAGATAAATTAGCCTCTCTGCATAAGCGGTACCTAAATTTCCTGCTTGACAGATGCAACTATCTTTTGGGCTGCAAAGGTTGACAGCAAGCTACACCGATGATCAGAAGGTGACCCGGACTGGCTTCGAACTGTCAGTCAATAGTGATCTTAATGCAGCTGACTCCCAGCCAGCTGCACTGCAGTCCCAGTGCATTAGCATTAAAAACATTTGTCTCAACAATTAAAATACACTGTTTAAAATCGTCTCGATCATCCACATCAAATCTAAATGGCCTGGTAAGGTTTCCTATCGCTGCTTTACTGAACTGTGCTGAAAGCTTGGTCCCACATCTAAGTTTTTACCATCCTTTGGAAGGACAGGAGGGAGGGGGCTGATCTAATCTCACCAGGAAGGGAGTTCCATAGCCAGGGGGCCATCACTGAGAAGGCCCTCTCTCTCATCCCCACTAATTGCGCCTGTGACAGTGGCAGGACAGAGAGGAGGGCCTCCTCCTCGGATCTTAATCTCATGGGGGAGATGCATTCGGACAGGTATATCTGGATTATATTGCAGTGTAGAAGGGGACAGAGTATAATCCAGAACAAAGCAGATAATCTGGAATCAGAAACAAGATTAAATGTTAATGTAGATGGGACCTCTGTCCTGTTTCAGATTTAATAGGAAATCTCCTTTCCCCCCAGAATAAGAATGACCTGGAGGGATTTTGCAGTCGCTCCTTTTCTAAACCCCTGAAGAAGAGACAGAAGCTAGTTGAAATCCTAGTTAGTTTTTAACTAATTAGACTTTCCCATAGCAACCAAACTCAGGAACTGAGGGTTCAAATAAACTGTAATTGATTCAAACAAATGAGGCCCCTTCTACACTGCCATATAATCCAGATTATCAAAGCAGATAATCCACACTACCTGCATTGAACTGGATTATATGAGTCTACGCTGCCAAATAAAGTTTAATGCAGATAATCTGGATTTTATATGGCAGTCTAGATGTGGCCTGAGTCTTAGACCGGATCTGCACTGCACTGTGTAGACTCATATAATCCAGTTCAAAACAGATAATCTGGGATCAGATCCTGGGATATAGGGCAATGTAGATCCAGCCTTACACTACAAAATAAGTGAAGTTATATCTTACATTATAAACATAATGTAATGTAGGGTGCATCTACACTACAGATTTGATGCAGTTTGGCACTACTTTAACTACCAGGGCCGAAAGCTATGGAAGTATGGGAGTTGTAGTTCAGTGAGGAACCAGGACTATTTGGCAGAGAAGGCTGAAAGCCTTATAGAACTACAACTTCTATAATTCCATAGCTTTCACACATTTAAAGTGGTGTCAAACTGCATTATTTCGCAGTCTAGATGCTTCCTAAATTATGTCTTGGTTTTTGCAAACAAGGAATTAATTAGAAGTGACTCATTATTGATAAAAGGTGTGTATCAGACAGTATATTTTATTTATTCATTTAATCCTGAAGGATATTTGCATTATGCCTCTATATGTTTTTTTCGTGCCTAACCAGCATGATCCTGTACTTGCTTACTCTGAAGCAAAACTGCCTTTAATGGGCATTATTCCGGGCTGAGTGTGCACATAGGATGGCAGCCCTTAGTTGTGTCAAATTGTCCTTGTTGCAGGGAGCTGTCTGCTGTCTCCCAGGAGATTTGGCTATAACATGCATCTGCATACATAAACCCCATCAGCCAAAATGCCACCTCACGTTCTTTGTCTGCAATCCCATCTGACACCAGCTGCTACCAATTCCCTGAAATTCCTTTGCTGTGTTTTGTCTGGTCTCTACATTGCTAACCCGCATCAGGAGTCCAGTGGAGGGCAAAGGCAGCTCCCTCGTGTGTGTGTGTGTGTGTGTGAGAGAGAGAGAAAGAGTGAGAGAGAGAGAGAGAGAGAGAGAGAGAGAGAGAGAGAGACTAGAGAGAGAGAGAGAGCATGCACATAACCACTATGCAACTTTAAATGGAGTAGAAGGTTTGTTCTGAAAGGAAGACAGGGTAGAAGATTCTTTCTTGGTTGAAATCATTGAAAACTGCAGCAATTCTGGACACTTTGGGGGACTGTCTTACATTCTGTTACATTTCTTTGAATCTTCCATTATCTCTGGAATAAATACACGAGATGCTTTTTAGAAATGGCAGCTCCTTTCGGGCAGGTTGGTAGGGCACATCTGCAATGGCCATTTAAGGCCGTGTTTCTCAACCTTCCTAATGTCGTGACCCCTTAATACAGTTCCTCATGTTATGATGACACCCAACCATAAAATTATTTTTGTTGTTACTTCACAACTGTAATTTTGCTACTGTTATGAAGCGTAATGTAAATATCCGATATGCAGGATGTATTTTCATTCACTGGACCAAATTTGGCACAAATACCCAATACGCCCAAATTTGAATACTGGTGTGGTTGGAGGAGGATTGATTTTGTCATGTGAGAGTTGTAGTTGCTGGGATTTATAGATATCCAAGCAACACAGATATATCATTATGTCATGAATGACTTTTAAATTATTTTAAAGCATAGGCTCTTTTTATCGCAATATCAGATTACAGAAAAACATTTAAACAAAGAATGGCATTTGACGTACAGACATACAGATTCTATGCAACTACATTGGATTCACAATTACGTTGGTTAACAAATGAACAAAAGATAATTACATTTTCACTTAACATTCACACCACATGTACATGCATCCATCCTCAAATATTACTATATTATTTTCTCCCTCCTTGGAGAAGCACCCGTTAGGCCAGACCCTGCTTTCCTGCAGCCTGCCAAAGTTCCATAACTTCCATAAACCATAACTTCAAAACTTCAAAATGACAAAACTTCTTCACTAAGAACAATGCCAAGGGCCAGATCTCTGTTTTCCATACAGCAGAACCTGATTCCCTGCACAAAATCTAAGACTCCAAAAGCACTTATTCCTCTTCCCTTGAGAAAGAAGCCCTCTATGGAATCCCTCGCTTCCAGACCATACTTGTGCGATCTCAGAGCTCGCCCCCTTTCGGAGGGCGTGCAAGTCCGCCCTTTTTAGGCTTGCTTTTAGCTAAATCCGAATTGTAAATGGCATGCTTATGTCTTTAAGTTTAAGAATGAGTCCCTTCTCTATGAGGTGAGAAGTTCGAGGTAAAAAAAGTGTTAAATAAATAAATAAAGAAGGCCAAAGTGACCAGACTGCTCCCGTGCAAATCTGCCACTAGCCAGGCATGTAGCGGGGGGAGGTGGGCTTGAGGGGCTTCAGCCCCCCTCCACAAATTCTCAGGGTGGCCCACGAGAAGGCCTTACTGGTACATTATTTAAACTGTTATGTTTATTCATATCATGATCTGATCACCATGCTCAGTATATCCCATATGCATGGGGGTATAGGGATAAAGAGCTTGGGCATCCAATTGGACCCTTTGCTATCCATGGAGACCCAGGTCTCCATGGTTAGCAAAACGTCATTTTTCCATCTACGACATGCTAGGCGACTGGCACCCTACCTGTCCAGGGATGACCTGGCCACGGTGATCCAAGCGACGGTCATCTCGAGGCTGGACTACTGTAACACCCTCTACGTTGGCCTTCCCCTGTCGACAATCTGGAAACTCAAGTTAGTGCAGAATGCTGCCGCTCGCTTGCTGGTGGGAGCACCAGTGAGGGAGCATATCACCCCCATCTTGTAGCAACTGCACTGGCTCCCTATCGAGTATTGGATTGCCTTCAAGGTGTTGGTTTTAACCTTTAAGGCCTTACACGGTCTAGGGCCTGTGTACCTAAGGGACCGCCTTACCCCGTATGTTCCCCCGAGATCGCTACGCTCAGAAGAGCAGAACCTGTTGGTCATTCCATCGACCCGCTCTTGCCATTTGTCCACTATGAGACAGCGAGCCTTCTCTGCCGTGGGTCCTGCACTCTGGAACTCGCTTCCAGACCATACTTGTGCGATCTCAGAGCTCGCCCCCTTTTGGAGGGCGTGCAAGTCCGCCCTTTTAGGCTTGCTTTTAGCTAAACTGAATTGTAAATGGCATGCTTATGTCTTTGAGTTTAAGAATGGTAATCTCTGTCTATTTTACCACTGTTATGCTCTATGTTTTTATTGTATGTTTTTATTGTATGTTGTGATCCGCCCCGAGCCTGCAGGGAGGAGCGGAATATAAAACCAAATAAATAAATAAATAAATAAATAAAATAATGTTACAAAAGGTTTGCTAGGGTAGATCCTCTCTTGCCCAGACTCAGCCCACCCCCACCCCGAATCAAAATCCTGGCTACAGTACTGCCACTAGCCCTAGGTACACTATCTCCCTCCTTCCCATGGAGCAGAGCATAGCGGGTGAACCAGACTCCTCAGGTCGGTCACACTTGAGCATTATTAGACTGAGTATCTTATAGGAATATTTATTTATTTATTTATTTATACTTCACTCTTGTATTCCGCTCCTCCCAGCAGGCTTGGGGCGGATCACATAAAATTACACCGACAGCACAGCGCAACATGCGGCATGCGTCCAGTTACAATCAATGAAAACATAAAACCAAAACACAAAAGCCACATTAAAACAGTTACAAAGGTCAGAGCATGGATTAAAAGGACATACAGCGTGAATTATCACCTCGGACACTTAGTTGAAGGCCAGCCCAAAGAGGGCCGTCTTACATGCCCTCCGAAATGGGCCCAATTCCGAGATGGCTCGGGCGCTCTCCGGGAGGGCATTCCAGAGCCCTGGTGCCGCCACAGAAAAGGACCTTTGTCTGGTCGTCGATAGGTGACAGGAGCGGACTGATGGAATTTGCAACAGATTCTGCTCATCTGAGCGCAGTGATCTCGGGGGAACGTACGGGGTAAGGCGGTCCTTCAGGTACGCAGGCCCCAGGCCGTGCAGGGCCTTAAAGGTCAGAACCAGGACTTTGAAGGCGATCCGGTACTCAATAGGAAGCCAGTGCAGCTGCCGAAGGGTAGGTGTGATATGCTCCCTTGCTGGCACTCCTGCCAGCAAGCGGGCTGCGGCATTCTGCACTAGCTTGAGTTTCCGGATCGTCGACAAAGGAAGGCCTACGTAGAGGGCATTACAGTAGTCTAGTCTCGAGATGACCGTCGCTTGAATCACCGTGGCCAGGTCCGTCCTGGACAGGTAGGGGGCCAGCCGCCTAGCCTGTCGGAGGTGGTAGAATGCAGTCCTGCTGACCGCGGAGACCTGGGCCTCCATGGTCAGCGAGGAATCTAGCACCACCCCCAGACTCTTAACTGACGGCGATGGGTTAAGCCGTTCGTTGTCCAGGGTAGGCAGCCGGCACTCATCCAGCCCAGGTCGACCGGGCCACAGTATCTCCGTCTTCGATGGGTTCACCTTCAGCCGGCTGGCACGCAGCCAACCAGTCACGGCTTCGAGGCACAGATGGAAACAATCGGGTACGGAGTCCGACCTGCCGTCCATTCTCAGCAGAAGCTGGGTGTCATCAGCGTACTGATGGCACTCCAGACCAAAGTCACGAGCCAGCTGGGCCAGGGGGGCGCATATACACATTGAATAATAAGGGGGAGAGGATGGCCCCCTGGGGACCCCACAGTCAAGTGAGAGCCTCCCGGAGACCTCCTCCCCCCTCCACACGTTGTTCCGGTCCCGGAGGAAGGAGGCCACCCATTTAAGGGCGGTCCCCTCACCCCGAAGCGGCTAAACGGTGGGACAATAGTGCATGATCTACGGTGTCAAATGCTGCTGTCAGATCTAACAAAACAAGCAGAGCAGATCCACCCTGGTCCAGCTGGCGGCGAAGTTGGTCTGTAATGGCGACAAGTACGGTCTCCGTCCCGTGCCCAATACGGAAGCCGGACTGGAAGGGATCAAGTCCAGCTGTGTCTTCTAGGAACCGCTGCAGCTGATCCGCTGCTGCCCTCTCAATTACTTTGCCTAAGAAAGGCAAGTTGGAAACGGGCCTGTAATTGGAGGGAGCTGAAGGGTCTAAATTCGGCTTCTTCAGCAGCGGTCTCACCATAGCCTCTTTTAGTCCCCCTGGGAAGACTCCTTGCTGTTGATGTCATCCAAAAGTTGTAAATGAATGATAGACGTCATCCATCTTTGCTCCATCTCAGTTTCCTGGCCAGATGTTGATCTTCTTGATTGGGGTTGACACACACAAGGCATGTGTTGACTTCCTTCTTTCCATAAGGAATGTTGCAAACATTAACTCAACTTGAAAGAACCATTGCCACAGTTCTTATCAATTCTCATTAGCAGATTTTGATCACAGTTCCAGCAAGCAGGTAGTTAGCCATTGCAGGACTTAATATTATACTAGTGTCTCCAAAATTATTAACTCCAGCCACACATCCTTCCATTCATTCCCACACATCATATTAAATTCACATTTGTCAAATCTGCACATTGAATTTCTTAAGACACATTACCAATATCAGAACGAAAGTTGCAAACTGTTATTTATAGTAAACCTACAATCACAGAGCATTCAAATCAAATCAAAACTTTATTACGGTCACTGACCAGCACAAAGCGGGCATAAGCGCCCTAAGAGGAGAAGGACAACTCCCAGTAAACAGTTATTTAAAATCAGACTAGAAATCAGTATAAAAATGTATTTTAAAAGACAGGATATTGTAGCCTTACGGTGTCAATCCTCACCCGTCTGATATTAAGGGCAGCAGCACAGAACTTAGCAACACTGTAAGTCATTGCAGTGTTACGAGTCCGAAAGCAGCAGGGTGGAATAACATCTTTCACTGCGCCCTGGGTACTTCAAAAGCCATGGTCCAATGAGATTGGATCTAAGATCTCTGTAGAACATGCATTGAAGAAGTACGTACTCAGTTGTTTCCACATGACCAGACTCACAGGGGCATAGTCTCTGCTTGAAGGGGGTCTTCTGATACCTCCCCTCCAATACAGCCGATAGGAGGGCGTGGCATCTTGCCAGGGTAAAAGCCCTTCGGTGTTTGGGCACCTCCAGGTCTGTTAGGTATGCCATGGGGGCAGTGAGGTATCTAGTGGCTTCCCTAACAATGAAGGCTGGGGAACAGGCTAGGTCAGATTGGCGCTCTATGTCCAGGATTCGTTGCTTAATGAGATCCTTGCCTTGGTCCCATCTCATGCTTAGCAATTGTCCTTGGGAGAAACCTAGCATTGCAATCTTTGCTGCTACTGTTTTAATCCATGTGGACTGGAAGTCGTCTCTCATGATGAGGGGGGCAAGACCACATGGGGAGAAGCATAGGTGTAGCCAGTAATTGAGAATAGCTGTCCATATTCTCGCTTCCACTTTCACGAAGCCTGTCTCCAATCGCAGGGTAGCGTTAGGAACACATCTGGGAGCCTGTAGAGCCGCTCTTAGGAATTTTGATTGGACACGCTCTAGTGGGGCATTCTGAACTCCACCAATGATGGAATTGAACCAAACTTGGCATACAGAAGTCCCATGATCAACAGAAAATACTGGAAGGGTTTGGTGAGCATTGACTTTGAGTTTTGGAGTTGTAGTTCACCTACATCCAGAGAGCACTGTGGACTCCAACAATTCTGGATATGAATCAAATTTGGTATGAATACTCAATATGCCCAAATGTGAATACTGTTGGATTATGGGGAAAATAGACCTAAACATTTGGGAATTGTCGTTGCTGGGATATATAGTTCACCTACAATCAAATAACATTCTGAACCCCACCAACCACAGAATTGGGCCAAACTTCCAACACAGAACCTTCATGATCAACAGAAAATACGGTATTTTATTCGGTGAACCCCTCCTCATTACTCCCTCAGGGGCATGGCCTGGGGTGGGGGTAAAGTTCAACCCTGCTCTGAAATGTGTCAGGTTAAAAAAGAAACCTGGTTTACTCATAACTTGGTTAACCAGTTAATATTCTTGGGTAAGCCGAGTTTCAGTGGGAGGGTTAGAACCCTTTTGGGGGGGATTAGAACCCTTAACCCCCTGGCTATGGTACTGCTCAGGGGTCCCAACTCCCAGATTTAGGGAAAAGGGGGCCCTGATCAGCTCCATGAAGCACTAGCTTCAGTAGCAGGACTCCCAGATGTTAAAAAGGATCTCCAGAGGTAAATCCCAGTTTTGTTGAGAACCAAGCCATGCTATGCATTCTTCTGAAAGAAATACTTTTCTACAGCAGCATTTATGTATTTATTTATGTATTTATTTATTTATTTATTTATTTATTTATTTGCAACTGCTGAAACATTGGTACATTTCACTAACTGCTTCCATGTAGAAGTTGTACCACTCCAGAGGGACATGGTGTTCTAAGAGCCCCTGGAGCCTACAAGTAAATGCTTGAAGTTGTTATTGGAAAACCTTGGATTTTCTATTTGCACAGGTCGTTCTTCCTTTGAGGACTTTGTGCTGCTCTTCAACCTGTTGAAGACAAAACATCCTACCTCCTCGTGTCAGCATGAGGCTTCGATTTTATGAGCCACAGAATTTTTATGTTTAGTTTTCAATTAATCCTCCACCCCATACCATTTGCCATTTGTTAAAAAGGAATCAATTCCTAGTTTTGTAGGTTTAAATAGTCAGGGAAATTGACAACTGATGCAAGAGGTGCTTTGGGGGAGCATCCTCTTTCAACCACTTATTATAGTAATGTTTTGAACTTTAAATGGACAATTGATCAGGATTACTTTTTTTAAAAAAACATCCAGGGGGAGCTAGGGAGTAACACATATTCTTCTTCTAAAGATGAATAAGGGAAACCGGGATAGAGATAGCAGCAAACAAAATTAGCAGTTTTTGTTTCATATTGAACTCTCCTCCCCCCTCTCTCTATATACACACACACATACACACACTCCAGATGCTGGTCAGACATTCTCAGAGTGACAGAGAGCTTGCCAAGGTCACTGTCAAGGACAAAGGAATCAATTAGTATGCAGATCAGAACCAAGGAGTTCAAAGGTATTGTTCAGATTCAATCACATTAGCCAGGCCAGTAATGAACAAATGGCATGACCTTAATCATGGAGTCTAAGCCACACATTGGGGGGGAAAAAGATGTGTTTGTGTGTGTGATAAAGAGTGTGAAAGAGAGAGAGAGGAGAAGAGAGGAAGAGACAGAAAGAAAGAGTTTGGGTGGATGAAAGAGGAAAGGTTGGTCAAAAACAGTGAGAACACTGTTTAGCAAAATACAAAAACAATACAAAAATATCTGCCACCCTTATATGCACATTCTTTTTCTTTGAGTTGTAGTGTCTAAAGTTAAACACAGAACTGAAGGAGTATCCCATTGAGTTTTTAAAAAATTACTTTTGGCTATAAACAAATTTTTGGAAAGCTAGCCACCCTCTTGTGCTCTTCGGTTATCTTTTCTCCCTTTCTTTGTCACTGCTGCGAGTTTCCCTTAATTTTAGGCACCAAGAGAGCATTGACTCATCATTCCCCCTCCTTCTTGGTGTTTCTCCTTGCTTTGCGTTTCACTTTTAGCTCACTCAGATGTATGACTGTACCTTACATTGCATTCTGTAAATACAGTTATGAACAGAGTAAGTGACTGTTCATAGAACAGATGAATACTGTTAAGATACTTTGAGTTATGAAATTATTTGTCTGGTTACTTGAGCTCAGTTACAGGTATGCATTTTCCCCTCAAAATATACACTGCTAAATAAGAAGGATGCAGGATGATGAATTTAATTTTTATTGTTGCATGATCGGCTTCATAAGTGTTGCCAGCAAGAACTGAGCTGCCCTGAATTTTCAATTCCAACAATAGCCAATTTATGCTACTTTTTGTACAGTGAGGACAGATTTTATTTTTCTTCATATGTACAATAATATAGTGTTTTTCTGTATTTAGTGTGGGATACTCTTACATTACTTTCCCATAGGTATTCAGGGCATGCGAAAATGTGTATCAATATTTTGCATTACAACTCTGCTTTATTGAAAAATTGAAAGCTTCAGTTAAATTATTATTATTATTATTTACATTATTTATATTCCACCCCTCTCACCCCACAGAGGACTCAGGGCAGATCACAATGCACACATACAGGCAAACATTCAATGCCATTGACATACAACATATATAGACAGACATAGGGGCAATTTAACATTCCAGAAATCAGTTAAATTTAGCCTCCCCACAAAGTGGTACCTAAATTTCCTACTTGACAGATGCAACTGTCTTTCAGGTTGCAAAGGTCGACAACGAGCTACACAAATTGGTCGAGAGCTCACCCCGACCTAGGAAGGCCTCGAACTCATGACCTTCTGGTCAATAGAGGTCTTGTGCAGCTGACACACAGCCAGCTGTGCCACATTCCCTGTGCTTTTATATAATTTTATTATAATTATATAATAATAAATAGTACATTTCTCTATGGTCTGTATTATTTATTATTTACTTGATTTTTATCCCATTTTTCTCCTGATATAAGGACTCAAGGTGGCTATTTTTATTCTGTTTTTAACTATGTTGTGTTGTGTATTCATTATTGGGAACCACCCTGAGCCTTTTTGGGAAGGGTGGTATATAAATCGAAATAATAAATAAATAAATAAATATTATTATTATACTGAGAATTAATTCTCCATGATCAATTATCAGATGGGATTGCAGGTGTCATGGCAAAGAAAATCAGCAGACATTACTTTGTTTCTGTATTATCAATTAAACACAAGAGAGGAACTTAGGCTCTGTGTGTGTGTGTGTGTGTGTGTGTGTATGCCTCACTTTCCTCCCTCTACTTTTTGTACTCATTCTATTTTGTAATGCATTATTCTTCTTTTATTTTAAAAAAGTATTGTAAAACTTTATGAATTCTGGAAGGGAAACAATAATCTTGTGGTCCAATGACATATGCCAAGTCAGTATTTCAATTTTGGGGCTTGGATTATACTGCCAATAAAGGACGTTGCGCCCATGAAACTGATTATCTCTTTTTTCAAATGTGGAAAAATGAGCCTCATAGCTTGCAATGGGGAACAAACAAGTTAACTATCATTATTGATTTAAGGAAATATATTTCCTTCTTTATCATGGGCAGGGGGAAAGATTTCTTTCAAAATCCAAACATCAAAATCTTATGTTTGTTTCAAAGGATTCCCTTCTAAGAACTTTGACATATTTATTAATACAAAATAAGGATTTCCTGTGAATCACAACAGCAATAACAACAATGTAAAACGAATATACAGCACAGAAAAAAGATAGTTGCAATCTGCAAAAGGGAATTCGTAAACCTGTTAGGTATTTTACACGCATAATCAGGAGTAAGATTGTCTTTAAATGTCAATGTGTGGCATGGATAGGGGCTTGTCATACAATTATTCACCCAGTCAATAGGTCTGTTTTGATCATATTATGATGATGCTTCCGGTGAATTTCAGAGTAAAGCAGCGGATCTTCTTCTTTCTCTCTTGTACACTCACTCACTCACAATTTCCTGCATCAAACAAGGTCATTTCTTTTCTTCTTCTTCTTTTTATTAAAAAAAATAAATAAATATAAAAATAAGGACTAGAACTCCCTCGTACAAGCTTAAGTTCTAACTGTTTTATAAAACTAAGTGCTTTTCTCTATAATAAAAGGTGTTTAAAAGGTTCGCTACAGCTTTAAACAGAATTACAATTTACTTCTTTTCAAGTGTCCAGGCCATAAATTCTTCTCAATTCCCTCTCTCTCTCCTTGTCGGAATTAATGAGATCAGATTTGATCAGGGCAGTGATGTGTTCAGAGCCAAATCACACAACAGCGCGCGTGCGGTAATGGAATTTGCATCTAATGCATACATAAATCAAACATCTTTCTGGACATTTTCATATGCATAATGTCATTTCATCCAGTTCTCTCTCTGTGTAAAAAAAAAGCGGGGGGAGAGATCTCTCTCTCTCTCTCTCTCTCTCTCTCTTTCTTTCTCTCTCTCTGAGAGAACGACTTTCTTTAATGCTTTCATTTTATTTTCGCTGACTACAATTCCAGGGAAGGCGCTCGGTCGGAGAATCTTTCGGGGCGCGGTTGACAGTTCCTTTTCCGAGAGGGGTCCTTCACATTTATCATGCCTCTTCCTTGGGGGCTTTGTTATGCAAATGTGGCTGAAATTGATAATTCCAAAGTGCTTCATTTCGGGTTCCTTGGCGGTTGGAGATGGTAGATAAAAAGAAACTGACAAGACACACTGATTGCCCTCAATGCTTGTAACTCTCTTGCTAACAAGGCTCGATATTGTTAAAAATTCCTATTGTTATCAGGGTGGCAGTTCCATTATGCAGGCCTTGCAAATTCCTGATTTGAATATTAACCCTTTAATCACCCCACTTCCCCTCCCCCAACCTACAAATCAACTTGATATATACATACATATATATAGGAGTGTGTACATATGTGTCTGTGTGCCAGAAAGAAACACACAAGAACTTTCAGCAAATCAATAGATGATATTACTCTTATTATTATCTCTATCATTATTATTCCTTCCTTCCATCCGTCTGTCCATCACAGCTCTTATATTTTGTAGCTGAATGGTTAAAAAAAGGGAACATGAGATAGAAAAAGAGCTAAACATCTAAGGAATGCATATCTATAGCTCTCTGTTGAAAATCTTCCTACCAGAGTTGCAACAGGGTTTGGAAGAAACTCGCTCTAGACAGATGCATACAGAACTAAGTAAATACTAAATACATAAATAAGAACCTCAATGCTTTTAAATGGTTGCTCTGCAGAGTGCAATGGTACAGGTGGGCAGTTTTGGTTACGGTTTAAAGCTGGCATGCATTTGCCATTTTGCTATCTAATTTGTGAAACGCTGCTGAAAAAAAGCAACGACACATATTTACAACGTAATTGATATTTATCTGGTTCTCGTTCTGATGCCAGAGACATTTTTACTTTAAAAAAAAAACCCAGCATATTCAAGAGTGCAGCGTAGGAATTGAAACTGACAGGTAGGCAATTCCAGCAGTTGTTTTCTGAATGAAACTCTAATTGACAAGAAATACATTGTTATCCTTCCTTCCTTTCACTTTCCTTCCTTCCTTCCTCCCTTTTCCTTCCTTCTGAATAATCTGATAGGAAAGTTGTCTCTAATTTCAGTGGTATATGTCACACTGTTGCATTCTGCTAACTTTTCCTGAAATTTCCTTTAGCATGAAGGGAGCTCAATTCTGCACATGATTGTGATACCAGTGGCATTACTTTATTATTTATTTATTTATTTATTTCCAGTGTTTATACCCCACTACTTCTCAACCCCCGAGGGGGGACTCAGTGCGGCCTAACAGACGGCAACAATTCGATGCCACACAATACATAGTAAACAACAGTTAAAATTAAAATACATTAAAATACACCTAGAATTCAATACATTAAAATACAGTTAATATTAAAAACATCATATACATTCATCACCATTAAAACAATGTTCCATCCAAAGCCTTAGATCTTAACCACCAATTTGCCGACTGGATCCTTAACTGGTGTTGATTTTCTACCAGATCAGGTCCCACCTAAGCCATGTTGTAAAGTCCGATAGGTTATTCAAGGCATATTTATTTCACATTGGGAAAATGTATCAATAACTGGTAGCTGAAATTTTAAAAAAATCAAGTTGAGAATTATATATATAAAAATGCTAAAATTGTGATGAGTATTTTTTTTTTGGTATAAGAGGTAAAGAGAAGCCCCTCCTTTTCATTTGTAAACACACATGTGCCTCTGAGATCTCACTGATTTTGATTCATCATTTTGTCTCCTTTTTTTGTTTTTGGAAAAGCAAAACAGGGCCAAGCATTATTCATGCATTGCTATAAATGCTTGTGGGGGGGGAGGGGTTATTGGGACTCTGTAAAAAATAAAAATAAAAATGAGAGAAAGAGAAAACATACACCTAATAATGGCAATTGCATAATCGGTGCCATTATTACCATGTAGCCACAATCATCTCTTGTCAAAAGAACATCAAAGTTTTCTACCTTCGTCTTTCTAAAGGCTCGTGGCGCAGTGGCTGAGAAATTACAGTAAATAAAATGACACTTGCTTAACAGCTTTCCTTGCCCTTATTAAGGAGGAAAAAACCATATAGTGGAACTGGAGTAACTCTTGGAGAGCCCAGAAGGTCTGTTTTTCCCCCTTTTGTTCCTAGATATGTTGATAAAACATTTGTCAAAATGCCCAGTGTATATTTGCTATATTTTCAACGTTTTATTTTCCATTTTTGTTTGCCTTCTATTATTTGAAGCATCCTGTTAATTTTTAATGGTTTTGTACCCTCATTCTGCCGCCGTAAAGGATACCTGTCTCTTTGCCACCCTCTCCTCCTCCCCGACCCGGCAAACCGCCTTTTCTTTAGTTCAGAAATAGATTCCACTAAAACGGCTGAAAATCCATCATTTGATTCTATCATTTATCCTGTCCATTAGACTCACCACTGTTGGTGCATTTTCTCATTGATTTACATATTTCTGTCAAGTACTGTTATTTATGCTCTGTGATATTAACATCGCTACTTGTACCATTAAGATCATTAGCAGTGCTAGCTAGACCCAGCTATTCAGCTATAATATTGGACTTAGGAGGTCTTGCCTCTGCAAGGATTGTGTTATGGCACTGCTCCGTAGTTAATCAAACCGAGTTTTAGTATCAATAACCATTTAAACGAAATCATCCAAGCCACTTTGCCAAAAGGGATCAAACATCACATTTGACTTCTCCCTCACTCTGCAAAGTTCCCTTTTTTATTCCATTCCAATAAAAGAAATATCTTAAATCTTGGCAGCAGAAAAAGGTTCTGTTTACAGATAGCCAAAGTCTGATTACAAATGGAGAATTCTTCGCCTCCTTCTTCCCAGTCACAGTTTCCTGTATGGACAACATCCTAATATCTCATTTGTAGCATTTGCAGAAAATATGTTAATATGATATTTTTATTCCTTTTCGAACGAAAAAGTGTCATAATCTCAGCCGTCCTTCGCGTTGATAAGCCAAATTAAGAGAACTGTGCAGGAGCAAACGTACTGATTCATGCAATAAAGGATACCAACAGTGTGCAATTGATTGAATAGGCCCTCGTGTTTTGATAAGAGCAAGGAAAGAATCGGGGGAAATACAATTGTTGAAATATTCTCACATGGTCAAGGAGTCAGACTGTTTGAACTATAGAATTTTTGCTTTTTAATATTGACAGATGTTCAGTGTCAACAGCACACTATTAAATTGCATCAAATGTTTCTTTGTATGTAAGTGCACAAGGTGGCATTTTTTTCAGCTACGCAGTGATTATAACAGTACTTGCATGATTTTCTCTGCCACGTCCTTCCTAAATTATACATTTATGTATACTGTAAGCAAGGTAGATGTTAATGTATAATTCTACTCTAGGTTTTGCCTATGGTAATGCTCCACTTAACAATGATGCTTAATGTTTGCTACAAAAGGTTGTGTTTAGGACATCCTTCCATTAAAAAAACCCAAATAATATAGGATTATTACATTGTATTATATAAATTTGATTACTTCATTTTTTAAAAGAAAAATTACATGTTAGCTATTGGATTATTTTCTATATATGTATGTCTCCTCCCTAAAAAGGCCATGCTAGCTTTAGGGAGTGGGGAAATTTTTTTTTGGGTCATAGATAGATAGATAGATAGATAGATAGATAGAGATAGAGATAGAGATAGATAGATAGATAGATAGATAGATAGAACAGTATTTTGTGCTGAACAAGGATTTAGAGAAAAAGAAACAGGGAGCAAGCCTTGCACAAATTGTTGGTAAAATTAGAACCTGGCTGGGAAAAATTGGAGTTTTAGTCCTAAATATTGGAGATGGCAACAGACTTGGGAAGGCCGATCTGATGCTCAGAACGATTATATTTAAGAGAGCTATATTTTTCCAGTGATTTCTGTGATTTTTTTCCCAGTTGATGGTGCCAGGAAGTGCTGAATCTCTATGCATCTCCGTCTCTGAGAAGTACTTTTCAGAGCTAATTTCTTTTACTCACCTTGGTCAGAAAAAAGTTCAAACTTTGAGTTCAGCATTCTTTTTCAACTCCTATTCCTTGACTATCTCTTGGTCTTGCTTCCCAGCTTACTCATCTGGCTTTCTCCCTACTGCCCATGCTTTTGATTTCTGGCCCATGGCACAGTCCTGATGACCAGTGTTGTAGTGACAGTAATATGAGACCAACAACCATTTCACACAGCCACCAAAAAAAGCTCATCTCACTTTGCTTTGCTGCAGGGTGTGGGGATGCTGCCGTCCCTCAGCCTGCATCACCTGGCTCCTGCAGCTGTTGATCCCATGGCCAGGGGGCGGGGGAGAATGGTGGATGCATGGAGCATGCAGCTTTCTCCATTAAAGTCTGATGAGAGCTGGCTGGCTCCATGGGTGTCCGGGGCTATATTGTGCATGTGTGATGAGGTCATAGGACATATGAGACGGGGTGTCAAATCCCTGCATGAATTCATAAGAAAGGATTGTGTCTCCTATTGGCACCATGCTTGGTTGTGAAATATTGAACAAGGTGGAACTGTGACAGTTTTGAAGAAACCCTCCTCTTGCTATATAATCGGCATATCTACTGGAGATGCTTTTTGTGTCTTCCTCCTCCATCTGTTGTGTGGTTGGGCCTTCTCTGCTGTGGCACTAACAGCACATTTACTAGTCATGTTTTAGAATCCTAAAATCGGGATTCTAAAATCAAATGGGGGGGGGGGGGGATTTTTTTATTAGTATATCAAAGACTTACAAAAATATTCCCAAAAATTTCGGAAATGTAACTTAATTACTTACGAAATTTCGTTAGTAGTTCTAAAGTAGGCAAAGCAGGGAAACAGGACTGATACTGTTTTAAACACAGGCAAATCAAGGGGCAACATTTCCCTTGGTTTCCTTGCTGGGAGATATAAAGCATTAATATATTATTATTATTATTAATATTATTAAAGGACAGGGTTCCTTTGCAGGGACACATATAATGCATTAATATATTATTATTATTAATATTATTAAAGGACAGGGTTCCTTTGCAGGGACACATATAATGCATTAATATATTATTATTAATATTATTAAATAAATGCCTAGGCCTACCTCTGGTGCAGGCCTTGCTAATCTGTAGAGTTCTCCTCACTCCATCTTTTTTTCCCCATTCAGTTTTACCATAGCAGTCTAGGACCTCCGTTGGAACTCTATGGCTTTTCTTGATTCTGAACTCTTAATTCTCCTCTCTCCGTGCTCTTTTCACTCCTGCTGCCCTTCTCTCAGCAATTCTTATGTCCTCCTACTCTGTTCTTCTATCTAAACCCCTTCCTGGGTGTTTAAATCGCTTTTTTCGTCAGTCCTCCAGCCCCTCTAGGAGTCCCGATTTCGGGCTCTCTATGGTTTCCGGCTCCCTTTTCACTTCCTGGAGGAGGCCTTCCACTCTAATTAGGCTTCAAGCATGGAAAGGCCCCGATTTCACTGTGAGTTATGTCTGCAAAGCTATTTTTGGAGGGGAAATTTTCCTGTTTAATAATCTAACGAAATATTTAATAATCTTTTTGGGCCCAGGGGGTGCGTAAAAGAAAGTCCACTTCCGGGATTGGCCTTGCGATCCGTATAAACTTGAAAGGCCCATTACATACGAATCACTTACGATTTCTTTTAATTTCCGTTTCATTTTTCTCATGCCTAACATTTACAGAGTCAGTTTAGAACCAGTTTTAGAGAAACTGATATTTTGTGTGTGGATGAAATGACCATAACAGCCTTGAGACCAGGATGCATTAACCATGGAAGGTATCTTCAAACTGGTTCCAGAATCTGTAGCATTTTTTTCCATTTCTGGTTGAGGTGCACACCAGTGTTCTGGAGACATAAGAGCCAAAAAAAAGGTAATAGTTACATGGCGGTAATCAATAATCAAGGGGTTGCTTATTCCCCTGCTGTCCAGCCTTGCCTTTGGGGTAGTTTTGGCAGACTCTGCCTCCTCTTTCTAAATGTTAAAATGCACTCAAGCAACTCAAGCATAGGTGGGTGTTTACAATGCACTTTATAGTCCATGGAGCTGATTTTGCGCACAATGTGGCTTACATTGGGGGCTCACTAAAGCACATTAAGGGGTTTACCTTATACTTCTCTTCAACTTTGCTTGGTGTGCTTTAAATTCTTTAATTCATGCTGCAGCATGCTTTGGTAGCATCCATTTTCTAGCCATCACAGTCTAAAGTCGACTTCAGGCAGCATTACATGATCAGTGTAGATGTGCCCTAAGACTGTAGAAATAGCTGCCCAGGGAAAAAACCTTTGATCCTTCTCAAATCATTTTACAATACTAACTGAATTGTTTTTGTTCTAGCTGATCTGACTCTAAAAGCCACTTGTTTATCCAGGTCTTGGGTAGTATTTCTTGTGCTTTTATCTCAGTTTATCCGTTGTCCCATGTGTTGTTATAATCTGTTTTACATTTTTATTTATTTATTTATTTACTTTATTTATATTCCGCTCTTCTCACCCCAAAGGGGACTCAGAGTGGATTACAGGTACACATACTTAGCAGACAATTCCTGCTGTTTGTACATACAATATATAGACGAACAGAGGCAAACTCTGGCCACCAGGGGGAGCTGGCACACTCCTCATCTTTCAGTGTTCCAGCGTCCCTTGTTGTTCCTTCCGCATTCCTCCGCTGTTCCTGGAGTGATTTAATGGCCTCATAATTCAGTCAAAATTTGCCTCCCCACTTAATGTGATACCTTAATCTCCTACTTGACAGATGTAACTGTCTTTCAGGCTGCAAAGGTCGACAGCAGGCTACACTTAAAGGTCAAGCACCCACCTCGACCCGGGCAGGCCTCGAACTCATGACCTACTGGTCAGAGAGATCTTATGCAGCTGACACTTAGCCAACTGTGCCACATTCCCGGTGCAAAGGTGGATATCAATTTTTTTTTGCTAATTATATTGACTAATAAAAATGGAATAGTAGGATTTGGTTCAGTTTGAGCATCCCTTTTTCATGAAGTATGAAACATTCTAAAATCCAAAACTGTTCACAAGGGTGGCTGAGATAGTAATGCCTGAGCTTCCTCGTCAGGGTGCACAAACTTTGTTTCATGCATATATAATTATTTTAAAATATTGTATAAAATAACCTCCAGGTAAGAGGTGCATATGAAAAATAAGTGAATGTTGGGTTTAGACTTCGGTCCCATCGCCAAAGTATCACATTGATAACCTATATGCAAATACAGGTATTCCAAAATCTGAAAAGTCAAACCCAGAGCACTCCTAGTCTCATTTTCAATACAGAATATTCAACCTGTATAATTATATAAATAAATTGCCCATTAATTACGTATTCATAACTGTTTGGTAGGAAAAATAGAGACAACGAAATTCCCCCAAAATGTACTTAACAGGAGGAAGCCACTGCGATCTATGGGAATCGATATTTCAACCTACCCTTTGCATGCGTGATCTCCAGTGCAAGAGGGAATTGCAACAAGGATCCCACTTTTGCCTATTGCCACTCTTGAGGGGGGGGGGGGGGGGTAGGGAAGGAATAAAAAATTCCATTCTGCCCAGTTTTCCCACATGAACTGGGAGAAGATACAGTTACCTTGCATCCTACCTTAGGTTGAACAGAAGCTTTCCAAAGTTCTGGGTGCTCTTACTGCCTATTACAGGGAAAACCAGCTGATTCCTAATCCATCTAAAACACAGGCATGTGCTTTTCATCTTAAGAACAGGCAAGCATCTCGAGCTCTGAGAATTACTTGGGAAGGAATCCCACTGGAGCATTGCAGCACACCCAAATACCTGGGAGTTGCCATGGACTATTCCCTGACCTACAAGAAGCACTGCCTGAATACCAAGCAAAAAGTGGGTGTTAGAAACAATATCATACGGAATCTGACTGGCACAACCTGGGGATCACAACCAGATACAGTGAAGACATCTGCCCTTGCGCTTTGCTACTCTGCTGTGGAGTATGCATGCCCAGTGTGGAACACATCTCACCACGCTAAAACAGTGTATGTGGCTCTTAATGAGACATGCCGCATTATCATGGGGTGTCTGCGCTCGACACCAGTGGAGAAATTACACTATTTAGCCAGTATTGCACCACCTGACACCTGACACCTACCGGGAAGTAGCAACCAATAGTGAAAGGACCAAGGCAGTGACATCTCCAGCCCATCCTCTATTTGGATATCAGCCAGCACACCAACGACTTAAATCAAGAAATAGTTTTCTAAGACCTACAGAGGCACTTGCAGGAACACTTCAGCAAGCGATAGTCCAAAAGTGGCAGGCTAAAAGCCGGAAGCTCAATCAATGGCTGATACCAAATGAGAGACTCCCTTCTGGGCACACAGAAAACTGGGCAACTTGGAAGGCGCTGAACAAATTGCTCTCTGGCAGCACGAGATGCAGAGTCAACCTTAAGAAATGGGGCCGCAAAGTGGAGTCCACGACATGTGAGTGCGGAGAAGAGCAAACCACAGACCACCTACTGCAATGCAACCTGAACCCTGCCACATGCACACAATGGAGGACCTTCTTATAACAACACCAGAGGTACTCCAAGCTACTGGTCAAAAGGCATTTAATAGAATGAAACGTTTTTTTATTAAAGAAATACAACTGTTCACTTCTGATACGATAAATAAATAAATAAATATCTCAGGCTGGAAATGTCTGCTGTAAATAATTTACTCAGCATGGGTCAAGGGAAAGAAGCATTGGACATGTATTTCACTATTATAGTTAATTGCTGTTAAGTCAGCTTCAACTTATGGTGACCCTATCAATGAGAGACACACTGTTATTAACACCCCTGCTCAGATTTAGCATTTTCAAAGCTGTGGCTTCCTTGGTCGAATCAAACCACCAATGTTGTATTCTTCCTCTTTTCCACTTGTCACCAACTACCACTTTATTTTATGTGTCACCCTGTCTCATGATATTTCCAAAGTACAATAGCCTCGGTTTAATCATTTGAATATCTAGGGAGAGGCCAGGATTGATTAGCTCATGAACCCAATTATATGTCTTTTTGTCAGTCCATGGTATCGATAGAGCCCTCTTCCAACACATTCCAATGTGTTGATTCTATTTCTCTCATTTTCATTCACTATCCAGGTTTGACAACCATATATATAGATCAGAATTAATATATCACATGCGAATTATCAAAGGTTCACATTAGAAAGGCATCATAGACCTTTCACTGATATGTTCCCTTAGACTTCAAAAGATTTTACACACACACTACAGATGGCACTGTTTTCTGTCTTTTATGCATCATGCAGGTTAACTATCTTGTATCTGAAATGCTTAGGGTCAGAAGTGTTTTTGATTCTGGATTTTTTTTTTGGATTTTGGAATACTTTTATTTGCATAATGATAAGAACTTA
This sequence comes from Anolis apletophallus, assembly GCA_030556195.1. Classification (NCBI taxonomy): domain Eukaryota; kingdom Metazoa; phylum Chordata; class Lepidosauria; order Squamata; family Anolidae; genus Anolis; species Anolis apletophallus. Next base: position 5,450,263 of record JARBWK010000002.1, on the reverse strand, counting down.
GAGATGGGACCCAAGTCTAAATAGAAGATTCATTTATGGCTTGTATGCACCTAATACACATCTACCCTGAAGGTTATATAATATACAGCCAACACAATGTACAGCACACGTAGTGTAGTGCATACTGCATTTTTGAAGCTGGAGAAAGATGAATCTCTGGAGAGAGACTGAGCTTTTGTGAAATGGCAGGAATGTAAGTGTCATCCTTGGGGTAAATCAATGCCTCCCACCATTTCACAGATCCTCACATCTTTCTCTGGCTTCATGTTCCTCCAGCCTTTCCTCTCCCTCCAGAGAGCCCACCAGCCATGTGTTTTGCCTTGTGAACAAAGCATGAGCATTGCTACCAATACCTAAAGTTGGCAGCTGCCAGCAAAAAGTTTGGACTTTTGAAGTAGTTTTGATTTCCAGATTAGGCATGGCCAACCTTTACATATCTCTACCATTTTATGAGGTGCTCAGATTGTTATTATTTGGATTCCTCTTCCCTTCCTTGAGGGCAAATTTCAAATGGTATTAAAAAAGGTCTATTACCTTTTCTTCTTCTTCTTTTTTTACAGTTTATCTAATCTTACTGATTTGAATTTTGGACCATAAATGATTTGATTTTATACATAGGATTTGTCAGTCCGTTAGTGATTGCTCCCAGAGTACCTAACCATATTGGAACCACCATTTTTTCTCTTCCCAAAGGCAAAATATTTCTATTGGTAGATCTTCATATTTCATAGTTTTCCCTCTGTTTTCAAATCTTCTGTTCTGCCCTCCTCATTCATGATCGTACAAAAATCAAATATGTATTTATGTCTCCCTTTTCCTTCCAAAGCTCAATGTGCTTTTCCTCCAAAACATATATGCATACAGGGGCTGGAGGTTTAGTACAGCGGTTCAACAACAGTAGCTTCAATCCGTGAATGTGGCACAGCTGGCTAAGTGTCAGCTGCATAAGATCTCTCTGACCAACAGGTCATGAGTTTGAGGCCTGCCCGGGTCGAGGTGGGTGCTCGACCTTAAGTGTAGCCTGTTGTTGACCTTTGCAGCCCGAGAGGCAGTTGCATCTGTCAAGTAGGTGAGAAAGGTACCACATTAAGTGGGGAGGCAAATTTTGACTGAATTATGAGGCCATTAAAGAACTCCAGGAAACGCTAAGGAATGCGGAAGGAACAACAAAGGATGCTGGGAGTTGAGGAGTATGTCAGCTCCCCCTGGTGGCCAGAGTTTGCCTCTGTTCGTCTATATGTGTGTACTGTGTACTGTATGTACTGTGTATAGTATGTACTGTGTATGTGGAAAACGGCAGGGATTGTCTGCTAAGTATGTGTACCTGTAATCTGCTCTGCGTCCCCTTCGGGGTAAGAAGAGTGGAATATAAATAAAGTAAATAAATAAATCTGAACGTTCCAAGTTTGAGACCCTGGGCTGGCCTTAGGCGGCCAGCTGTAAGCCTAACCCACTGTTAACCTTAGCAGTCGAAAGCAGTCTGCGAGTAGTGAAATAAGGCACCGCATAGCGGGGGAGATCTTTTAAAGACTTTATAACACCAATAAAAATAATGAAGATCGATTGCCGGAGGAAACTCCAGCAGGCAGGCAGACTCTCCGTCATAGGAGGAGGAAGAAAGGTGGATGGAGCAGCAGAACCCCCTGTGACACAATGGAGCAACAGGACCCGGAGATGGAATCTGAAAGACCATGTTCAACCAGAAAAAAGATCCTCCTACTATATGTTCTTGTCTGTCTTGTATGTCAATACTAACGGCAGGGATTGTCTGCTCCTATATGTTCTGTAATCCACTCTGAGTCCCCTTCTGGGTGAGAAGAGCGGAATATAAATAAAGAGTATTATTATATTATTATGTGCAGCTTCCAAATTTGGCGCAGTTGATGTAAATGTACATTTTTATTTCTTCTCCATTAAATTAAAAATAAACAAAAAAGAACATTTTCAACCCTAGGTAATTGTGTCGGGTCCACTGCTGCTAATCCCCCCTCCCCAGTATATCTCCATTATCCTTAAAATGCCATATTCAGTCATTTTATTTAAATGTTCAGTAAACCAGGGATGGATAATCTTCAGTTTATGGAACCAATCCAGACCATGATATTTCTCTTTTCAGCCCTTAAGATTCTTCTATATTTATTCTTATTGAGTGATTTTTCGTAAAGTTTGGCCCACAGATGCCCAAATTTGGCCCATGAAAGCTATGGAGGAGGCTGATTCCCAAAAACCGAGAGGTGAATAGGATTCTCTTTTACCTTTAATCAGTGATGAAAAGGATCTGTAGGAATGGTGTGTGTGGTAATCCAGTGGATTCAGTGACACCATACTAGCCAAGGCTAACAATAACCAATTTGTAGCAAATAGCTATTAGCTAATACAGTCAGACCTCTGAGTGGAGTGGCTGGGCCAAGTATCGGAGAAATCCCCTCTCGGCTGTGGAGTACCCCAAGGCGCTATTCTATCGCCAATGCTGTTTAACATCTATGTTTGACCTCTCGCCAAGCTAGTCCGGAGATTTGGATTAGAATGTTTCCAATACGCTGATGACACCCAGCTTCTTCTAAAACTAGAACCTGGAACAACTTCAGTACCGGATAACTTCACCCGGTGTCTTCGAGCGGTGACAGGATGGCTACGTGCCCATAAATTGAAAGTAAATCCAGCAAAAACTGAAATCTTGTGGCTTGGCCGCCCATCAGAATTGGTCGGTCTATTACAAGCTTTTGAAGGGGAACTGTTAGTTCCATCCCCCACTGTGAAGAGTCTCGGTGTTATCCTGGATTCAAAAATGACGGTGGAAGCCCAGATTGCCTCCACTAGTAAAAGGGCCTTCTTTAATCTTCGCCAAGCGAGGCAGTTGGCACCTTACTTACCAACAGAGGCTCTGGCTACGGTAATCCATGCCACGGTTACGTCGAGGCTGGATTTCTGCAATGCTTTGTATGTGGGCTTACCTCGAACAGCAATTCGCAAGATACAAATTTTGCAAAATGCAGCTGCTAGACTCCTCACAAAAACATCAATGAGGTGCCACATAACGCCATCTCTGCAGCACTTACATTGGCTGCCGGTTGACCACAGAGTCGTCTATAAGACCACAGAGTCGGCCTTTCGAGGTCAGGGTCCTTCATATCTAAGAGACCGTTTAATGCCACTCCACCACCAGAGACTGACACGGTCAGCTCATGAGCATCTTCTCTATGTCCCTGGCCCTAGAGAGGTTCGTTTGGAGTCCACAAGACAGAGATCCTTCTCAATCGCAGCCCCAATCTTGTGAAACTCCCTACCGCCAGACCAAAGAGCCACTCCTGATCTACATACATTTTTAGGGGCACTTAAGACATGGCTTTTCAGAAGAGCTTATGATTGAGTAACAAGAGGTGACTTTGTAACCTGTTTATTTTAATTGTGTAAGTTGCCCAGAGCACCTTTCGTGGAGGGCGGCGCATGAGAAATAAAGTTAGTTAGTTAGTTAGTATTCAAGGATTCTGCATTCATGGATTCAACCATCCAGAAAGGAACTTGGAACCAAACTCCAGCAGATACCAATGATGTAGCTACATTGTTAGCCAACAGATAATTACTAGCTAACCACTAACAATAGTCATTGAACATTGATACTGATTGTAAATGGTTTAGTGGGTGTCATGCCCAGCTTATTATTGCAGTAGCATTTCTCACTCAACATGGCATTCGCTGCTTGGTTTTCTGTCATAGAAAAGACCTCAATGATTCAAACATGGCCAAAGCTGGTGTTTACAATTGTGGCTATCTCTTCTAGCTAATAAGCATTAACTAAATCAGTCAAAGCACTAAAAACCACTCTGTGTTATCCCACTCCTGAAATGGCCTTCAGTTTTATAAGGGTGCTCAACTACTCACCAGTCCCAACATATTCACAAACTCTCCTGCTAGGAGGAAGGAGGTCTGCTATATCTCTTCAGGCACAGAGTGTAAAGTTACATAAATGTCCTTGCTTGTTGGCATTTAATTTACCAGTTGCCTATGTAGTAGAGCCTTGGCAGATTCAACTTGAATCTGAAAGACAAGCTGTCATCCTGAGAGTCTGCTGCCTACTGCTGAAATTGAGAGGCTTGGCAGATATGCAAACGGTAACTGGGTTTGAGTTGTTTTGATTACAAGTTAAACAGAAAATCATTGGCAGGGCCAATATAAATCTGCAGAGGGGGTTGGAGAGGTTTTTTGGCATTGGTTTGCCAAGGCATTTTGATGGTTGTGGCAGTCCACAACAGACCCTGAGTGCTCCTCTCAAATAAGGTCCACCTTTATGCCCAGCCTCAGTATGAACACGTTGTCAGGGACATGAGCAAATCATGTTGAAAAATGCATTTATTCCCAGATTCATAAGCCTAAATCACATTCACTGATCTAAGTGTAAATTCTAGTTGACAAATGGTAGCGAAAGGTCCATATCACAGTTTTAGAACACATGCTTTTCCTGCAGAGGATCTTATGTGCGATCCCCGGCATTATCTCTAGTTCTCGTTTTTAAAGATCTCTAATCTTCTCTGTTGAAGAGGGCTGTTGCCTTAGCAGACTACATCTCCCATGATTTAATAGCAATGAGCCATGGTGTTAAAGTGATGCCAATCTGCATTGATTCCACAGTGTAGATGTATCTTAAAATTCAGCTTCCTTTCATTGTATTTCTGAGCTCCATTATCAAATCCATAAGTTTCTATGAAACATTATATATTTTTATCATGCACAGTTGTGTCCTTTGGTAAGTGGTGAGGTTTGGGAATGATAGAGTGATGGGTCACTGATAAGGGGGCTGATTCAAAGAACAATAGAGATATATTTGGGTGCTCTGATTTAGGGTTACCTAAACATTCAAGGAGGAGATATTCTCACTGCGCCCCATTATCTTACTTGTGCAAAATGTGATAGTCTAAAGTGTGTGGAGGCTCGCTGTAGTCCCATCTACACTGACCATTTAATGCAGTTTCAAATTGGTACTGAAGGGCAGCTGTACACAGCCCTTTAAACTGAGACCCCTTCTACACTGCTATAAAATTCAGATTATCAAAGCAGAACTGGATTATATGAGGGTCCTTCTACACTATTTTAAAACCTGGGAGGAATTGGGTTATTTTATTTATTTATTTATTTATTATTCGGGCTTCTATGCCGCCAACTCCCTGAGGCTCGCGGCGGCTTACAGGAGCCGAAGGGCACAGTAAAATACAGGCAATAAGCAGTTAAAAACAATTAAAAACAACAGCAGTACAGTAATTAATAACACAGTTAAAACAATGAACAGCACATCATCCTCAGAAGAACGAATAGATGGCGGGGCATGGGCAGGACTTACTCACCAAAGGCCTGCTTAAACAGGTATGTTTTACAGGCCCGTCTAAACGGGAGCCAAGTCCTTCATAGCCCAGTTCCGGCCGGGAGGGCGTTCCACAGCGTAGGTGCTATGACAGAGAACGCCCTCCAGCGGGTAGCAGTCAGCCTTGCGAGTTTAGCTGAAGGTATCTCCAGGAGATTGGAGTCCTCAGACCGAAGTGATCTCGGAGGGCAATATGTGGTGAGACGGTCCCTCAAATATGCTGGCCCCAGGCCGTGTAAGGCCTTAAAGGTGAGGACCAACACTTTGAAGGTGATCCGGTGCTCAATTGGCAGCTCAATTTTAACTCTGTTCCTCCCGGGCTGCTGTTCCTACACCCAACCCAAACCCTGGGCTTTCCCTTGGTGGCTGGCTAGATGCTGGAGGGCATCCAGCCATGCCCCAGCTCCCCATGTTCACTTCAAAAACCTACCTGGGGGGCCTGCCAGCAGCACAGACCACTCCAGAGTGTACTTCTGATACATGAAAATGAAGCATCAGATGGCGGGGGGGGGGAGCCCCCTTGGGTAAGTTTATTTGAGAGAAATGGGGGGTTGTGGTATGGTGGGCGCCCTCCCACTTCTTCAGGCTCCAGGAGGAAAATTCACCAGGGATGGTTGTAGGGATTGACCCTCAGGACTGTGGAAGCAGTCCCAGGAATAAGCAGTCCCGGGAGTTAACCTGCACAGGATCATCACCTGGAAAGATCAGGCCTCTTCTACACTGCCATATAAAATCCAGATTATCTGTTTTGTCCTGGATTATATGGCAGTGTAGAGTCATATAAGCCAGTTCAAAGCAGATATTGTGGATTATATGGCACTGTAGAAGGGGCCTCAGTGAGCTCACCTTAATCCACACCCTGACTCATGTGCCATACATTGCCATTCAATCCACATCTTGACTCATGTGCCATGCACTACCATACAATCCAGATTATCAAATCAGAAAATCCACATCTGATAAACTGGTTGTCCGATGTTTATTTTATTATTTTATTTATGTTTTACATTTTATTGGTTTTACTGTTATATGTTTTAAATTGTGTTACTTGTAACCTTTGTTTATTTTGGGCTTGGTGCCCAAATGGAAGCAGCCACAAGTCCCTTCGGGGAGAAGGAGGTGGGATACAAGAATAAAATAATAATAATAATCTACTTTGAACTTGATTACATGAGTCTACACTACAATAGAATCCAGTTCAAAGCAGTTAATCTGGATTTTATATAGCAGCGTTGAAGGAGCCGGAGAAGCACCTACACCCAGGAACTGGTTGGAGGTTGTGATAGTGGCCACAAAGATAAGCTGATATGTTTCAATGAAACATTTTAAATTTATAACATAGACAGTTTACCCCTAGTTTTTATATATATATATATATATATATATATATATGTATATATATATCCGACTTTTCAAGGCATTGCAAAGATTGCACTGTTCTCAAACATGGTTTTGCCTCTTTGGCATTCAGTCTGCTATTTAAAAGAATAACAAACAGGAACATGTTCAGCCATTATTGCCTTATAACTTTAATTTTACACTGCAGCTAATTTTCCAATACAATGAAAGTAAATCAGAATGATATTAGGTCAGGAAAAAAGGAAATATTGTCTACCCCTTTACAACTATCTGCTTTGTTCAACTGTAGTATTTTTCAGCACCATTATTTTGGATTATGGTCATTTTAAGGTGGATCCAGGATTAAGTCTCTGTGTCTTCATTGCCACTCTTCCTTTCAAATTCATACTGAGACAAATTTCTGTCAGGTGGATAATGCACAACGAACAGAACTAAGAATGAATGAATCATTCTTTCCATATTGGAAATATTTGAAATATTCGAATCTGATGAATTTAGGGTTTTTTTGAAGGCACACAAATCTAAGGTATGTATGCTTGAAGCTTCTAGTTCTCCTTCTTCGTAACCACGTACAGTTACCACTTCTCCTTTTTGAAGGATAACCCTGAAATTAATCCAAATGATTTCCCCCAAGTATTCAGCGTCCTCCCAGCCTGATTTGAAACAACTTTGTTTCATCTAGGACTCTAGGTTAATAACAATTTATTAGCAATTAAGCTAAAGCATACCAGCTTGTTTCTTTTATACTTCTGTTCTCTCCACGCAACTTTGACAATCAGTAAAATAAAAGACAGAGAAAGAGAAAGGAGGGGGAGGGGGGCTTAGTTTGGAAACTCTATAATTCCTTTCAAATCATCTATATTCTTAGTTCTTTCCTCTGATCTCATAAAAGAATATATACTACTTGCCATACTATTCTATAGCAACAGTACACACAAGCATACAATGACAGATGATTCAGTGCCATTGATTTCATTTGTTATTATGGGCAAGTAAAGTCATCTAATATTTCAGACTTCTAAAATATTTTTTTTACAATTAAGATTCATTCATCATGGGGTTTTTTTGTTGTTGTCGTCATTCTTTATTCCAAATACCTGTGTTTTGGTTCAAAAATTGACTACGAACTCTCCAAGCCCTTTCTCGTACCTTTTATATGTTTGCCCCTCTGCCTAGCAGGTTGATTGCATTTTTTAGAGACCACTTACACATGCCAAATCTCTCTGGAAGTGATATACTTTACTACTCTTCTTTCTTACAATGCAAATATTTCTGTGCAATGCAGATCTTATTTTTCCCTCCCAAATATACAGGATGTTGATATACAGCCAAGAAGAGAAGATGGATTTTTAGATATAATACATAAGTGCTTAAAAGTTTTTTCCCCCTTTCCCTGATCTGATTTAACATGGGAAATTGCCAGGTAGATTAATTTTATGGGCTGTTTTTATGGGTGTAACATTTCAAGACGAGAAAGCCATGCTTCTGGATTTTAGTTTCGGCTGATTTCATGGGCATCTCTTTTATTACTTTCAAGTTAAAATTTAATCCCTCTCAATTCTTTGCTTAGTTTCCCCCTTCTTTTTGTTGAGCAAACAGCTTTCAACATATGTTCCCTTGTTATTGTTGTTGTTTAGGGGAAATGCAACCAATGTAAATAAATTGATAACTTTAAAAAAAGACAGCTACGGTGGCGTGCGATGAGGATTTAAAACAAGTATTGAGTTATTCGCCAGCAACAAACTTTCAACAAATTTTCGCCTCAATTTTCAAAATCGACTACCTATTTTTGCCAAGTGCTACTTCAGGCACCCACAACACAAAACTTACACAGGCAAGACTTACAATAGAAACTGGTTGGGAGGTAGGGGGGAGACCCCGTCTTTTCATAATGTATTGAGAGCAGCGTGCACGCTTCGACTGTGGATATCATAAAAAGAAGTGTGTTTAGCTATGTTTCTGTATTATCCTTAATATGGATTCACAACATGCACCATAGGAGGTGTGTGTGGAGAATGTCTTTGAACAATGATACACATTTGTGTATTATGCACTTGCTTGTATTTCTGAAACGCTCACTAGAATGCATAGCAGCTCCTTAGGAAAAGTGGCTTTTATGAGCTTGCTTTTTAAATCTCAGCGCTTCCGTCATTTGCTATTTTGTTTTCTTTGACAGTACCACAGGAATCTAGCCTATATTGTGGACTAATCACACACAAAATTGCTTTTAAAAGAATGAAGTTTTTTGAAAATTCAAGGTAAGAGCAGGAAGGGAAAAGAATGCGCCTGCGGAACCAGTCATTAAAAGAAAGACCGCATGAATATATGGTGGGGATGTTTAAAAAAGAAATTACAAATAGGTTTGTCCAGCCTCTTATCTCAATTTATGATCGCTGGGTTTTATGCTTTCAAAATCACAGTCTTTATAATCCAAACACTGAGAAAATCTTGGAGACTGTGGCGCATCCAGCTGGATTTTTTTTTAAAAAATGACTGAAATATAGTCACAATGGTACAAAAAAACCCAGTACAATGACTCTGAACTATTTGAATTTAAAACCAAAAAATTATATTATTTTATAGAACGTGACTGGATGAGATAAAAATCATCCTCTTAAAAAGACTCACAATAAACATTCATAGGATGGGTAGATGATTGAGGATATATACAGAGCAGACATTAACAAACATCTAATATTTATTACGTGCCATAAATATAATTTATTTTATATTTATAAATGAGAAAATATATTGTTTTTAACGTGCATTTTTCCTTGTCGTTGCTCCAATTCAGATCAGCGTAATGGTTGTGGTTTCAAAGAAGTATCTGGATGTTTCCCTAATTTTATTTTTGGTGGGGGGAAAAAGACAAGGCAAATGCAAAACAAAACAATAATAGAAGGGAAATGAAACCTAGCACAACAAAAGTGTTTTTTCCCCCATGCATCCCCAAAAGGATCCATCATGTGATGTTGTTTCAAGAAACAACCCCTACAATGTTTCATTCGTTATTGATTTTCAAAGCATTGCAATTAGTTTGCGCGTTGTGCCACTCATTGAGATTTTATGTGTACTGTGCGGGATGAATAGCTAAAAAGTACAAAGCAATAAAACATTCTGTTGTAGAATATCTTTTTGCTACTTGTCAGAGGGAATATGATCCTTATGAGTGGTATGTCTGTTTGCGGAAGAATCCTGTGCTATATTACCAGAGTAATTGCAAATCATTTATACAAACCCTTCCACTAAATTTCTTGAGTATAACTAACTCAGCGGTTTTGGAAAAGCAGAAGAGAGCAGTCTCTAGTTATCAACACATGTATTCCACTTTTTGGTCGGGAAAAGTAAAATCATTCTCATACAGAGATCAGATTTTTTTAAGGTGGGAGGTGAAGATTGAGAATGATAAAGAGATGATAAGGGAGCTGAGTCAAAGAGCAATGGAAACATATTTGGGTACTCTTCGTTAGAGTTACATCTACGCTGTAATATGAAAGCAGTTTGACATCACTTTAACTGACATGACTGAATGTTGTGGAGTCCTGGGACTTGTAGTTTGGTTAGGCTTTATGAAACTACACCTTCCAGGATTCCAGAGCATTCAGTCATGCCAGTTAAAATGGTGGCAAACAGCATTAATTCTACAGTGTAGATCAGTAGTTCCCAAACTTTTTTGGCCTCCCGCCCCCTTTCCAGAAAAAAATCTACTCAGCGCCCCACTAGAAATTAATATTTTAAATTTTTTAATAGCAATTAACAGAAAGATATATGTATTAATGCAGTGGTTCTCAACCTTTCGAATGCTGTGACCCCTAAATAAGGTTCCTCATGTTGTGGTGACCCCCAACCATATTTTCATTGCTACTTCATAAATAACTAGCTGTACCCGGCACGCGTTGCTGTGCCCTATTTAGGAGATGCGAGAAAGTCTGAGTATGTAAGGGTTGGAATTGTTGTTAGTTATGGTGTTGTTGGGGCCATGGCTGTGTCGTTGTGGGTTGTTCTGGTGGGTGGGATGTTGAAGTCCTGGGGAGTTGTTGGTGTGTGGTGTTGCTGGCGTTCTGCATAGCTTGTGGATATACAATGTTTTTTGTCTTTCCGTCTGCTGTGTTGATGTAGAGGTTGATGCTTGTGTGGTTGGAAGTGAGTGGAGGTACTTGAAATACCATTATCCATGGTGTCCCTCCTCTGAACTACAGTCAGATGGAGTGTGGGTCATGGGGGGGCATTGTGTGCCAAGTTTGGTCTTTATCGGTCTTGATTCTGGGCCACAGTGGTCTGTGGGGAATGATGGGTTGTGAAGTAGTACAAATCCCATTATCCATGGAGGTACTTCAAGTTCCATAATCCATAGTCCACCCTCCTCCAAACTGTAGTAGAATGTAGCGTGGGTCATAGGGGCTCTGTGTGCCAAGGTTGGTTACTGTAAATTCAGGCCATACACAATGTCCCATGAGCTGAGGCCTAGTCAGGAACAGCAAGTTAATGAAGCCTTACTGTCAATTCAGGCCATGCACAATGTCCAATGAGCTGAGGCGTAGTCGGGAGAATCAAGTTAATGAAGCCTTACTGTCAATTCAGAGCGTAAACAGCATTCCATTAAGTGAGGCCTAGTCAGGGAAATTAAGTTAATGAAGCCTTACTGTCAATTTTGGGCGTGGTCTGTGATTTGTAGGGGTGTAAATTTTCTGTGGGAAGTGAATTGGGTGTTTGTGTTTGTGCCTCAGCCCTTTGCCTTATCCTCCTCTGACAGTTTATTATGGGTCAGAATGTTCATGTTGGCTGGCCAGTACAGGAGTTATGCAAATCCGCCCTTATTGGCAGCCAATCATGTTGTCAGAATGTAGAGGCTGGGAGAGTCGTTGGCAGCCCTGGAGGATGCTGGGAAATGTAGTTTTTTAACTCATTGTTTTGGGGGCCTTTTAGGTTGTGGGTGGGAAAGTTTTTTGCTACAAACATACCTTGCTTGAGGCCTATTTCTGTTGGCAAGTTTGGTGTTTCTGCGTTGTAAGGTTTCTCTGTTTGGGACGGTCGTTCCATGATGACTCTTCCTTTATACAGTATATATAGATTTTGCTACTCATATGGATTATAATGCAAATATCTAATATGCAGGATGTATTTTCATTGTTACAAATTGAATATAATTAAAGTATAGTGATTAATCACAAAACAATATGTTTGGGGGAGTATGGACAACGGATGATGGGATCTCCAGTGCCTTCAACCGATTCAGCTCTGACTTCCACAGACCACTGAGACCCCCACAAATTACAGAACTCGACCATACTTGACACAGAGAACCCACATGACCAACAGAAAATGCTGGAGGGGGTTGGGAGGAATTGGCAATGATTTAGGAGAGATGTAGTTCACAAACAATCTGGGGAGTGCTGTGAAATACCTGATACGTAGGCTGTTGTGGATTCTTCAAAGGGTGGAGGGGAAAGCACTGCCCTCCTCCTCCTCCCTGTTTGGAGGTGCTGGTGGAAGAGACCAGAGAGGAGGAAGAGGAAGAAGAGCACAAAGGAAAAGGATGAGGGCATGCCCTGTGCTCCTCTTGTCACTCTTTGAGGCTTCGGGGGCCTCAAAGAGCGGCCAAAAAAGCACGACATGGTGCACAGCAGCAAGACCTGCTCTCATCCTTCTCCTCAAGGGTCTTCTTCCTTCTCCTCTCCGTTTGGAGGTCTCAAAAGGGCAAAGGCAAGACTCGCGGCTGCCGCTGCCCCACCCTCCTCTTGCTCCCTTTGAGGCTTCCACCAGCGGCGGAAGCCTCGAAGGGGGTGAGAAGAGGGTGGCACAGGGCAACAGCAGTGAGCCTTCTCTTTTCCCCCAGGGTCTTCCTCCTCCTCTCCATTTGGAGGTCCCCAAATGGAGAGGAGGAAGAGCCCAGAGGAGGCTTTGCTGTTTGCCTGGCACCGGGGTTGGCAGCTATTTTGGAGGGGGCGGGGCCAACCAAGGTGGCCATCTTCGCCCCCTGGATCACTCTAGTGCCCCCCAGGGTGCGGTAGCACCCACTTTAGGAATGACAGGTGTAGATGATACACCCTAAATTACCCATACACACAAGAAAGACTCACTACACACTAGCTACCATTTTTTTACCTATACAAAATGTGATGGAAGTAAGTGTTCCCATGAAGAAAAAGTTCCTTCCCAGCTTGTTTTTTTTTTTAGAATGTCAATATTAGCATTCCCGGAATAATGGCTGAGTTTAATAATAGACTAAGTATAGATGATGTATGCGGATCGAAATTGGACATGTTTTTTTTTTTATCTTGGCGACCTGGGTTTATATGTATTTATTCTACTGGTATTTTAATCTTTCATTGTTTTTATGATGTTTTAAATTGTAATTTGGCATTGAATTCTTGCTGTTAACCAGTCCGAATCCCTCTGCAGATCCACTCTGCAGAGATAGAGAAGATCGGCCAAAAATATATAAAATTGTCACGTTTTAAATAAATAAATAAAAAAACAGTAAAGCACTTGTGGTAGTAAGCAAGATTGTCCAAAAGGCAGTAATATTGAAAATACATACATTTATGTGCATGACTGGGGATGGGAGTGGGAGTGGAGTGACCTCAACCATATGGCCAAAAATAATGTAGAAGGATGGGAAATGTGGACTGACCTGTAATGGCAACATGAACTCACCAGGGTAAAATGTACAGATGTGACAAACCGATTCTTTTTGTCAGTACAGACATGCAGAGAACTCATGGAGAGCCTCCATGTATGCAAGATATTCTGTATTCAAACTTTTTACATGAGAGAATAATAAAATAGAGAAAGTGTTTCAGGGTAGAATAGGACTTTGGATGCATACTACGTCACATGCAATTGGCTGCCTTCATCCAGAATTGGCATCAAGTAATATTTTATATGCTAACTGGGAGTTTCATTGCACTCAGGGCAGGCCCGGATTACCCATAAGGCCACCCTAGGCAATGACCTCGGGTGGCACTTGGGGGGGGGGCAGCACCCCCCCCCAATTTAAAAAAATCCCCCCAAAAATTCAAAAAAAAATCGGAATTTTTTTAAAAGGGCGCATGCGCGATCGCCCCCTCCCTTTGCTCTGCTTCTCTCGGCTCTGCTTTAGGAGGGAGGGAGGATCGGTTCCGCCCCTAACTCTGCCCCTCCTCACCACCCCGCCTCCTCACCGGCGCGGAGCCGATCCTCCCTCCCTCCTAAAGCCGGCCTGAAAAGGGCGATTTCGGCATGCTGGCTGAGGGAGGGAGGAGCAGCCGTGGGGAGGCCCCGCATTGGCTCCGGGGGTGGGGCTTTCCTTCCTCCTCCTCCTCACGCCGGCGAGTAGGCGGGGGTGGGGAGGGGCAGAGCCGGGGGCGGGGAGGGGCGGGGAGAAGCCGCGCCACCGCCCCTCTTCCCTTGCATGGCGTGACGATGCAAGGGAGGAGGGTCGGCGGCGCGGCTTCTCTCCGCCTCCTCCTCCCTGCCTGGCAACGCCACACCAGGGAGGAGGCGGAGAGAAGCCGCGCCGCCAGCCCTCCTCCCTTGTGTCGTGCCAGCCCCGCCGCAAAGGGGTGGGCAGCGCGCAGGACACATGGCAGGAGGACACCTCTTTCTCCTCGCCCTGCCCCGCCCTCCATCCTTCAATCTGGCGAGGAGGCGGGGGCGGGGAGGGGCGGAGGCAGACCCTTTGGCCTTGGGTGGCAAAAGGGCCTGATCCGGGCCTGACTCAGGGTACACTTACACTATAGATTTAATGAAGTTTGTCACCACTTTAATAACCATGACTAAGGGCGCTTCCAGACAGCCCCTTTAATGCAGGAGTTTGTGCAATTAAAAGGGGGCTGTCCAGAGGACGTCCTAGGCAAACCCGAATTAATTCGCCATAAATGAGGAAAACCCTGGTTTGTTGTGAATTAATTTGTTAGTGGGTTTATTCTGTGCCTTCTTGGGATAAACCCAGGTGGATGAAGCCTGTGACCATTTTCAGTCAAATTGAGTCGTAATTGCCATTTTATAGAAGATCCCCCACAAGGGCCATCCAATCCAATGCCGTTCTGCCAGGCAGCAAGACATCCCGACAGATGGCCACCCAGCCTCTGCTTGAACATTTCCATATAAGGAGACTCCATCACCAGCACCATTGTTATCATCATCATCATTGAATTCTAGAGATGGAAGGGACCCCAAAGGCCATCTAGTCCAGCCCTAGATGGTAAAGGTTTTCCCCTGACATCAAATCCAGTCATGTCCAACTGTACGGGTTGGTGCTTATCTCCATTTCTAAGCCGAAGAGCTGTCTATCACTCTGATAATCATGGATTTAAAATCAAATCAGATTTTTTTTAAAAAAAATTATTTGGTGTGTGTTGGAAGAAGGGTAGTCTTATACAGTGAGTCTATTCCAAACTGGAAAAGTTGGGGTTTGTCTTACAAGCCCAGTCTTTTTATAAGCCAGAAAATATGGTACCTGTTCCATCTTAAAAACAAATTTAGCTCAAGAACAAATCTACAGAACCTATCTTGTTCGTAACTTGGGGACTGCCTGTCCTGAGGTTATAAACTGTTTTCTTTTACCTGCAATTGCTAGATAGATATGGATGTGAAAAAAGTTTTTTTCCATCCTGCAACAGAAGATGTGAGAGTACTTATAAAGTAAATAGGCTTTAATTAAATGCCATTGTCTTGCATTAATCTTTATAGCTCTTTTCCCAATGGAAATAAGAATAAGTGTTCCATTTGTTTTGATTATAGATGCATTTTAACAGAATCCCCTTTTCGTATATTGATGTGTTTTCGAAGATGAGAGCATATTTGTGCGACCACTAACTATTAGTAAAACAGTTCAGTATTAATTTTCAATAAGAATGAGGTGGTTGGTTTTTTTAATAATTTGGTATACATAAAACAGTGACAAAAGTTTTAGTTGTAATCTCAGTATTATGCATGATGACTTAAAAAAAAATCCTGTCATAGAAAGTAAACATATTTTTCTTGTATTTACCCAGTTTAATTTTAGCTTTCCCAATAAAAATCTAATGTAATGAGTAACAAAATGAATTACAGTGGGGAGCTAATTAATTGCTTTTTCAGGCTTCATAATGAATTCCATGGTAAATTCCTTTAAAAACATACATTCTTGGCTGCCTGCTATATCTGATTCTTCTTCTGCAAGCCATACCTATGCATGTATATTAATAAGTAAATTGCATTCAGGTATTGCTACTACTATCACTCTGTCGCAATGGATTCTGTATCCATAGATTTGACAATCAATAGCTTGAAAATATTTAAAATATTAAAATTTATAAAGCAAATCTTGATTTTCTACAAAGGAAGCCATTTTATCATGCCAATGTACCTTATATATTCATTTGCCTGCCAACCCCCAAAATAACAAGACCACACTCAATTATTTGGGTTTAAATATGGCCAACTTTTATTAATTGTTATCGATTACATTTTGACTGGATCTAAACCTATTAATCTTGAACTTGGTGGCAAAACCAAGGTAGCGTGCCCACCCAGCCTACACTTGGATAGTTAGGGCAAAATATCCAGGTCCCTAGGGAACCTAATCCGGGCAACCTCTAAGGGAAATGCGTTGGAGAAGTCCCTCTCGGGGTATCTGAGACCTGACTCTCCCCATTCCTAGGGCATTAGGATTCCCCTCACCTCATCAAATTGTACCTTAGGTGAGTGTTTTAGTCAATGGCCTTCCCCCTGAAGGGGATGCCTTGGGTGTATACAAAATTTAAGCTTTTCCTAACTGTTTCCCGCGACCATCTATTTAATGACACACCATCCAAATTTGACCTGTAACAGTATAGGATAGGCAAAAAAACCCTTCTAGAGCATAAGAGGGGGGGATCCTATCCGGCCCCTTAACTGCAACTCTAATATACTGTTTAATGTGCAGGAGTGATGGGTCGATGCGCGGCTCCATAATGAAGAAAAGGGGACAGGCCAGGCAAAAGGCCTGGCTCCGCCCCCTTGAAAATAGTTATATAGGTCAGGGGCAGGTTTTGGAATTATGCACTTTGATCTGAACTGTGGATAAGTTGAAGGTTATTCCAAGGAGAGGAAAAAGAACTAGTATCTCCTCAGACATTGCCATTGGTCAGCTGCCAATGGTTGATGCTCCCACTTTCCCACACAGGCATTCAAAAAGGCCCAAAGTGATGCCAAAGTAGAGAGAAGAGTGCTGAGTTGGTGCTTCTTTCAGGTTCTCCAAGGATAAACTAAGCTTTTGCTTTTCACCATTTGACTCCAAGAAGAGGGTTGTTCTTTTTTGAGTTATGGTGTTTACACTGACCCATGGATGTCGACCCAGTTTTTTTGGCTGATTTTTTTCTAGACTTATCCATCAGTATATAGGACATGCAATTGGACTTTAGCATCCTCTGATTTTAATATTTATAGGCTTCCAACCTCAGTGGATACCAGGGGCCCTTCTTCTCCTCCTCCTTGCCTTCACTTTACACAAGATTTTACAAATAAAACAACAAAACAAGTCCCTGCTCACATGTTTACAATCTAATTGAGACATGACATAAAAGGAAAATGGAGGAGATTAAGTCCAGCAGATACTGCCTCTTCTTATCTCCCTCCAAGACCAGACAGCAGCAGTTAGAGTGGGCCTTCCATCTGTTTCTAGGCTTAAGGATGGCAGAGTTGTGCCTGCTATATCTATATCTATGTATCTATTAGGCATGTGCGATCAATAAAAATATGTTTCAAAAGCCTTTGCAAAATTAGGGGTCACACACATTTTGTTTCTAAAGTGTTTATAAAGTATAGTTAGTGAAAATTTCATTACTCTGATGAGAGTAATGAAATTTTGTTACTTTTGTTATAGTAATTGCACTTAAATACTATAATTGGGAAAGCTCAAGGAGCTCCTTTCGCCCTCATTTTTTTCAGATATTAAGGTGAAACTTGCTATAATAGTAAAACACGTTTACCACTGTCATCCCACCAAGTTTCAGAATGTTTCATTTATCCACAAAGTTTTGGGGAATTTTCAACATTTTAAAAAACAATGTTTTTTTAAAAAAAGAAAACTACAAAAGTTATCTCCTTGACTTTTCTATATACCGTATTTTTCGCACCATAAGGCGCATCTGATGATAAGACGCACCTAGTTTTTAGAGGAGGAAATTTGGGAAACAAATAAAATGGGGGGCTGGCTACTATTTGAGACACTAATATGGAGGGCGGGGAGGCACTGGAGCAGTGGGGGGGTGGCGATATACTCACGCTATATTCGCGGGGGGCCCCCCGGCGGCTCCCGGCGGCTCCCGGCTGCGGCCGCGCATGCCCAGACTCCCGCTGCCGTGTCGCCGCAGCCAGCCGGCAGCGCGGAGGAACGAGGGTGGAAGAGGGACTCACGGGCGGGCTCGCCACTCACGGACCCGAGGAGGAGAGGGGAGGCCACGAGGGCAGCCCCCATGGCGACGCGGTGGCAGCAGCAGCAGCAGCAGCAGCAGCGGACTTCCTCCTCGCCAGAGGTGCATCTTCGTGACGTCACTCCGTCGCGCCTCTGCCGAGGAGGAAGGGAGGAAGGCCTCGCCCGGCCGCGCACTGTAAGGACGGCCGGAAGAGAGGCCCCGAGGAGGGAGGAAGGAGGAAGAATTTTTAAAAGTTTTGATGTAAACATTTGTTTTTAAAAAGCCACAACAGCTATCCCATTGAACGTTTTTCATATTAACCAATCAAAACTAATATTAATCCATTCTTCATTTTCATAGAATCCTAGAGAAGGAGGGGACCCCTAAGGACCATCTAGTCCAACTCCCTTCTTCCTGGCAGAAGGGCACCATCAAAACCCTCTTGACAGATGGCCATCCAGCCTAACTAATTAATATGCTTCCCCTGTTGAGTTGGAAGAGACCCCAAAAGGCCATCCATTTAGGGATTTCTTTTTTTTTAATTTTAAAAGAGCTTTATTGAAGAAAATACACAACAAAAAGAAAGAATGAAAGAAAAATCACAAAAAACAGACACCCCCCCCCCGCCCCACGTTGAACATCCGTACAGACAGGTTTACATCTACACAACAACACGACATTTACAATACATCACAGTTAAAAGAGATGTTGACTTCTCATCTCGAATAAAGATATTCCTGTTTAACCCATTTGGTGGAGAGAATACAAAAATTATAAGAACTTAAATGCTTAGCCCCTTAAGATTTACAAGTTTCTTCACTTTCATAAATTCAACAAAAGGGGCCCATGTTTTATCAAAATGATTGGTGGGATTGTCTCTAAGCAAATATGTAAGCTTGTCTAATTCCGCAATTTCTAAAGCTTTTGTTAGCCATTCTTCGACATTGGGTATTTCCGGCGTCTTCCAATATCTGGCTAATACAATTCTTGCTGCCGCAGTTAGGTATGTGAGTAACTTTTCTGTTTCCTTATTGGTTTGTGGTCCTGAAATGTTCAACAGATAAAATTCTGGTTTGTTTGAAATAGTCATTTTTAACATTTCTTGAATCACATTATTAACAGAGCTCCAATATTTCTTAACATTTCTGCAGGTCCACCATTGGTGAAAGAAAGTGCCCCGTTCTTGAGAGCATTTCCAGCAAAGGTCGTTATTATTTTTAGACATTTTAGAAAGCTGGCACGGAGTTATATACCACCTGTAAACCATCTTGTACATATTTTCTTTTAAATAATATGAATAGGTATACTTCTGTTTAATTTTCCATATTTTTTCCCATTCTTCCTTGGGAATATTTTGGCCTAAATTGGCTGACCATTTGGATAAATACTCATTTACGGGGGTTTTTTCCTCGTCTATCTCGAGCAAAAATTTGTACACTAGACTTACTGTTTTGTTTTTAGATTTAAGCCAGAGTTTCTCGCCTCTTGGCTCGATCCATTCCCAGCTGATTTGTTTATCGGTCTCAAATCTTTTATTAATTTGATGATAGTGAAACCAATTCAGTTTATATTGTGGGATTTCTTCTAATTTCTTTATCGTGATATCACCTCCACCTTTTTCGATAATATTCTTATAAATTAATCTATGTTCGTCTTCATTTCTTTTTATCTTAAAGGCCTCACTTGGGGAAGTCCAGAGTGGAATTTTAGAATACAGGATTTTTTTGAAGTTGTTCCATACTCTAAGGAGTGAAGATCTGATAATATGGTTATTGAACCCTTTGTCTTGTTTTATTTTGTCATATATTAAGTAGCCGTGCCAGCCGAATTTCAAGCCGTCACCTTCTAGATTAAGTAATTCTTTGTTATGTAGCTCCACCCAGTATTTTAAACCCTCTATACAGTTAGCTTCATAATATTTAATCAAATTTGGCATTCCCAGGCCCCCATTTTCCCTTCCTACTTGGAGAGCCTTTAGCTTTATTCTTGCCTTCTTGCCTTGCCAAATAAATTTGGCAAGTTCAGCTTGCCATTTTTTCAACATATAGTTATTTTTTAGGATTGGGAGCATTTGATAGAGAAAGTTGATCTTTGGAAATATTTTCAGTTTAATTGTGGAAATTCTTCCAAGAAGAGATAAGTTATGAGTTTTCCATTTCTTCAAGTCATTTTTTATATCTGTCCAAACTTTTTCGTAATTGTTTTTGGTTAGTTGACAATTGTTGGAAGTAATATTTATACCTAAATATTTAGTCTTTTTAGTCACTTCCATCCCTGATAATGACTCGATTAGTTTTTTTCTTTGTCTCCCATATTTTTTACAATAATTTTTGATTTATTCCGGTTTAGTTTGAAGCCCGAGACTTCGCCAAATTGTTCAATTTTGTTAAGCCACGTATTTATATTTTTTGTCGGGTTATACAGACAAGATCGTCCGCGAATGCATAGATCTTGTAGCTGATTTTCCCTATTTTTAGACCTCCGAGCTCTTTGTCTTCTACAACCTTTCTTAAGAGTAGTTCCAAAATAAAGTTGAAAATAAGGGGGGAAAGCGGGCACCCTTGTCTAGTGCCTCTTTGTATATTTATTTCTTCTGATTTTAATCCATTTACAATAATTGAGGCACTTTGTTGTTTGTAGATATTTGTAATAGCCATGATAAAGTTAGCGCCCAGATCCAGCTCCCTCATAAGAATTTCAATAATGTCCCAATTTACCAGGTCAAAAGCTTTTTCCGCATCAATGAATGCGAGGGCGATCTTGGTGCCAATGTTTTTATCTAGATGTTCAAGTATATTTATTACCGTTCTGATATTCTGTTTCATATGTCTTTTGGGAAGGAATCCGGTTTGGTTCATCCCAATCCAATTGTTTAGAAATACCTTAAATCTAGAAGCAAGAATACTTGTGAAAAGTTTATAATCTAAATTTAAGAGGGATATGGGGCGATAATTACTTATTATTTCCGGATCTTTTCCCTCCTTAGGGAAAATGATAACATTTGCGGTCATCCATGATTTTGGGATTTTGCCATTTTCCAAGATAAGGGATTTCTTTTCAGCCCAGCACAGAGATTTACTTACTAGAAGTGTCAGTCAATCTTCCTCTTTACAGTTTCAGCAATTTATTGGAAGTCTGGCTGGCTGCTGCTACGGAGGGACAAATCTCTTTCCTATCTTGATTGAGGCTTTCTGGTGTGCATAGAATTCTGAGAAATGTAGTTTAGGGCAGGGCATTTTGAATTACCTGGCATATGGCTCCTTGCCTTCCCAAACTACATTTTCCAGTGTTCTGTGCTTTCTTAGTCTTTTTCTAGAGTGGCCGTGGAAGTTTGCTTTTGTCTGAATCTCCTGGAAAGGGCAAACTTTCACCTCTCCTCTATTTATCTATCATAATTGAACAAATTAAGTGCAGTGTACTTTTGAAATCAGTCTCCAGCAATGAAGATGAGGAAAAGTGGGAGAAGAACAGAGAAGCCAGGACATTTTAAAGTAATCTTGAAAATGGTATAACATCAGATAAATTGGTATTGTTCCAGATAAATTGGGATATTTGGAGGGTATATGGCATTTTTCTTAACACCTATGTCTTAGTTATGTGCTTTTTAGTCATATTTTTTTCAAAACATGCATTACTAATTTCTGTCTGTCTATCTATTTATCAATCTATCGATCTATCATCTATCTGTCTGTCTGTCTGTCTATCTATCTATCTCAGCATTTTTAACATCTTTGGAATATTTTTGAGCCAAGAATGAAATTGGGACATTTAAGAAGGGCAATGAATTCAGAAAGGGCAAAGTTCCGATCTGCACATTAATCCAGAAGATGTGAATCAGTTGTTTCCACTAGATCTGCAAATACTGTATGTTTGGATTAATAAGGAACACCAAATATAGGTGCCAAAGGTTTGATTTCTCCTGGAAAAAGAGAGGAGGAGGTGACCATTTGGCTTCTGATAATTTGAAGATATTATTACAAGTTTTAAAATACACCATTCTTGTTCCATCATTAAATGTTTCATCAACCTAAAAGAAATTATATTCTTTAGAATCTGATGTATCTTGACTTTTGGTTGTCATGCAATTCCAATCTGCAATGATGCCCTAGCATGTGGCAATTAGCTATTAATTTAAGGCCTCTATGGCTGTTCATTACATTGCCAGTGGTTGGAGGAATGGTGGTGTGATGTTATGTCCCACCATACAACCAAGGAATTGTACTACCAATTTATTAGTGTCAAATCATTAGCATGTGCATTAGTTTACAAACATATATTCTGCTTAGAAAATGATATTTTTCTATGATCCTAGGCTATAAATTACCTTTGTTTTCTCCTTAAATTTGCCTTCCATCCTCCCAGATATCAAGATCAATTTGTTCTTGTACAAAACACATGGTGCCAGTTAAGCAAACTGAACAGAATGTTCCCCATACAAACAAAGGAAGTGTTAATGCTACTTTTAGATATTGATTCTTCATATGATTGCACTTTTCACCCAACTGCTATACAAGATATATGTTGATCACAGAGTTTTGGTTTCCATGCTCTTTTATATGAACTAGAAATGAATGTCCAGAATTCTCTATCATGTACTCATGTAATTAAATATATTTAAATATACTAGATGTCAAACTTTATAAAATGTGCTGCACTTTTCTGCATTGGTTATATTGGTTCTTTTTGGCAATTACGCTGTTCTGATATCCACCTGGTCAAGTGAACAAACCTCTGTGTCTGCCACTTTCAACTGGTACATCTCCTTGATCCTGACTTCAGATTAGTGGTACATGTCAGATACTTATCCTGACCTGCCATTTCTGGTGGCCAGCTGTTTTTGGTAACACCACAACTTCTTGCCACCCTCAGAGCTCCATGGAATAAAATGGGCCATCTTGGACAACAAATTGACTACCACCAAGATGGCATTGTATCCTGAGGAGAGGGGCCAATCTATGAAGAAATCCATTGAAACCATCAACCATGGATCTATGTAGAAATCCATTGAAACCATCAACTATGGATGATCCTTAGGCAGCTGTTGTAGTAAGCCCACTGGCCTCCCGGGTTGATTTTTCACCCACTGACATGTGGCACAAGTATGGACATAATGTTCCACCTCAGCAGGCACTCAAGACTACCAAAGGTCCTGAGAAACAATGTGTAAGGTTTTATACAAGCCAAAATGTCCCTTTGCCTGACTATCATGATACACATGTAAGACGTCTGAATTGCGAGGACATGGAGGCACGTACAGATAATCCTGAAGGTATAAAATACCCTCTTGAATTGAATATGTATAGGACACTCCATCTTGAATACTAGGGCTATGCAAAAAGTTGTTTGTACTTCGTATGTTGGGTCTATTTTGGAAAATTCGTACATATGATGCAATATTAAGAAACATGGGCAGTCCTCATGCTTAAAAACCCTTTAAGATTCAAAACACTGACCTATCACTTTTCAGAAGAATTATGTAAGTCTCGTAAGTGGCTCAAGGTCTCTGTTGCAGGTGCCACTTTCCCCCCAAAAGCACTGTGTTTGGTTCCACCAAAGGACCCCAAAGTTCTTTCCCCAAAGGAGGTGGCAAGGAAGGCCCAGGCAGGAGGGAGGGACAGATGCCTGGCTAGATGGCCAGGCAAGAAAGAAGCCCCTCCAGCACATGGCTGGCCCAGAAAGAGAAAGGCAGATATCATCAGACTGAGTCTTTAATGAGGGCATTCCCGGTATTCTGAAGCAAGCAGAATTCTGGGAAATATAGTTTTGGCCTTTTGAATTATCTGGCACAGGGATCCTCACCTTTCCAAACTACATTACTCCCTCGGGGGTTGAGAAGGGCGGTGTAAAAATACTGTAAAATTTTAGTAACAAAATTTTCACTAACGACACTTTAGAAACACTTTAGGAATGAAAAGCCAGTGACCCTTTAATTTTATAATGACTTTTGTAACATTTTTTAGTAGATGCGACTTAGTATGCAGTTATCCCTTAGATAGGAGACTTCTAATTCTGCAAAGCAGTTTCTGCATCCCAAAAAGGCACAATGTAGATAAAGAGCTACATATCACATATGTATTTTATGAGACTATACTTTTAAAATGTGTTTGAATACATTTAAACCAGACATTAACCTAAAATATTGAATGGAACCAAAAATATGGGACAATTCATCTTCAGAGTAATCTGTGATGGTTCTTCACCCCACTACATGCATTTCATTGGGGATTGGCAAAGGACTGTAAGCAAAGCTTATAGATGTTACCCATGTGGAAAATGTTTCAGCCCAACTTCAATTAAAATGCAGAGATCCAATCTATTTAACAATGGCTACATAGCTCAGATCATTGTATTACACCTGTCATTTGTAAGTGTCCAGCAATCTTCCAGAAGGGTGTGATTCATGAAGCTGAAAGAAATGATTTGCCTAAAAATTATGAATGCTCCTTCTGCCTGCATAACTCCTTAATTCCCGTTACACATGTCAGCATATTATGACTGTGTGCTGTCAAATTCTAATGATGAAAATTTCATTTTTCTACCTTTTCACGCTGAGTTTGAGAACTATAGGTTGGAAATAATTTCCTAACTAAATTTCTTCTTTAGATGCTAAGTATGGGTATTTGGGTGCATTGTCTTCTCTTTGTAATTGCTTTTTCTTGCTTTATCTTCTTGAATTTCTCTGGATTGTTTTTCATAGGGTTCTTTGTCTAAAATGTGATGATCAGGGGGTTTGTCTTTCATCCCATAATTTTTTCCAAAAGGTTCTGATGGTTTGCAACTATCCAATTTGTTCATCGCTGTATTTTAGGAATACCTTTGGGCATTTATCTGCTGGCCCCACATACATCCTCTTCCTCCTCACCTTCCCTCCCTCCCTCCTTGCCTTCCTTCCTTTGCCTTGGTTATTTATGGGCCTGTCCCCAACAGGAGCTGCAAATCTGAAGCTGCGGCACTGAGCAGCCCTCCCACCTGCATGAGGCAGGTGCCCAAACTGGCCCCCACCAAGCCACCACTGCTCTCAAAGGCACTTATCCCCCTCAGTCCTCCCTCCCTGCAATAAGTGAGGGAACACTGTACATGGACTGGGACTGGCTCGACCGTTCGATCAAGTGGTTTCCCCACGTTACCTTGCCCTGGCAGGTTCTTGCCACGCTTGCTTTGTAATGTATCACCAGGAACTTCCTTTCCCAAATAAGAATTAAAGAGCAGGTGGTAGAGAAAGATGGTGGTCATCCAGCTCTACTAGGCTTGAAGAAAAGTTATGAGGAGTGAAACATGAATAAATGGAATTATTGCTGTTGTCTCAAACAGATGAGATAATCTTGCTCCCTGAAAACTATTTTTGCAGTTCTACAAGTAAGGAGTATTTATTAATACACTGTTCAATAGTAATAGCGCTAATTTTAACAAAGAGTAGACTAACAAAAATATCATATCGACCCACTTGTTTTTATGTGCATCGCTGTGTGTAAAGCAAAGGAAGCCAGATCCCAACTTGAGTCATTAATAGATTAGTTTCAAAATTTATGTTATGTACGTCCAACAAATCAAGAATAAAAGCATGTAAAAGGCTCAGTAGCTTGAATTACTCATTCTTCCCACAGTAAAAGCCGTTAGCTAGGGATTGGCCAAAGAATTTTAAATATCTCATTATATCTATGTCATTGTTTAAAGTGTCCCTAAATGGGATTAAACAATAGTCACTCAACAATTTCCTGCGATGTCTGTTTCCAACCTCACCTTGACTTAAATTAAGGCTAATGATATGTTTTCACTGGTGTAAGGTAAAAAAAGGGTTTTCCTTGAATGACTTTCCAGCGTTTTGAAATCTAATTCATTAGAAGCACTTCTGTCAAATGATTACTTATTCTATCTCATTGTCTTAGAGGATTTAACTCTAAAACACACATGTTTGATATGAACTTAATGACCATTTTATAAACGAAACCCAAGTGAGCCAGCGTTTGCCAGCAAATTCCTGTTTGTGCTTGGAATTAAAAAGGATGCCAAGTGGGGCTTTTCAAAGAGAGCCAGTTGTATTGGCTGTTATTTTTAGTTTCCCTACTTCAGTACGAATTCATTTGCCTTTAAGACTCATGGGTAGAATAAAGATTGTATCATCAAGGGAGGAAGGGAGGACGGCTACTTTCCCAAAAGTTGTACATGGTGATTAGATTCATTAAACAATGGCTCACGAAACTATGGGCATTTTACAATCACTGCCATGTTTTTGTCATTTTCCTTACTGAAAACGACCACCAGAAGTGGTGCACAATAGTGACTAAGATATTAAGTTTTCAATTTGAATGTCACCTCTAGCATGAACTCATTAGATTGTCTTAGGCTTGCTGTTCTCTCTCAGACCCAGAATTTAGGGGAAACATGAACTGTAGCTCAAGAATTCTTCAGCCAGCATACTGGTTGCTAGATTCTGGATGTTGAAGCCCTAAAAAGAACATTTCCATGCTGTGTGCATGGTCCTATAGCTGTACATCTACTTGGGATTGATACTCCACCCTCCTACCATTCTTCCACTTCTTTTTTCTTTTAAATGTAAAGCAACTTCATCATTCTAGCAAAGGGGGAGATATAGATAGATAGTAGGCATGATAACAAATCGAAAAATGGCGATTCTAAAATCAAATGGGGGATTTTTTTATTAGTATATCAAAGACTTACAAAAATTTCACAAAAATTTCGGACATGTAACTTAATTACTTACAAAATTCGTTAGTAGTTCTAAAGTAGGCAAAGCAGGGAAACAGGACTGATACTGTTTTAAACACAGGCAAATCAAGGGGCAACATTTCCCTTGGTTTCCTTGCAGGAGATATAAAGCATTAATATATTATTATTAATATTATTAAAGGACAGGGTTCCTTTGCAGGGACACATATAATGCATTAATATATTATTATTATTAATATTATTAAAGGACAGGGTTCCTTTGCAGGGACACATATAATGCATTAATATATTATTATTAATATTATTAAATAAATGCCTAGGCCTACCTCTGGTGCAGGCCTTGCTAATCTGTAGAGTTCTCCTCACTCCATCTTTTTCCCCATTCAGTTTTACCATAGCAGTCTAGGACCTCCGTTGGAACTCTATGGCTTTTCTGGATTCTGAACTCTTCCTTCTCCTCTCCATGCTCTTTTCACTCCTGCTGCCCTTCTCTCAGCAGTTCTTATGTCCTCCTACTCTGTTCTTCTATCTAAACCCCTTCCTGGGTGTTTAAATCGGTCAGTCCTCAGCCCCCTCTAGGAGTCCCGATTTCTCTCTATGGTTTCCGCTCCCTTTTCACTTCCTGGAGGAGGCCTTCCACTCTAATTAGGCTTCAAGCATGGAAAGGCCCCAATTTCACTGTGAGTTATGTCTGCAAAGCTATTTTGGAGGGGAATTTTCCTGTTTAATAATCTATGGTCCTATTTAATAATCTAACTAAATTTTGGGCCAGGGGTGCGTAAAAAGAAAGTCCACTTCCGGGATTGGCCTTCTTTTCTTAAACTTGAAAGGCCCATTACATACCGAATCACTTACGATTTCTTTTAATTTCCGTTTCATTTTTCTCATGCCTAATAGATAGATAGATAGATAGATAGATAGATAGATAGTAGGCTTGGTTGATTAAAAAAGTGGTTCTAAAATCAAATGGGGGGGTTGATTAGTAATAGAAAGACTTACAAAAAATTTCCAAAAAAATCTGAAATGTAACGTAATTAATCACGAAACTCATTATTAGTTCTTATTCCAGCGCATGCTTATTCCAGATGGTTTTGGCCTACAACTCCCAGAAATCCTAACAGCTGGCAAACTGGCTGGGATTTCTGGGAGTTGTAGGCCAAAACTGGAATAAACCACACTGAATTCTAGATGGGACTCCAAATAGGAAGGAGGAGGAGGAGGCTGGTGCAATCACAATGTATCGGCAAGGTGTGAGGGGAAAGCAAGCAAGTCTACAGGGGTGGTTTCCGCAAGAGTAGTAGTC
The DNA here is from genome assembly GCA_030556195.1 of Anolis apletophallus. Classification (NCBI taxonomy): domain Eukaryota; kingdom Metazoa; phylum Chordata; class Lepidosauria; order Squamata; family Anolidae; genus Anolis; species Anolis apletophallus. Next base: position 5,422,197 of record JARBWK010000002.1, on the reverse strand, counting down.
TAGCTACACAAAAGCAGTTTCACAATAATCAACACAATAGCAACTTCATAATAATAAACTCAAAGCAACTTTACAAAGCAACTTCACACAGAGGTCTTCATAGTAGCAACTTCACAATGAAGGATATATCTGAGTTTTGTCGTGCCATGTGGCAGTACTCACTGTACTGGTGAGCGTGGATAGAAATCCTGTGGGGAAATGTCCTTGAATAAGGCACTTGTGAATCCTGGTGGAGAGAGAGGCAACCAAGTGTGGCGCTGCCGCACTGGGCACTTCCATAGCCGAACACAAGCAGCAAGACAGGAAAACTTTTGCGATGGTTTGTCAAAGTCGCGGTTGTTAGTGCCATAAATCAGCTCTCTGGTTGCGTAGGAAAACTTTTGCGACACTTGCTATTTCGGCGGTTTTTTCGAAAATAACAGGATTCATGCAGCTTCACAGGGACAGGAGGACAGGATGGTGGGGTGAAGGTGCTAGGTAGGCTGTTTCACATTGTTTAGTGGCACCCAGTCATTGGCATGTGTTGCTATTCTGCCTGAAGGTTCCACAGTGCTGGTGTAGTGCACGTGACACTATGCTGAATTGAGGCTGGATTGCAGCTTAATTTCCCCCTTTTTTCTTTACTGGGTTATTTGTTTTAGGAAAAGAAAACTGTTGTAGTTCAATTATTCATACTCAGTGCTTCATAAGTAGGAATTATTGCTAAGTGATTGGCTAAAACAGAAAATAAAGGAAAGGCTTTCCATTCCAATTGCAATAATTCCCACTGTGATTATTTTGGATAATTGATCCAGCTTCTATATCTTTTCGGAAAGTCTATGAGAGGTACTGAAATCCACCTCTTAATCTCCATAAATCTTGCTCAGCTGGTTTTTTGTTTATTTGTTTGAAGAAGCTCATCATAAAACCAAGGTGTCATTCTTAAGATGCTGAATCCTCTACTTAAACTGCATACAAAGAATACACCTTAATAGAAAATAATATTCTTAAATATTCTTTCTCAGATTTTTTAAAAATGGGTTTTCTAACAGTATGTAATTTTCTTCTCAAGTTAGATGTCCTGATGTGTTTCACAGGAATTCATCTTTAGGGAAACACTTTTTTTGCAACCCCCCCCTCCCCAAAATGACAACAAAAACTCAACTGTTTACTATACAGAAAAAAATGTGATTTTCTTCACAAGATGCTTCATGCATTCGGATGTTTAAATATGGGCGGAATGTAGCCGGGAATACGGCTGGAAGTTGGGAAAGCAGCCACCTGGTTTAATGTTTGCAAATTTGCAGATTTGAAATTGTATGGAAATGGTTTTAATATAAGCCACTTTGAGTATCCTTGTGGTGAGGAAAAAGTGGGTATAAATAAATATAATAAAAATGTCAAATTACAAAGATAATCTATTGAAGTCCACAAACATGTGGACAATTTCAAGAGAAAGGAGGAAACCATGAAAAAGAACAATCTGACTACCAGTTTTATCAGTTTTTTTTAAAAAAAACTCTAAAATAAAGAGCAACACTTAAAAAAACAGGGGAATTTCAGACAAGAATCAGTCACGGCCAGCTAACACCTCCCAACAAAGGATCCCCGAGCAGCAACCAGCCAAGATTTGAAGCTGCAAGGCCATTAAATGCTACTCAAGGTGGCCAATTGCAACATTCACACTTGCCTTAAACAGACAAGAGTTCTTTTTCCCACCCTGGACATTTCCCTGATATATAAACCGCACTTGCCTAGTTTCCAACAGATTTCACAACCTCTGAGGATGCCTGCCATAGATGTGGGCGAAACATCAGGAGAGAATGCTTCTGGAACATGGCCATACAGCCCAGAAAACTCACAACGACCCAATAATGGGGAAAAAATGATTTTATTCCATAGTGGGGAGAAAGCTTAAGCTATCATAATAATACTTGCCATTACATTCAAGGCTGAAATAGGTGAGGATTTACATCCTTATCAGGGGCGGTCTTACATATACGCAAACTACGCGGCCGCGTAGGGCACCATCTTGGATGGGGGGCACCGCCACAGCCTTACCATCCGCACCGCCGCTGTGTCGGCTTCAGCGCCTGCAGCAGCTTCTGGGCATGCGCGGAGATTTTTGCGCATGCCCAGTGGTTCCGGAGTGCTCAACTTGAGCTCCAGAGCCACTGCGCATGCGTGAAAACCTTCATGCATGTCCAGAAGCTGCTGCAGGCGCTGAAGCCGAAGGTTTAACAGGCTTCAGTACCTGCAGCAGCTTCTGGGCATGCGCAGAGATTTTCACACATGCCCAGTGGCTCCAGAGCTCAACTTGCTTCGGAGCCACTGCGCATGCGCGAAAACCTCAGCACATGCCCAGAAGCTGAGCCGAGCGGCGAGGAGGAGGGGGCAGAGGAGGAGGAAGAAGCAGCAGCACCGCATGGCGCTGCCGCCTTCTCCTCCTCCCTGACTGGCCCCCTTCCTCTCCGCCTCCTTGCGGCCTGAACCGAGCAGCAGCTCCTCCGAGAGAGAGAGAGAAAGAAAAAAAGGGAGAGGAAGGAAGGAAGAGGAAGGAAAGAAGAGGTAGGAAAAAGGTTTGTTGTTACAGGGGGGGGATAATGTTTTTTTGGGGGGGCAAAAATGTTTGCTTACCATTTAAAATGACCTTAGACCGCCCCTGATCCTTATACCTGAGTTTTGTAAAGATGTATTCTATCAATCATCCTTCTCTGACATGGTGCTTTCCAGATCTCTTCAATGATAATTATTAATTGTTATTGGGGTTGTAGCCCAACATTTCTCAAGGATATCCTTTTGGGATGGCTGGTCTACATGTTTCCTGGGGAATACTGAACTCAATGGGGTTTACTGTTCTGAGCAGTAAAAATTAATAGATTGCACTTTATGTGCAGTAACACTAAACAAGCATGGAAAACTCCATGGAGGATTGTGAAATAGCTGGTCTATTTTAACCTTTGTTTTGACCTTCATTTTTAACTTTTGTGGTATGTAATTTTACCTTGGCATTTTAATGATGATATTTTAACTATCTTTTAACTTACTCAAGTATTAATCGTGTTTTATTGTACGTTCACTATTACAGGTGTTTTAGGACAGTGATATCTACTTGTATTTTTCTGTTTTTGTCTTTTATTGTTGATATGGTCAGTGGACTAATCAATAAACTTTAGGCAGCGGTCAATTTTCATTTTGATCCTTCTGCCAGACTACACCCAAATATTTATTTATTTGGGACATTTCTATATTGTCTTTCTCCAAGGACTCAGGGCTGTTGACAACCACAGTTAAAACATAACAATATAAAATAACCCATTAAAATAAGCCCAAGTCGGTCCATATCGAACGTAAAATTATCAAAATTAATTAAACTGTCTGAAATACCCAAGGAGGTAAAATGTGATTATAAAATGCAGGTAACTAGGCTTCTGTCACCATTAATTAAAAGTTATTCCACACAGGAAAATGTCCAAGTTTTTCCTAAAGGGTAAGAGAGTGGGGCTATCTTATCACTTCTGGCAAAGTGTTCCAAAGCTCTGTTGCCACACCCAAGAATGTGCAATTTCTGTTTCTTTTCCAATAATCCCAAATATTTCTGTTTTACTTCATAGCATAGTGGCATCGGGTCACTATAACAATTTTGAGATTTATTAAAATCCATTTCCCCTTGCACTAACCAGAAGGAAGCCTAGTGGAGACCTGCAAGTTTTCCCCCATTCCCCCCTGCTGTGAAAGAGTCAAAAGAGGGCTTTGTGTAGGGGAGGGGGATTTCTCCTCCAAGGCCCCCATTGGTTCTTCCAGGGAGTAGGAAGAAAGGAAAGGCTGCAGGTCTGCATCGTCAATAAGTTGAAAGGGAAATGGGAGCCAGGGAGGGAGTCCAGACAGAGGGGAGGGAAAGAAAACACATGTTTTCCATTCCTGCATGGATACATAATGGAAAGGTGCACGAGGAATATGGTTTAAAGGGCACCTTTTAAACACGTGCTTTCCAACCTTTCACCTGATTCTTCCTGAAATTTGACTTAATGTCATATAGCCCCCCTTCAACTCAATGAAAAATGCAGGTTATAATGCATGTATAAAAGAGCTCACAATTTTCCCAACTCAACATTAAAAGGAAATTTGAAAGGAAGAGGGAATTTTTCATTATCTACTTGAAAATCCAGATAGCCTGCATATTCAACATATTATGCTCCTCTGTTGGCTCAGTCACCTGAAATGTTCATGCCATGACAGCCTTGTGATAGATGGATGTCAAAATGTCCCTTATCTATATCTCTCAGTTGACATCATGGCAGACTCTTCTCCTCTGTGTCTTTGAAGAAAAACCATGCTGCAGAAGGGTAGCAGATGATAATTGTAGTTGTACATTGAACCTTCAATGCAGCAGAAAAGTCATGGGTGGAAAAAACACAACACAGCACTCACACTTTTTAAATGAAGTGTGATGTTGGAGTTCAGCCTGTGTTTGTGTTTCAGGATCAAGGTGCTTCTGATGTGGGGAATGATGTCACTGAGAGTCAAGATGGAGATGGTTTGGTCAATGATATTAATGCAGAGAATGACATAGGGACATGTGTAGTTTCCCATGAGAATGTTCCTACAGGGTATAGGGATGATAGTTTACTCCTTGACCCAGAGAGTTCTCAAGATTTGGGGTATGAAAACAACTTGACACCTGGAAGAATTAATGAGCAGATAGTTAACTAGCACATAGATAGATGGCTGGAATTCAGCTAGAATACCGTGTTTCCCCGAAAGTAAGACACCCCGATTGTAAGACGTATCGGGGTGCCGGGGTCGGTTTATATAAGCTGTACCCGTATGTAAGCCGTACCTTGTCCCGCCGCCGCGCAGCGCGCCGCCGCAAATCGGAAAACTACGAATAGATAGCTCAGACAAGGTTTTCGCTGTTCGCTAGGCTTCGAGAGATAACAGTAAGAGGCAGTCAAGGAAAGTGAAACCAATTTCTGGGTACTGGGATATAAAGTTCAAGGTAAATAATGGTCAGATGAAGCATCGTTTCAGAACCTTGCTAAGCCTTGTTCTTGTTCCATGGAAGCTTTGCTTGGAAAATTCATGTTAAAGAATTCTTGTTCAATGATTTGCCTCTTTGCCTCTTGGGATTATATACTCATGCATGGATTAATGTTTTTTGGTTATTTGGATTTGATTACAAATCAAATCCAAATAACCAATTTTGTGTATTTTAACTATGTGTATTTTAATTGGTTTTTAATCTGTTAATGTATTTTATGGTGCAATTATTTTTAATCATTGTATCATTGCTGTCAGTTGTTAGCTGCCCTGAGTCCTCCTTCGGGGGTTGAAAAGGGCAAGCTATAAATAATTACAATAAATAAATAAATAATAATAATAAAATAAAAGTCTGGTTTTTTCTTTTGAATTCTGCTGAATCCTGCTTTGGAATACTGTATACCTACTCATCTTCCTATTATATTGGACTTATCTCTTTTTTAAAGCATATTTTATTATGCTGCTTTTACCTATCTTCAATTTTAAAAAGGATTGTTTTTCTACTCAGTGTGTGGTGCTTTAAAGTCAGTGGGTTATTCCTGTTCTGGAGTGCAACGTGTGAATGGTGCAAATCAAGTCTGATGGGCATGTTGCCAAAGCTTTGCTGATGTGTACAATTGTTTTATTTAAGGATTGGCTGTAAGAACTGACTTATATCATTTTATATTTTTATGAGTGTATTAAAATTCTCTAGGCTGGTGGGTGCTGAATAATCCTGAAAGGGGCTAAAATATTCAGGAATTTGGCTCCATTCCCAGTTTCAAAGCCCAGAGTCAGTCAATGGAGGGCACCTAAACAGTGAAACAGTTGATTGGCAATCGGAAAAGTACAACAAACAAATCATTGGTGCTAATGTACTGGATAGGTTTTCATGTATCAGCATTGTCTTTACATTGCTAATGCATTCTGCTGATAATCTAAGATTCAGTCTCATCATCACCTTGTTATTTTTTGTTCAAAACATGAGTTCTGCTGTGAAAAAATTACAGGAGGGAGTTCTGCAAATAAAAAACAATGAATTGAATTATCTTGATTAACATCAATTAGAGTGGACCCATCAAATCGACACAAGTGTCAACACATAGATGGATCTCATTGATTCAGTGGTCTACTCTAGTAAGTAGGAAATCTTTGGAGATGGGGAAAGGTTGCAAATGAAAGACCACATACAGACGCCACTGTTTGTACATATAAGATACCAGAAGTCATAATAGTCATATGAAATACTCATCGGACTAGCTCATCACTGCTTCACCAAAATTTGCTTTACTTATAATCAAGCAAGCTTTGTCTTCTGGTGATCTTATGAATGAAAGACTTCGAAGATATCCTGTTATTAACAGTCCTATTCAGGTCTTAAAACCTCAATCATTCTGTGTAGGGATGTAATTCTTATCTAAGCTTCTTCTTGAAATATTTCTTCCCACTGTTATATATATTTTTAAAACCACAGGTTTCAAAAATCATTTCTAATTCAGGACTTATTCAGCATTTTTGTTGGGATTTTTTTTTTTGCAGATCAACCATGTTCAAATTTTACATGGAATAAATTCTCAATTCTGCACAGAAATTGATATTTCTGTATTGAGATATTGTTTTCTATGCAGAAAATTCTACTTTTTGAGCAAAATAATAGCATGTGATTGTTGTACAGAATAAGTCTGTAACTGTAAAGATACTTATTAGTCAATGATTCTTCTTGTCAGTATTTTTCAGCACTCTTTATTTATCTATTTATTTATTTATTTACTACATTTCTATACCGCCCTTCTCAGCCCAAGGGTGACTCTTGGCGGTTTACAAAGTGGCACAGTTTGATTATGTGTTTTTCAACCATTGTTCCAAATATTTTTCAATATTCTTTCCATCCTCATCATTGTGACTTCAAACGATCAGTCCTGGAAATCAGAATGCCCCCAGAGAATAGATGGCTACAGCCTCGGGCAAATTGTTCCAGTCCACCAGCATGCCAAGTAGACAGCTTTAATTTCCACATTAAAAACATATTCTGAACCTTCTACAGAAGAAAGGATTTCTTACATTTTCTTTAAAAAGAAAAGTCTTCTTCTCATGCAAAAAAATTAAACTTGTTTCACACAGAATTCTCAAATCCGAAGAATATATATTTTATCAGTTTTCCTTTTCGCCCCTTTTCACTATTCTATGCTTTTTGCTTTAAAAAAAAGTTTGCATTAAGAAAGATCTTGTTAATTCTATTGTGGTGCTATGCAGTGTTGAAACTAACCCATCACGATTGCCAAAGTCAAGAAAGCAATTCAAATGAGATTTGATGGAGAGATATAGACAGACTGGTGCATCAGTACCCTTCCAGGCTTTCAACATTGTTTGTTTGAAGGTATATATTTCTTTTGCAAGGTCTAGTATTTTTAAGTCATCTGCTACACTGTGACAAAACCTAAAGAGGGAGTCAGATGTGTGCAGATATAATACTGGAGAGTTTAACTTAAATCTGTAATTTTCTTCTCTACTTCCCCCTCCCCATTTCCTCAGAGAAATTAGCTATTCTATTCACTGCATAAATTTTCAGGTTTTGCTAGCACGACACTCAGGGTGTTGAATTTTTTATGACAAAAATGCTGTAATAATTGTTGAACAGATGTAAGTGTTGAAGAGTGGGCTCTGGCAGACCTCATGAAACCTCTATTAGCAATTTAACCCTCTCATTTCAGCAGCACAAGAATGAAAGTGGAAAATACTGTAGGTTCTTTATCCCCCCCCCTCCCCATGTTGTTGCCAAGAAAGATAAATGAAGGGTTCTCCCAGGTAAAGAAAACAAGTGTGAGCTCTTAGCTCACTGTGTTAACCATGCTTTCCAAGAGAAGAAAAGAAGCAGGTTACTGCAGCCAGAGATATATGTGGCTGTTTTGATTATTTAAATTCAAATTGTTTGATGTTGGACAAAATAGGGTATTTTCACAAGTCATGGTATGGGCATCTTTTGACCCAGAAATGAGTGTTATTAATGTAGCATCATTAGAGTCTAACTTTTAAAAGTGAAGATGCATTTGAGACATTTTACATTTGATCTGTCATTGGAAATGGGGATATGAAAAATTCAGTCTCAATTGTCCCCCCCAGACCACTGCGTTCAGAGACACACAACCTCCTTGAGATCCCGAGCTGTAGAAGTCTTCGCTTGACCGCAACAAGGAGGAGAGCATTTTGCATCATTGCGCCAACTCTCTGGAATGCCCTCCCACCCGAGGTTCGTGCCTTGACCAGTCTGCTGGCCTTCAGAAAGGCCTGCAAGCCTCTGTTGTTTAAGCAGGCATTCGACCATTAGTCCCTCGGGCGTATTATTTACTTGCGCAACTTGCTCCAGTTATATGCTGTGTATGTGATGGGTTATATACACTATGTTGTATATTCCATTTTAATGGTTTTAGGTTAAATGTGTTGTTTATATATGCAATTTTATCTGTATTTTATCTGCTTTTATTTGTATTCTAGTGTTGTGAGTCGCCCCGAGCCGCACGGGAGTGGCGACAGACAAGTTGAAACAAACAAACAAACAAACAAACAAATAATTTTATTTGGTTTTTCCAAATTTTCTGCATGGAATCACAGAATAATAGAGTTGGAAGAGACCACATGGGTCATCTAGTCCAACTTCCTCCCATGCAGGAAAAGCACAATCAAATTACCCCTGATGGCTATTTGGGGTTGGACTAGATGACCCATGTGGTCTCTTCCAACTCTATTATTCAATGGATTGATTCTTTATTTTTAAAAATATTTTAATATCAAATAGATTTTAGCTGTTCTTTAATTTGTTGTAAACCAGCTTGCATCTGTATCTGGAGAAAAGGGGATATATATAGTATCCAATTCCTATTGATTTAGGCCCCATCTATACTGCCATTATATAAGTCTACACCAGTGTTTTTCAAACTGTGCTCCTCCAGGTGTTTTGGACTTCAGCTCCCAGAAATCCCTGAATGTTCAATATACAAATACATTTGGAAGAAATGCTAGGCTTACTTTAACAGTAAACAAAATGTTGAGGAATACACTAAAATAGACATAGTATAGCTGTTCAGTTTTGAAGAACTTCATGCCTGTCAATGTATCACGATTGCTGCTGGGGTGGTGGAGACATGCATACTCTCATATTTACATCTCATAGAGTTATGCACATTGAGAAACTTCTCTTTATCTAAAGGGGGGGGGGGTCCACTAGGGATTTCAACATGTCCACCCAATGATGAAAGTGTGCAAATTCCTAAGAATCAGACAGCAAAAAATTAAAATAAAATGGTGTCCATTAAAAATGGTGGTGGTGACAGCCTATCATTGTCAGACCTAGTAGCACATCCAAAGCTGCCAAAAGAGCTATCTGAGGAGTTGAGCTTCAGAGACACATGTCACCGCTAGAAGAAAATCTTCCATAGTTTCGTTTGTATTGGGTGGGAGGGGGTAGAGTAGGATGAGAATTTTGATTAAAAATTGAAAAATGAAAGACAGGTCATTTTTTAAAAAATGCTGTCATTTCTTTTGGAAAATCTTATATCTTTTTTAAGAAAAAAAATCAAAATATTTTAGTATAATGAATGAATGTTTGTTGCAAAGTACATTGCAGTTCTTTTCGGAATTAGAAATGTGTAAAATGCAATGTAGTCTGATCTGATCTTCACTTCTTTGATTTGTGTGTATCACAACTTTCATTATCTGCTGGCCCTTTCAATGCCTAGATGCTTTGGTACTATTCTTAATTAAGAAAAAATATAAATAAAAATACATTACAGAATATTTTTGAGAATTCCTATTTTTATAAAGTCTATGTTTCAAAGCATAAATATTGAAAATGTTGAATCCAGAGCCTCCTATTCATGAACAGAATATCTCTGTTCGAGGAAATTCGTGCTACCTGATTTGGAAAAGGAAAATTCCCACCCTGTTTCCATTTCATCAGCATTGCATAACACTATTTATCATTTTTAAGGAGGTCACCATGGAAAGAAAGAATCAGTTTTTGTGTATCAAAGTCTGGATCTGATCCAGTATGTTTAGAAATGCATATTTGGATGCACACTTAGGTGCAAGTTTCTTCATCCTTGAAATGATGATTCACATGGAAACTGAAATGCAATAAATGGATTATAACAAAGGAATATTTGGCCAGACAGAAAGTTTCTCTCCTCAGTTTTCCACAACTAGTAAAGGTATAGGATATTCATTTCATTCGAGGCATGAGGGTCACAAGATTGATAAGATAAGAGAATAGCATCAGACATGAAACCTTCCTGCCCAAGTACCACGAGAATACCTTGAAATGCCTTTTACAATTAATTTTGAAAAGTAAGTGGAAACATTACTTGTTATGAAATGCCCTTCCACATACAAATTAATCCAATTTTTGAAAAAAAGTAATGAATACACCTACACCATTCTGCCCCTACCTTGCTTCTCTCTCTCTCTCTCTCTCTCTCTCTCCCTCTCTCTCCCTCTCCCCCTCCCTCCCCCTCCCTCCCTCCCTCCCTCTCCCTCCCTCCCTCCCTCCCTCCCTCCCTCCCTCCCTAACAGATATGGTGAGTGTTGCATGAATTACCAGTTTTTAATTCAGGTATCAAATAGTCTTAGTAGCAATTATTTTTATAGAAATCAAAGTTCTAGTCACTCAAACCCGAAGCTCATGAGCACTTTACCACAAGAGAAAATCGCTTGGGATGACACCGAATTCCCTGATTAATTGCATTTCAGCCCAATGTCCTCTAAAACACAGTTCTAAAAATGGCATGCCAATCTTTTAATTTTTTAAACCTAATGTAAATAATCAAGTTTTTTTCACTTGTAACTCTATATCAGATTTAGTTTTCGGTATATTGTAATTCCTACACCTTCTCCCCTCTAGCACCAGGTTTGTATCTGTCACATGGTTTTCAGTGTTCTTAATGAGCTGTTAACAAGCTGTCAATTACCTATGCAAATGAGGAAGCAGAAGCAGAAACGTAAGGCTTGCTGTACCTGGAGGTAAAGTAGGCTACCTTGCCATGTTAAGAAAGTGATCATTTCAGTTTTAATAAAGTATCTATGTCTGGATGTAGCTATTGCATTATTTACTTTCTAATGAAAAGAGAGATGGGTGGATTGACAGCATTAGGAAAAAGAAGGGGTCATTCGGCTTTGAATGTGACCTTCTAACACAGCATCCAGCTGTCCAGTGCAGTTGCCTGGAATTCATCCAGTCTTTAGATGAACAATTAGGTTGATAAAAGTACTAACATAGTAACAAAGGGGTCAAGGGGATAAGGGAAGGCTATGCATACTTCTGCAAAAACTAATATATATGGATTTTGGGTTGTTTTTTTGAGTGGTGGATTTGAAACTTTTATTTATTTATTTATTTATTATTCGGTCTTTATGCCGCCACTCCCCGAGGGCTCGGAGCGGCTCACAATACAATATAGAAACACAGAATGGAAACACCATAAAAATAGCTTAACATTAATTACCAGATTAAAATTTAAAGTTCGAATGCCAACCAAAACAGATGAGTCTTACAAGCCCTGCGAAAGGCCAATAGGTCTCTCAGGGCATGAACTTCAGTTGGCAAGGTATTCCAGAGAGATGGCGCCACAATAGAGAAAGCTCTGCGCCTTGTCGATGTTAGGCGAACGGCTTTAAAGCTAGGCACTTCCAGTAGGTTTAGATCTGTCACCACGCAGGCCCTGACTCCACCCCGTAATCACACACACAGAGACAATGTCAAGTAACTATTTATTAAGCACAAAATTAAGAGCATGTGAAAAAGGTAAAATGTCCAAAAAGTATGAATCAAAGAGTTCAAGGTAAAAAGCAGTAATCCAATAAGAGTTAAAAGCAAGGTCCGTAAAACAAAGCGAATCAAAAGGTAGCTTAGTCCGTGGTAAAACAAGGCAAGGCAAGGTTCATGGAGTAACAAGGTTCCAAGGTGGTTCTTGGCAAGGCAGGGGGACAGCAAACGGCTACGTCCTTCCAGTTCTGATGTGGCCAGCAATCTGAGGAAGTTTCCCACGAAGTGTATATTTAATTCCTCCTTTGTGAGACCAGCGCTTTTCCAAGCCTCGTCTCCAATCTCGCCGGTTAGACTCGATACTCCCCCGTCGGTCGAATCTCTGCTCAGGAATGGCGCCATCTGGACCGTTATCTTCCTGGGAACCTGATTCGGCCTCGGCTTCCATAGCCTCCTCAACATCTGGCATAAACACCCTTTCCTGGGACCCGAATCCTCCCGGCCTTTCATATTCAGTATCAGATCCGGAATCATAAGCAGCCTCGTCATCAGAATAAGCATCCGGCCAGGTGTTGTCCCATAGCAAACTGTCTGTTGGTGATGAAGGCCCTTCATCCCCGCCATCCTCTTCAACGGGGTCTAAAGCCAATGGAACCCCTGGGGCCGCGGCTGCCCCCCCCGGCAGGGGTGGGGGCAGATTAGCCTCCTGCCCCCCCGGCTGGGACGAGGGCTGAGTTGCTATAAGATCTTACGAATGGAGTGGTCTCTAGCTTGGTAGGGGGTGAGACGGTCCTTCAGATACACCGGTCCTAGACCATACAAGGCCTTTGTTGATAGTCCTCAAATGTAACATGAATGTGGATGTAAATCTGGAGAAGTCAACTCCACCTTGTATCTTCAGTAACGTTGGGAGATTATTTTCAACAATTGTTGTTCAACGTGAATCCTTTGTCAGTTCAATGTACTTTATTCAATTTAAGAAGCCAGTCATTATATTTAGATTTTCCAAATAGATGGTTAACAATTCCCTATCTTTTAAAAAAAATGCATCCTGATTCTTTGGCTGCCTGGACAGCTTGTCCATTTCAGAGAGTTCCATGAAATTAATTTTCCATTCTTTCACTGTTGCCATTATCTGTTGTCTCCAATATTTTGAAAATAATATTCTGGCTGCTGACAACACAAAATGACATCATCATAAACCCATTGCAAACCAATCTTCAGGTTCATTAAAGCAGTAGTATATGTAAATCATATTTCCTTATCCTAAGTCTTCTGAATGAAAAAAAGTTTCAATACTCATTACTAAATTACCGGGGGAGATAGTTTCTAAAGTGTTTCTAAAACATTGTTAGGGGTCTGTATCATAACTATACGATATAACAATGTTTTCATTACTTTTTTGTTAAGTAATTGCGCAAGGGGAAAAGCTACCAGGGCTCCTTTCTCCCTCATTTTTATAGCTATTGGGATGAAACTTGCTACAATGGTAGAACACATTTACCACTGTCATTCCCACCACCAGTGTAAGGCCACTCCAACACGCCAAAGAATCACGCAGAGTTTTCCGGTCAATCCACTGGGTTTTATTAGAGGTTCAGTACTTCTAAAACAAAAGCACTTTCACTTCACCCCGCCCCACCTTATATACAAACACCTCCTCCTTCCCGTCGCCCGCAATGTCCGGTTAGGGTTTCATCATTTCCCCATGACTCAGCGACACCCAGTGATGCCCATAGTGTCCCCAAAGTCATATCAGGTCAGCCTCGCATCATCTTCCGCTGACTCAGCATATTGTCCCACAGAGCCACGTCACTTCCCATGACTCGGCACCCTCCCGGGTGATTACATCATCCCCGGGAACTCCCCACAGACTGCAGGGCGGTCATTCATGTCAAACTCGGAGTTCTCTTAGCCTCACTCAGGCTAAGAACCTCGAGTTCTGACAACCAGTTTCAGAATGTTTCACTCATCCACTGATCTTTGAGAATTTAAAAATGTTATGAATCACATTTTAAAAAAAACCTACAAGAGCGATTTTCTTAAATAAATAAATTTCTATTTTCAATAATACAACATAACCAAGGCATCATTCCACTTAAGTTTCAGAAAGATTTGCACATTACCTCCAGGTCAGCAGTTTGAGAAGTTACTTAAAATGCATGTGTCGGTTTTCCCTCTCCACGTTGGAGAAGTTACTTTTAAAACACAGGTGCTGCTTGCCTCCAAGTCAGCAGTGCTTGGGTTTTCCCCTCTCCAAGTTGGAGAAATTACTTTTAAAATGAAAGTGCTGCATTGCCTCCAGGTCACCAGCACCAGAGAATTCAAAAGGCCCTGCCCTAAACTACATTTCCCAGAATTCTGCTCACTTCAGAATACTGGTTGAAGCCTCAATGTGTGTGTGGTCTCTGCCCATCTCTCTCTGGACTGGCCATGTACCAGAGGGGCTTCTTCCTTGCCCAGCCATCCAGCCAGGCATCCTTCCCTCCCTCTCACCACCCCCTTTTGGGAAAGAGCAGGGCTTGTCCCTGGACTCCCAGCCTCACCAGCCTCCTCAGGGCCATTTGTGGGAATCAAATCCAGCTTTCTTGGGGGAGTAGCAGCATGGCATAGACCTGGAGCCAATTATGAGACTTCGAAAGTCATAGGTCAGTGTTTTGAATCTTAAGTTTTTCGAGTGGGCGCCCCTTGTATATTTAATATAGCTTTGTATATATGAATCTTACAAAATAGATATGACAAATGATGCTTTCCACAGCCCTATCTGGTATTATCAATACACTTTAGTGAGTTTAGAGACCAGTTACATTTACCGTGGTGTCATGATGCTAGAGTAATAAAGAACAGGTGAAAAGGTAATTGTCCAACAAAATATTGAAAAGATCAATCCAAAAGGTAAAGAGTCCGTAGTAAAATCCAAAGGCAAAGGTCTTGGCAAAGGCTTGGCAAGGCTCCGCAAAACAAAGCGGATCAAAGAACAGGGCACAGTTCATAAGCAAAGGCTCCGCAAAACAAAGCGGATCAAGGAACAAGGCAAAGTTCAATCATGGCCCAAGAAATGTCTTGGCAAGGCACGAGCCGGTAGCTTGGCTCCGTGGTCCTTCGCTCGCTTCACTTCGCTTAGATTAGAAGTGGCCGAGCTACTGAGGATCCTTTCCCACGGATCCTATACTTAAACCCTGGCGAGAGCCCCCGCCGCTCTAGGCTTCGGCGGTAATCTGTGCTACGGGATCTAGCGCTTCTCTGATGCTCTAGACTGCGGTGCCATTCCCTCCTGCTGGACTCGATGCTCCGTCTCCTATCAAAGCTTCGTCCTGCCTCCCAGCACCTGGCTCACTATCTTCATGAGAGTCGAACTCCCTTTCAGCTTCCATGGCCTCATCGCCCATGTTTTCCCAAATTCTCTCCTGAGATCCGTACCCACCCGGTTTCTCATAACATTCATCGCTATCAGCACTTTCTGACTCAGCCTGACCTTCCCAGTCCTCATAGGCATCCGGCCATCCCTCGTCCCAAGCCAGACTTTCTGTGGGAGAGGAAGGCCCTGCTAACTCATTAACTCCTTCCTCCATTTCCTCCTCAGCTGCGGCTGGTTCTAATGCAAGGGGACCCCGGTGCTGCCCCTGCCCCCAGGCACAAAAGAGAACTGGGTTGCTACACGTGGGTGAGTTGTTGGTTGTCCTCTCAATTGCCTGAAGCACCTAATGTCCAGAGAAATATGCCTTTAAATTTTCCAGCAGATGCCTTTGTTTGCAACCATTCTTTCTTTGCAACTGGCAGTATTCTTGGAGTCCGCATGCTCTTGACCTTGGATAGTTTATGATTTTTGATCTTGGACTCTGACTCTCTGTTGGCATAGTTCATCTAAATTACTGGCCTGGTATAAGAACTTCAGTACCAACTGATGTTCTTGCTCTTATTAATCTCTTCATCTTCCTGAAACACACTGTAAAATGACTGCAGTTTGACAATACTCTAAGCCCTAGGGAATCCTGGGATTTGGATTTGGTGAGGGACCTGCACCCTTTGGCAGAGAAGGCCAATGACAACTTCCAGGAACCCCCAGTTTTGAAACAAGGCAGACACAGGACCTGAGCATATTAAGCAATAGTCCATTTCTGAACTCATTTGCATATGAATTTTGATAGGTCCCATCAAATGATGTTTGTCCTCTGTCATCGTCAACCCATTGGAAACCATGAGCAAAAGCAGGCAGAAACAGAATATTTGGGCATGGGTTTCATATTGTATTTTTAAAATAAAAATTGCATGAAATGCACTGCTTTTGTGTGTGATTCCATCCCCTGAGCTGTGACTTCTCATCTGAGGTATGTCTGGGGGCAGTCCTTGCAGACCCCAGGATTTGTCATGAAGGGTGCCGTTGCCATTCGCCTCTAACAAAATGACAATAGAAGACCTCTATAATGGCTTCTTTGAAGTTTTCAATTTTTAAAATGTATTTTCATACAGCACAATAGTAATCGCTATTTGCCAATTCATGCCAAATGACAGCAATAGCGACTTTTAAAAAACCACAAAAGGGGAGGGGGGAGTGATGTACGCAGAAATTGGGAGGAGCAAAATTTCCATGGTGTGATGAGTAAAAGCTGATTACTTTAAACAGTAATAATTCCATGTGATGGGGGCGGGGGAGTGCATAAGACCCTGGTCCTAGCATTCAAGGCCTTTCGAGGTCAGGGTCCCCCATATCTAAGAGAGCGTTCAATGCCACTCCACCACCAGAGACTGCCACGGTCAGCTCATAGAATCTCCTCTATGTCCCTGGCCCTAGAGAGGTCCATTTGGAGTCCACAAGACAGATATCTTTCTCGATCGCAGCCCCAATCTTGTGGAACTCCCTACCACCAGACCAAAGAGCCACTCCTGATCTACATACATTTTTAGGGGCACTTAAGGCATGGCTTTTCAGAAGAGCCTATGATTGTTAGTAACAAGCAGTGATTATGTAACCTGTTTATTTTTATTGTGTAAGTCGCCCAGAGCACCTTTGGTGGAGGGCGACTCATAAGAAATATAGTTAGTTAGTTAGTTAGTATGTGGGATGCATACTGACATTTTAAAATTTAACTGTAATGACATCCAAAGTTGTGTCAAGCTGTATTCATTACACAGTGTAGATGCACCTCTAATTAGGCTGTAAGCTCAAGAGCAGAGAGTTCTTTAGTTCTTTTAGTTATAAAATGCCGTATACAGTAATGGCACTGCATAGTTAAATAATGGTGGTGGTGGTGGTGGTGACAACTAAATGGTGATGATGATGATGATGATTCTGACATAACTATCTGATGTGAGGTAGACCAGGCTGTTGTGTTTTGTTTTGTTTTATTGTTGTCAGGTGCGACTTGAGAAATTGCATGTCACTTCTGGTGTGAGAAAATTGGCTGTCTGCAAGGACGTTACCTAGGGGACACCCAGATGCTTTGATGTTTTATCATCCTTGTGGGAGGTTTCTCTCATGTCCCAGCATGGGGAGATGGAGTTGAAGCTGACAGAGGGAGTTCATCCATGCTCTCCCTGGATTCAAACCAGCAACCTTCAGATCAGCAACCCAACCTTTATGTTAACCAACTGCGTCAAAGGGGGCTCCTGGCCAAGCCATGAAAGAATGAATGAGAGTGAATGGACCAGCATCAGCCAACATGTCTCTGTAGTCCTGCTTTAACACCCTGACCACTATACTGCACTGACTGATTTACCCTGAAGTCAACATTTCACAAATATCACCCTCAACCACAGTGGGGACCTTGGCTTGTTCTATAGTGTGGAATGATTTGAAATAAGTGCCTTTCCCCATTGACAAGTAAAGTGTGTAGGGTTATTTTGTAACTCTCCTGTTTATTGTTTCTCTCAATCCACCATTCCCTCTGTTGAAGCCTCAGCCAAGAAAATGCCACCTTTAAATTCTTTCTCTTTTTTTGCCTGGCTTACGGTTGATAAGTACTCACGGTAAAGCATTTTCTGATAGTTTCTATGAAAGATGTTATATAAAATGAAGCAGTATTGTATTTATGGCCAGTACTATAATAATGGTCTATCAGCATTTCCATTATAAACCCTCTATTGTTGAAGGTTTTAAAACTTGCCCATAAAAATTCACTTCGGACTGAAGCCCAGTGCACAAAAGCATAAACAAATCTCTGTTGCCATTTCTGAGTTACTGTTGTGCACGAAAGTGGGTGTTAGGTAAGGCTATTCTTTCAGTTTTGGGGGATTTTACGTAGCATTTTTTGCTTTTCAGAAATGGATATTCAAAGTCCTGTTTTCAAAACGGGGTGCACCCCATCAAAGCCTGCACTTACACACGCAGTGGGTGGTTGCACACCCCAGTGACAATTTGCACACACAATTAACCAGTCTGATTGTCTATGCCAGCCTTTGTCTCCTGGTACGTCGTCTTGAAGGAGACATATTGAAAACAGCATTTGAGATCTTGCTCCTTGCGTCTTCTGAAGCCAAAGGGAAAGTACAGATTGACATTGATGATCTACAAGCCATCAGATTTTAAAAATTAGACAACCATCAATTTGAAATATCTCACCAGGAAAAAAAAACCCTAAAAGGGAATATATTAAAGAATGCTTTTGAAGTAAGATGCATCCGTCAAGCCAGAGACAGAGGAATCTCTAACTAAACTCTCCTTTTTGCTGATCAACCCAATCATTTCCTGGTCAAAACATCAGTACTAAGGCTTATTTTTTTTGTTTCTTCTCCTTCTTCGGTTGCTATGTCAGATAATCCTTTTGTTCCATCTGCAAACACTAGGGGGTAAATTTTTATCACGATGCTCAGGGATTTAGCTATAGGACTCCCATTAACGTTAATGGGAATCACATAGCTCAAGTGCTCGGCATTGCAATGAATATTTACCCCTTCATTCGGAACACTCGGTAGTTGAATTTTTAATTATATTTACAGATACGTTCCATAACCAAATAGCAGCTCCTGGTGCAGATTGCATTGCAAAACGGAGCAGTTCCCAGACTTCATTCTAATGGGCAACTTAGGGTGATAGATTTTTAAAAATCAGACAGAAATACAAATCTTGTTTAATTTGCCTTTTAAAAGACACATTGAAGTACATCCGTTTTCAACTGATTTAAGCTGATTTGGAGACATCAGTCATTAAATATGTGCCTTCGAGTCATTTTTTACTTATCCTGAACCAAAGGCAAATCTGACATTTTTGGCAAGATTTGTTCAGAGGAGGTTTCTCTTTGCTTTCCTCTGAGGCAGAGAGAATGTGGCTTTCCCAAGTTTGCACGGTGGTTTTCTGTGCAGTCCTTGGATATATAGTTTGGTGGGGTATTTAGAAGATGCCAGTATTAGTGAAGATGAAATCTACAGAGCAGACAAGCATCTAAGGATCTAAGGTGCCAAAACAATTAAAGTCCAGGGGCGCAGTCTGGATATCTCGAGTAGATAATTTTAAGTACAATACCAAACTACAAATCTAGCACTTGTCATGATAATTAAGGTGGAATGGATCTCACGTATTGTGTAATGCAGATACACCCTTTCACAATCCCAATTACAATGCTTCTGTTGGTGCATGCAGGAAGGCAACATTCTTCTCCCATTTCTACTAGACCAGGCCTGGGCAAACTTCAGCCCTCCAGGTGTTTTGGACTCCAACTCCCACAATTCCTAACAGCCAGTATTGTGGCTGTTAGGAATTGTGGGAGTTGGAGTCCAAAACACCTGGAGGGCCGAAATTTGCCCAGGCCTCTACTAGACCCTGGAACTTTGTTCTAGGCCAGGGCTTCTTAAACCTTTTCCACTGTGAACCCTTTCTACCTGAGAAATTTTTACATGGCTCAGGATATATAGTCATTTAATCTAGGTATAAAAATCAATCATTTACTGATAATAAATCACCATTTGCAAGGCTTGCTAAATAGGCTGATTTTCCTTATGAAGTGTATTGATACATTTTATGCAGAGTCCACTGTAAAGATGGAACTTCCTTGCTAACAGATTCATGTAAATATCTCAAACAGCCACTAGCTTTACTGTTGCCAAATTTATCATGATCCAAACATTGAGCACAATTTACCCTTAAATTCTATTGTTTAGCCCAGTGTTTTTCAACCTTTTTTGAGCTGTGGCACACTTTTTACATTTACAAAATCTTGGGGCACACCACCAACCAAAATGACACAAAATGATACTCTAACACAGTAATACATATAGTTAATATGTTTTTATATGTATTTATACACTCAGTGTGAAACCTGGGCCTGTTTCGATGAACACAACATAGATATCCTGGCAGGAATGGGTTAAGAACAATTAGAAAAGACAACAACACAGTTGAGGTAGTGGCAGGAATGGCAGTCTTGCTCAACAGCTGCCAGTCATGGGAAAACTTTGGCCCTCTGGGTGCTTTGGACTTCAACTCCCACCATTCCTAACAGCCTGAGGCCCTTTCCTGCTTAAGTGGCTGAGGGGGGGAAAAGGAAAAGGGCCTGAGGCTGCTAGGAATGGTGGGAGTTGGAGTCCAAAACACCTGGAAGGTCCAAGTTTGCCCATACCAGCTTTCGATTCCATCGCCACATCTATCTTCAGCCTCTGGCAGTTTGAATATATGTGATTATCTACGTGATTTTCTACCTTGTCGCTATGATTATGGTGCTGCATCTTTAAATTGTCTGCAAACTGACTGTGTTATTGTGCGGATCTCAGAACTGACATTGGATAATATCGTGGGGATACACTTTGTTTTTTGCACTCACTTCCGTGATTTCATCAAATATCACAAGTTTTCCGTAGAGGAGCGCTCCGTGAACTCGCTACTTCCTGGTTCGCAACTCCTCCGCTCTCTGTGGTGACCACGCCGAACTACCTTATGTAAGACTTTTGATTTTCTCCAGCAGGATTGGGTACTTTGAATGTGTTTTTTGCTTATGATTATGTATATTTAATTGTGACGTATCAGCGCTCCTTTAATAAGTAAGGGTATTTCCCATGGCACACCTGATGATCGCTCACGGCACACTAGTGTGCCCCGGCACACTGGTTGGGAAACACTGGTTTAGCCCACATATTTTTAAATATTAAAAAGGGGTTCTTTGGCCATATGTTGGGAGTGCTTTGTGGGGTTGGTGTGCCTTTTGATTAGCCACCCTTTTGTGTGTGTGTGTGTGTGTCAGGAGTGACTTGAAAAACTGGAAGTCACTTCTGGTGTGAGAGAATTGGCTGTCTGTAAGGATGTTTTGATGTTTTACCATCCTTGTGGGAGGCTTCCCTCATGTACCCGCATGAGGAGCTGGAGCTGACAGAGGGAGCTCATCCACACTCTCCCTGGATTCGAACCTCCGACTTGTCAGTCTTCAGTACTGTGGGCACAATTGTTTAACCCACTGTGCCACCGGGGGCTCCTTGTCACCCCTGCTCCAAATAAGCAAGACTCAGTGGCTGATATTTTTGATCCCAAGAGTTCTTCCCAAGAGTCATGGAGGATACATGCCAGACATCATACGGATATGTAAAACTGAAGATAATAGTAAACCATATTGAAATGAAAGACTTCCAGTCCCAAAATGCCATAGAATTGTCCTGGAGGACCTGGAAAATGCCTAGAGAGGACCTATTTTATTGGATGTGGATAAATGAAACAAGAAATACCCGTCCCACAGATATGAGGGATTGAACTGTACTCATATTCATTTAAACAGAAAATGAGTTATGTTTAGCCATGAATCAGCTATAGGGGAAAAGCTCAGAAAAAAGTGTTTTAATATATTGTTTTAAGTTGCTGATTATTTTAGGGATGCACTTCATGTCTTTGCTCCCACATTTATTAGCATTTGATGTTCTCAATATATTCTATTCTATTTCAAATGCACTAATGTTCATTTTTCACATGTTATATTCAATTACGTTCAACATTCATACGGAGGAAGAATCCTCACGAGGCAGGCAAATAGTCTCAGTGAAGTAAAAAAAGTGAGCGAGAAGAGAAAGAAAACCATTATTATATGTGAAATGTTTCTATTCTATATTTCGTGCATTTCGCCTTTCTTCAGGTGTGGCTACATTACGCCAAAGGACTGGGAAATCAAACTCCAAATATATAATTCATATAGGGAGATAAAAATGCATGATTATAAGTGTCCTGGCAGTTCCTACCATATGTAATTTGGCATCACAGATGAATAAGTACAAAATTTGCATCTACGTGGACATGTCCGTATATTTCTGCTCTATTCCTTATTTGCCTGCACCCCTAAAATAATCTAACATTTTCTGTGTAGGTAGGCATATGATTTCTCTCCTCTCCCCCCTCCCCATCCTTTGTACTTTGTTCAAAAATAGCCACTTAAATTGATGAACAGTGGTTGGATGGAGGTTTCAGTAATAATGGAGTGGTAAATTCACACTGGGTGTTTGTTCAGATCTACCCAAGGTGCTGAACTGTATACCTCAAATTGGTTTAGCCCTTTGGATAGCAGCTTTATAGTTTGGACTGAAATGCAGACTTGTAATTACGCGTACTTCACTAACATCACAGTTGCCGGCCTAGGTACTAAGAAGTTTGAACTGCCATGAGATCCCCCCCCCCCATTTCAGGATTGTATTTATTTATTTATTATTTATCTACTTTGCTTCTAGACCGCCTCTCTTAGACCGAAGGCGACTCGAGGCGGTGTACAAATGGCAAGAACTGCCCAAGACAAACATATCAACAATTATCAACACAATTCCAACATATACAAATTAGCACTTAACGTTAAAAACACAATATCAGCGTCTCATTATTAAATCGGTAGCCAATTGCATCATCGTCATATCGTAGGTCTCAATTTGGTAATCATACTACGTCTGCAAATGCCTGGTCAAATAGCCTTCTTGCGAAATGTCAAGAGGGAGGGGGCTGATCTGATGCCATAAGGAAGGTCATTCCAAACCTGAGGAGCCACCACTGTAAAGGCCCTGTCTCTTGTCCCCACCAATCGCGCCTGCAAAGCAGGCGGGATCGAAAGTAGGGCCTCTCTGGATGATCTCAAGCATCTTGAAGGTTTGTAGGGGGAGATGCATTTGGACATGTCAGTTGGACCAGAACCATTAAGGGCTTTAAAGGCTAAAGCCAGCACTTTGAATTGTGCCCGGTAGCAAACTGGTAGCCAGTGGAGCTGGCACAACAGAGGTGTTGTGCGCTCCCTGAGTGCCGCTCCTGTTATCAACCTGGCTGCTGTCTATTGGACCAGTTGAAGCTTCCGAACAGTCTTCAAAACAGTCTGTATGTAATATTAGAGGAATTGAATCCATCTAGAGTAGAAAAATAACAGAACTGAAATTTTGCATATTAAAAAATGAATCATAACTGACTTCAAATTTCATATTTTTGTATACATTTCCAAGATGTAAATTTTGGCAGTAATCTATTTTTCATTAAACCGATAACAGACTTTTGCCTCTTAAGCAATTATGTGCTATAATGGAAAGATTGATATTTGTCAACAAATTTCCTGTACGTTGCATTTGATTTCAAGAGTTTCAAACTGGAAAACAAAACACTGTCATTGTCAAATTCATAGTGATATGTAAATCATACTAAAAGACAAAATAACACTGAAACCAGAGGTTTTTATATTAGGATTATTAGACAAACAAATACAAAAATACTAAGAAATAATCTTCCTCTATATGATGACAGCAGCAAAAAAAATGAATATGGAAAATTATAGAAGCAACAAACTATACCAACAACATATTATTTCATTTTAAAAGTTTTTGAAATGGCCAAAATGGATAAATTAATTTTAATTTTCCAACAAACTAATTTGCAGGAACTACAAGAAGAATGGAAATGTTTTCTGGACTTTATTAAAAAAATCAGAAGAAAATGATCCTAACAGGATTTGTGAACTAAAAATAATATGAATAACATATCAATATATCTTATATTTCAAAACTCTAAAGACTGAAGATAACTGATAGGTTAATATTTCTAAATCATAATAGAATTGTGTGTGTGTGTGTGTGTGTGTGTTGTGGTTGCACCTGAGTGCGAGGCTGAGAGAGTGGAGTCTGGGGCAAGGAATATGAAACGGGTTACTCGTGAGCAAGACTTTGATGAGGAGTGTCAGAGGAAAAGGATAAGGCAAATAATTAATGAGTCCTCTGATGAAGATACTTTTCCGGGATTTTCTGGGGATGATGGGTCTGGTGGTGAAAGGGAGTCTATGATGGATGGGAATGATGCTACATCGGACTCTGATGATATGGACTGGACTAAAGTACAGCAAGTTCATGACATTTGTGAGGAACCAACTAGTAGTAACTCGTTTGTGGGGTTTGCTGGGGATGGGAATTTGTCTGAGGATGATCAGTCTTCCTGCTGGGGTGATGTAAGTCGTGGCAGGAGAAGAGAAGATTGGCACGAGAGACAAAGGGCAGCACGTGAAGATGTTGTGGCAGCTGAAAGGGTTGATGACGGGGCATTAGCCCAATCAAGTTCAGATGAAGATTTGTGAATAAGAGGGTTTGGAAAGTAACCATTCCCTTGCAGCTAGCAAAGTGTTGCTCTGTTGCCTGTATCCTGTCTTTTCTTGTGGCTTGCTGTCTCGCTGTGTTTCCATGGACTTATTCTTGGACATGAGTTTGGACCCTGGACTTCATCACTGACTTGGGTATTGTATTTACTGGAGGTCCACATCTTGTTTCCTCTGTATTGCTGCACTATGTTTACTTCCTGTGTGCTAGTTATTTATTTATTTTTTATTTATTTACTTCATTTCTATTCCGCCCTTCTCACCCTGCAGGGGACTCAGGGCGGATTACAATGTACACATTACATTTAGACACACAAACACACAAGACAGACAGAGGCAATATAACATCTGGCCACCAGGGGGAGCTGTTCTTCTATGCACTTAACCTACTCCTTGATTCCTCAGCGTGTTTTCTGGAGATCTTTTTAATGGCCTCGTAAATCAGTTAAATTTAGCCTTCCCACTAAGTGGTACCTTAATTTCCTACTTGACAGATGCAATTGTCTTTCGGGTTGCTAAGGTCGACAACAGGCTACACAATAAGTCGAGAGCCCACCTCGACCCGGGCAGGTCTCGAACTCATGACCTTCTGGTCAGTAGAGATCTTATGCAGCTGACACCCAGCCAGCTGTGCCACATTCCCGGTGCTGCTGCCGCTGTTCCTGCTCTTTCATTACGATTTTGGACCGGTTTAAACTATTCTGCTTTTCTCCTTGGGATTGACTGCAGACTGTCTTGACACTGCTTGCTGCCTGGCTCCTCCCTTTGTGTTTGGCTCTGGAACAATGCTTGCTTTTCCCTTTTGTGTTTTCTGTTATCGTGCATTTTTCCGAGATTTAATCCGGGGTTTTTTTGCTTAAGACCTTTGTTTTGCTCAGTAGGTTTGCATTTTATGCTCCCACACTGAAGTTTAAGTGTTTTTGAGTCTTTTGGCCAGTTTTTTTGTGTGTTTTTGGGGACTTTGTAATAAACTTTACTTCTAACTAAATTGGGCTTGGCTCCTTTCAGGCTCTCTGTCTACAACAGTGTGTGTGTGAAGATACACACACACACACACAATCTGCATAAATGATAGACTAATTATAGAATCATAGTTGGAAGTGACCTCATGGGCCATCCATCCCAACCCTCTGCCAAGAAGCAGGAAAATTGCATTCAATATAATATAACAAGTATTCACATATATATTACTATCTTTTTTACACAAGAAATTAACTCTATGCTATGTAATTGGATGGATATTATTAATGGTAAGGTAAAGGTTTTCCCTTGACATTAAGTCCATGTCTAACTCTGGGGGTTCTGCTCACCTCCATTTCTATGCTGAAGAGCCAGTGTTGTCCGTAGACACCTCCAAGGTGATGTGGCTGGCATAACTGCACGGAGTGCTGTTGCCTTCCTGTCAGAGCAGTACCTATTGATTTACTCACATTTGCATGTTTTTGAACTGCTAGGTTGGCAGAAGCTGGGGCTAACAGTGGGAGCTCACCCCACTCCCCAGATTTGAACCGGCCACCTTTCGGTCAGCAAGTTCAGCAGCTCAGCGTTGTAACCCACTGTGCCACTGCACCTTTATTAAAACTAAGGGGAAAATAGAGTATGTAAGTAAACTGATAAAATAATTAGAAAGAACACTAACTATGCAGACTTGGAGGATAAGATAAGAAAAAAATGGGAAAATAAAAGAATACGGAAGATTAACATGAATTCCAGATGACAAGAATTAACCTGTTCTTGGAATGTAAGATATTGTAGATGGAATTCCTTTACATGCTAGAGAATATGTATAACAATACTCTAACCTCGGCACTACAATAGACCTCTGTGTAGATTTAATTTATTTAAAAAAAACTCCGTAACTTATACTTTCTGTTATCTTCTATTACTTTTTTCCTCCCTTCCCTTTATACTATAAACCTGTAAAAACGACAAAAACATTGTCAGATTTCAAAATCTGGGCGATTTCTCTTTCCGTTGTCCAAAGAACCTATGCGTGAAGGAGCAGCTGTCAATTGCAGGCATACCCTCTGGTATGCATAGAGGAGGTTAATTATAAGCGATACCTGTCAAAGAATCAATTTTCTGTACACACATTTTAAATGTATGGACCCAATTACTGAGGACAAATGGAACTTTCCCTTATTAGATGCATGCTATTCAGGTTAGCTCTTTGCGTGCAGTTTCCTCTCCTGAAGTTTCTCGTTCCTTGCCTTTGCATCTGGCTACTAAAATGTAAATAAACATCTTGTCCCTTTCATAAATTAAATGCAAACTGTCTGGCTTGGAAAATGAACATTTCAACACTTTCAGACACACAATGACATCACATCAATATTTAAAACCATTTTATGCATGTATTCCAGGTTGTCCAACTTCATTAGGGGCACTCATCAACCCTCCGGCTAGAGTATATTCCCACTAGAGTTGTAGGCCTCGGGCCCTACCAAACAGAAATTTAAACTAACTTGCCTTTTTAATTCACATTATTCTCAAATACCCCCCCCGCCCTTAACCCCCTGCCATGACTAAGGCATTTCAGACCTAGCTATGATTACAAGAATGTCAACATCCAAATGGCAAACTCCCCGTAATTATGTCAAAATAGGTGTGAACGCCTATCAAACAGACCCTTGTCTTTACTGCTAAACTTTGATTCTTTCTCCTTTGCGCCCTGCTTTTGTTTCCCTTTAAAGTAATCTTCTGTCGCTAAATAATAAAGTAATTATCTCAGCCCTTCCCATGAAATGTCTGGTGGTTGTTTTTTCTGGTCTTTAAAAATGTATCCACACTGCAAAGCAATTACATTTCATTCCTTTCGCATTCATCCTTTCCTCTTTCGAAAACAAATCTCTTGATCTATTTTTTATATAGCTGAAAATACATGGCATGATGACTGCTCTCTCTCTCTCTCTCTCTCTCTCTCTCTCTCTCTCTCTCTCTCTCTCTCTCTCTCTCTTTCTCCTCCCCTTCGCCGGCTGCCTTTTCAGGTGGCAACATGTCTTAATATATTAATAGAAGTTTTCATTCCACAAATAAGACAAATGGCATTTTAGCTTTTTCTTTTAAAAACAGTCAAATGGTTCTCTTCTGCACATCAAGGAGAATTGGGGTGACTTTGACGGTTCTAGTGTGGTGTTCCCTTTCAACCTGATCAATCTTGGACAGGACAGCCTTCTCTGCATCTCTGGGTCAAAGGGGTCCTCACACCAAGAAAGTGATCATCACCAGTATAATTACAGGTTTCCAAACAAGGCTGACTTTGTTCTGAATCAGGTAGACAAGACCCCGGATTGGGAGAGATATATTCTGGTGGGAAGCACTAGAGCGGTCGTTTTCAACCAGTGGGTCCCCAGATGTTTTGGCCTTCAACTCCCTGAAATCCTAAAAGCTGATAAACTGGCTGAGATTTATGGGAGTTGTAGGCTAAAACACCTAGGATCCCACAGATTGAGAACCACTGCACTAGAGAAAGGGAAAATTTGGGTTTTGTATGTGAGATTACTTTAAAATAGGAGATGATGACTGGTTTGAAGGCAATGTTTTCTGCCCTTGGGATAGCTTATGGACCTTGCACCTTTCAGAGTACAGTAGACATGGAGACCTAAGCCAGGTACTAGAAAGAAGCATGTCCCTGTTAGATCTGCTGGATCTCTGGGGCTTTTGATATCAATCACCATGTTATTCTTCTGGAAAATTTTGCTAGGGTGTTATTATTAATTTATTAATTTATTAATTTATTATTTAGCACCGGGAATGTGGCACAGCTGGCTGGGTGTCAGCTGCATAAGATCTCTACTGACCAGAAGGTCATGAGTTTGAGGCCTGCCCAGGTTGAGGTGGGCTCTCGACCTATTGTGTAGCCGATTGTCACCTTTGCAACCTGAAAGACAGTTGCATCTGTCAAGTAGGAAATTAAGGTACCACTTAACTGATTTACGAGGCCATAAAAAGATCTCCAGGAAACACGCTGAGGAATGAAGGAGTACGACAACTCCCCTGGTGGCCAGAAGTTAAATTGCCTCTGTCTATCTTGTGTGTTTGTATGTCTAAATGTAATGTGTACATTGTAATCTGCCCTAAGTCCCCTGCAGGGTGAGAAGGGTGGAATATAAATGAAGTAAATAAATAAATTTATTTAAAGCATTTATATCCCATCCTTTTCACCTCCGAAGAGCAACTCAGGATGGCTTACAACAGGCAGCTATTAGATGCCAACACAATGCATTAAAATCATAATTACAATTAACACTGTTAAAACAGTTATAAACATGCAATTAAAAACCGTTTGCCATTTCAAAATCGTAATCCAGATCAATTCCTTGTGGTCCACTAAAAACATTCTCTTCCCAGGGGATCAAAAAAATATGTGGGATCAAAAGCAGGACCTCCCCAGATGATCTCAACATCCTTGGTGGCTCATAGAGGGAGATACGTTCGGACAGGTAAACTGGGTTAGAACCATTGAGGGCTTTATAGGCAAAGCCCGCACTTTGAATTGTGCTTGGAAGCAACTAGGCAGCCAGTGGAGCTGGCATCACGGGGCTTTGTACGCTTCCTGTACCCTGCTCCGGTGAGCAACCTGGCTGTGCAGCCATCTTTTCCTAGACTGGTATACTCAGAAGTGGGGGACTCCTGTTTGACTCCTTGGGTATAGGTCTCTGTGGTTCTATATTCCATTGTGTTCAAAAGCTACATAAATATACTCGGAGAAGTTTAGGGTACAATACCAGAGTGTAGATGACATCCAACTATATTTCGTCCACCGAATTCCAAGAGAGCTGATTCTGTTTAAATCTAGTGTCTGGCATGAGTAATGGATGAGGGCAAGCTAATTGAAGCTTAGTCCAAACAAGAGGTGCTCTTGGCCATTCAAAATGGGGAGTAGGGATACAGCCTGTGATTGGGAAGGTTATGCTCCCCCTAAAGAGAATTTGGATGTGCTCAGGGACTTAGCTTTGCTCTTGGAGGCCCAGGTTTCTGCAGTGCCCAGAGTGCCTTTGTACACTTAAAGTTTGCATATTAACTGTGCCTCTTACTGGAGATACCTGAACTGGCCATGGTGACATGTCTTGATTACATCCTGTTTGGATTACAGAATGGCAGGAGGTTGGATTGGATGACCCTTGTAGTCTCTTCCAACATTATGATTCTATGACTATGACACATTGTATATGGGCCCACTTTGAAGAGTATCCAGAAACTTCAGGGCTAATTATAGGAAGTATACAACTCCACCCACTGTCAGTTTATTTCTGTGCACAATTCAAAGTGTCTGTTATGACATATAAAGCTCTATATGGCTTAGGTCCAGGTTATCTCACAGATGGTATTTTATTTTTATTTATTTTATTTATTTACATAATTTATATTCCTCCCTTCCCACCCCGCAGGGGATTCAGGGCAGATTACAATGTACATATACAGGCCAACATTCAATGTCATAGACACACAACATATATAGACAGACACTCAGGAGCAATTTAACATTCCAGCTTCTGGCCACCAGGGGGAGCCATCCCATTCCTCCATTCTTTTGCATACTTCCTGGAGATTTATGGAGTCGTAAATCAGTTAAATTAGCCTCCTCACAAAGTGGTACCTAAATTTCCTACTTGACAGGTGCAACTGTCTTTCGGGTTACAAAGGTCGACAACGATCTGCACAATTTGGTCAAGAGCTCACCTCGACCTGGGCAGGCTTCAAACTCATGACCTTCTGGTCAGTTGAGATCTTATGCAGCTGACTCCAAGCCAGTTGTGCCACAGACCTGGTATTTTCCAATATAAGCCTACCAAGATCTTGAAATGTGGGTCCCACCACCATCAAAGATACATAAGAAAAGGCCTACACATGTGTTGCTGCTATGCTTTGGAACTTTCTCCTTAGGGAGGCAAGAATTGTCCCCTTCTTGCTTTAGGCCCAACTTAAAAATAATTGGTCTGACTTTTAGAATGGAAAAAGATATCTAAATTCTGTGTTTTTTTATCATTTTAATATTCAAAGCATAAGTTTTAAGATGTGTTTCAGTTTAATTCGATTTTAATATGGCTAATATATGTTTTTAATTGCAATTTTTCTAATGTGTAAGTCACCTTGAGTCCAAGTCTTGGGAAAGAGGCAAGATAACAAGCAAAGTTAGTAACAACAATGCTCGGAATATGTTTTGAGCCCTAATAAGTATTTACATGGTGCTTTGTGTTTCTAAAATGTGTTCCAGCGTTCAAACTGCAGAATGCTCTTAGAGCAAAACTGAAATGAATTGCTTATCACATTTTGAAAAGGGAGGGGACAGGGGACTAATGGGTTGAAGTGTTCCAGTAATTGCTCAGTGTGGCATATGCCCAGAACTCTGATCTCTTCCAACTGTAGTGCTTCACATTTTTAAGAGCACTCCATTTTGGAAGTGAGTGGGGAATTCAGGCCATGTGCCCTGTAGGCCAATTTAAATTTCTGAGATTGCCTCAACAATTTGAAGAGTACTCCAGTAATTTTTAATGATTCTTTACCATCCATGCCTACAATTCCATTTGTTTCCAAATGGCAATGTCTGGGTTTTAATATTGGGAACTGACCTTGGAATTCAAGTTTATTACACAATTTGCTGCAGTGTTGTGCTTCTCCCAGACCTAACACAACAACAACAACAACAAAAACAGACAATGTTTAAATGTAATGTTTGAGGACCTGACTTTTCTCTTGTTTTAAAAAGAGAACTTTCCCATTTACCTCTGAAACCCCAATTTTCAGTTTTTTTCCTATGAATTTTCATTCATTGGATTTGGGGAGGACTTCCCCAAAACTGTGTAAAATATGGTTTTAGAAGGATGTTAGAAAACTATCTTTCATTCATGTAGAAGCAACTTAGAAAACATTAGCCTTATTAGCTGCGGCATCCCACCAGGGCCAAAAATGGGGGCTTTAAAAGGAGGGACGAAGTCTATAGGCCCTGGGGTTCACGTTACAGCCTTCCCATAAAAGAAAACCTGGAGATTCTCTAACCCAGGGCTGTCCAACTTCTGCCGGCTCAGGGGCCGGATTTCTGGTGAGTAATCACCTGGGGGGCCACTCGGCCATGCCCCCGGCCATGCCCCCGGCCACGCGGCTCCGCCCCCTCTCCCAAAGCCTCACAATAGCCTTGGAAGCGTGCGATTTCGCCCGCTTCCAAGGCTGTTGTGACGCTTTGGGAGAGAAGGAGGAGCCACGGGGAGCCTTCCGTGGCTCCGCCCCCTCGCCCAAAGCATCACAACAGCTGTTGTGACGCTTTGGGGGGAGAGGGCGAAGCCGTGAGGAGGTTCCCCGCGGCTCCGCCCCCTCGCCCAAAGCTGCCATGACGCTTTGGGAGAGAGGAAGGAGCCATGGGGAGCTCCCCCTGCCCTCCCAAAGCAGGCAAAACCGCGCGCATGCACACTTTTTTGGGGATTTTTAAAAAAAATTCTATTTTTTAATTAAAAAGCTTAGGGGGCCATAGGGAAGGGGCTGGGGGCCCGCCTACGGCCCCCGGGCTGCCAGTTGGACAGCCCTGCTGTAAGCAATGAGTTCAGGACTCAAAAAGGGTGAACTCAAAACAAGTTTATTTAACAACAACCAGTAAAAAACAACTGGTGGCCCAAAAACGCTTGAAGTAGGTTGCAAAGGGGTCCTTTAAACAAAGGAATTGCGTTCACTTGCCTTTGCAGAGTGAAGGTGCCTCTCTTATGGTTCCAGGTACCTCTGGTGCTCCTCAAATGGTCCTCTGGTACATGAAGTCCGTGGGTCCCCAAAGAAATACAGTCTCTGTTGAAAGGCTGGCCCTTCCTATTACTGAATTCCTTGGTTTGAGAGTGTTGGGTAGGCTATACGTGAACGAAGGTGCTCCAGATTTCCGCCTGCTTCATCCGTGTGCTATGTTTGGAATGGCCAAAGAGAGGATGTCCTGCCCCTCAGATGACCTCAGAAAGGGGAGGAGTTCAGGCGGTGGTGCCAGGTATGGAGCCAGGCACACCCCCTCCCATCAGTCCACAACAATAGAACAAAGGCCCAGGTAAAGGGCAACAAAAAACAAAACAGAGATATAAAACAAGCCCCTGTGGGGGCGTAATATTAGCCTTAGCCAGACCTTCGGAAAGGCTAAAGGGAAGGGCAGAGTTCTGCCTGGACAATCAACTGGTGGTCATCGGGGCAGTGAATCTGGTCTGTGTTTTAATCAGAACTTTAAAGAATCTCTGTAACTAGCTGTACCTGGCACGCGTTGCTGTGCCCTATTTAGGAGATGCGAGAAAGTCTGAGTATGTAAGGGTTGGAATTGATGTTACTTATGGTCTTGGTGGGGTCATGGCTGTGTCATTGTGGGTTGTTCTGGTGGGTGGGATGTTGAAGTTCTGGGGAGTTGTCGGTGTGTGGTGTTGCTGGCATTCTGCAGAGCTTGTGGATATACAATGTTTTTTGTCTTTCCATCTGCTGTGTTGCTGTAGAGGTTGATGCTTGTGTGGGTGGGGTATTTTGGGTGTTTGTGTGTGTTTGTAGAGTATCAGTGAAGTGTTGTGTTGTGTTGTGGTTGGAGTATAGGTGGAGTTGGTTTTTGTTTGTGGTGGTGGTAGGTGTTGTGTGTACGGGGTCCCGTAGGGTTTGGGGGATGGGTTGTGATAGGAAGTTGTGTTTGTGGGTAGGAATTGCTGGAGTATTGTGCCTGGGACGTGTGTGTATTTGGAGGTGTGTGTGGTGGTGGGTAGTGAGTGCAGTCCTGGGTTTGTGTTGGGGAAGTTGTCAGGTATTTGTGGGGTGTATTTTGTGTGTGTTGTGGTGACGTAGTTGTCTCAGTCTGGCTGTGTGCTGGTTGTGATGTGGAGGCGGTGTTGCTTTTGCCAGTAGTGTTTGTTGTGAATTTTGGTTGGGGTGGGTTTTTGTGTTGCAGGATTGTTGTTTTTTTTGTGGGTTTTGCAAGTTTGTGTTATTCTGGCAGTATGTGTTTGTCAGTGGTGCCTGTGTCCCTGGTGCCCTATTTGTGTTAGTGTTATGTCCTCCTGGTAGTTGTTATGTCCTCCTGTGTTAGTTGGTTGTACTGTGTAGGTTTCTGTGTAGCAGTGGTATGTATGCTTTGTGTGTGTTGTGTGTCTGTTGTGTTGTGGGTCTGTAGAGATAGGCATCGCGAGTTGTGTGGCTGTCATGTTGTGGGTGTGGTGTTTGTAGAGTGGGTCACAAAAAACACAAGGTAATGCGAAAGAGGGAGAACACTATTGTCAGGTGCAGCGCTATAAAGGGACCCAAATAAAGTTAAACTCTGCCTCCTCACAAGAATTCGGTTAGGGGTCAATTCACAGCAAAGTAAACAGTATATAGATGGAGCAGACCCAGTACATAACATCAAGTGGACATGCAAATTAGTCTAGCCCACTATAAACAAAAGAAGATCCCCCCCCCCCCCGGGGTACAGAAATGATATAATAACAATCGCGCTATAGCGTACTACAATTCCCAGACGCCAGCGGGCGTGGGCAGAGATGACGTCAATGGGTCCAAAATCCCTAATTTCCTGTTTGACGGAATAGCGCTATCAGTGCCTACAGGTTCCAGAAGGCTAAGCGGCACGCCAGGGGAGGAGTCCACGTCGTCTCGCAGTGCAGGAGTCTCCGTGACGCGTACCGATTCTCGCGGTAGCAGGCAGTAGTGAATCCCGTGAGGCTACAGTCGCGTAGTCTCGCGAGATCTCGGCAGAGGGGATCCAAACCCGGAAATAATGGGCAAAACGTATAATAAACAATATACCGCACAGTAGAAGATAATAATAAAGTAGCGATGTCCGTGTGAGTCTTTCAATCCACACACGTACTCAGGTCCATATCCCGCTAATGGGGCAGTGCAACGGATGCCACAGTGAGTGCCGGCCAGCTGTTGACCCGAAGTGGGTGCCGGTGATGAAGGGATTTAAAGGTATCCCATGTAATTCCAGTTTGTTCAATAACCCAAAGAGTAAATATTGCAGGGGTGCACCCCCTATGCTAGGTAGACAATAGTGTGTCCTCTGATGTTGTTCTTAAATCAACACAAGCACAGTCATTTCTCCGTAGAATATATATATATTTTTGTAGTTTTCACTCATTCAATATCATTTCAATTTTCAGATGCGGTTTAAGGGCATGGCGTGAGTCAACGGGTGTAGCCCAGGTAAGTGTTATCCCAGGCAGTAAAAGGCACCAGCCCGTTTCGCTAAAAGGCCACTAGTGGGTGGCAGATGCTTCCTCAGGACTCGCCTGTCACAACTTTACCACATCAGCAACAGAGAATGTGAAGGGTGCAGCTTAAAGCACAACAGCTTATTAGCCCAATCCAAATGGAGGGTCTTTTGGATTGTGTATCTCGAGTGTGGGAACCTGCTCCCTCCTAGAGCTTGGCCTTGGCAGTTTAACCCTCAAACACCAACTGACTGAAATCAAATCACTCAGCATTCTATCCTATCCTTGGCTGGCTGTGCCCAGCGTTACTATGGTTACTCAGCCTCCCTGCATTTTGTGTGGGCCGATGTTGGCCAATGGGTTTCGCTGGCTGCTGCAGAGGATGCTGGGAAATGTAGGTTTTTTGTATCATTGTTTTGGGGGCCTTCTAGGTTTGGGGGGGGGATTTCTTTGCTAAAAACCTTCCTTGCTTGAGGCCTATTTTAGTTGGCAAGTTTGGTGTCTCTGCCTTGGAAGGTTTCTCTGTCTCTGTCAGTCGTTCGATGACGGGACCTTCTTTATATAATAGATTATTGAACAGCATTTTCCCAAATAGGTTTACCAATGAGGCTGGTCAAGTTTTGAATTTAAACAGGAGCAGACTCACTACTTGCTAACACGGAATC
This sequence comes from Anolis apletophallus, assembly GCA_030556195.1. Lineage (NCBI taxonomy): Eukaryota > Metazoa > Chordata > Lepidosauria > Squamata > Anolidae > Anolis > Anolis apletophallus. The sequence goes on along the minus strand of JARBWK010000002.1, from coordinate 5,387,117 downwards.
TACTACCCACGAGATGCAGTGGTCCCACTCACAGATTATGAAGATCTGAAAGATTGATTTCACTTTGAAGAAATAAGGTAAAGTTTAAGCAGTTATTCCAGCAGAAGAGTTCTTAAGTGAGGTCAATGATTTTCAGTTAGAGACATTCAGATAGAGGAAGCAGACAGCTCAAACTCTTGTTCAACATAGGGTCTCATCACAAAGGTCCGGCTTTGCCTGACTTCAGGGAGAAAAGAGAGGGGCAGCAGGATAAATCTGTCACCGCGTGCAGATCCCTCTTAGCAATGCTTTCTCCATCCTATAGGGAAGTGTTGCCCTGTCACGGACCCATGTGTTGTGGGGAAAGCATCCGGTAGCACTTTCACCCCCGTTGGGGGTGGGGCATTCAGCAGAAGTCACACGATGTCATGTGATGGCTGGTGTGAAGCTACATCCAGAAGACAGCGTGAAAGCATCCTAGGACGCTTCTTTAGGTGAGTGTAATGAGGTCGATAGTCATTGTGCTGTTGTTGTAATTGTAATTGTTTGCATTTAAGTAGTGTATGACTTTGTTCCTCCGAGGCTGAGATATTAGCCCAAGGCCAGCAAGTAGATTTCCATAGCCGAGTAAGGATTTGAACCTTACTCTCCTGAGAGTCATTGTTTGAGAAAGTAATAAAAATACTGAACCATACAAAGTTTTGTTTTCACAGATTCAATATTTTTATCAATGCAGTTGTTACTAGGTTTTGATTAAGTGTGGATGCTGATGTTCCAGTGCAATTTCTGTTACTATTTTTCCAATATATCATTTCAGCAAATTAATTTGAAAGTTACTAACCTCTTATTAAAAATCTATTAGAACACATTAACATTACTGCCTGCTCTTTATTCCCCAGAAAAATCTCACTCAGTTGCATTATATATATAGGCTGTTTGATTTTTTAAAAAACTGCTTCTAAACTCACTTCGGATCTAGGGAGCGCTGGTGCCTCATATCTGATAGACTTCCGAATATTTCCATTAAAATTTCAAAATTTATTTGGATGAATTCTGAAATTTCAGAATGACTTTTTAAATGGCATACACACATCTCTTTAACTCAGTTAGGACTGCGGGACGGGGAGGGAAGAAATTGGCGCTGAGCAAGAGGAGGGGTCGAGATCTGGAGGAGATTTCCTCCTGTTCCCGAAGGCTCTCCCTCCACTTGGATAGCTGGAGGAAATCAGGTGGCTGCTTGCAAACCACCTGAGTGCTACCAGCCAATGACTGAAGGCTCCAGAGAAAGGGCGGAAGTGACATCCCACTCCCTTTCCGACCATGGCGGACGGAGCTTCGGTATAACGACGCCACTTCTGGGTAACTTTAATTCTTCAAATACGGTTAAAAATTTGTATGTATGTATGTATGTATGTATGTATATATATATATATATATATATATATATATATATATATATATATATAAAATTAGGCATGAGAAAAAAGTTATGAAAATGAAAAGAAATCGGAAGGGATTCGTATGTATGGGACTTTCAAGTTTATACGCATCGCAGGGCCAATCCCGGAAGTGGACTTTCTTTTCCGCACCCCCTGGGCCCAAATTTTCATTAGATTAGTAACTATTCAGATGCCCACCCAACAGGAAAATTTCCCCCTCCAAAATAGCTTTGCAGACATAACTCACAGTCAAATCGGGGCCTTTCCATGCTTGGAGCCTAATTAGTGTGAAAGGCCTTCTCCAGGAAGTGAAAAAGGAGCCGGAAACGATAGAGAGATCCAGATCGGGACTCCTAGAGGGGCTGGAGGACTGACAAAAAAGCGAATTAAACACCCAGGAAGGGGGTTTAGATAGAAGGACAGAGTAGAAGGACATAAGAACTGCTGAGAGAAGGGCAGCAGGAATGAAAAGAGCACGGAGAGGAGAAGGAAGAGTTCAGAATCAAGAAAAGCCATAGAGTTCAAACGGAGGTCCTAGACTGCTATGGTAAAACTGAATGGGAAAAAGCTGGAGTGAGGAGAACTCTACAGATTAGCAAGGCCTGCACCAGAGGTGGGCATTGGCAACTATTTTATTTAATAATATTAATAATAATATATTAATGCATTATATGTCCCTGCAAAGAAACCCTGTCCTTTTATAATATTATTAATAATAATATATTAATGCATTATATGTCCCTGCAAAGAAACCCTGTTCTTTAATAATATTAATAATAATATTAATAATAATATATTAATGCATTATATCTCCCTGCAAGGAAACCAAGGGAAATGTTGCCCCTTGATTTGCCTGTGCTTAAAACAGTGTCAGTCCTGTTTCCCTGCTTTGCCTACTTTAGAACTACTAACGAATTTCGTTAGTAATTACGTTACATTTTAGAAATTTTTGGAATTTTTTTGGTAAGTCTTTCTATTACTAATCAAAAAAAAATCCCCCCCCCCATTAGATTTTTGATTCCCTATTTTTGGGTTCTAAACCATGCCTGATATATATATATATATATATATATATATATATATATATATATAGACATGAGAAAAAAGTTATGAAAATGATTCATTTCGTAAGAAATTCGTAAGAAATGCTACTTTCGAGTATTTCCGCACCTGGAACGCCAACCAGGAAGTGGACTTTCTTTTTCGAACTCCGGGGGCCAGGATTGTCTTCAGTGTCGTTATTAGGTCGTAAGGGGGGGGGGCACCCTCCTTCTCTCTCACCACCCTCCCACCTCCCTTGCCAATAAGTATTATGGCAAGGCAAGCCCTAAACTCGCTCCTTCTTTCGGCTGGAAGGAAGCCTGGAAAAAATGTAAACAGAGAGGATTACTCAGAAGCAAATCTGCAAAGGAGGGCACTTTGGATGAAGGGCCCTCCTTTGTGGATTTACTTCTGAGTAAACCTCTGTTTACATTTTTCCAGGCTTCCCTGCCTCTCCTGCCCTGCCAGGATCTAAAGCATCAAAGAGTATTGGGGTGAGAAACCAACCTAATGTATAATAGAATGAATGCTACTGTAAGTGCCTAATATTATAAGTAATCCAACTGGTCATACCTACATTCAATGCACATGCAATAATACAGCAGTAATAACAATAACAAGAGGTAAAATTCAAACGAAGTATTCTGACTGGTCCCTGCCTCATGCGGTGCAAACGGGCTCTTCTCTTATTAGCCCGGGAAATTAGCCCGGGGAAAAGCCAGCGTTTGCTGCTTGGGAGCACACACATACATATTCTTGGGAGGGGGGATTTGCTACAGAATCCCGGGCTCATAGAGAAGATTCTGCAGCAAATCCCCCCCAAAGAATATGTATGTGTGTGCACCCAATCAGAAAACGCTGGCTTTTCCCGGGCTAATTTCCCGCTCACAGAGAAGAGCCCGTTTGCACCGCATGAGGCAGGGACCAGTCAGAATACTCGGTTTGAATTTTACCTCTTCTTATACCCATTGTTATTACTGCTGTATTATTGCATGTGCATGGAATGTAGGTATATGACCAGCCTGGGCAAACTTGGGCCCTCGCTCCCTCGGGATCGGGGTGAGAGAGAGGCAGCGAGGAGCGAGGGGGGGGCTCCTCCTCCTTTTCTTTTGCTGCTTCCAAGAATAGAATACCCCCTCCCTCCCTCCCTCCTTCCCTCCCTCCTTCCTATTTGGAGAGTCCCATCTAGAATTCAGTGTGATTTATTCAAGTTTTGGCCTACAACTCCCAGAAATCCCAGCCAATTTACCAGCTGTTAGGATTTCTGGGAGTTGTAGGCCAAAACCATCTGGAATGTGCATGCTCTGGCATACGAACTACTAACGAATTTCGTTAGTAATTAAGTTACATTTTAGAAATTTTTGGAAATTTTTTTGTAAGTCTTCCTATTACTAATCAAAAAAAATCCCCCCCCCCCCCAATTAGATTTTCGATTTGCTATTTTTGGGTTCTAAACCATGCCTAATATATATATATATATATATATATATATATATATGTGTGTGTGTGTGTGTGTGTGTGTGTGTGTGTGTTAAGGTGTGTTGTGTGTGGGGGGATTGCACATGATGAAGCAAGTCTGAGATCATTTTTAGCTTTAGAATGCCAAATTCATTATTTTTAAAATGTTTTTGTGACCCACAGGTTTGCAGACTTTTGCAAAGCTTTTTTCGTTAACCGTATGGGTTGCATACAGCCAGGCAGTTGTGTGTACTGGCATGGTCTATTAAGAAACCAACCTCTTTGGTACAGTTAGAGAGTGGTCCCATTTTGCTGATTTTTCTTTCTTTGATAGTCCTTTGTTGATATTTCTCAACCAATCATTGCAATGGATTCCCCCCCCACACACACACACACACACTTCTTATCAGCCGTCCTGACACACACACACACACACACACACAAAGTGGACAGCAAGAGACTTTCCATTTTTACTCTCCGACTTCAAGCTTGACTAAGTAGCCTACTCTTCTTGATTTTTCCTCTATTTTATTGGACTTTAATCAAGGTCACTACTCTCTGGATCTTATTATATCACCTCTTTACTCCAGCTCCCAGCTGGACAATTATGTTATCGGTTAGCTGGCTGGCAATGGTCCAGACCACACATTTTCATCTCATGGTATCTCTTTACCCAAACGCATATCTTATTTAAACTGCATTATTTTTGCCAGTACAATCATTTTCCTATTTGCACTGTTTTATTACCCACTTGAAGTTTTGAAACTGGCAAAAGAAACATACAAAATATAGCCTCTAACACAAAGTGAGGCAATCACCTCAGGTTGTCGATGGTGGAATGTGGAGCAGTAGCAACATTTGGTTGTCATTCTCTGCAACACATACTCTTTTAATAAAGAGATAACATTCAATGATGGGGGAAACTATAGTCAAACTTGCAGAAATAATTTCTACAAAAATCTTCAGGGAAATTTCCCATGTATGGAGCCTTAGGTTAAAGCAGGACTCATTTGTTCACTTTCACATCTATACATATACAGGTTGGCTGGGCAAAGAGTGACTCCTGGGACTACAAAAAATGTCTCTAGAAGCCCCTTGAAGCTCCAAGAACCAAAAATGTGGTGGACGTTTTTGGATATTTTTGTTTAATTAATGAAAAACCAGCCATAAATGCATTGGTTTACTTCACTCATCCCCTAGAGACCAATGAAATGCACAAAAAGCATAAAAGGACAAAATGTGTGAGTACAGAAAGGAAAATGGCCAATTTCCATAAGGGCTTCCATTCTGTGAAATCCTCTTTCAAACGAAGGTGTTGGCAGTCTACATAGTCATCTTTCTCCAGAGTCTGTATTTATTTGGACAGGTGAAGACCTTTGGGAAAATGTTTGTAACCTTTTAGATCTTGGCACTTTGTTCTCACTGCTATTTTTCCTGTTGACTTTATTGTGTAGTGCTGGTGGTTTTGCCATAATTTTTATCTTTTGCTTTTATGAGTCGGTGACTGTTTTGCATTTTGATATTTGTACAATGTCCTGGGTATCTCAGTGGCCTGCTGGTTCAAAATGTAAAAAAAAACAAATGGAAAATACTTCATAAGAAGGTATTGGGGACCCTTTCCCCACTGCATAATTATAGCAATATTATTCCATTTTGCCTGCAATAGCTGCATATTTATTTACATCATTTATATTCCGCTCTTTTTTCCTAGCAGGGGACTCAGGGCGGATCACAATGCACATATACAGGCAAACATTCAATGCCATAGACATACAACATATATAAACAGACAACGAGCTACACAATTGGTCGAGAGCTCACCCCACCCCAGGCTATAGAGCTATCATACTGTCTATTCTCCTTTATGGGTCTGAAATATGGGTCACCTATCACCAACATCTACGACTCCTCAAACGCTTTCATCAGCGCTGTCTTCGCACAATCCTAAATATACAGTGGACCGACTATGTGACGATTGCTGCTGTCCTTGAGCAAGCAGGGATCACCAGCATTGAGGCCATGCTATTGAGAACACAGCTGCGCTGAGCAGGGCACATCTCTAGGATGGAGGACCACTGCCTCCCAAAGAGACTACTCTATGGTGATCTTGCCATGGGTCAGCGCAAGAGAGGTACCCCCCAAAAGAGATATAAGGACTCCCTGAAACAACATCTCAGACTCGGCCAGATTGATCACCAACAATGGTCCACCCTGGCCTCACATGGAGACGCACTATCCACAATGCTGCGGCCTCTTTCGAGAAGACACGCGGAATGGGTCTTGAAGAGAAACGACAATGTAGAAAGAATCGCAACTTGGAAACAACATCACCCAAGGAGATTTTCTGCTGTGCTTTCTGCAACTGAACTTGCCTATCTCAGATTGGCCTTTTTAGTCATTAACACACTTGTAAAAAGTGTGGGATGAGTCCTTCCTAAGAATCTTCATTCGTGAAGTAATGCCGAGAGATCACCCCGCAGGGGACTCAGGGTGGATCACAATGCACATATACAGGCAAACATTCAATGCCATAGACATACAACATATATAGACAGACAACGAACTACACGAGTGGTCGAGAGCTCACCCCGACCTGGGCAGGCCTCGAACTCATGACCTTCTGGTTAGTAGAGATCTTATGCAGCTGACTCCTAGCCAGCTGCGCCACATTCCCAGTGTTACTATTGGGGTTTTGGTTTGGTGAAAGTCTAGAGCAGTTGAGGAGAGAATACTAAATGTTCACCCCTCATTTACAAATCCAAGAATTCAATAGACAGCACCATGACACTTGTAGTGGAATCGTAATGCTGTAATGATGGGTAGTATGAAAGGGCTCTGGGTGCTATGTTGGCAAACTGGTACAACATACTGCAATGCTCTCTACGTGGGATTGCCTCTGAAGACTGCTTGGAAGCTGCAATTAGTCCAACGTTCGGCAGACAGGTTACAAACAGGAGCGGGGTACAGGGAGCGCACAACTCCCTTGCTGCGCCAGCTCCACTGGCTGCCAATTAGCTTCCAAGCACAATTCAAAGTGCTGGTTTTAACCTACTAAACCCTATACAGTTCTGGCCCAGTTTACCTGTCCGAACGGATTTTCCCCTATGAACCATCGAGAACATTAAGATCCTCCAGAGAGGCCCTGCTCTCGGTCCCACCAGCTTCGCAAGCGCGGCTGGTGGGGACAAGAGACATGGCCTTCTCTGTGGTCACCCCTCAGCTGTGGAACTCTCTCCCAAGTGATGCGAGATCTGCCCCCTCTCTGGTGTCCTTTAGGAGGCTGGTGAAGACCTGGATGTGGAACCAAGCCTTCCCAGAATAGGCTGAGATTGGCTATTGTCTGAATGTATGACCACGTTTACAGATTGAGTGGAATTGTTTTAATGGCGATGTGGTTTTATGCTGGGTTTTAATGTATTTTAATATGTTGTTGTAGTTGTTTTTAAATTGTATAGCATTGAATTTTTGCTGTTATGCCGGTCTGAGTCCATTGATAGAGGTGAGAAGGTCCGGGTACAAATGTTTTAAATAAATAAATAAAATAAATACTATAAGTAAATGAGTCTTTTGTGACAGGTGGCCATGATCCTGGGTAGGCAAGAAGGCAGGTTCTCCCATAGTCCTTTTCTGATCTCTTCTCCTCCGCACATGGAAGTAACTCGGCACGAGTTACTTCCAGTTTAGTTCCAGCAGCTTTATCAGCCAAGATGACGAGACATCCAAAAACAGATAAAAAGATCTGTATGAAATGAGACACTTCTCCGTGCTGGACCCCGGCGCGAACTTAAGAGCTTTGCTTTCTTTTGCTTTGATGAAAGAGTCCTCCTCCCTTCCTCCCCACACTTTACTTCCATCCTCCATTAAGATGTCTCAGTGTCATTTAGGGTGTTAATTGAGAGGTGGTTTAAGCTCATCAAGGCGATTATAAGTGATAGTTAAAAATTTCTATATATGGCCTATGCTGGAATCAGCACAGTAGGATTCCATTTTTCTTTTATCTAACTGACATCGGTAATAATAGATGGAATTATTACTAAAATCGCAGCTGCAGAGATGATATCATGATTGTACGTGTGAGTGTGTGTGTGTAATCTTTGATGAAAAAATAATTTCTGAGAGGGCTAATTTAAAATGATTTAAATAGCATTATAACTGGAGTCCTTACTGGTAATTAACACCAGTCTCATCAGAAGTGAATACACTTTTGCAGCTGTTTTGAAAGGTACCTAGGGTATTTGTAACTTTCCCGCTCCAAGTAAAATTATAGTGTTTGGACTTTATTTTTACTGCACAAGGGCCATTAAAAGAAAAGGCTGCTAATAGAAGTCTTTGTTCTCCAGAGGGGCCAAAAATCCCATCTTGGAATGGAAGAAACTCTCAGTATGTGAGCATAATTAGCCATTCTCTGCACAGGAATCAATGCTGTGAGTATAACACCATGATCAACATACAGCGCTACATGTCTCTCTGTGTGTACATATACACATACTGTCAATACAAGTAGATGTATGAAAATGTGTATGTGTTAGCCACATATATTACACACAACTTTTCAGCTGGAGGTTTAATTGGTTGAACAGATGGCTGATCAGAAGTGCTTCTTCATCTTCATCAATGACTCGTCTTTCTTTCTTTGCATCAGCTTTCATCACAGTGGCAAAAAAAAGGTACTCTAACGAGAAACAGCTGAAAATAGACTTTTTTTTCCTTTTGGCACTTTCATCATGCCTTAAATGACAGAAGTGGGTATTTTTTTTGTCCTATATATAAAGACCTGCAGCAGAAAGTGTTTTTTTCTCTCTCTCTCTTTCCCTCTTTTTTGGGGGGGATAGGAAATATAGTGAAATCCAAATAGAAAAGAAATTTGAATGAGAATATCGGAGACCTTGAGATTATGCCTCTCATCTTTGTATTTCACTTTCTTCTTCTTTTTTTTAAAAAAAGTACGTACTGATTTTTTGACAAGATATATAGTCATGGTTATTCGCTCAAGCTGTAGAGCCTGCCAATCAGTATCTCTTTTCCTTGGGTTTGATGCAGGAAAAGGGGGAGGCTGGGATGGGAGTTGAAAGACAACGCGATGGCTCAGAGGACTGGTGCTTTGGGTATCTGTTCATTAAAACTGCAGTTGCATGGCCATTTTCTGCTGTTTCGGCACTTTTTTATTATGCCCAAATCAAAGTATGGCTTTTCTGCATTATTTAAAGAATGAAAATGGGTGTCTTATAAACAGAGATCCAGGTTCAGAAAAGACTTCAGTTAGGAATCATCGCAAGAAAATAGGCGCATATGGCGCACTTTATTTGGAACTGCAAAAGGGGAAAGATGTCTCTTTTTTATTCAAGAGATCCATGGCACATATACAGAGTGCCAATGCAGTTCCTATATAGAATGAGATGATTCTGACTTGTAGCCTCAAATATACTTTCTGACTGGCAGTGATATTGACAGAAATCATTCCCAGGCTTGGTTGGGGATGCAATTTCTTCTCAAGGAAAGCAATGACTAATTTTAGTGGGATTTTTTTTATCACTCTAAGCAAGTCTTCAAAGACTGGCACTGTTCACAGCATATTCAGTGCAAAAATTGCATGTGATTATTTTAGCAGAAAATTGAGTTTTTTATGCACAAAATGTAACCTATGAAGCAAATTTGTTTTTCCTTTTGCTGAAAATATTGCTTTCTGTGCAAAAACATCATGTGCAATTTTGAAATTTCTCAATCATTAAAAGGCACATTTTAATAAGGTTTGGGATATATATATTAAAAATTTTCTATTGCCTTGACAAGGCGCAGGGCCTTTTCAGTTCTTGCCCCAACCTTGTGGAACTCCTTACCTCCATTCATTAGAGCTATACCTGATTTGCAGTCATTCTCCCAAGCTCTCAAAACTTGGCTCTTAGTCAAAGCTTTTAAACTGTGATTTAGTGTTAATATGCTTGTTGTTTTATTGCTGTGTAAGTCACTCAGAGCACTCCGGTGGAGAGCGACCCATCAAATAATAAATTAAAATGAAATGAAATGAAATTGGGGCTGCTTCCAAATGCTTGACTTCAAAGGCTTGGGTACATATTTCATTTAGTTCATATTTTCTCTCAAAGAATTGTTGCAGATTTGTTCATTAGAAATGCTTTTAATGTTCACTGTTTTGTGTTTTATCTACATTGTAAGTTGTTATTGTATCTAAATAAAATTTAATACTAAAAATATGCTTTTAAACAGAGGTTGGATGGCCATCTGTCGAGAATCTGTCGTAGTCTGGGAGTGATCCTGGATTCATCACTGAGCCTGGAGCCCCAGGTCTCGGCGGTGGCTGGGAGAGCTTTTGCACAGTTAAAGCTTGTGCGCCAGCTGCGCCCATACCTTGGGAAGTCTGACTTGGCCACAATGGTCCACTCTCTGGTTACATCGCGAATAGACTACTGCAACGCTCTCTACGTGGGGTTGCCTCTGAAGACTGCTCCGAAGCTGCAATTAGTCCAACGTTCGGCACCCAGGAGTGGGGCACAGGGAGCATACAACTCCCTTGCTGCGCCAGCTCCACTGGCTGCCAATTAGCTTCCGAGCACAATTCAAAGTGCTGGTTTTAACCTACAAAACCCTATACGGTTCTGGCCCAGTTTACCTGTCTGAACGGATTCTCCCTATAAACCATCTAAAACATTAAGATCCTCCGGAGAGGCCCTGCTCTCGGTCCCGCCAGCTTCGCAAGCACGGCTGGTGGGGACAAGAGATATGGCCTTCTCTGTGGTCGCCCCTTGGCTGTGGAACTCTCTACCAAGTGATGCTAGATCTGCCCCCTCTCTGTTGTCCTTTAGGTGGCTGGTGAAGACTTGGATGTGGAACCAAGCCTTCCCAGAATAGGCTGAGATTGGATATTGCCTGAATGTAGGACCACGTTTACAGATTGAGTAGAATTGTTTTAATGGCGATGTGGTGTTATGCTGGGTTTTTATGTATTTTAATACGTTGTTCTAGTTGTTTTTAAATTGTATAGCATTGAATCTTTGCTGTTATGCCGGTCTGAGTCCCTCGATAGAGGTGAGAAGGTCAGGGTACAAAAGTTTTAAATAAATAAATAAATAAATGCTTTGAATGTGATTTTCCTGCTTCTTGGCAGGGGGTTGCACTGAGTGGCCCATGCGGTCTCTTCCAACTCTATGATTCTGTGATTATAAGTTGAAAAGAATGAGTCCTTTTAAAAATGGGAATGTGAAGAAATTGGGTTGAAATGGACAGATCAATCCGCTGGCGACAGTTCAAAAACTCAAGCTGGTGCAAAATGCTGCGGCTCGCTTGCTGGCGGGAGCGCCGACAAGAGAGCACATTACTCCCATCTTACAGCAATTGCACTGGCTACCAATTGAGTACTGAATTGTCTTCAAGGTGTTGGTTTTGACCTTCAAGGCCTTACATGGTCTGGGGCCAGTGTACCTGCGGGACCGCCTCACCCAATATGTTCCCCTGAGATCACTGCGCTCGGAGGAGCGAAATCTCCTAACGGTACCATCGATCCGCTCCTGCCATCTTTCTAGCACAAGGTAACAAGCTTTTTCAGTTGCTGCCCCGAAACTGTGGAATACATTGCCAGACGATGTCCGGGCCATGGCTGAGCTCATTCCATTCCGGAGGGCATGCAAAACTATCTTGCTTAGGCTTGCCTTTAATTGAAGCTCCCGGATATTGTAACTTGTCTACTGCTTATTGTTGTTGCATTTTTTGCAACTTTTATATTTTACTGTTTTATGGTGTATTACTGTTTTATTGTGTGATTGATATGTGTGTGAACCGCCCCGAGCCTGCCGGGAGGAGCGGAATATAAAACTGAACAAATAAATAAATAAAATTTGGTTCCTTGCCAGGCTACGAAGTTGGTAAGTGAAATTCTGGGAGTGAAATATATTTATTCACAGTTTAAGAACAATAAACCAAAAGCTAAACTTGAGAATAGTTAACGGGCAGGATCAAAACTTATTCATCCTTGGAATAAACCAATTGAAATCAATATGTAAAGTCATACCTAGGTGTCATTGGTTTTTCTAAGTCTGTTATATATTAACTGTGAGACAAAAATAAGACCAATTTTAGCTCAAAGAATCTGGAGGGGGGGATGATATTCGTAAACATATTAGAAAAGGTGTTGAGTATTGTCACTCTTTCACAGACTTATGAGATTTCTTTCCCCTATCCCACCTTGAAACACCTGCACTTTAAACCATACTCCAAAGTGCCTTTCAAAGTAGAAGGGGAAAAGAAAAAGAGCCCATCAGTTAATGGTTACTTTCATACATCTTTCAAACGGAATCTGAAATGCCAGCCCAATTTTAAAAACTCTTTGGGAAATAACTTTTAAAAATATGCTCCAGATCCTGGATCTGAAATAAAAGGATGTAAGCGGAGTTTAGATTCTTATGCTAAATGGGACACTTTACATTTGAAAACGTGTTCCCCATTGGCTTTAAAAGTGAGCAAAATGTTTCAGGAGAGAATGAGATATAAATTGATCCAAAACATTTTCAGGAGTTCTCAAATTTAACTGAAACTGGGGAGAAAAAAAGAAAAGGGAAGGAAAACCTTTGGCAGGCTTCAAATGATCTGTCATTCAGCACAGAACAGTTTCAAATCAGCAGAAAGAGTCATGTTGCATGCGAGCGCTGCATTTTAGAAAGCAAGTAACAGGACGTTGATATGTTTATTTAAGACATAGCAAATCATCATACAAATTTGAGGGAACATAAAATGTCATGGTATTTGTTTATATCTAATTCCATCAGTTTTCCACTTTTCATTTGAGGTGACCAGAGAATAGGGGAGGCAGAACTCTCGTCTGGAATTGGTATTTAGCAAACAAAACCCCCTTTCCTTTTGTTCATGGGAAATATTCTAGTCAAGGAAAGGAACAGAAAGAAGGTAATGACAACTCAGACTGTTGGAAGGAAAAAAGGGAGGGGGAATCACCAAAGAGGAATTCAAACCAATAGCCAGCATGTGTAGTAAGAAAGTTAGAAAAGCTAACACACAGGAAGAGCTCAGGCTTGCTAGAGAGGCTAAAAACAATAAAAAGGGCTCATTTTTGGTTATGATTTTGCAAAAAGAAGAACAAAGAAATGGCATGGCAAAATGCTTGACATGGGATCTTCTGCCTTCAGGGCCTAGAAAATGGGCTTTAAAATTGGGTTCCCAGCTGACCATGGAGACTCAGGTCTCCATGGCCAGCAAGGCAGCTTTTTTCCATCTCAGACAGGTGAGGCGGCTGGCCCCCTATCTATCCCGGAACGACCTGGCCACGGTGATCCAAGCCACGGTCATCTCGAGACTGGACTACTGCAATGCACTCTACGTTGGCCTTCCTTTGTCGGTGACCCGGAAGCTCAGGCTGGTGCAGAATTCTGCCGCCTGACTCCTGTCTGGGACACCAGCAGGCAGTCACATTACACCCACTTTGCAGGACCTGCACTGGCTGCCAATTGAGCACCGGATCACCTTCAAAGTGTTGGTTCTTACCTTTAAGGCCTTGCACGGCTTGGGGCCAACGTACTTGAGGGACTGTCTCTCCCCCTATTGCCCTATGAGATCACTGCGGTCAGAAGACGCCAACCTCTTAGACGTCCTCTCGGTGAAGCTTGCAAGACTGACAGCAACCCGCAGGAGGGCGTTCTCTGTCATTGCGCCCACGCTCTGGAACGCCCTCCCGGCAGAAACACGCGCAATTCAGGACTTGCTCCCCTTTAGGTGGGCCTGCAAGACCTACCTTTTTCAGCAGGCCTTTAATCTGTAGGTCTTGCCCCATGTAGCCCGTTGCTTTTTATTGTTATCTGTGGTGAAGCGCCGCACTACAGATTTTTAATCCATTGTTATTCTGTATTTTAATCTGTTGTATTTTAACTATTGTTGTGCTTTCTATTGTTTTATTGTGCCTGTATGGCTCCTGTGAGCCGCCCCGAGCCCCCCCAGGGAGTGGCGGCATAGAAGCCCGATTAATAATAATAATAATAATAAAGGATGGACATTGCAAGCTATGGCCCTGAAGGTAGAGACAAGCTGTCCCACATGCAGGGAGACCTGGAATATCTTTAAGAATGGGTGCTAGACTGGGCCCGGCAAAGATGGCGGCAGGACGGGCGCTCTGAGGGCTCCTTAGAGCGCCACCTACTCACCTGGCCAGAGGGCGATCTGCGCCCTCCCTCCCAGCGGACTGAGGGTCCGGAGGGAGCGCGAAGCTGTAGTGCGGGATCCGGTGGCCCCAGTGATCTCCCCCTCCTCAAGAGGAGGAGATCGAGCGGGCCCGGGCCCTTGCCAGCGCAGCGAGCAGGCCGGGGAGCAGGGAGCGGGCGGCGACCCGCACTCACTGCTGGCCCAGCCGGGCCAACCCCCCCCCCCAAGCCGAGAGCAGGAGGTAAGCGGGAGAAGAGGAGGAGGAGCGGGAGTGTGGGGAAGCGGAGACCGGCGCGACTCCAGAGGAGCGCCCCCCCATAAGGAGCGAAAAGGGCGCGAAAAAGGCGCGGGCGGCGGAGAGGCCGGCGGGATAGCTGGAGGTGCCGCGGACGGCACCGGAGAGTAGGGGATCGGGCCCCCAACAAACAAGTGCCTAGCAGGCACAAATGGAGAGAGAGGGAGAAGAGACCTGCAAAGGTCACAAGATGGCGACTACAGCCCACTAAGGGGAAGAAGAAGGGAGCTTTGGCGGGAGCGCCCTCTTGGAGAGGGAGTGAAGCGGTTCCTTCTCCCCTCTCCACAGGATCACAGGAGACGCAAGCACAGAAGCCCCTGCTGGATCACTTCCTGCCAGAAGGTAGGGGGGGACAAATCCAAAATAAAAATAAAAATAAAAGAAGGAGGCAAAAGAAGAGCAAAGCCAAAACAAGAATTGAAAACACCACCAGGCTTGGGGAGGAGGTTTGGTGGGCAGAAGGGCACACAGGCAAGGACAACCCACTCACTAAGAATAACTACATAAAAAATTGAATAGTGGAGGATGAGGCAGGGAGAGGGACCAGAAGAGGAGGGAGGGACTCTGAGGGACATCCTGGCAGAGCTGAGGAAGATAGGAGAAGCCCAAGACAGATTTCTGCGGAGGATGGATGCCAGGTTGTCCCGGCAAGAGAAGCAAATGGGGCGGCCTGGGAGCCCCCAACAGGCAGGAACAGAACCAGATGAAGAGGCGTCCCCCACAATGCCGAGAGAGGAGAAAAATACGGATCAAAAGCAAGAAGTAGTGGAGCAGTTGGAGCCCCATCAGAGAGCCAAAAATGCCGGGGCTATACCACAGAAAACTGCCAGTTTGCCCACCAAGATTAAGATGTACATTGTCCTCCAAAGGAACCCCTCTCAGATTCCAACGAAGAAAACAACCAACGGAACTGGAAAGCACCTCAACAAAAAGAAAAGCCAAGGGGACAAAGTGAGCCGAGGAAAAAAAGATAACTTAAAGAGAGCATGCCCTCCCACTGCAGTGATGCTTACAAGATATGGCCTCTGGAAACATGATCCTCCAGAGGCGGATGAAGGAGAGGAAGCATCCCCCAAAGAAAATGGTTAGCTACGACTTCAGGGAAAAAGGAACGAATAGATCTAACTACCTAACCGACAAATTCTAGCTAATGGTCATGGGCACTCTAAACACTTAATTGAAGGGTTCTTTAAAAGACTTAGAAGAGATAATACTAATAATAGTAAAAAGAGAATAGTTTCAAGAGACGTAAGAAGACCTGGCATGGACATACAACTAAAGGAGGCGAACAGAAAGAAAGAAGCGACAATTCAAAGAATAAGATGAACTGTATCAGAGGCGTCAGAATGAAACCAGTGACCCAGGAAGATGGAACTCAACAAGACCCCCCCCCTTCCCTCGGTGTTTCCTTTTCTCTCTATCTTAGCTCGCTACCCTTGCTCGTTTTCCTCGCAGGATCCCAGTTCGATCCTTCGCCCCAATACTTCCTATTCTCACCCCTTCCCTAACCCTCCTTCCTCCCCCGACCCTTACTCTTTCCTAGCCCAAAAACCCTTTTCTATCTTGTATTCTTATGTAACCAAAAATTTCCAATAAAAACTATTATAAAAAAAAAAGAAAAAAAAAATGGGTGCTAGACTCAAAATAGTGAACCAAACAAGATTTATTGAAAAACAACCAAGTAAAAATGCTGGTGGCCCAAAATGCTTGAAGTAGGTTGCCAAAGGGGTCCTTGAAAAAGGAAGCTATCACTTGCCTCTTAGTTTTGCAGAGTGATGGTGCCTTTCTTAGATTCCAGGTTCCTGTTGCCTTCAATGGTTGCTTTGACTCACAAAGTTCTCCGGATCCCCAAAATCTATAGGCTACACACAACGGCTGACCTTCCTTTGTCCCTGTAAATTATGGTTGAAAGCGTAGGTTGACTTTGTAACAGTGAAATAAGATGCTTTTGTTGCAGCAATGGCTTAGATTACACCTTGCTATGTCCGTGTGTTCTCTGGAATGCGGCCAGAGAGGAAGTCCTGCCTCTCGGGTAAACTCCAGAAAAGGGAGGAGTTAAGGGCGGTGACGTCAGGTTTGGGGCCAATTCCGCCCATCAAGCCCACATGGCTAGACAATAGAACAAAGGCTCATGCAGGTAAAGGGCAATCAAATACAAAATACAGATATAAAACCAGCCTGTGGGGGCGCAACAGGGGACAAAGAAAAGGCAGAACTATTTATCACCCTCTTTGCTTTTTCAAAAAGGGTAAACTGTGCTCAGCCTGGGGAAAATGAACCAGATGATGTAGTAGACAAAATTCAGCACAGAATATGTAAAGGGGGAGTTCAGAAATACCTGGCTACTCAAAATGAATTCAAGTCTCTGGGACATCCAAGTCATCCAAGTGCAATAAATAACTGAGGTCCCTTCCAGACAGGCCAAAATCTTGTGAGGACCTGGGATTTTAAATCCTAGTTCCTTTTAGGATTGAGGTCACACAGCAGCCACAGACCCCAGGATTTTGGAGGGGGGGTGGCTACATGCTCTCCCGGGTCAAGGACATCTAGCCAGCCCCTGTTTCACCTCTAAACTTAGTGGAAGAGCCTGGCTATATCCTGAGGCCCTTTGGAGAAAGCTCCTGATATGTCATTTTGATGCATCAGGAGCTATCTCTGATTGAACTGAGGATGAAGCCAGACCTCACTGGTAAATTTAGAGGGGAAATGGGGGTTGGGGGGGGTTGGGGGATGCAATCAGCACCTCAACAGATCTGGACCTTTCAGTACTGTCTAGATCTGTTAAGGTAGGGTTTTTTTTTAATCTAGAGGAAACCAGGAAATTCCAGTTTATTCTGGATTAATCTGGATTACCCTGAGGCATTTGGATGCTTCGGGTTAATCTGAAACCCATTACAGGTTTTAGCCCTATGTGGAAACTTTCTGACATATTCAGTCTCAGAACCCCTGACAATAATCTTCCTGGAAAACAAGAAAAATATAGAGGAAGGCAAATGCTCCTTGACTTGTTCATGCTGGCTCAAAAACCCATATGCTCTGCAAATGAACCTCTGGCAGTCTTCACCATACACAAGGGCTTCTAGTGAGGATTCCATTTTTTTGTTGCTTTAATGTGGTTTTATAGTTTTAACTCATAGTTATATATTATTGTTTGATTTTATACCTTGGTTTTTCACATGTATAGTTGGCATTGAATTTTGCCATGATTATGTTGAAAACCACTTTGAGTCCTCCAGGGGTGAGAAAAGTGGTATATAAATGTAGTAAATAAATAAATAAATAATCCCACTCTATTTTGCTTTGGTCAGACATCACCTAGAATACTATTTACAGTTCTGTTTTCTGCTGCTCTAGAGACTCTGGAAGAGCAAGATATATACACTCACAATGAGAATAATAAAGGATATATTGTGTAAATGACACGATAATACTTAGCACATCAGATCATGTACAATAAACATAAACATATGTAGTAGACTTGCTGTAAATAGCAGTGGCGGGGGAAACGATCCCCAAGCGCGTACTCACACGGCGAGAGTCCCGTGTGTTGGAAATCCAAATTGGATGAAGTTTGAGTAAACTCAGTCCGCAACAACGAACAGTTCAGCGAGACAGGGGACGCCAAGCGTCCAAATCAAAAAAATATGTATATGTTTGTAATCCAAACAGGGAATCCAAGGGGTCCCTGTTTATTGTACATGATCTGATGTGCTAAGTATTATCGTGTCATTTACACAATATATCCTTTATTATTCTCATTGTGAGTGTATATATCTTGCTCTTCCTACTCTAGTTGTTTAAAGTAGCCGCCACCCCTTATCTTGCTCTAGAGACTCTGACACAGAACAATGGATTCCAACTGCAGGAAAAGAGATTCCACCTAAACATTAGGAAGATCTTCCTGATGGTAAGAGCTGATGCTAAGTGCTGTTCAGCAGTGGAATATGTTGGCTTGGAGTCTGGTGGAGTGTCCTTCTCTTGAGGTTTTTAAGCAGAGGCTGGGTGACTACCTATTAGGAAAGCTTTGATTGTGTATTACTGATTGGCAGGAGGTTGGACTCGATGGCCCTTGTGGTCTCTTCCAACTTTATGATTCTATGTCTAGGACAAACTGGGTGCTCATGCAATGGATAAGCCTTTTCAGAAGGCATACTGTTGGAGCCATCACATTGCAAAAGAAAGACAAACAAAGAAAGCAGGAAGAGAAGCAATTACAGACAGCTACATGGCTCAGAGCCACATACCTTTAATCCCTCCCCTCCAGCATTGCCCTATGCTCAGGGCTAGATTCATGTTGACATTGTGGACACTCAGCACTCACATTTATTCCTGGTTGCTTGAGGATACTGCCAGCCAACTGCATATGGCCCACAACATCCCTATGACACACAAGGGAGGACTTGTGCCATTGCCATGGAAGGGGATATGTCAGGGACAGTGCTATACCATACTGACCTGTTGTATCCAACAGCCCAACCCACATCTGGTTTTCTCGAGAGAGAGAGGGATGGGGGAATTGCCAAACAGCAGAACAAGGGTGGCATATTGTCTGTGAGTTTTTAATGGAAACACAACTAGGGCTTTTTTTCAAAAGCCTTTTGTGAATACTGCAAAAATGTGAAGTTCCTATACATTTTTATATTTTGACCAATATCAAAAATGCAACCAATATTCATGGCGCCTCATGAGTCAGGAACCAGTTGCAAGCATAACAAAAGAACTTCAGACACCTGCTCATTTTCTACCTATCTATGGGTTCTTTTGGATAGCAGTCCCTAAGATATAACAGCTTTGAATCACTTTTAAAGATGGCATGAGGTCTTTATGGTGACCATGATGAAATGCTGGATCTATCAAACAGAAACAATTTACCAGTTGCCCAGTATTTGATGTGGGTGTTTTCCACAAGGAATATATAGATTTTGCTATGCTATGTAGTCCATTAGATCCACCCCTGTAATGTCTCCCATTTGGCATTATGGAAATCTGAGCAAGTAATGCCAAAGACCAGCAGAAATGACAACTGAGATGCTACAACTAATGATATAATGCATGATTCTTTCAGGGTAGAGAGAAAAAAGGTGACATGATTGCAGGAAGAAAAGGTTGGTATCAGGGGACTCTGAAACTTCTTAATGCAACTATCTCCACTAACTCAGACAGGGATGACAAAAAAGAAAAGAAAAACCCACACCACTTTTTGCCATCCTGTGTGCGGATGAAAGAACCTTGTCATTCCAACTTCACAAAAACAGCACTAGAGATGAATCGCTCAACTCCACTGGGACAGACATTTTTTGCTGTTATTACAGAAGAAAATTATAACCATAAAAATGTCCAATTTAGAAAAAAAGGTGCCACTTTAGTGTCATTTGCATAAAAGCTGTTACATACAAATTGTTATAAAGACAAATGTGTAGTACTCTTGTTGAAAATTGCTTATATCTTAGGTGCTCTGCCTGAAACGACATAAAGTCCTCTTCAAACTCAAATTCATTCTCAGGTAAATAAAGTCGAAGGGGAATATTCACCTATTTGTATGTACGTGAGTAGTTTCACATATAGTCTTCAGCAGGCTTTTTTGACATCTTTTTCCTATCCTTTCGTTTTTAAAACTGTCTCCCATTTTGCCTGCTTGATGGACTCCATTACTTTCTTGGCTTTGGTCGTGAAGGATAACAGAACAAAATGTCCAATTCAAATCTGTATATATCGTTAGACATATCTGATAAAAAGAATTTATGTTCAAGACCTGGATTTGTACTCAAATCCAACCCATCCTGACATGTATAAAATGGCCCTTTATTGATTTCAGGATTTTCATCAGAGATCATGAAATGACAAGATGGTCGTATCAAAGAAGGCATGATCTGGAACAATTTTGCAGAGAAAGGGGTATAGCCCTCTCATAAGAGTGTACTATTTAAGGATGCCTATAACTCAGTGGTCCTCAATCTGTGGGTCCCCGGGTGTATTGGTCTACAACTCCCAGAAATCCCCGCCAGTTTACCAGCTGTTAGGATTTCTGGAAATTGAAGGCCAAAACATCTGGGGACTCATAGACTGTGAACCACTGCTATAACTGGTCCTCTTTTTATCATTTTCCATCATGTCCTGCTAAAAAAGAGATGTTTGTGAGAAAATTATTTCTCACTTAGTTTCCTGCTCATTCTGCTTTTAAGTGCTGAATCACATTTGAAAACTGTGCATCTCCCATACAAGTAACAAAATATATCAATTTAACAAGTAATTAAAAAAATTAAAGTCATCTGTCAAATTGCAAAAAGAAAAGACTAGGAATTGTCAAATATGTTTATTTCAATTTTTATTCCACTTTCTGGGCCATTTTGGTTAATTTCTGTCTCAGTTTGCACACTCAATGTTCCTTAAAATATTTTTTGCATACAGTTCTCCAAATATGCATTTTAGGCACATTCTTTCTATTGTTAGTACTTTTTGTAAACATTTTATCTCATAAAAGGCATTTGTGTAAACACTTTTCTCCAATAAACATATTTGTTTGTTTGTTTGCTTTTTTAAAAAAGAGCGAATTTCAATTATCAATGGTTATGCTTAGGACATGAGTCTAGTTCACCCATTTTTTCACCAATTCAATAGAAGAGACTTTCCTACTCTGGCACAGCTGAGGGGGGGGGAGCAATTTGCCTCCTCCCCCAGAGAAGACAATGGATGGTTCCTTTAGAACCATCTGGAAAAAAAGGGTCGGGCTAGCCTGACTGTTGGCCAACTCTATTCCCTCAATTTGCTTCAGCTGTCAAAGGAACAGTACGTGCAAGTTGGTTTGGGGGCCAGTGAAGGGAGCAAGGGATTCCAACCTTGTTTTTCCCCTGTTTCTCCTCTCTCCCTGTGCCTTCAACCCCTTGCTTTTCTTTCTTTCTTTTCTTCTTCTTTTTTCTCCCTACTTTCCCTGTGGTTTGGGGGGGCTGGCTTTACCCCTGCCACAGCAGGGTTGCTCTTTCTTGGGGGGGCTGGGGGTTGTCTGGATTCTCCCTTTCCTCCTTTTTGGGCTTGTGCCCGGCTCCTCTGCTGGTGGCCATGTCGCTGCAGGAGCATCTCTGGGCTCCCGCGTGTGCACGCAGTGGCTGCGTTGGGCCGGCTAAGTCTGGCCCCGGCGAGGTTTGTTTTTTGGGAGGGGGTGTTTTTGCTGGGTGTTTGGTACCCAGCTGTCCCCTCCCAGTCACAATGGGGGCTTTTGGGCCCGTGTCTTTCCCGGGCAGCACGTGGCCCCTGGAGCAGGTTTGCACGCCCAGTGTCTGGCCGTCTGCCTAGTGCGTGGCTGGCTTTCACTTTGGGGGAGGGAGGAAGTTGCGCCTTGCCCTGCCCCCAGGTGGTGGGCCAGTGGGCTGCGCCATGGGGAAGCACAGGTGCCTCCCACGCTCGGCCGTCCCTTTGTCTGGGCATTGCTCCCCAGTGCGCTGGGCTATTTGTTTGGGCGGCCATGCCGGGCGCCCCCCCTTTATAACAATTGGTAGGCTGCTGCCAGTGGCACCGCTGCTGATTTTTGTGGAGCCATATGGCTGCTTGCAGGATCTTGTTGGGGCCTTTGGTGGCTCCCTCTCCTCGCCCACTTGTGGCAGAACTGTCTCCATCTTGGCCATGGGGCCTTTCGCTCACTCTCTTTGTGGCCTCTGCCATTTTGGCTGCATGTTTAGGCCTGTTCATCAGGCTGTGTGAGCGGCCATTTTGGGGTTTGGTCCCGGTGGCCATCTTGTGAGGGCATCAGCCATTTTGATTGCCTACAGGGGATGGGTGGTGGGGTGGGACAGCCTCCATGCCAAACCCAACATACATGGTTACATACACCCCCTACCCCTTTTGCCAGGATATGTGACCACATATTTGACACCCCATTAACTTTTTGATATTTTAATGTGGCTGAGTCTTTCAGCATGACAATGATCCTAAGCACACCACCAGGGCAAGAAAAGAATGGCTTCATAAGAAGCATTTCAAGGTCCTGGAGTGGTATAGCCAGTCTCCAGATCTCAACCCTATAGAAAACCTTTGGAGGGAGTTGAAAGTCCGTGTTGCCCAGCGACAGCCCCAAAATTG
This sequence comes from Anolis apletophallus, assembly GCA_030556195.1. Lineage (NCBI taxonomy): Eukaryota > Metazoa > Chordata > Lepidosauria > Squamata > Anolidae > Anolis > Anolis apletophallus. The sequence continues at coordinate 5,364,677 of JARBWK010000002.1, read as the reverse complement.
AGGAGACCTGCATGGAGGAATGGGCCAACATATTATGCTTTTATGTTAAGCCACTTTGAGTATGCCAAACCTTGTAAGGACTTACAGAAAACATTTGACCTCTGTCATTGCCAATAAATTATATATAACAAAGTATTGAGATGAACTTTTGTTATGGACTTAATTTTTATTTTCCACCATAATTTGCAAATAAATTTGTTAAAAATCATAAAATGTGATTTTCTGGATGTGTTTTCTCATGTTGTCTCTCATAATTGAGGTCTACCTATGATGTCAATTACAGGCCTCTCTCATCTTTTTAAGTGGGAGAACTTGAACAATTGGTATCTGACTAAATACGTTTTCTCTCACTGTACCTGAGGCCGTGTACAAATTTATTGGGTGGAATAGGGTCACCAAAAAAAGTCTAAGGTGAAAAAGGATCACAAATGAAAAAGTTTAAGAAGCCCTGCACTGGAGAACACAATTGAAAGTTGCCTTGACATCAAATGACAACATCAGTACAACTTGTGTTGAATTGTGCTGTTATGGAACTGAACAAAGACATCTAATATGTAACTAAATGCACAAAAAATAAGCATCTCTATACAATTCAAATGTACAAGAAACACCACATGCAGTGGACACTTAGATGCAATGAGTCTACATACCCAGTTCTGCTCCTACCATCTTTAACTGCATGTGGGCATTCCATGTTGAAGAGGATCCCATTAGGGATTGTATGCATGTCTAAGATTTTAACATTTGAAAGAGGGAAAGTTTGAAATTTCAGCACAGAATGCTTCATGGCCCTGTAAACCCACAGCATATAACCTGTTCCCCCATTTAATAAAGCATTTCAATTACCTCCTGCTTAGCATTATTCATATAATTTGGCTGGATTTTTCTCTCCTCATACCAGCCTGGTCACAAAAAATTTCACTTATCAGATCTATATCTTAATTAATGATAAGCTGTTTTAAGTAGGGGGGAAATTAATGCATTTCAAAGTCTCATTTTTCTCTCTCCATTTCAAAGATGCAAATACCAGAAAGAGAGCAGTTAGACTTTAAAAGAAAAATTTATGAGTATTTCCCTCTTGGTATTTCTTTCAGAGTCTTCTAATTAAGGACAAGCAGCCAACATAGTATCATATACCAATCTGGTATTTATTAACAAAGCTTGTCATGATTTTAACTGATTATTGCTCTGAGGATCCTCCCCTCATTAATATAAATGAATTAGGAGGAATACAGCCAAATGTTTCAGATGGGAATTAACATGAGACTGCAAGGTATAATTAGCTCGAAATACTAAATACATCAAAGTAGTAATTTATATGTGTATTTGCCTTATTTGTATAGTAGGCACTGATAGATTTGCAGTAATCCTTTTTTTGGTTGAAATTTTGTATTTGGTACACAGTGCAGGCATATAAATATTTTTAAATAATAATAATTATTATTATTATTATTTATACCCCACTATATCTCCCCATAGGGGACTCAAAGTGGCTTAACATAAAAGCATTAGTATACAATTCAAAATATAAAAATATACAAACATTGAAACAGAATTAAACACAAACAGCCCTTTAAAAATCACAGTTAAAAACATATTCAAAGTTAAAAACCATAGCACTTCCTGAACTGATCTTAAACACTTTCATCTTTAAAAGCTTATTTGAATAAAAGATTTTAGCCGGCCTCTGGAAGGACAGAAGGTGGGGGCCTTTCTGGCTTCCCTGGGCAGGGAGCTCCAGAGTTGAGGGGCAGCCACCAAGAAGGCCCACTCTCTTGTTCCAATAGAGCTTGAGATGGAGGTGGAACCAAGAGAAGGACCTCTCCTGAAGATCTCAGGGTTCTGACAAGTTCGTATAAAGAGATACAATCAGCCAAATAGCCTGGACCTGGGATGTCCAGAGCTTTCAATATCATAGCCAGCACTTTGCTCAGTAACCTAGCTGCAGACCTTTGGACCAACTGAAGTTTCCAAACACTCTTTAAAGGCAATCCTACGTAGACCGTGTTACAATCATCCAAATGGGATATAACTAAAGCATGTACTACTGTGGGAAGATCTGGCCTCTCAAGGAATGGACTCAGTTATCACACAAGTTTAATTGTGCAAAAGCACTCCTGGCCACTGCAGAAACTTGGGCCTCCAGGTTCACCACTGAGTCCAGGAGGACTCTCAAACTGCAGACCTCTGTCTTCGGGGGGGGGGGGAGTGTAACCCCATCCAGCATAGGATGGATCCCTATTCCCAGATCTGCCTTCTGACTGACCTGGAGCAGCTCTGTCTCATCTGGATTAAGTTTCAATTTGTTTGGCCTCATCCAGTTCATTACTGATGACAGGTACTGGTTAGGTATTAAGTGGAAAGGAGTAGTAGAGATGGGTGTCATCAACATATAGGTGGGACCGTACTCCAAAATTCTGGATGACCTCTCCCAGCTGTTTCATGTATATGTTAAACAGTGTGGGGAACAAAATGGAACCCTGAGGAACCCCACAGGTTGGCAGCCAGGGTTTGTCTACATTGGATAATTATTTTGGGGGTATGTAGTGTTTACACACTTCAGGCCCAACCTGCAACAGTAGTTGGGTGAAATCCATATGGCCCAGCTGAACCAAAACTGTTCCAGATGTTAATCTGGATCAATAGAATGAAAATATTCATTTGGGACCTTCCTGGAAACTCCAGAATAATCCCCCAGTTTTGGAAGTGTGGACAGCCGTATTTCTAATCCATCTTCAAAATTCAGTCCAACTTGAAACTAGAAGAACAGTACAGGTGCTACATGCTATTCTTGTCAGAACAGAAGATTGCTATAAGCACACACTTTATATAGGCTTAGCATTCAAACATTTAATGTGTTACAATTTCATTGAATCACAGGACCTTTTCTGTTATTCTTTTCACAGCCTTTCTATAATTAGTCAATTTAACTAAACATTACATAATCTAAGTACCTGCTTCACATGAGAACAACCTTGGATCCCAGGGCTTTCCTACTCACAGAATTCCCTTTTCTCCAGGTGTCTAGTAATAGTGATAAGCAATGCCAGCATCTCACCAACTACAATTTGCAGCCTTCTACACTAATTCCCAACAACCAAAAATGTTATGAGCTATATACAATATAATTGAACAATTACTTATAATTGCAACAAAAACAGTAGTATTCATTGTCAAAGTTTAGCAGTACAAATTCAACATAGTTTCCAACATGTTGGGTCCTAGGCATAGGATCCTGAGGCTGGATCAGATTTCTAATGTGCTATTTCTGGTGCTGAGCCATGTGATCAGAAATGTGACATCACCAGGAAGTCTGCTTACTGGTGGTGATGCAGTGGTGGCAGTGGCCTATATACACTCTTGGCCTGGACAGTGCTGTGGATGGCTTTGAGCAACTTTGGAGAGCTTTTAGTATCCATAGGAAAGGATAGAGAAGACACCTTCCTGCTATTTTTTTTACTAGAAACTAAAACAACAGTGAATGAACTAATTTTAATTTTTTTATCAATATTTTAGGTTTGACTATATTTTCCCAGTTATATTATCTTGAGGAGGGGATTGTGGTTAAATAACATCTTCAAAAGGAGATGAACAAGTTCACCAACTACAATGCAAAGTGTTATTTTTAATAAAAATAATAATATAATTAGTAGACAAACCTATGTTGACATGTCTTAACAAATAAAATAAGCTGTAGAAATAGTGAAAACACAAAGAAAACAATGTTCATGATCCATTCATTTTATACCAGCTAGAATCAAATGGATTTCTTAACTATTTTATATCCACAGGTCCGAATGTCAATATGCAGAAAAAAAGGAAACAAATAAGGCCTAATTATAAATATGTTATCAACGTAAAGACAAGACTTCACAGGCCTGATTGATGGGAATGAGGGAGAGAGTCTTCTCTTCTGTGGCCTCCCAACTAAATATGATAGAAAATACAGATGAACATGTTCCCTACCATCTTGAAAATCTAAAACACAGCTCCTCCATGATTATAATATTCAGCTGGAAAGATGAGCCATTTCACTATTCCATGTGAGTTGTTGCTACCATGTTGGATACAGCTCCAGTCCTTCAATGCAAAGTCAACATGGGTCATGACTAGAAATGCTTGAGAAATTAGATATTTGTGAATTCTGATGGGATGTAACTTGAGTTATACCTTACAGATTAATATGCTGATCAGAGCTTAGCTATCCACCACATTCTGGATATCTCAGAATATTGCAATGCAGCTCTCCACTTAAACATATCAAAATTTGCATTTAAACATATATTTTTGAGGCAAGTACACATCTGAAAGCAGATTTTGAGGGAACATGCCCATTTAAATGCATATCCAGAAAGAAAATGTTCACAGTTAAATAAGTTTGCAAAAAATAAATACATATTTTGAGAGGATTTAATAAATAAATATATAATTCATAGATTAATGTGGAAATTAGACATGAGTGGAATTATGGATTACACTTGAAAACATGTCAAGGACCAGCAAGAGAAAGTTTGTTCCATCTCTAATCATAAAATAGTTGCTGCCTGCTTAATGTGTAGAATGATTAAATTAGTATATTTGATATACTGTCTCCTCTTTACTGTATAAAACCAAGAGGATAGACCTGTCATTAGGATGAGATCCTTGGGATGGATTAAAATTGCAGTTAAGGGATTGTGAAATGCCAAAAGGTCATTGAAGTGTATTAGCAATAGTAGGCAGACAAACCAAGCTGTGTGTCACACAGAATCCAGATTTTGCACAGGCAAAGCCAAAGGAATAATGTAGACCTCCATGAAAGAGAAGGGATGCATAAGAGTTAGAGCCTGCAAACATCTAGTTAGTGAATAGTGAATTCTGGGGCATTATTGACCAGATCACCTTAAAGTATTTTCCAATCTTTGATCATCCATAGTAGTCTGATAGAAAGATAGAAAGTTAGAAGCATCTCAGGAGATTTTGCTCATAGAAACATAGAATTTGAAGAGAGTGCAAGAACCAACCAGTCCAACCTCCTGCCATGCCCCGATATCTAACCCATTATGGTCAATTTGAATTCCGATCCTTTCCTCTGTAGTATGAGCTATCTCTCCCATTTGGTGCAAATTTGATAAGCATGTCCTCTATGCAAGTCATAGGGGACCCAGGACAGAACTGTATGGCACACCATCAGTCACTTATCTCCAAAATGAAGAGGAGCCTTTAGTGAGCTTTTGGTCAATTATAAAACAGGGGTATTGACTACTGCACATTTTACTTGCTTGTTTGCAAGGATTTCATGGGGGACCTTGTCAAAGGTATACTACATCTTCCATCTTCCATGGGCCGGGGAGATAGCACAGCGGTAACACAGCTGTGCTTGCAATCAGAAGGTTGCTAGTTCTAATCCCCGAGCTGGCTTGGACGACCAACAATTTGAGTCTGTCCACTGCCCACCCAAGCAGTTCAACAGCCCAGCTGTGCCCAGCTGTGAATAAAACAACAATTGGGGACCACGGAAAGGGTGGGGAAGGACTTTTGCACAGACTTTACAAACGGCTGTCGGAGAAGGGAGATGCGGAAGTGGTGAAACAAGAGGCTCCCGTCATGAGGATGGAACAACAGCACTCCCTTGTGACGTGAAGGCGCAATGACGCAAGGACATAACAAGAATGATGTCGTAATGGAGCACTCACATCCTATGATGCACACCTTGTATGACGCAGCCAGGAAAAGAAGTCCTTCTAAAAACTGCACTGTACTGTCTATGTGTAAATTGGATGTCTTCCGACAGGGACTGTCTATCATATGTGGATTGTAATCCGCACTGAGTCCCCTTCGAGGTGAGAAGAGCGGAATAGAAATAAACAGTATTATTATTATTATTATTTTCTTGTCATCTACTAAGCTTGTAATACTATCAAATAAAGACATAAGATTAGTAGCAATGACTTGTTCTTCAGAAATCCAAGTTGACTTTTAGTGATCACAGCATTTCTTTCTATGTACTTAATTTCAACTTCATGATCTGCTTTGGAATATTTTCTGGTATTATTCTGGGTGACAATTGTTTTTCCCCTTTGTGAAGAGGTGGAGGGCTCATCCATACCGAGAAGGTTGGCACAATGTAATTTGGCTCAGAACAGACCCAGACCCAGCATCTATGTGCTGAACTGCACTAGCCCTACTGGACTAGCACCTCCTCCATTTCACTTCTGCCACCACTCATAGCGGACTATAGGGCTATGTCTGTGAAATTGTGACAGTTGCAAAGCCCAACTGGACAATAGATTTGTCTTAATTGAGGCACCCTGGACACCTAATGCAGCTGTCTAGACTGCCACAAATACCTGGGATACTCTGAAATTTCAAGCCAACTCTGAAGCATCACTCAACTTTGCCAAAGTGGGGAAAAATAGGTTTAAACTATGAAAAATAGACAACATTTGAACATTAAGACATAGAATTAAAACATGTTAATATAAATTAAATAGTAATATCCCATCATCCAAAATCATAATACAAGGCCGTTCCAATTGGCAATTGCACATATTCCCTATTAATTTCTGATACTTCCCACTAACCAAAGGCTTGGTCCCACATCCATGTCTTTTCTTTGCTTTCTGAAGGCCAAGAGGGAGGGCACTGATTTAATTTCACTGGAGAAGGAGTTCCAAAGCTGAAGGGCCACCACTGAGAGGCCCTGTCTCTCATCCCCACAAGTCGCATCTGAGGAGGAGGTGGGGCCGAGAACAGGGTCTCCCCAGAAGATCTTAATCTCTTAGATGGTTTATAGAGGGAGATGCGTTCAGGGAGGTTAACTGGGTCAGAACCATTTAGGGCTTTATAGACTAAAGCCAGCACTTTGAATTGTGCTTGGTAGCAGATTAGCAGCCAGTGGACTTGGCGTAATAGGGGGGTTGTGTGCTCCCTGAGGAATTACGACTTCCCTCCAGCTAGACAATAGACACTATACTTCTACTGATACAGCCTACTCCCATTGACATGCCTCCCTGAAGAAGCATTACCAGTGACATTTCCCTTTGTGTCTTCCTCGGCCCTATCCCAACCCATGATTTCTGCCCAAAACATCTCCCGTCCCCTGTCAATAAACCTGTTGCCTTTTATCTTTTGCAAATCTTGCTCCTGGGTGTTCCTTTTCCTTGCTCCCTTATGTGTTGGTTGTGTTTAAGTACATGGCATTATCTAGCACTTGTGCCAGACCCATTGCGTATTGGCATGTCCTGCATGGTTTTCCATTATGCAAACCCCTTTTACATACTGTGGCACCATGATATAAATGTCCATGGTGTCATGCTGGACAATGAGAGGACACTAGACAGGATGGCTTCCATTATACCAGTGGTTGTCAAACATTTTTGGCCTACCACCCCTTTTCAGAAAAAAAAATTACTCACTGCCCCCCTAGAAATTATTATTTTTTAATTTTAATAGCAATTAAACAGAAATAAATATGTATTAATGTTTCTATCTTTTTTGTAATATATAATAAAGGTGTAAATTAGAAACATTGAAGTTTGAAATTATGAAACTATTTATTGAACTTAGAATAGAAAGGTAATACCAATGTTGCATACTTCTGGAAACTGGGAAGAGGGAGATGATGTGCCCATTGGGTTCTCCATTATTGCTCCTGGCAGCGCCCCCTTCCTCTCCTCAACTCTGCCCACAGCGCACAGTCCTGTTTGGCCCTTTCCCACTGCCCCCTTACAGGGGCTCAGCGCCCTCCAAATCCTCTGGAGCCCCCCAGCGCCCACCAGGGGGTGGTACCATCCACTTTGAGAACCATGGCATTATACAATGGGACATGGAGTGATAACCTTTGTAGCAATTTACTTGTAGGGCTGAATATCATGTCAGAAATATAGCCATGGCATTATAAAATAAAACAAAATCCACAAAAGAGCAATTCCTTTGTTGGCCAACTTCCACATTGCACTGAATTATATGCCAGTGTGGACTCAAATAACCCAGTTCAAAGCAGATAATGTGGATTATCTGCCTTGATATTCTGGGTTATATTGTTGTGTGGAAGGGCCCTGAAAGTTATATGCACACATCATGAAAGCTTTTGAAGCTCTACGGGCTGTTTCATCAGGCAAAAGGTGTTTTAGAAGACCATACAAGAGAAAGGGAAAAACGAAAAGACAACAGTGTTGGAGTCACTGGCTTACATTTTGTATCTGGTGTTATTTCTATTGTAGTTCAGTTGGCCTGGAAGAATCTCGGTGCAGGCAAAGCTCTTTCCCTTCTTGGCTATGTGAGGACAGAGAAAAGGGGCAGTAAAATTTAAACCCAGTCATTGTAAAGTTATATTTTATTGCCTCGGGTGCTGAATGTTAGTCAATATCAGGGTGCATTTTTAATGCGTATAGAAATCCAAGCAAGACACTGTACTTGTGTCATGCTTGTTCTTTCATGATTTTATTTTTCCTTTTTGACAGTCTATTGAACATTTTTAAACTTTCATTTTATCTGTTTCTCCATTGCGAAAGACAGTACTATCCGGTCTAGTTACATCAAGCCAGCGACCACTTCATTTCTTTTTTAAGTTTAAGGACTAAATAATGAGAGAATAAAAAATATTGGCATGAAAAGGGCAGGTGGAGATTAGAAGCTTAATATTATAGCCAGCATATATTCAGCTATATTTTCTACTACTCTAGCCCATTCTCTTTGCTATAAATGAGCTCCAAGGCAGAAGATGTTTCTGAATATGTTTATGAAAAGGTGAGTTTCAGCTGTGAATAATATGGATCTGATTAAAACCCGAAAGTCTTTCCAGTCTTTTAAAAAGTTACTTATTGTAACATGCAGGGAGGATGAGAAAGACTAAGCATACAAGCAGGACCGGACAAAGGTAAAAAATAGTAGTAAGCAAACTTTTTTTGGCACTCCCTGGGTCTTCAGCCTGGTGATGATGGTGCATGCACGCGCCGGAGCATGCATGTGCACAAACAGCTAGTTTCGTGCATGCGCTATTGGGACCGAGCGCTTCTGGTGGAGGAAGTAGCGAAACGCACTCCCCAGAAGATGAAAAGGACAGGGGAACATTTTGCAGCCGGGGCAGAGCCTCCCGCCTCCGGCTGCAAAATGTTTCCCCGTCCTTTTTGGCCTCTTGGGATTGCATTTAGCAACTCCGTCCACCAGAAGCGCTCCGGCCCGATGGCGCATGCGTGAAAGTTTCGCGCATGCGCTATTAAAACAGAATGCTTCAGGTGGACGGAGTTGCTAAACGCACTCCCAAGAGGCTGAAAAAGACAAGCCAGGGAACATTTTGCAGCTGGGGCAGAGCCTGCCGGTCGCGGGCAAATACACCCTTGGCCACATGGCACCCGGAAGCAGCTGCTTACTTCGCCTACACTAAGATCCGCCCCTGCATACAAGTTATGTACCTCTTTTCCTCCCTCGAATCTTTCTTATTATTATTCTCAGGTTTAAAGTGAATGTCTGAAGTAAAAGTTTGTTTCGCCCATTCAATGTGATCAATGCTGGTATTACTAAACATTCTCAATGCCCCTATGCAGCAATCTAAAACAGAGTTTCCCATATTTCCTGTTCTCTCATCTGTTTACTTCTGCAACTTTCAACCCACAATTCTCAAGATCCTACACTGGAGCTGCATAGAGTATCTAGAATGGAAAAAGAACGATGTATTGTTGACGTCTTTCATAGCTGGAATCACTGGGTTGTTGTAAGTTTTTTTGGGCTGTATGGCCATGTTCCAGAAGCATTCTCTCTTGACATTTTGTCTGCATCTATGACAGGCATCCTCAGAGGTTGTGAGGACCTTAAAACCTCTGAGGATGCCTGATGCTGGCAAAATGTCAAGAGCATATGCTTCTGGGATATGGCCATACAGCTTGAAAAAAAATAATTATACAAACCCTTAGATCTAAATATTTTATTCTCTCTTTTCCCTAATCTGCAGTGTTGTGATCAAGTTTGTCTGTGCTTGAACTTCTGAGAGCGAGGATGAAAACGATGAGAGTTAGGATAAAATGTAATACACACACACACACACACACACACACACAGAGTCAACATGGTGTGGTTATCTGAGTGTTGGATTAGAACCCCATCTACACTGTCACTATAATGCAGATTGAACTGCATTATATGGTCATATAATCCAGTTCAATGCAGCTAAACTGAATTATATGAGTCTACACCAGGGATCCACAAACTAAGGCCCATGGGCCAGATACAGTCCTCCAAGGTCATTAACCTGGCCCTTGCTCAGGGTCAACCTAAGTCTGAAATGACTTGAAAGCATACAAAAACAACAACAACAACAACAATCCTATCTCATCAACCAAAAGCAGGCCCCATTGAAATACTACTAAGTTTATATTTATTAAAATTGTTCTCCATTTTAATTATTGCATTATTTTAAAATGTTTTTTGCACTACAAATAAGGTATGTACAGTGTCCATAGGAATTCATTCATTTTAAAAAATATATAATCCAACAGTTTGAGGGACTGTGAACTGGCCCTCTGTTTAAAAAGTTTGATGATATAATGCAGTTCAATCTACATTATAACAACAGTGTAGATGGGGCCTTAATGAGTTTGAATCCCTGCTCTCAACTGTGAAAATCCATGGGATGGCCTTGGACCAGTCATACTCCTCGTCCTCAGCTGAAGGCAAAGACAAACCCCTCTGAACATATTCTGCCATGAAAACCCCATAATAGGTTCAGCTTTAGGTCTCTATAAGTTAACAGTTGAAGACACACAATAACAACAAATAAATTCATTGCACCAATCTCAAGTTTTGTTAAGGAAAGAGATAATTGAAATGTATGGATCAATTCTCATTGCCAGCTCTATTTTAACAGATGACAAGGCTCCAGCTTTTTTGACAACTACATGAGATGAAAAGTGATTCCCATCTTTTGTTATGTCTTCTCTTGGTTTTTGTACAACACACAAACAGTCTAACCCAATTTATACTAGCACCCTCACCTAAGAAATCATTTATACTCAAATGTTGTGTTGTTATGGAGTCCTCATGCTGAAAAATCGTATATCTTGCCAAACTTTTCTATTTCCTTTTCCACTATTTTAGAGCCAACAGGTATCCGCTTAATCAATTTCATACCCCTGACTAGAAATTTTAAAGCTAAGAGATGCTGTCCACCCTCCTGTTATGATTAAGCAGTCAACCTTTTCCAACCAAAATAATTGTAATATAGCCTAATAAATCAAGAAGCGGCTGGATGCAGGCATAAGAAACCCATGTTGTACTGATGAAATTTTAGTGTAATCCCTCCCACACTATTTTCTGGGAAACAGCTCATTGTGCATGGGGGATTGGGTTGTGAAAAACAGATCAGGATGGACAGAATTGCTAATTTACATATTTCAGTCAAATATGCTGATCTGCATCTTTGTTTGGCATGAGTTATTATGGCTAAGGTGGCAATTATTTATCTGTATCATTTTCATTCTAATAGCTAGATGTGAATAGCTAGACCATCATCCCCACGTCAGCATAGGTACATCTGTGCTTAAGTCCGTTCAGCAGTTCACCTACCTGGGAAGCATCATCTCTTCAGACACCAAGATTGACATAGAGTTAGATCACAGATTAGCAAAGGCATATATTGCATTTGGAAGGCTTCACAAAAGAGTCTGGAGCAACAAGCACCTGAGGCAAAGCACAGAAATCAGTGTGTACAGAGCGATCGTACTGTCTATTCTCCTCTATGGGTTTGAAACATGGGTCACCTATCGCCAACACCTACGACTCCTCGAACGCTTTCATCAGCTCTGTCTTTGCACAATCCTAAATATACACTGGACCGACTATGTGACTAATGTTGCTGACCTTGAGCAAGCAGGGATCACCAGCGTTGAGGCCATGCTATTGAGAACACAGCTGCGCTGGACAGGGCATATCTCTAGGATGGAGGACCACCACCTCCCAAAGAGACTACTCTATGGTGAACTCACCACGGGTCAGTGCAAGAGAGGCGCCCCCCAAAAGAGATATAAGGACTCCCTGAAACAACATATCAGGCTCGGCCAGATTGGTCACCAACAATGGTCCACCCTGGCCTCACATCGGGAGGCATGGAGAGGCACTATCCACAATGCTGTGGCCTCTTTCGAGTAGACACGCCGAATGGGTCTTGAAGAGAAATGACAATGCAGAAAGAACCGCAACTTGGAAACAACATCACCCAAGGAGCCTTTCTGCTGTGCTTTCTGCAACCGAACTTGCCTATCTCAGATTGGCCTTTTTAGTCATCAACGCGCTTGTAAAAAGCGTGGGGTGAGTCCTTCCTAAGAATCTTCGTTCGCGAAGTAATGCCGAGAGAGAGAGAGAGAGAGAGAGAGAGAGAGAGAGCTAGATGAGGCAAAGGTATTTTAAAAGTAATTAGCCATTTGTAAGGTCTTCTCAAACTAATGTATTTTCAATTTTGGCAAAAAGCAGATAATAAAAATAATAATAGTCTGTAACTATTTAAACTATTGGAAAAGTCCTTCATGGCTTTATCATTTCCCTTGAACAACTAAAACTTTAGTTACTTTCCCCAGTGAAATCAGGACAGCCCCCTCCCTCCTGACCTTTAAAAAGAAATTGAAGACATATTTATCATTTATTTATTTACAGCATTTCTACCCTGCCTTTCTCTACCCCGGAGGGGACTCAAGGCAGCTTACAGTAGGCAACCATATGAAGCCATAGGATATGTATAATTACAGACATTTAAATAGACTTATAAAATACATTAGAACAGATTAAAAACATTTAAAACAATACATTGGCAATTAATCACATGGCCCTGGGACCAAGCCTTTGGGTAGAAATGTAGCGTAATAAGAGAAGAGGGAATATGTGCAATCATGACTGGAAGGGCCTTGACTATGGTTAAGATTGTGTGGTTTTAATCATTGTTTTTCATGTTTATATAATTTTTTTGGTATATTTATTTTATTATTGTTTGATAAAGCATCAAGTTATTGCTTTTTAACGGTCGCTCTGAGTACCCTTCGGGGTGAGAAGGGTGGGGTAGAAATGAGGCAAATAAATAAATACCTGATTATTGATCTCTCAGGTATGTCGATCATACTAACTTGTGATGTTACTTGATGCTTGAATGAAGATATATGTATTATTGAACTATGAAGCCACAGATACTACTGTGAGACCACCCGCCCTGACGAAGGACACTTGATGTCCGAAACGGGACGGATCCGCAACAGTAATCCCCATAGGCGTGGGCTTCCTACCTACATCTGGGTCCACACTCACTGCAGCCCCTCTTGAAGACCCCTTTGGGACTACTACAGACGGTTCTCCTCTTTATTTCATCATTTTGCCATAGGAATACTTCTATTACCTACTGCAGAAGCACAGATATAGCTTATTGGCTTCTGTGGTTTGTTTGTTTGGACTATATATTTGAGCTACTTTGATCCTATTGCCTTCATTTCCCCTGTTTGGGACTACTTTTGGAATTACTCCGTTTGATTTGCAAATCCCACTGTGGCAGAGACCTTGGAAAACTATAGCTTACCACATCCACGGTGCAACCCTGTGACGCCGAGCGTTTAACCATGCCTCGCATTTGCTCCAAGCTCCGTGAGCTGAGATTTTTTCCAGATATTTACTCCACAACTTTCTTCTACTCGAACCTTGCTATTTAGAAGGAACTTTTGGATACCTTTATTCTTTATTTTTGATGTTAAACATTGGATCTAACTGTATTTACGGGACAATGTATTGACGTCATTAGCGTAACCACGCCTCCTGTCCCGCCTCCGGCTCCGCTACTATCCCCAAACCAACTACGGCTTTTAGCCCACCTCTGGCTCCGCTTACTAACCACGGAGGCTGCTTTAACATTTATTGCCAACTAAGATGGCACTCAGAACTCTTGAGTAAATGAGCCCCCTCTTTTGGATTTATCATTTCAAACCACACTGCGCTCTTTATACTCACCATGCCTATTGCTTCTGCCAAACACCATGGACCTCTTGAATGGAGACGGTCTAAGTAGTGAGTTCAAATGATATTTACATCAATATTATTTACCTTATAGATCTGGGAACTTGGACTTATATTTGAACATCCTCTTTATATCTACCCAGATCTTCTCACCTTTGTGATGGCCCTCGCTAGTATGTGTGATATGTTTAGATAATGATATGACATATTGATGTATGTATACAGTTATTATTGCTTGTTGAATTTATCCTTGAGATGCTGCCAATAGTGGACTTGGCTTAAACTTGATGAAACTGATGTGATTGCTATTATATGTTGTTTGACACATATTTATGATAATACAATTATTGTTTTTTTGTGATACTCTCAGTGTTTACTCTAAAAAGGAAAAATACCAAGTTGTTTACTGTTGCCCCATATTCATGGGGATCCTGCATTCCAGCTCCTAGAAAAGTTGAGCAATGACTGTTTAGTGAAATGCTGTAAAAACATTAACAGCCATTCAGATAAGGAAGAGCAAGAAAGCTAAACATGGAAGACATCTATATATCTTTATCCAGGGACCGATTCAGAGTGTTCACAAGCTCTGTGTTCATTGCTTTTGGGGGAAGGATAATTTTAACCATCCTTCCTTCAAATTATTCCCAGCTCTGACAAATTTGCATCTCTTTGAATATGATGCTCGAAAAGCCAAACCGTTAGATTAAATTTTGCCATGGAGAAAATGAGAACAGTTTCCATCTCTCAAGTCTTCTGGGAGGATCTTTATCGTTGATTTATTTTTTTAAAAAATAAATGTTTCTTTATGTGTTTCCTTCTAGTTTGTGTCCAGCCTTCCTCTGTCATGCACATTGTAACTTCTGCCAGTTTTATCAGCCCCACAGTAAGTCAACCCAGGCAGCGTACAAGGTGAAAGGATATTTCAATCTCATGAACATACCCCTTCTGTGTTTTCTGATTACAATTTCCAAGCAAACCTTGGAATAAACGACAACTGACATGACTTCAAAAATAATTTACATGGTTCTATAAGCTTGGAGGGTAAATCCTATGCTCATTTTCTTGTGAGGCTAGCCTTAAACCATTCATAAGCATGCTGGCCCCAGAGCTGCAAATGGGTTTGCTATAACTGGGGATGCATATGCAGATCCTATAGTATAGATTAGTGTTTCTCAAACTGTGCTCTTCTAAGTGTTTCAGACTTCAGCTCCCAGAAATCCCAGCCATCCTACCAGCTGTTAGTATTTGTGGGAGTTGAAGTCCAAAGCAACTGTTGGAGCACAGTTTGAGAAACACTATGGAGGAAGAGGAGGCAATGTGTCCACCAGATGTTTTATTATTATTATTTATTTATTTGTCACGTTTCTATACCGCCCCTCTCAGCCCGAAGGCGACTCGGGACGGTTTACACAAGGCAGTCTCTGCCCTCAATACAACACAAGCAAACAAAAATAACAAACCAACCATTAACAACAATTTAACAATTAAAAACATACAATAGCAGTCTCAGTGTCATGTTGAAATCAATTTCCCTCACATGGTCGTCATTCCATATATCTAATTAAACCGTTACATTTCATCAGCAAATGCCTGCTCAAACAGCCAGGTCTTGACTTTCTTGCGAAATGTCAGGAGGGAGGGGGCCGATCTGATGTCTCTAGGGAGGGTGTTCCAAAGCTGAGGAGCCACCACTGAAAAGGCCCTGTCCCGTCCCCACCAGTCATGCCTGCGAAGAAGGTGGGACCAAGAGCAGGGCCTCTCCAGATGATCTTAACATCTCGATGGTTCATAGGGAGAGATGCATTCGGACAGGTAAGTAGGACCCGAACCGTTTAGGGCTTTAAAGGCTAAAGCCAGCACTTTGAATTGTGCCCGGTAGCAAACTGGCAGCCAGTGGAGCTGGCACAACAGGGGAGTTGTACGCTCTCTGAATGCCGCTCCTGTTATCAACCTGGCTGCTGTCCATTGGACTAGTTGCAGCTTCCGAACAGGCTTCAAAGGCAACCCCACGTAGAGAGCGTTGCAGTAATCTATACGGGATATAACCAGAGCATTGACCACCGTGGAATACAACTCCTCAATCTCTTCCATGCTGACTGAAGTTGGAGGGATCTGTTATGCCAGACATCTAGAGAGGATATTAACATAGCAGATGCAAGGTATTTTGCTACCTAAAACGAAGATCCCTGTCAGCATACACACATTTGAGTTAAGTTTTTTTTTTTTTAAATTTTTAAAAAGCTTTATTGAAAAAAGATTACACGTATCACAAATAAAAACCAGCTCGCTGGGGGCAAAGAAAAACCCACAGCGAGTGAACAAGCATGTTGGGTTGGGTACTGGGAGGGTTGGGGGCATTGGGATAAGAATAAGGGAACATTAACATTCGTGCTACAAACATGACAAGTACAAAGAAAAGGAATACAAAACATGACTTCTCGCCTCACATCGGAGGTATCAATTTGTAAGTCCTGATGCCTGAATTGTTCCTATAACTTAAAACCTTTCAGGTTGATCTTTTCGTTTCTTTGAAGAACCTTATAAAGGGTTGCCAGGTAAGTTCAAGTTTTTAGAAGGGTCACCACGGATTACAGACGTGAGTTTGTCCATTTCTGCGATCTCGAAGACTTTTAACAGCCAGTCTTCTTCGCTGGGGGTTTCGGGGAGTTTCCAGCATTTTGCTAATATAATTCTTGCCGCTGTTGTAAGATAAATCAAAAGTTTTTCCAGATTTTTATTTTTTCCCAGTCCTATCATATTTAACAAAAAAACTCCGGACTTTTTCAAATTTGAGTTGTGTCATTTCTTGTATATTCTTATAAATCATACTCCAGTATCCCTTAACCTTCTTACAGGTCCACATTAAATGAAAAAAGTACCACGCTCTGTTTTACATTTCCAGCATGCATCCTGATTATTTTTGTTTATTTTTGCTAGCTGGCTGGGAGTAATATACCACCTATACACTGTTTTATAGATATTCTCTTTTAAGCTATATGCGTACGTGAATTTTAGTTTCTTTCTCCACAGTGATTCCCATTCTTCCGCTGGGATGGGGTGTCCCACGTTTGCTTCCCACTTTTGCATGTATTCTTTAATGGGTTTTTCTTGGAAGTTTTGTTCTAAAATAAAATTATACAATAAGCTAACTGTTTTTTTTTCGAACGTAGCCAGATTTTTCCACCTTAGGGGTATCCACTCCCAGCCAACTTGCTTATCTATCAAAAACCTTTTTCAGTTGGCTATATTGAAACCAGCTTAGTTTATAATCTGTCATTTCCTCTTGTTCCTTGATTACCAGGGTGGAGCTTTCCTCTTTCAAAATATCTTTATATGTCGGCCACTCCCTATCTTCTATTTTAATTAGGTGGAATGCTTCCAGTGGAGAAGCCCATTTCGGGATCTTTTTATACCAGCATTTTTTATATTTATTCCATACCCTGAATAGGGCGGCTCTTATTATATGATTATTAAAATTTTTATCTTTTTGCACTTTGTCATAGATCATATAGGCATGCCATCCAAATTTATTTTCAGCGCCTTCCAGATTGAGTTGGCATTTATTTTTCATATAGATCCATTCTCTCAGCGCCTCTAAGCAGTTCGCCTCGTAGTAGGTGCTTAGGCAGGGGACTCCGAAGCCCCGTTACTTACTTTCTCTATGAGATATTTTTGTTTGATCCGGCCTTTCGCCCTTGCCAAATATATTTTGCCAATTCTGATTGCCATTTCTTCAAAATAAAATCACCTTTCAAAATGGGGAGCATTTGAAACAAAAAGTTTATTTTGGGGAAAATTTTCATTTTGATCGAAGATATCCTTCCCAAAATCGATAAGCTTAGATTTTTCCATTTATGCATATCGTTTTTGATCTCCTTCCACCCTTTCGTAGTTATTCTTTATAAGTTGACAATTGTTTGACGTTATTGTGATACCTAAATATTTAATTTTATTTTACAATTTCCATGCCTGATTTTTTTTGGATTTCTTCTCTCTCTTCAGCTGGGATATTTTTTGTCAAAATTTTGATTTTTTTTTGTTTAACTTAAAGCCCGAAATGTCGCCAAAATTTTCTATTTCCTGGATCCATCTCTCTATATTTTCCATAGGGTTCTCTATAATGCAGACCAGATCGTCTGCAAATGCGTATGTTTTATATTCAAATTTGCCTATTTTTAATCCCTTCAATTCGAATTATTTACTATTCTTTTTAACAGGAGCTCCAACACTAGATTAAATATCAGAGGTGATAGTGGGCACCCCTGCCTTGTCCCTCTCTGAATCTCGAAAATGCCCGATTTCTGGCCATTTACTATTATTGTGGCATTTTGTGCTCTGTAAATGCCATTAATTGCTGCAGAAAAATAAAAGCCTAGATCAAGTTCCCTTATTACCATTTCGATTACATCCCATCCTATCTGATCAAAGGCTTTTTCTGCATCAAGAAACAATAGAGCCGATCTTTTCCCAATATTTTTGTCCAGGTGTTCCAAGATGTTAACTATGTTTCTAATATTATTTTTCATATATCTTTTCGGGAGGAAGCCCGTTTGGTTTGGCCCTATCCAGGTGTTAAGAAATGTTTTTAATCTTGTTGCCAAAATATTTGCAAACAATTTGTAATCCAAATTGAGTAATGAGATGGGCCTGTAGTTCTCAATCTGCTCCGGGTCTTTTCCTTCTTTTGGAAAGATTATTATGTTTGCTGTTTTCCATGTGTTTGGGATATTGCCCATTAGGGCATTATTCATAATTTTGTTAAGATAGGGCACAAGGACCTCTGTTGGTTTTTTGTACTAATCATCGGTGAAGCCATCAGCTCCTGGGGCTTTCCCCGCCTTTTGTTGGCTGCTCGGTCTGTCGATTTCCTGGTTGGAGAGTGGGGTGTTTTAATAATTCTCTGTCTTTTTTCATTTATTTTCTCTTGTATTTGTGCACACACATACTCTTGGATTTTTTCTTTGTTAAATTTTCTTGCCCTAAACAGCTCTTGAAAGTAATTTTTAAATTCCTCTAGAATTTCTGAATCTTTATTTATATCTTTCCCATCTTTTTTTATTTTATTTATCAGGGTGTTTTGCTTTTGTTTTTTAAATTGGTAAGCCAGCCACTTTCCAGGCTTATTTGCGTTTTCAAAATATTTTTGTTTTAGGTATTTTAATTTTATCTCATTTTGTTCGGTGGTTATTAAATTCAATTGTTTCTTAACTAATTGATTTTTCATTTCGAGTTTTTTATCCTTAGGATTTTTTTTCAGTTCTCTTTCTGTCCAGTCTAGATCTTTTTGTAATGCTGTGAGTTCCTTATTTTTTTGTTTTTTCAAGTAGCTTGCTTGGGCTATAAAATGCCCCCGCATCACTGCCTTACTAGCATCCCACAGGTTCATAATTTCAGTGTCTGGTAAATCATTTAGATCAAAGAATTCTTTAATTAAGTTTTTATTTTTTTCAATTTGTTCTTCTGTTCGGAGTAACCAATCCGCAAGTCTCCAACTGGGTTGCCTATTCCCTATTTTTATGGTGGCTTCAATCGGGGCATGGTCTGAGAGCAGTCTTGTTTGGATTTTTGCATTAACACTGCTAGAAATTAAATCTTTCGATATCCATAACATGTCGATTCTCGACCATGTTTTTCTTCGTCCAGAAAAAAAAGTAAAATCTTTTGTATTATTTTTGTGGAATCTCCACGTATCTATTAAATTATAACTTTCCACTAGTTCAAAAAAGGTTTTTGGTAGAGTATTCAATACACTTTTATTTTTAACATTATTATAGTTTTTGTCAAGGTTTTTGTTAACGACACCATTGAAATCCCCCATATTAATGTTACTGTCACATTCCACTTGCGCCATTTTCTTGTTTAGTTCTTCGAAAAAAGCAGCTTTTGGCCCGTTTGGGGCATAGATACATACTACCAAAATCTTTTTCCCCTTAAGATTTATAGAAGATGCAACAAATCTACCCTCATCATCTTTAAATTCAAAATAAGGCTTTAAATCAGATTTAATATATAACGCCACCCCCTTTTGTTTTTTTTCTACTGATGAGGTAAAAAGAATTCCCAGATGCTTATTTTCCAAAAGGTCAGCTCTGCTGGTTTTTATGTGAGTCTCTTGAACTGCAATGATGGCTGCTTTTTGTTTTTTCAAGAAGGCAAATGTATTTTTTCTTTTCTCCGGTATATTTAAGCCATTTATGTTAAGAGAAAAGCATTTTACCTCCATGATTCTGTTTTAAATCTCTTCTTCTTCCTCCGTATCCTCACTGAGTCCTTCTTTCTGGTCGGTCTCTTCATCAAGATCTCCCTCCTCTTCATCCTCCTCTTCCTCGTCTACTTCCTCCTCCTTGTCTTGCTGGTTAACTTGATGCTCTTGCTCCGCCAGTCGATCTTCTCTACCTTTATTCTGAGCAGTATTTTTTGAATCCTCTCTCTTTTGATTTCTCCCTATTTCTCTGGATTTTTGCTCTCCTCCTTCCTTTTTCTTTGTCTGGTGGTTATCCTTTTTGGTTAATATATGCTCCCACTTTTTATAGAATGCCTCCGCTTTCTCTCTGGAGTTAATCCAGTATCTCTCATTCCTCCACGAGAATTGGATTCCTTCTATTTTCTCCCAACGAAATCTTACATCCTTCGATTTTAGTAGGTCCGTGAGAAAATAATAATTCTTCCTATTTTCCAAAATCGTGTTGGGTATTTCTCTCAAAATAATAACTTTTTTCCCTTTATACATAGCGGGGGTTATTTTTTGACCTTTTAGTACTTCTTCTTTGATTTTGGTAGAGTTAAATTGAAGCAATATGTCGCGTTCTGATTTATTTCTTTTGGAGAAGGCAGTGTGGATTCTAAACGCCTTGTCAATTTTTTCTTCTATATATGTTTCTTGTTTCTGGAGGATTTTTGCCACTATTTCTATACTGATTTTCATCGTACTCTCAAAGGATTCTTTGTCCTGTTCCGGCACCCCTCTCAGGCGTAACTGGTATTCTTTCTGGAAGAGTTCCAGTTGAATGTTTTTTTATCAGGTCTCCTTGGATTCTATCCAGTTCGTTTATTCTTTTTTGTTCGCCATATAACACTTTTCTTGTGTCCTCTTCCTTCCTTTGTAGAGCGTCGACTTTGTCATATAGGGCAATCACCTCATTTCTAATGGTAGGCATGTCTTTCCTCAAATCGTGGATTCCATCATTTATCTGCCTTCTTTCCTCCGCTCCTTTAGCCGCTGCTTCATTCAATCTCTTTACTTCATAGATCAATTCTTTCAATTGATCTTTTACTTGAGTATCTTCTTGGAAGGATTCTCTTCTGCCCATTTGTCCCAATTGGCCAGGATGGCCTATCAAACTTTGCAGTTCTCTGTTTGGTTTCCTCCTGGAGGTCATATTTTTATTTTTTAAAGTTTTTTGCAGTCACATTTGAGTTAAGTTTTATCACATGCACGAAAAGCCAAGTTATTCGATAATTGAAGCCAAGATTCTCACAACAACCATGTACTCTCTGGGTCAGGGGTGGGCAATTACCGGTCCTCCAGGTGTTTTGGACTTCAACTCCCAGAAATCCTAACAGCTAGTAAACTGGCTAGGATTTCTGGGAGTAGGAGTCCAAAACACCTGGGGAGCCGGTAATTGCCCACCCCTGTTTTGGGTGCTTCCCGACAGGGTTGAAATCCGTGGGTGCCAAAAGATCTGGGCTTTCTGAAGGAGACTGTCCTCATTCCAGCACACTAGCTGATCCCTCCTCCTGCCTCTAGAGGAGTCATTTCTGTGTGCCAGGAGGGGTGTCGGGGAGGAGGCATGGAAGCCCCGTAAGTTTTTATTTTACTTTAAGGCTTGGGAGGGCGGAGGCTTGGGAAGGGGCTGGGCACCATCTTGCATCTTTGGGCTCCAAGAGCCCAAAAGGTGCAAGATGGGTGTGGGGATGGCCTCCGGGTAGTACCAGGACTACCTGTGGTTGAGTCCCCACAAGCCCAATAACCCATTAGATCTGGGCTTTTAAGGAAGGCCTGTGTCTAATGGGGTATCAAATTATTTCGGGGCAAAGCACGAAAACCCTGTTTTGCCCTGAATCAATCCTCTTTTACTTCTGCCGTCGTTTGAATACCTCAGGTAAAAATCTGACAGAGCCCCCATTTTGGGCCCTGTCTGGAATGGTCCTCCTAGTATGAATAATACAACCATAACAATTGTAATTGCTAATCAATAACAATAAAATCAACAATCTTTCACCTGTGCAATGGGCCAGATGCAGGTGTAATAAATAAAGAGGCTAAAAAGAAATTCCATGCTATTTCATGTTATACTTATTTACATTTAAAAATTCCATTTTATTTCACTTTTAAATGCAGTGATTGCATGAATTCCTTTCTCCTGCCTCCTCATCCACTTTTCCTTTCTCATCTTTTCTTTATGCTGAAATAAAAAGGGGGGAGGGTGCCTTATCAACTCCCAAATGTGAGAATGATGGTTTCATAACCACAGCCACTAGAATTGATTCCATTTGTCCAAAAAGAGAGTATTAATCCTCTATAGATATTCAAAGCAGATACAAGTTAAGGTTGGGCAAAGTGCTGCCTTAGGATGACATGAACTTCCCGAGGTTGTTGCCTTCACACACACACACAAAGGATTGAATCATCCTCCAACAAAGAAAGGGATATTCAAGAATATTTGGAAAATGACTGAAAACTATTTTTCTTTATTATCAGAATACTCTGGAAAAAAAATCCCAGAATGATTAATATCTTCGCAGTTTGGGACTTGTCCTGAACAAATTCAGAAATTTCTTTTCAGAAGGAGCTATAACAGTCAAAAAGTTATATTTGTGTAATGTGGATATATTTCTTGGCCCAAGAAAACTTTTACAGAAAATAAGACCATATATACACTTGACTACGGCTCACGTTCATATTTGCATGATGATTCTTTAGGTCACATGACATGACCATGGGCACATCTACACTGACCACTTAATAAAGTCAAGAGATATAAATTCTGGTCAAGAATTGGCATATTCCTCAACTTTGGATTCATCTGAACATTTGGGCCACTGCCATCCTGTGTTTCCTGGGCCCTACCTATCAGTGTCTCCTGCAGTGACATTGTCCAGGGAGATGGAGCATGTGGGGAAGGGAAGAATGGGAAGAAGATCCCTTTCCCTTGTTGCCTTGGTCAATAGGTAGGAACCATGTTGTGGCTAGAGATCACCACAATGTGCAGGGTGAGGGAAAGGTTAGGGTGGCCAGAGGTGATGAACTGCAGCAGGTGGGGGAGTTCCTGTGTGAGCCATACCTGGGCCTGAACCAGTGCTAGATCAGCCCTGGATTATTGATCTGTGTATATGTGGTCCATGTTAAGTTTTCGTAGGTCACTTGCCCATGTGACTGAGCTGCATGCTATGAAGGTCAATTAAGGACCTCAAACACTGTGACACAGTTCTACTACATCCACAACTGGTAGATCAGGACCCATTATTAGATTACAGCCTTGACTTCAATTCCTGGAAATCCCAGCCTACTTACTGCCTGTTAGGAAATGTGGGAGTAAAAGTCTAAACCACCTGGAGGGCTGAAGTTTGCCTCTGCCTGTTCTAGAACATCTAGGGCCTTAGGCACATTTTTAAAATGTAAGGGGGATCTGTCACATATCCTGAGTCTAAATGGATTACAATAAGTCCCATTGATTTTAAAGGAGAATTCTATGAAATACAGTTGCTTCAGATCACATGGAGTGTTTTCTTTTCTTGCATGGATAGAATCTGCTCTCCTATTGAAAACTGATTCCAAGGACAAGAGCATAAAAGTTATTTGTTACACTACCTAAGTCATGGTACTTCTCTATCAACCTCTATATATTTATATGAGATTATTTATTATACTTTTTAATGAAGTAAATGCTAGGGACAAATTGCACATTTTACGTGAAGTTGCCATGTAATTAGGGTAAGCCCTATAGAATATAGAAAGGCTCATTCATAAGCATAAAAGGTAAATCATACGTGCAAAAGTCCTAGTTTTCATCAAGAAGGTTGAGATGGAATTATCACTTTCCTCTTTAAGAATGATTTCGAGGTTTCAGACAGATTTCCTGTTGTTGTTGTTGTTGTTTGCCTTCCGGTCATTTCTGACATGGGGACTTTAGCATGAATCTGTGACAAAGTTATTATGGCAAGATTCGTTCAGAGTTGGTTTGTCATTGCCATCCTCTGAGGTTAAGAGAGTGTGGCATGCCCAAATTCATACAGTGGGTTTCCATGGCCAATCAGGGATTCAAACCCTGGCCTCCAGGGTCCTAATTCAACACCCAAACCCCCATGTCCTTCAGGCTCCTCCTAACACCCCTTTTTGATGCAATCCTTTTGAATCATGCATCAGTTGGGGTTCATACAAGGTGTCACCAGGAAATGATGTGCATCTAGCAAGTTGTTATTGTTATTTTCACCTAGACAAAAAATGTCAGTAAGGTCTGTGAGCAGCATAAGTCATGGAGAATGAAATATAGCTGGCTTTTTCTTTCCAGTGTCTTAAAATTTTCTGGCAGATCACATCCCATTAGAGCCCATTCTCATCTTCAGCTGGGATTGATGGAAGCACGTCAGCTTTGATTTTGCCCAGGGTCTTTTTCAAAACAGTGACGTGACACAAATAAGCACATAAGCCACCATAATAGTCGAGAGAATAAAATAAAATCCTAACCAAAATGTAACTCTGAATACCATTTGATAGTTGAGTAAAATGAACAGAGACAAACTAATCATCCAAACACCATTCAGGTAACTCACCTCCCCCCCAAAGAGAGAGATAATTTTGACCTGATTCAGGATAGGATATACAGACTCAGGACCAGCCCTACAATTAGGCAGAGTAAACTTCAGGAACAGAGAAAATTAACATAGCTGTCTTTAAAGAGTGTTCAGAAAATTTAGCTGGAAGTCCATTTACTCAACAAAGCTCACTGGTCTCTGACTAATAGAACCATATTCCTCCTCTCTAATCCCAACCAGTTAGTAATTTCAAAAATAGCAACATTCTTTTATAAAGCCAGTAAAAGTAGGCAACGTTTCATTGCATCAATTGGGATCAAAGACTTATGGGCAGATTGCTAACCAGGACTGCTACAGGGGACACACAACCCTCCTGTTGCATTAGTCCCACTGGCTGGCAGTTTGTTTCTAGACATAATTCAAGTTGCTTGTTATGAGCTATAAAGTCCTATATGAACTGTTCAGACTCAGAGTTCATCAAAAGAGGCTCTTCCCACAACCATCAGAAGCATAGTTGGTGGGGGTACAAAAAAGAGCCTTCTCAATGATTGCACCTAGGCTCTGTGACTTCTTCTCTAGGGAAGCCAAAATGGCCCCAATTTGCTGTCCTTTTGGCAAGAGGCTAAAACTCTTTTATTCAGGTAGATTTGTAAAAGAGTGAGTTTTTTTAAAGGGCTAGGAGGGCTTTATGGTTTTTGGCAGCTTTTTATTTTTAATTTGTAAAAAAATAGTATTAAACTGAATTGCTTTAATAATTGTTCTCATTTAATTCTATTCTAATATTTACTTTTTGGCTGTTTTAATCCCCTCCCCTTTCTTGTTTTCCTCTTATGTGTAAAATGATAGGACTGGTCCAGATGTAAAGTCCACCTCTGTGTGGATGCCTCAAGGACAGAGTGGAGATATAGATTAGGAGCCTGTCTCAGCCCAATCCTATATTGAAGGCATGCTTGAGTTAAAGATCTGTCCAATCAAAGTCTCATCTTGCAACTTTCTCATAATGTGAACATAATGGGACAGCTTGCACTGAAGTTGCCTATTAAACACAAAAAGTTGCACGGTTGTTGCACAGTTGGTAGGGATGAAGGAGAGGGTCTTTTCAGTTGTGCCCCCCAGCTCTGGAATTCCCTCCCCAGGGAGATTAGGCAAGCTTTTACGCTCTCAACTTTTCAGAAGGAATAGGAAACCTGGCTGTTTAAACAAAGCTTTGACAATGGTTAATGCAATATCTAATGACCAGAGGATTTAAATGGGACTAAGTTTTAATTGGAAGTTCGCTTTTAACCAGATCTGTGGCTAGGACGTTTTAATGGGTTTATATAACATCACCACTTTTTATTTTCATTTATGAATGTTGTTGTTGTGCCAATTTAATATGTTGTCTCATTTTTATATTCTTTTGTATTGCTTTTCCTGACTTTTGTTGTTTATCTTAATTAATTATTGTTTATGGTTTGCACTGTAATTGTGAAATGGGGTGGGGCACATTGATCATCAGACTGTATGGTGTGATATGTTGGATTTCATTTTAGAATGATAATTATTTCAAAATTTCTAACTTCTATGGTATGCACACTTTATGAAAATCCATATTCTTTTGTTTCTAGTAGTGTGCACATGGCGATCCTACAAATAAGTGGAGAAAGCAACATTGATTAGTAGTGCCCAGATTATTATTATTATTAGTAGTAGTAGTAGTAGTAGTACTCTAGGATGTACTAGAGAGACATCTAGAGCACGTCTCTAGGATGGAGGACCACTGCCTCCCAAAGATACTACACTATGGTGAACTCGCCACAAGTCAGCGCAAGAGAGCCCCCCCCCCCCAAGAGATATAAGGACTCCCTGAAACAACATCTCAGGCCAGATTGATCACTAACAATGGTACACCCTGGCCTCACATCGGGAGGCATGGAGACGCACTATCCACAATGCTGCGGCCTCTTTCGAGAAGACACGCCGAATGGGTCTCGAAGAGAAACGACAACACAGAAAGAACCGCAGCTTGGAAAAAACATCACCCAAGGAGACTTTCTGCTGTGCTTTCTGCAACCAAACTTGCCTATCTCAGATTGGCCTTTTTAGTCATCAACGCGCTTGTAAAAAGTGTGGGATGAGTCCTTCCAAAGAATTTTTGTTCGTGAAGTAATGCCGAGAGTAGTAGTAGTACCCCATGTTTATCTCAGAAACCAAGACCCAAAGAAACTCACAACCTTAAAAAACTTTGCTGGAATAAGGCTCTTCTTCCCTGTAAGATCTCTCCCCATCTCATTCAACAGTTCACAGAAGTGGCCTTAGAGTCACATCATGATTTTGGGACACCTAAAACTTGAGTGCCTTTGTGTCATCGGCAGTCACCAATTCACATTCCCATTCTAGATCATCTTCATTCTTAAGAACCAAGTGCCAAAGGCTGTTATGCTTATTAACAGAACTGGAAACAAAGGGGATATGATTGAATGTGGTTTACTGGAGATTAACAACAACTTGTACTAATCCATCTAGCCGCAATGGTTGTACTGCCTTGCCTCATGTGTTGCCACAACTTGCTGCCTAGTTCAGTAGTATTCCTTTAGCAAACGTAAGCTATGGGTGGCGTAAAGTTACTTGGCAGACACAGCTTGATGGTGTTTTTTTAATCATCAGCATCACTGAAATTTAGCTCCAGTAGAAAAGGCAACCTAGACCTGTGACACATCATGAGGGCTTTCTCGCCAGCTTCTGCAGGAAGCAAACCTCACCTTCAAACATGCCCACGAAATATGCATGTATGAAACCTATGCAGTCAGCAGATGCAAGCATAAATATGCATTTCCACCCACTGTACGATTAATAATGCAACATGCAAGCATAGGTATTAAAGCACCCAATCCTCCTTATGCATCCTCATATATTTTAAGTCAAAGGAAAGGAAGCATGGGCTTGCTTCATTAACTCCGTCTGAATGGCCCTAATGATAACAACAAGGTTGCCATGAACATTGCATGTTCAAAATCTAAATGGACACGTAGACGATGCCTTTCGCCTGTCTCTTTCCTCTTTCTCTCTTTACCTTCCCAACGGCACTATTTCATTTCAGAAGAAAACTTATGAAAATTGTTGAAACATACACTACAAAGCATTTTTCTCCCCCTTACGTTTTTTTTATTGCAGCAGATAGCCCCCGAAAAAGGCAGAGATGTCAAAGGCTTCCAGTCCCCCCTTTGACATTCACGCAGTGCTGAGAGTCAGCTGGGGTCTCAGCTCTGACAAATTTGCATCTCTTTGAATGTGACGCTTGAAAAAAGCCAGAGCTGCTAGATTAAATTTTTTTTTTCCGTCGAGAAAATGAGAAAAGCCTCTATCTCTCCGCCAAGTCTACTGGGAAGATCTTTATTCTGATTCTTGTTAGAATTGTTTATCACCCTGACAGACCAGACTCGGACGAGATAAAGGCGCTGCTCCATCACGGGGCCTGACAGTGGTAGGACATGCAGAGAAATGAAAGGAGCAGGGGAAAATATTATTAATAGATGCCGACTTGATTTGCCTCTATGGCACGTCAAGGAAGGGAGGTGTATGTGTGTCGGGTTGCGGGGAAGGGGGGAGCCGCGGCTTGATTGCAAGCCTATGAAGTTCTGTCCAAAAAAGAAGCTATTTTTCATTAAGTGATAGAAGGGCTTTTTTCATGTTCTTTCCTGAGGAGCTGATAACTTATGCAGTTTATTCTAACCCTGCTGATTTCTGTCAGAGACAGAAAGCTCCTGAAAGATGGCTTCGGCTCATCCTTTTTTCAGGGGGGAAAGGTGGTTGCCGCCTCGGAAGGAATAGCAGAGTGTCCAGGCCTTGCCCTCAACTCCCGCAAAGTCCCCTGGGGTCCCTAGTTAGGGGCAAGGGGTAATTAATACAAGTATCAAGCATATTCTATTGGCCTGTGAATAATAAAAAGTGCATAATTGCATTCGTGTATGTGCACGACTCCATTCAATTCGAGAACTTCCTCAGAAGGTGCATTTCAAAGGTAGATGGGGCCAAAATCATAGTAGGTGGAACCAAGTGAGTAATTTGTTCACATTTTGAAAGTATAAACCAATAAAAAATCCTTTCTTCAAATAAGCCAGTGTTTTTCAACCTTTTTTGAGCCGCGGCACATTTTTTACATTTACAAAATCCTGGGGCACACCACCAACCAAAATGACACAAAATGACACTCTAACACAGTAATACATATAGTTAATATGTTTTTAAATGTATTTATACACTCAGTGTGAAATCTGGACCTGTTTCGATGAACACAACATAGATATCCTGGCAGGAATGGCAGAAAGACACAAACTTCCCACACAGAACTCCCATAACCAAGAGAAAATACTACGATTTTCTACTATTAACACAGTAATACATATAGTTAATATGTTTTTAAATGTATTTATACACTCAGTGTGAAATCTGGGCCTGTTTTGACGAACACAACATATATATGACTTCCTCTCACATATTTGTACATGGCTATCACCTCTTCTCTCAGCCTTCTCTTCTTCAGGCTAAACATGCCCAGCTCTTCAAGCCGCTCCTCATAGAGCTTGTTCTCCAGACCTTTGTGAAATTTCACCCTGAGTGAAACTTGCTTCCAATTAACTATGGATGTCCTGAAGCTGTTATAAACAGTTCCTTGGGGGGGGGGGGGAGGGGAGGCAACTCTCAAAAAATCCAGTAAAATAGTTAAAAAAAACATTTCCAAGTGGAGAGGCTCAATTTCTTTCTTGGAAACCTGTGAGGGGGCTGCTATAAGGGGGAGAGTGCCAATTTCCCACGGCAGACCTGATGATCGCTCACGACACACTAGTGTGCCACAGCACACTGGTTGGGAAACACTGAAATAAGCGACCAAGGCCTGCTAGATGTCTTACTAAAGAATAACCCTATTAACTCCTTATGAAAAACAAATCCACCTTATTTTGCTTCCAATGAGCTTTTCACACCATCTAATTATAACCCTTTGATTCTGCTTTAACTGTCTATGGTATTCTTTGATCTTCAGTTTAGGGAGAAGCGTTTCAAATCCTCTATCAGAGAGTTCCAGTGGATGTCATCCATAGGACATTCTCCATAGGAAGCAGCCATGGCTATTAAAGTAGAATCATAGGGCTATAGTTGTATAGTAAGGAAGGTTTGCAGTGCGTTTGATTAAGGAATCCAATTCTTAACTGTGATTATTCTATCAGAAGCCTTTCATTACTTTTGAATTAATTATATTTTCTCATATCAAACCTGCTCTTGAAAAGAAAGACTGAGATGCAGGACTTTGTCCACAAATTGAAATAACACCCTGTTCACCAAACTGAGATAAATCCATAGCCAGTTTGTATCTCATTATTGGTATAATTTATTTATTTATTTATTTATTTATTATTCGATCCTGCAGGCTCAGGGCGGATTACATACAATAAAAACATGCTGCGCATACAACCAGCAGCCGTACAATAAACATAAAACCTAAAAACATATAATGGGTTTCAATAGTCAATAAATGAATAAAATAGGGGGAAAGGATCTATGATTTCTCTAGGTTCCCTTCTACTATCTCCCACATTGTTGCTCAGAGAAAGGAAAGAACTCTGTCTACTGTCTAGAGCAGTGTTTTTCAACCATTTTTGAGCCGCGGCATATTTTTTACATTTACAAAATCCTGGGGCACACCACCAACCAAAATGACACAAAATGACACTCTAACACAGTAATACATATAGTTAATATGTTTTAAAATGTATTTATACACTCAGTGTGAAACCTGGACCTGTTTCGATGAACACAACATAGATATCCTGGCAGAAATGGCAGAAAGACACAAACTTCTCACACAGAACTCCCATAACCAAGAGAAAATACTGTAAGAGTTTGGTGGGCATTGACCTTGGGTTTTGGAGTTGTAGTTCACCTATATCCAGAGAGCACTGTGGACTGAAACAATGTTGGATCAGGACCAAACTTGGCATGAATACTCAATATGTCCAAATGTGAACACAGATGGAGTTTGGGGAAAATAGACCTTGACATTAGGGAGTTACGGTTTCTGGGATTTATAGTTAAGAGCAAAGCAAGGCAAAGCGAGCAGAGTGAGGCTGGGAAGAAGGGAGCCCAAGTGGAGAAGAAAAAGTGTTCGGCAGGAGGGGGAAGAAAGGGTTCTAATTTCCCACGGCACACCTAATAAATCGCTCACGGCACACTAGTGTTCTACGGCACACTGGTTGGGAAACACTGGTCTAGAGATCACCTCTGTGTACACAGAGAGAAAAAAGAGGGAAATTCTTGTTTTAGGTGCCTATGTGGCTTGATTACTTAAACATCTCACCCAGAATCCTACATGACCTTCCATGAACAAAAGAAACAGACTGAAAATTTGTCTTATTTTTAAAATCTTTATGCCATAGCACAATATCAGTACTACACATCACATTGCACTATAACATTATATCACAATATCATTAGTAGTATTATATTGTATCAATGTATATACAATATATTATACCAAACTCATAATATATTTATAACTATTTTATGCTACATTACATTATTATATTATATATTGACATTATAATATAACATTACATTATATTATTATAATAAAGTAATACATTACATTACAATTATTATACTATACATAAGACAATATATTGACATTATAATATATTATATTACATTATAATGTAATATAACATTATATTATAATATAAAATAATAAATAAAGTTATTGATTTAAACAAAATAAAATTACTTATTTAAATAAATAAATAATTTTTATAGAATGTTTCTAGACTATTATAGACAATGTTTCTGGACAAATTATTACAGATTTACTCTAAGCCAAGTGGCTCTTGAGAAACAACTGCATTGAAAAAAATAATGCCTGGCTATATATATATATATATATATATATATATATATATATAGGAGGGCCCGTCATCGAACGACTGCCATAGACAGAGAAACCATCCAAAGCAGAGACACCAAACTTGGCAACAAAAATAGGCCTCAGGCAAGGAAGGTTTTTAGCAAAGAAACTCCCCCCCAAAAAACCTAGAAGGCCCCCAAAACAACGATAAAAAACCCCTACATTTCCCAGCATCCTCTGCTTCCGCCAGCGAATCCCATTGGCCAACATCGGGCCACACAAAATGCTAGGAGGTTGAGTTCCCATAGTAACCGTGGGCGGAGCCAGCCAAGGCTAGGTTAGAATGCTGAGTGAATTGAATTTAGTCAGTTGGTGTTTGTGGGTTAAACTGTCAAGACCAAGCTCTAGGAGGGAGCAGGTTCTTAGTGGCAGTCGGAGTTTGGAACTGTAGTTCTAATAGATTGTGCTTTACAAACACCACACCCACAACATGACAGCCACACAACTCGCGATGCCTACCTTTACAGACCCACAACACAACAGACACACAACACACACAATGCATACATACCACTGCTAAACAGAAACCTACACAGTACAACCAACTAACACACCCCACCTACACACCGTGCATCCACACTACACTACCACTGTACACTCACAACAACAAACTACACACTCAACACCACAAACTCTTCTCGAAGCACCATCCCACCCACACACCACCAATCCTCCACTTTACAAACACCACACCCACAACATGACAGCCACACAACTCGCGATGCCTACCTCTACAGACCCACAACACAACTCACACACAACACACACAACACATACATACCACTGCTAAACAGAAACCTACACAGTACAACCAACTAACACACCCCACCTACACACCATACATCCACACCACACTACCACTGTACACCCACAACAACAAACTACACACTCAACACCACAAACTCTTCTCCAAGCACTATCCCACCCACACACCACCAATCCTCCACTTTACAAACACCACACCCACAACATGACAGCCACACAACTCGCAATGCCTACCTCTACAGACCCAAAACACAACAGACACACAACACACACAATGCATACATACCACTGCTAAACAGAAACCTACACATTACAACCAACACACCCCACCTACACACCGTACATCAACACCACACTACCACTGTACACTCACAACAACAAACTACACACTCAACACCACAAACCCTTCTCCAAGCACCATCCCACCCACACACCACCAATCCATTGTGGGATTGTTGTGGGATTGTGGCTCCTGTATGGAAATGTCCCTAGTCTGGTGAGGCATGAAATTTTTTAACTGGAGTTAAAATGGAATAATAGTACTATGACTCTTGGCTTCTGGCCTAGTTTCTACCTGTGATTGGGTCTGGTGTTCCAAAGTGCAGCAATTAATGGTCCAAAGTCCTCACTTTCAAACTTGAATCACTCCCTTTAAAACTTGGAAAAGCGGCTCCTGCAAAATCACATTTCTCTCTCTTTCAGTTCTCCATCTGAGACACTTACCTGGGTGATGACAGCTATTTTGTAGTAGAGGAGCAAAGAATCTCTGTCCCCTCTTTACTATGCAGATGGCAGGAGACTTAATGCAGACATCCAAGTGCAAAATCCCAGTCTGCAAATCTGTTGCTCTAAAAAAAAAAAGTAGTGGTGATATAAAGGCTATGGTTATTCTTGAGTCACAGATAGTATTTGGATAATCTGCCTAAACTGCTGGCCAGGGATATGCTTGGATGTCAGATATCCTATAGTTTAGGATTCTTATGTGGTTATTATTTGCCTTTGTAATATTGTAATTGAATTTTATTTCTTTGTTTTTTTCACACAGCAAGATAATAAGAGAATAATGGGCTTTTAAAAAGGACTCTTGCTGTATTATTTTCAATAAGCCATCAGAAATGTCTAGATTTTCAGCATAATCCCCCCCCCCAGTATATGTTTTGTCTTTTGTTTTATATTTGGAACCCACCTCAACCCGGGCAGGCCTCGAATTCATGACCTACAGGTCAGAGAGATCTTATGCAGCTGACACTTAGCCAGCAGCGTCACTTCCCCGTGCTGATTACATAAGAGATGGAGGTCACTCACCACATGTTGTTAAACTACAACTCTTATAGCTCATGGTTAGCAAATCTGGGAGTTGCAGTCCATCACCATCCAAAGAGATGCATGATTACAACCCTTTTTCTAGATAGTTATGCAGTTAAAAACATTAAAAAAGTTAAAATCCTGATGAAATAAATATATAAAACAAAGCATTGCATCCTGATGCAGGTGCCATCAGCCTGATACCCTCCAATGATTTTGGAAATCAGTTCTTACCCTACATAAATGATTAGATATCTTACGATTTGTAGTATGAAATAGATTTTAAAAAAACACTAGGTTGAAGAAAACTATCCTTAAAATGTAACTAAAGTTCTTTGGGAAGTATGTAAATAAACTTAAATATTCTTATATTGCGTATAACTTTCATAGCAACCCCTGGGAGCTGTCATTTGGTGAGAGCTTGATAGTTAGCTAGATGGAAGATCCGAGAATTCATTAAAAAGGTGAATTAATCAAAGCAGTTTACATCTGTTGTATAAAAAAGTTTTAGAATGGACTTAAAGCAGACAGTCTATGTAAACACAATTCTTAAAATACAAAACCAGTGAAATCATAAACAGGGGTTCATTTTTATACACCTGAAGCCAGTCTTCAGGTGTATAAAACTACCCCTGCCAACAATCGACTGATCGCAATTGTTAATTCTGTTAGCATTGTTTGTGAAACCAGTCTGCGATAAAGACTCTTAGACGCTTCTTCTTTCCTTCTTTAAGTTCCTGAAATATTTCAATATTTGTTTTTTTCTTTCTTTCTTTCAAGGAACAACAGAGGGTTAATACTATTGTAGGTTAATGCGACTTTGAGGCTCAGACCTGAGTTATGCATCCCTGAAGGCCTCAATTTACATATTTTTAGAAAGTGGATATACTTGGCAAGCTTCCTTTTCATTCAGCTCTAGTTTTGGCACGTGCCGAAATGCAGAGGGCATCGAACAGCAATTTAACCTCAGAAAACAAATTGTGTTTGGTACCACTGGTGTCATTTTAAAGCTCATTAATTTTAATCTGTGTACCTTAGCAGGCCCAATAGAAAATGCCACCAAAAATAGCATCATTATTGTTGTTGTATTCCTTTAAATTAACGCATATTCATTTTTTCCAGAGAACTAAGAGAATAAATATTTTTGAGTGTTTCCTTATTGCTTAAACTTAACTTTTTAAAGTAATTTGTCTGAGTGACAACAGTACAACCTCCTTATCCTTGAGTGACACACTTCAAGACTCTCTGTGAATACCTGAAACCATGGGTAATAGTGAATCTTATATTTTGGCCATACTCCCTTGCAATAATAGCAGTCCTGCATTCGGGACATTCTCTGTCAGTATTGTCCAACAGTGTCCAAACATTCCATGTTCCAACAGCTGCCAGCAGGGGCGGTCCTACAAGATAGGCCAAGTAGGCGGCCGCCTAGGGCGCCATCTGGGAAGGGGGCGCCATCCTGGCCCTGCCAATGTTCCTCAGACAGTGCCGCAGCTGCCTGCTTTTTGACCCCGGCCTTGTGCGCTCCGACGCAGCTTCTGGGCACGCGCGGAGGCTTTCACGCAGGCGCAGTTGCTCCGGAGCACAGGAGCAACTGCACATGCGCGAAAACCTCCACGCATGCCCAGTAGCTCCCTTGCGCAGAAGCCTGTAAGCAAAGCACTCCCTATCGGGCAGGCAGGGAGTGCTTCCCCTCTCCCTGCGTCTCCACCGCGCGTGCGCGTTTGCGGGGAAGGAGAAAAGAATCAGTGAAGGAAGTGTAAGTGAAGGAATGAAGGAAGGGCTTTCCTCCTCCTCCTCTGTGACCTCTTCTCTCCCTCCTTCCTTTCTTCGGCTCTCTTTCTGTCTAGACCTGAGGGGCCTGAGGCAATGAGGAGTTGTGGGAGTTGGAGTCCAAAACACCTAGAGGGAGGGAGGGAGGGCCCAAGTTTGCCCAGGCGGTGCTGCCTGTATTCGACCTCATTTGAACATTTTGGCTGTTTTTCTATTTACATTTACATTGGGATCCTAATTTTGGACTTATGGGAGACTCCTATGGATTATGAGTCGGGTGGTAGGAAATAAATTCTGATTTTGATGCATTTCCGTTGCATTTCTTGTTGATTAGCATACAGTTCTGCATAATATTGTCATACAATATAATACAAATACAATATAACAATAGAATGATGATATATTTTATATTACATGTAATATTACAAACAGTCATAGTGGTATTGTACAAAATAGTAATATATAATATTTTATTTTACTTTATTTTGGGTTATTTGAGTTTTATAGGAGTAATGAAAATATTTAGTAGAGGATAATTTTATTTAAATAAATAATGTTATTATTTTATTATAATAATATAATAGAATGTTACATTATATTATCATGTCAATATATTATAATATAATTATATTGTAATGTAGTAAAATATAATTATGATATAATATAGTATGAGTATGGTATAATATATTGTATATACATTGATACAATATAATACTACTAATGGTATTGTGATATTATAATTGTATATTTGATTTACATGGGGGGCGGCAAAATAATGTTTTTTGGGGGGGGCACCAAAATAATGTTCGCCTACCATTTAAAATTACCTTAGACCGCCCCTGGCTGCCAGACTACTCAACTCCTCTGGACCTTGAGGTAGAATGATTGAATCAATATTCGCCACCCATGTGCGAATCTGTGCCTAGGGGCTTCCAGATTTCACAGTCTTGTTCCCGTCACCACTCAATGATTGCCATGACAATTTTGGTTTTGTTTTATTTTCCTTGGAAGATGTCTGTGCGTGCGCTTTTTCATGTGTGGAGGTCAGCGCATGGCCAATCAACACACAGAGTGAGGGTCCCAACCAGTGGCATGATTAACACGACAATGGTGGCTTCCCATCTGTTGCAGACTTCTTCCACCTTCACAGCTGTTGTAACATGTACCATATTATCTTCTGCCTGCTCCACCATTGAGGTCTTCATATCTTCAGATTGTGTTTGGTCTGGATCCTCCTCTGTGGCACTTCCTGGGAGTACAAGATGCCAGTGGTTACACCTGCAGGGTCATTGGAACATGGAAGCTCCCTCACCACGACAAAAGGATTGTAAAGGGGTAAGTCTATTTATTTTACGTTAAAAAGAGATATAAATTACCATTCCTTACTCCTCAGTCCCAAAACAGTAATAGTGAAAAGAATCAATACTGTCCATCTCGGCTCCTCCCTCCACGATGATGTCATTGTTATGTTTACAAGCGAGAAAGGGGGAATTCCCATCACATGGTAAATTAGGCATTTTGACACATCTCTATGCTGGGAATTCAAAAATAAGTTGATTGCCAATTGACTTAGGAAGTGTAGGAAAAAACACATTTTAGAAATGATAAAATACTTGGAATCCACTGTACGAGCTTGAGTCATGTGATGGGCTCTGTTGGTTGCCATTTCTTAAATGTGTAGAAGTGCTGATTTTATTGCATGTGATGAAGTGGGCCCTTGATATCTACACGGTTTGGTTCCAGGACACCCTGTAGATGCTCAAGGTTCAGTATATCACATAGTAAAATTTATTTTATTTTTTATTTTATTATTTGCATTTATAGACCACCACTCTCTAAGTCTCTGAGTGGTTTACAACACAATAAAAACAATACACAAAGAACAGTATAAACTAGATCAAAAAATTTAACCGAGATCGAATGCTTGCCTAAATAAATATGTCTTACAAGCTCTACGGAAAGATTGTAAATCTCGTAGGGTATGAATTTCAACAGGCAAAGCATTCCACAGAGATGGAGCCACAATCGTGAAGGCCCTGCACCTAGTCGGCATCAAGCGGTAGGTCTTAAAACTGGGGATTTCCAACAAATCCTGGTCTTCTGAATTTAGTGATCTCTGGGGTTGGTAGGGGGTAAGGCGGTCTCTCAGGTACACCGGTCCTGGACCATATAAGGCCTTGAAGGTAATTACCATCACCTTGAAGGTGATCCAGTGCTCAATCGGCAGCCAGTGCAATTGCTGCAGAATTGGTGTTACTAATTCTGCACCAGCCTGAGTTTCTGGACCACCGACACGGGTAGGGCCATGTAGAGGGCGTTACAGTAATCTAGCCTTGAAATGACCGTGGCTTGGATCACCGTAGCCAGGTCCCTCCTCGACAGATAGGGGGCCAATAGCCTAGCCTGTCACAGATGAAAGCAAGCGACTCTGCTCACAGTGGAGACCTGAGCATCTATTGTCAGCAGAAGGTCCAACAGGACTCTGACTCTTTACCAATGAAGATGGGCACAATGCCACGCAATCCAGGGTAGGCAACTGGACATCCCCACTGCCCGGGCGGCCCAGCCATAGGATCTCTGTCTTCGCTGGATTCACGCTCAACCTGCTGGCACGCAACCATCCAGTAATGGTGTCCTTTATATAAAATAGGAAAATCTAGGTTTGCTTATGGAATTTAAAAATATATGTAGTTTCAAGCTGTGTGTAATGGAATCTCTTGATGTACAAGATGTGGATACAGTATTTGTGTTTGGAATTTGTTTCATACAAATTCAGCTCTCTGCCCAGAATGTTCCAGAATGGTGATGAGAATTTTTTTCTCTCTCTCAGACCCTAGAGAGCTGCTGCCAGTTAGAGAAGACAATACCGGGCTGAGCAGAGAAATGAGTCGACCTGTCTTAGGGCAGCGTCCTATATCAGTCACTTCTCCAATCCCTCCCATTGCACTTTAACATCATAAATGCAGTGCCAGTCACCCAGTCTTCTAACAGCACTACCCATTCTCTGAATTGCAGCTTGTGAGTACAGAGGCTTGATTTAAGATGAGAAATGCAAATTGGCTTCATTTTGTCCTTTGCCACTTTTATGAATATTAAACATACAGATAAAACAATTTGGAACTCTTTTTGGAAAGGATCTTTAAACTCTCAATTTCAACCCAATAAAGGTTTTATTCTGGTGCAGCAAAGAGAAATAAAATTAAAATATATAGGTTGATATTGGCCTAAATGTAAGGAGTGTAATTGGAAATCTGCATTTTGACTGCACTTTGGAGTGGATTTTTACAGGCACATCAAAAACCTCAATGCTGTTAAATATAGAAGGAATGTATTATCAGTCAAAATGGTATAATGGCCAATGCTGTAGGTATCTGTGCCAGTTTTTCTTTTAACCCACGTTGGTTCTCAGCTGCCAAGGGGGCCTGGCAGCAATAACGAACTAATAACAAATTTCGTTATTTATTACGTTTCAGTTTCGAAACTTTTACAAAAAAATTCGGAACACTTTCTATTTCGAAACAACAGCAGCAGCCCCCCCCCAAGTTTAGAAACAATGTTTTATGGATCAACCAGCCCTAGTATCCAGTTATGTTTTTTTTAAATAATGGGGTTTCCTTCTTAGCAAACCAACAGACTAGTGTGTTTTGCATTACACACAATGTTCTCATCACAACTTCACTTAAAGATAACCCACCTTGCTTCTTAGCTGGCAGGGGAAAGTGGAGGCATCGATGCATACACACACCCCGTGCCAAAGGAGAGGAAGGCGTGGGTTAACTTTTAACCCGCGTCAGTTCTCCTCTGGCAGGGAGGTGAGTGTATGCATGCACACACACAGCCCGTGCCAGAGGAGAGGAAGACGTGGGTTAACTTTAAACCTGCGTCTTCCTCTCCCCTGGCAGGGAGGTGTGTGTATGCACGCATACACACAGCCCATGACAGAGGAGACGAAAACATGGATTAACTCTTAATCCACGTCCTCCTCTTCTCTGGCAGCGATGCCAGAGGAGAGGAGGATGTGGATTGTCCCCCTTTATTCCCAAGTAGAGAAGGAGGCGGGGACTCGCCCCCACACTTTCTTCCCTGCTTGAGAATAATGCGCCCGCCTCAGCTCTCAGCTCGCGAGAGGAGAAAGGCAGGTGCTGCTGCCCTCCAGTCTCTTCTCATGTGATGAGAACTGAGGAGGGGAAAAAACGACCTAATAACGTGACCTTTACAAAAAATGTCGACCCCGGGCTCGGTTTTGAAACTTTACTTCCGAATTGGACCCCGAGGGTTGATATAAGGTCAAAATAATTACAAATACGAATTATTAATGGCTTTCAAAGTATTTTAATTGGAGATATCCACCCCTACGGGATACATTAATATTTCAGCAAATCTTCGGATGTGCTACCCTCTACTGCCTGAACTGACCACTTCACTGTGTCTGATGGTAGGGCAGGACCTGAGTTTAAAGTAGGATGGGAACTGTATAGAGTCTAGTAGTCTACACTGTAGACTTCCAAATATTGTTGCACTACAACTCCCAGCATTCCATGTCACTAGCTATGCTGACTACAATTGTTGGGGATGGCAATTCAACATACCTGGAAGCCAACAGATTATGCTATGCATGTTTTAAACTCGTGGTGACATTGCGGCCCAAACCGATATAGACTCTTTGGGTTCTACCGTTTCCCTGAGATGGTTGAGTGGTTTTAAGAAATCCTTCCAATTAACCACTTACTTACAGCAAGGAAGGTTACACCACCTAAGGAAAATTTTCACTAGAGCCAGGTTTGAGCAATTAGATTCAATGGTGAGATATGGGAGGTTCAAGAAAATTCCCTATGAAGAGCGTATCTGTATTTGTGGTGCCCCTGAGATTGAAGATCTAACTCATCTTCTGCTCTATTGCAAAATCTATCAAAAAGAGAGAAAACAACTGCTAGAGATATTTCTCGTGGGAAAAAATCATTGGGACCCTCTAGCAAAAGTCTCACTCCTGCTGGCCGGCTCCAACAAGCTGATAACAGATGCTACTGCTCGTTTTCTCTGTAAAGCCATGAAACTAAGATCTGATTACATAGATGCAATTGGAATAAATTGTGTTGGAGATGAGGACCTGTGAATTGTTACCACCTCCCTTAGAATCCCTCCTGCTGGGGAAAACAGGGGTTTAATTGATGTAATGGTCTAGAATTCTCTTCAGATTGTTTTTAGAATCATTGCAATGTGTCTGTGTTCTGTGTGTATTTGATATGGCTTCTGGCTAATCAATAAAATTGTTGTTGTTGTTGTTGTTGCCTAGACAAATCACACAACTATTCCTCCAAGATGGCTGAGTGAACACACTAAACCACCCTATTCATTGCATTCCCCCTCCTCTTTTTCAGATAATTTACCACTAAAACAACTGACAAGCACCCTCACGCCCATTTTGAAGATGTATCATTATTTTCAAGTTTAACCTTTATGGATTTGATTATTTGTGGATTTGATTAATATGTTCCCTCTAGAAATATTTAGGTCCTCCAGCATGAGTTGCACTGGAGGACCTAAAGATTCCTAGAGAGGTATTCTTGCTAATAAGAAAAGAATGTGGGACTCCTTTATCCTTTTTGTGGGGGTCCTGTGTACCCAAGCCACCTGGCATAAATTGTATGACTGGGGTCAGCTGAAAAGAAAGTAGAACTTGATATTGAGGGGACTTCTGGACTTGAAAGACAGTATGCATAAATTATAAATGAATAGCTTGCAAGGCAGGGAGAGACAAAAAGCAGAAATGTCTTGGCAGGACCAGGGCTTCTTCAAATGGCACTCAGACTTTTTAGTTTCCAACGAAAGTACTTCTTAAGAGTCAGATGAAGAATTCTGGTCTGAGTGTTATTATGGACTCTTGCTGTGACTGAATGTGGAGTTGCTCATTTAATTTAATAGCAGGTTACTTAGCTGAGAAGCCACAGATCTGGGGCCCTTGATCTTGCTTATTTAGGTTTTTATTCAAATAATGACCTGATTTGCATGCTTTTGCACTGTAGTTCATCCCGGAGTTGATTAGCTCAACACACATTCTGCACTGCTGTTGGAGAGCTCAGATCTCTGGGCAATGAATAGCACGAGATAATTTCCCCCAAACCCACCAAATAAAGACATTGGTCATATTGAATTGATTCGGTGAAGTGAGAAAGAAGTACATGGAGATGCAAAGCGAGAGAGGGAGAGAGTTGCTAAATAGAGGGGTCATTCTTTTTCGCAAGGCACAAACAACATCATATAATTGGTTTTCTAAAATAAATTTTGGATAATGGAAGTGATTATAAAGCTAATAATGGATTGAAATAGTATTGCTAACCAATATTTTGAGTCTTCCTCCTTATTTGCTGCTGTTTCTCCTCCTCCTCCAAAACTTGGAGGTGGTGTGGGGATCCAGTGCCCAAAAATGTCTAATCCCAAGCATTTTGGATAAAAGAAATACAATTAATCACTACTAAATTTAAATTTAATACAATTAATCACTACTAAACCCAAAAGCTAAGAACAAATAAGAAGTGTCCACTTATTTCCAAAGGAACAGCTAAAAACTTTCTTAATTTAAGCAATTTCCCACATGTTTCACAAAACTGGATATTGTATCAGCCCAAACATTACACTATGTAGAGGAAAACAGTCAACTTCAAATGACCAAAGTTAGAGAAGAGAGCTGTGTATTATAGAGTGAAACTTTTTCCTACGTAAGTTGGTTATTCGTTTGAATTTTTCTTTGATTATTTCTCCCCTTTTCCACTTTTTGCGCGTGCATTTTTTTGAGTCTTAGCCCAATTAGATTTTTTTTATCTCAAGAAACAAAATGTCATAGTTCTGGTCCCAATAGCTGACAACATGGACCCAATCACATACCCACCTGCACATTGTTGGTCTTAAAGTTTTTCGAAAGCATGCCCACAAAAAGGAGGATTTTTTGTTCCCTTGTGATACACTAGGCCTTTTTACCTGGAAAGTGATATCAACATTACTGTCCAAGAGAAGAAGAAATATATTTCAGGGCCATTTTAT
Organism: Anolis apletophallus; assembly: GCA_030556195.1. Classification (NCBI taxonomy): domain Eukaryota; kingdom Metazoa; phylum Chordata; class Lepidosauria; order Squamata; family Anolidae; genus Anolis; species Anolis apletophallus. The sequence goes on along the minus strand of JARBWK010000002.1, from coordinate 5,322,148 downwards.
TATATGTGCAGGTGAGTAATAAGGCTCTGGAAATGTTACCTATTTAAAACTGATAGAGAAAAGGAAAAAGTGCTCTAGGTAGGAGAAAATTCACAATAATTTCAACTTATTCCCCATCCCTGGCACCAACTATAAGGTGAGAATGTTAAGCATGAAAAAAAGAGCCTGATTTTGAAAAAAAAAATCGAGCGGTGAGTCATTTCGTACATCTGACTTTGTCATCAAGAGACAGAGAAAGACTGCAGAGATTTTGCTTTCAGCTTGACAAAAAGGCTCCCTATAACTCTGCAGCCATGGGAATAATTATGTATGTATGAATACATACATTGCTTTTGAATTTCACATCTTCAGGAGGTGTTGTGTAGGAGGAGACATAAAGCCTGTCATTTTAGGCTTTATTGTCAAGGGTACCATATGCAGTGTCCAGAAACAGAGTCCTTCATCCTCTTATGAAAAGACAGGTTTCAACAGAGTATTAACTCCTCTTTTTTCCTGGCACTTTATACTTATCTACATCTCTCTTAGCAGCCTTTGCATGCACACCAGCCAACTTCCTATATGAATTTTATAATGCTGACAAAGGTGTCATTGTGCTTAACAATGGAGATCAGGCCAGTTTTATGCTGTGGAACAAGTAAAGCAAGGCTACAATGAAATCCGCTCTCTAATGGAATCTGAGGTAACATTGGGTTGTACAGAAGCAGCGTCTAAAACCACGGGGAAACTCACCATATTGCAACAATGATAGTGATGCTAATGGCTACTAGTAGTAGTATTCTTTAACATCAGGCTTTGGTTGGTGGCAACTTAGGTGTGAAATGACCTCCTCACACTGTCTTGCCGGATGTCCATATTAAGATTTTTGTCGCAGCATTTAAAAACATCCAGGCTTTCATCATCATCAACCATCAAGATTTATTATGGTCAATGACCAGCATAAAAAATGTACGAACATCAGGTTGTACAAACATCAGGGTAAACGTACATGTACAAACACATGTACACAAATGTACAAACATCAGCGTACACACAGGCAAAGTTTAAAACCCAATATTAAAAAAGATATTTAAAATGGTATTAAACATTTAAATGGTAAAATGACAATGGTAAAACTGAAGTAAATATTAAAATATTTCTAAGACTGTGACAGCATCTTGCGCCAACAAGCTATTGCTGCTGCACAGAAGCTGGCGACCTTGGGGTGTTGGTCAGACAAGAGATAATCTATATAAAACCTTACAGATCTCCCTGGTAGACTTTCTAAAATTGGATTTATAAAATGTTTACGAAGGTCACGGTAAAAAAGAGCAATACAACAAAACGTGCTCCACAGTTTCCACTGCCCCTGCCTCACAGGGACATAGGCGCTCATTGCATGGTACTTTGTTGTATCTTCCCTCCAGTACAGCAGAAGGGAGTACATTGAATTTAGCCAAAGATAATGCCTTCCTATGTTTAGGGATGGTTAGGTTGCCTAAGTACTCTGCAGGAAGCAGCGCCCTTCTCTTATCTTTGAAGATTGGAAGAGTAGAGAATCTTTGGGAATGTGGCGCAGCTGGCGAAGTGTCAGCTGCATAAGATCTCTCTGACCAGTAGGTCATGAGTTTGAGGCCTACCCGGGTCGAGGTGAGTGCTCGACCTTTAAGTGTAGCCTGCTGTTGACCTTTGCAGCCCAAAAGACAGTTGCATCTGTCAAGTAGGAGATAAAGGTACCACATTAAGTGGGGAGGCAAATTTTGACTGAATTATGAGGCCATTAAAGAACTCCAGGAACGCTGAGTAACGCGGAAGGAACAACAAGGGACGCTGGGAACGCTGAGAGATGAGTGCATCAGCTCCCCCTGGTGGCCAGAGTTTGCTTCTATTCGTCTATATGTGTGTATGTGGAAACGGCAGGGATTGTCTGCTAAGTATGTGTACATGTAATCCGCTCTGAGTCCCCTTCAGGGTGAGAAGAGCGGAATATAAATAAAGTGTATTATTATTATTATTATTATTATTATTATTATTATTAGAGGCTGTGTTTAGGTAGTTTTGCAGCTCTGTGTCCCAGATAGGATTTATAATTTTTAGACATTTTGTTGCAGACTCTGGTTATTTTTATTTATTATTTATTTATTATTTATTTATTGGGGCTTCTACGCCGCCGACTCCCGGGGGCTCGCGGCGGCTCACAAAGCCAATGGCACAACACCAAAGGGTTAAAACATCAAACAGTTAAGAATTTTGGGGCTACTGCTTCTTTGATTGCAGCAAAATTGTCTGAATTATAGGTGCTCTAACCCTAAATAATTGAACATGTTGGGTGGAGGTGATGGGAGTTGTAGCCTAAGGGTGCTTCCAGACATACATTAAACCCGCTTCAGAACGGGTTTAAGAAACTTGCTTTGAAGTGGGTTAAAGTTCTCACAAACCGAGGTGAAAAAATGGGCTTTCCTGTGGGTTGTTCACATTGTAGTACGGTAACTATTGCGCTGCAATGGGGTGACCCCAAACTGCCCCCCAAAAGCCTTAAAATAAATAAAACCTTATTGGGCAGCCATTAGGATTCTCTGGAGCTTTCGGGAACATACTACTGATGCACAAGGAGGTGGGAGCAACAAGAGAAATTGCCCTTCCCCCTCACGTCCTTACACATCATTGGTATGTTCCAGGAAGCTCCAGAGAAGCTTAATGGTGGCCTGGTAGGATTTTCTTTATTTTTAAGGCGTTGGGGGAGGGGGAGGTTTGGGAAGGAGAGGGGTCACCATTCTGCATCTTTGGACTCCAGGAGCCCAAAAGGTGCGAGATGGGTGTGGGCACTGACTCCATGGAATACCTCGGGGTCAGTTCCCACAGGGCCCATAGCCCATTAGAACTGGTCCTTGCAGGAAGGCCTGGATCTAATGGGCTATCTAATTGATTTGAGATAAAGTATAATTTTCCAGTTTTGTCTCAAATTAATTAGTTGGTTTTTTTTCATTTTGACACCTCTGGTAAAAGCGTGAGAGCTCATGCATTTTAGTCCCTGTCTGGATGGGCCCCAAGACATTCAGAGGGCTCAAATGACTTTATAACATCAACCTGTTATTATGCAACAGTCATTTTTGTGTATATGATGGATACATAATGAATTAAGTACCATTGATATTGCACCTCTTTTCAGTAGTGCAATTGCTCCCAGAATCCCCCTAACCAGCATAGCCAGAATCCTATTCAGATGTAAGCTCCACTTAACTCATACTGAACAATGAAATAAATAATTAGTAAATCAAATTATTTTAATTGACTGATTGTTTAGTATTTAATTTTCAGTTATAAGTTATCGGAAGCACAATATCAGGCCTAATAAAATGGTTTATGTGACAATCTCAAGCGCCGCTGTTTGCCTTCCTTGTCTTCTTTGAAAGGGATCCTTTGCCTCGCTTACCTCATTCCCATCCTCGCATTATATAACATCTCTTATCGCAACAATCTAATTATTATTCATCTCTGGCCTCTTTCATCATTGTATGTCATTATGAATCATTTACAGATTATAACATTATTACCCACTTCTATTCCCTTATTCAGCAGCTTCCCTGCCAACTTATATTATTAACATGGGTCACTCATTTATTTCCTACCACTTTTTCTTTTCCAGTAAGACAGGGAGGCTTGCACTGTGTGATTCAACATATGCTGAAGAAGCAAAAGGTGTAGACCAATAAATTTTGATGCCTGGGGAGAGAGAGGGAAATCTCTTCCATGCCATCTTCAGGAACTGATTGAGCTCATAGCTGGACCTTGGGTCAAATAGAATAATAGAATAAGACCTTCCATTACATATGCAGGATCTTGGCCATTTTAAGGGTACAATGCCAATTGTGTGGCACACACAAATCTTGTCTTTCAATGAGAAGGAACCAATAACATGCTTTTCTCTAAAGAGCATTTCCTTGGGTCTCTTAGTAGCTGTTAATGCTTGCTGCAAGATGGTGTGAAATTCAGTGTTTTAAGATGCCATTGTCATGTTTCCTCCTTGATGTGAGCTTTTTGATGTTTGATTTCTTAGATTTTATTATTTGTAAGTCACTTTGAAGTTATCTTATAAAACATGGCTTAATATTCTAGCTACTACTTATACCACTCTGCCCAGGTCTATTCCTAATACTATGTGAGCATTTCTTATCTGGAATTCCAAAATCTGAAATTGTCCAAAAATCAAAAATGTCCACATGGATTGATGAGATAGTGGCCCCTTTTCTTTCTGATGATTCAATGTACACACATTTTGGGTGTACAAAATTGTTAAAATATTGTGTATAAAATTATTTTTAGGCTATACGTAATGTAGAAATGAAAGATAAATCAATTTCATGTTTTGACTTGGGTCTCATCTCCAAGATATCTTATTGTGTATGTAATTGCAAATAGAGTAATTCCAAAACCTCAAAAAAATCCAAAACACTTCTGGTCCCAAGTGTTCCAGATCAAGGATACTCAGTCTGTATTCTATACTCTGTTTATCTCTCCTATAATGTATTTCATTTATATGCTGCTTAGGTGGCTTCTTGAAACAGTCAATTAAAAATATTTACAAGCAAGGATGGAGCCAGTATAGCCTACCTTGGTTTCTCTTCAGATCGTACCTTGGAAAGACATTGCAGATTGTGGGAGCAGCCACTGTGAAGACTCTCTTTCATGCTCAAACCTAACCAACCTGCGATGATAGTGAGATCGACAGAAAGCCTATGGATTCCTATTTTGCAAGACCCTTCCCCTTTACCCAGTGGAGGTTTGAATGTTTTGGTTAGTTTGGGCTAGAATCTTGGCTTTTCTTCGCAAACGAAGATTGAGGAAGGACTCATCCCACGCTTTCTACAAGTGCAGGCTTTTTTTCGGAAGTTGGATGTGTCCTTCAAGCCTATGCAATGGATTTTTCTGTTGGTGCAGTGTGCACAGAACTGGTCTCACCCTTTAAACCAAAAGCAAGCTTAAACGGTGGCAGTGAGGTCCTCAGGTCATAGGTTTGATTTGAGTTACCTTCTCTTACAGGATTAGATGAGCACCATCTGCCCGAGTTTGAATTTAGTTTTCCTTTGCTTGGGATGGTTGCAAAATGGCTAGAGAGCCCATCCTGCCCATTGACACTCTTTGTCAGACCCTTCGATTGTGACCTGCCTGGCATGGGAGGCCCTACCGGTGACTATTATGCCACCGCCAGCATAGGTCACAACTTCATTAGGATACGCAAGCCTCTCCCCCACAACAAGGGGGTGCCACTGGAGAGGAATAATCCCATGGAATCAGTTGTTGGATGAAAAGACATGCCAGAAATTCCAGCTGTTCCAAAAGGTCCATTCTAGTGAAAACAAGTAATAACATTTTGGCCAAAGTGTTATCATGGATTTAGATTTAGAACATATCCCAGGGAGCACACTTCCAGAATTTTATTTAGAGAACCAGACCATCTGGGCTTCTTCTTGCCCATCTTCTTCCCTTCTCATTTGGGAAATTTCACCCAAATGCTTTTATTTGTCTTACTGTAGACTTCAACCAATAGAGTTCTTTAGATTTCCATCCAGTGGATATCTCTAGCCTCTTTCTAATAGGGTGATAAAGTATGTGAGATTACAGTTATTTCCTACACTGGTGCTCTTCGTTTTAGCCACTGACTCACTTCCTGCTGCACATATCTGCTAAGTTGTCTATACTCACTGCTTCTCTATCTACTCCCTGAATTATACCAGCAACTCAACGTTTCAGCTGGTATCTTTCAGACCAACAAAAGCGGTATAGTAAAGAATGGCAAAAAGAAATCTAGTTATCTAAACTCTTACATTAACAGCACTTGGGAATCTGGAAGAAATATTCCTGAGAGTATGTGCCTGTGTGAATTGATACATGTATATACATCTCTGCATGCAAACACATTATGCATAGAGATGTATAGAAGTTTGAGTAGACTGACAGTATGATAATCGATGTGAAGTCTACAGTCATAACAGGAAGTCGTGCTATTTCTGCAGATAGACTTTGTTTTAAAAGACAGTGTGCATATCATTGACCTACATTCCATCTTCACTTGCATCCTCAGTACTACACCTGCCAAAACCTTCCTGCCAAGAGATATAGTAGATATAAAGGCAGTGTATGTTGTTGCAACATCCTATTAAACATTCTTTAGACCTGAAAACACATTTTGTCACTCAGTCCCAATTCCCACTAACTTGTCAATGCATTATAATCCTGTAAATAGGTCATTCTACAGTGGGGGCCTTAAGTTGTTATGCCAATGCCAACATTCTTTAGATTTGACTGCTATATATAAGGGCAGACGATGACCAAACTCCTGTCTATGTCTTACTTGGTCTTATGTAATTCCTCTAATGGAAGATAGTGAGTCTTTTTGTCTACTGGAGAATGTCATACTCAGTTCAAGAAGTAGAATTGTAACGCCCTGCCCAGTGTGCTCAAGCACAGGTTCCTGTTGGTCGGGGGAGGGGGTGCATCTTCCTGCATATAGTGTGTGTGTGTGTGTGTGTGTATATACACACACACACACACTAGCTGTACCCGGCCACGCTTTGCTGTGGCAGAGAACAGCAACATCCCTTCCTACCTTTTGGTCTTGCTCTCCCCCTGTCTTCCTTATCCTTCAGCTCACTCCTTCTCTCTTTGCTCCTTGTATATGAACTATAAATCCCAGTAACTACAACTCTCAGATGTCAAGGTTTTTCCCCCCAAACTCCACTGGTGTTTACATTTGGGCATAACTCCACCAGTGTTCACAGGTGGGCATATGGAGTATTGATGGCAATGTTGGTTCCAATATATCATTGATTGCACAGTGTTCTCTGGATGTGGTTGAACTACAACTCCAGAAGTCAAGGACAATATACCCACCAAACCCTTCTTTTTTCCTATGGGTCATGGGAGTTCTGTGTGCTAAGTTTGGTTCAAATCCATTGTTGGGGGGTTCAGAGGAGTTGGGAGGGAAGGAGGGCCGAAGTTGGCCCAGGCGTGCTGTAGGTCTTCCTTCTCCCCTATGTAGGCATGGAAGGGTTCCTTGGCAGTATGGGAGGAAAGGACAGGAAGGAGGGGAGGGAGGGAGGGAGGGAGAGGAAGAAGTGAATGCACAGTGCATCTGTAGTGCAGGGGATCCTGGGAATTGTAGTTTCCCAGATGTTTTGGCTTTTTGGAGTGTTTTATTTTTATTGTTCGTGTGGTTTTTGAAGGCTAAATACACCTTGTGTTATTTCCAATGGGTCTGGGGAGTTCTGTGTGCTAATTGTGGTTGAAATCCATTTTTGGGGGAGTTCAGAGGAGTTGGGAGTCCCAAACTCCTGGAGGGAAGGAGGGCCGAAGTTGGCCCAGGCGTGCTCTTGGTCTTCCTTCTCCTCCCTCTCCTTGGCAGCATGGGGAGGGAGGAAAGGACAGGAAGGAGGGGCAGAAGTGAACTGTGCTCACCCCTTTGTGTCTCCTTCCTTCCTTCCCTTGTTGTGGTGCTCGGCGGCGAGGAGGTGGGGAGGAGGGAAGGGTGCCTGCCTGTCGTTCCTCCTCTCCTCTCTCCCTCTCTTCTCCCTTTCTTCCTCATTCTTCAGCTCTTTCCCTCTGTCCTCCCTTCCTTTCCTTTTTTGTATCACTCCTCCCTCCTTCCCCCCTGAGAGAGAGAGAGGGAGAGGGAAAGAGAGAGGGAAGCAGGCGAGGGCGGTATGGAGTCAGGGCGGTTTTGGCGGCCCCGCGGAGAGAGAGAGAGGTGAGTGGGAAGCAGGCCTGGGCCTTCCTTTCTGCCTTTCCTTGCCTGAGGGGAGGCCGTTCGAGGCCTTCTCTCGTGGGGAGCCTGCTTCTCTGGCATTCGGAGCAGGAGCGAGGAAAGAGAGGCGGAGGGGGAAGGAGCTGAGGCACAGGGTGCGCGCAGCTCTTCAGTGGCCTTTGAAGTGGAGGGGAGGAGGCTTTGGGGAGGAGGAGAAGCAGTTGCAGAAGGAAGCGAGGAAGGCCGGCCTGGATCCCCCGCCCCCTCCGCATTCTCCTTGTCGGCTCGGCTCCTCCGCTCCCTCCCTGCTCTACTTCAAGCCTCTAGAGCATGCGCAGAAGAGGCCGAATGTCCGGTCGCCGGGCCGCTGCGCTCTGGCTGCCGTGTGCGGACGTTCCATATGTTCCGTTGGCCGTTTTTGGGGGGGTTGTGTTTGGGGGTGTTGGGAGGTATGTAGGTCGGGTTTTTTTGGCTGTAAACATACCTCGTGGTATGTTTAAATGTTTTGCCAATTTCAGTGCTTCTGCAGCATATAGTTTTGTTGTCTATGTGCCGAGTTGCACGACGTGAAGAAATATATATATATAGAGATATCTATCTATCTATCTATCTATCTTATGAAGTGCATTCTGTTTTGGAGCAATTCCGGACATAATGATAGAGTTGATAGTGTATTTATTTATTTCTTCAGTTTCTATACCACCACTCCCGCGGGCTCAGGGTAGGCATAAAATTAGGCATAAAACAATACATAATACCCTATAAAACAGTGCAGATTAAAATTCCAATATCACTCCAAAGCTTGCCTGAACAGATGGGTCTTACAGGCTCTGCGGAAGGTAGCAGGAAGTGTAGGCCTACTTGGCCCACCTCCTTCAGAGCTTAAGTAAAGGGTCTCATAACTTAACTAACAGAGGGTCTCATTTGTCCTAAATCAGGAGCTGTCTCTGCCCAACTCACTGGGGATGGAAGTTGCAGCAGCAGGCACACCTTCCGCTTGCCATCTTCTGCAGGGCTCCTCTCTCTCAAGGAGTCTTGTTCTGTGCATGCCCTTGGCACATTCCCTGCTGGCCAGTCAACCAGGGACAGGCCTCACCCTGCACTCTGATTGGCTGAAGCAGGCAGACCAGCAAGCATCCAGTTCTCTCAGCTCAGTTGCCTTCAAGACCTCCCCACCCTCTCACCCTCTATTTTGTTGGCTTTGTTACTGTTATTGTATGGTTGTTTCTTTCTTTGTGGCTTCATCACAATTTGGGGGTGGTTGGCATGGACTCTGGACCTGTTTTGTTAGTCCCCCCCCCCCCACACACACCACCTCCCAGTCCTGGGGCAGATTGAACAAGAACCTGCATGGCACCCCTAGTGGCTTCCTTGTCCATTGGTCAGCAACAGGCTATCTGATTTTAATTGATCTAGGACCCTGTATGTTTTATAACCTGGTGCAAACCCTGTTTTCATTTGTAAAACAATAAACAAATAAAAGTTGTGTTCTTTGGCTATCCCAACATCATGTGTGAGATTTTTTTTAGTCCATCAGGGGAGTGCTGGTTGCCCCTGCCCATGCATTTTGCATGTGGATGCACACACGGCAGTCATGTGCATCTAATACATTTTTTCTGCTTGATTAGTTTTGCATTCACTTTGAACATTGCTTGTCAATACAAAATATGCATTGTAAATGTTGTAGGTTTATGGCATGTGAATCCAATGCTCGACCATTATCATGTTAATCCTGCACTTAGGAGAAAATTTTATTTCATAAAACTGCTCGAAGATCTAACTCATTTATTTATTAGTGAGAAAGCAACAAATATGAGTTTTGTGTAGAAGGTTTACAAAATGAGGTCTTTGGGAGATGAACTCATGAAATGTTCTCCAGTGGTCACTCAGAAATGAAATTAGTAAGTGAAGTTAAGCATCTACGAAAGGTGACTTATCCACTACTCCTACACCATCATCCATTCTATGTCTTTATTTGGAGTTTGTTATTTGAGAAACAGTGTGGTGTCATGTTTTGAGTGTTGGATTATGACTCCGGAAACCAGAGTTTGAATCCCCACTTGATCATGGAACCCACTGGATTACTTTGGACAAGTCACAATTTTGGAGCCTTTGAGGCAGGCCTGTGGAAACACACACACACAAACACACACACACACACACCTGTGAAAACACCTTGCGAAGCAATCCATGTTGTAGCTTTGCCTTAGGGTTGCCATAAGTCAGAAATTAGTTGAAGGCACACAATGTTTGTTATTTATTTATTGGTGTAAAACAACTTCCATTTCTGTTGATGTAAAAAGTATATTAAATTCGTTTTTTTAATTTAAAAAAAACACCCAAAAATGTCTTCCTATAAGCATCTATACACAAAAACTTTGGCCACAAAAATGGGAAATGATTTTAACAGTTTGAATACATCAAGTAGTACAGCTGACTTGCTCCGTGGATCTTCATCTGACTCATTGCTAATTTGAAAGAAGAGTCACCTATAGGTTAACAAAAGTACTATTCAAATCCTACTGAGACAAATGGGCTGAACTTCTTTCAGATGAATTAGAAAAAAATCAGTATAAACATGATTTTGGAAGCAAATACTAGTGTCTTCCAGTCTATTTTGTAATATGACTAATATTTACCATTGCTGAATTAAGAGGTTGCCAAGACAGTGTATAAAACAAAATTATCTTTATAAATGGATAATGTTTTACTAGATCCTAAATTATTCCATATAATTGGACCAAAGATCACAAACACTGCACATTTACAAGATAAATTGAAAATTAATGTACAAATAATACAGTAATTACCCAATCTCTATTATTCGAAGAATATACACACCATGGGGTCTATTCCTTCCTTGATGAACAAGTGTGGCTCCCATTAATTTTAATGGGAGTTAAGTGTGTACATCAAGGGGAGAATTAGCTCATGAGTTAAAGTTGACAGTAAGGATTAAGACCTGCACTTGTGGCTTTGATTTGAAAACGGAGCATAACTTTTGATATTTATCACTTTTTAATTGTGCATTTGTAGTTGAAGCAATTTGCAACCCATTGTTATTCCCTATCACTACAAGGCAAAGATAAATTGAATTATATAGCCCAGTTCCTGGACTCCTTGATGTTCTTTCCTGATTAAATTGAATTGTAACAGCAGTATCATAATTAATAATCTATGATGATCAAGTCTGTCGCACTAAAGCCTAGTGGTATCAGATTATAATGAAAAATTATCATTTCAAGGTGGACAGTTTGTCTCCCCCCCCCCTTCCCCAATGGGAGTTGTGGATTGTGCAGTTAATTACAACAATGCACTGGTTGTGCCATTTAACTGTCGAGAGTAGAAAATTTAGCAAAGAAACAATGAAAAATAAGAATAGAATAAAACGAGGACAGTATAAATGTAGTAAGGAATGGACATTAGTGTTTGCCATTTACTCCGGAAGCATCGCATAGTCCAATAAGATCCGAACTGGTTCATTGCCGCTGGATCACCACTCTTGTGTGCATTTACTTTTTTGCTTGTATGCATTTTAGTTGTTTCCATTTCAAAATGTGTGCATTCAAGAGCCAGTGTAGTGTCGCAATTTAAATGTCAAACAAGAAGTCTTGGAGACTAGGGTTCAATTCCATGCTCTGCCATGGAAACATCATACTCTCAACCACAAAGAGGAAAAATGGCAAATCCCCTCAGAATATTGTAAAGGAAACCCCATAATAAGTTCACCATAAATTAGAGATAAATTGAAGGTGCAAGACAACAGCAGGAGTATTAGCAACAACAGTTTGCGGCTCATTTTATTTCTTTGAAAGACCCTACAAGGCGTGAAAGGTGCAAACTCTTGATATGAAATGAGTTTTATCTCTCAATGAGAGTACATCTACATTCTATACCAGGGCTGTCCAACTGGCGGCCCTGGGGCTGTACACAGCCCCCCAGCCCCTTTCCTGCGGCCCCCTCATCTTTTTAATAAAAAATAAAAATAGGAAAATAAATTAAATAATAAAAATTTAAAAAAATTACCCACTTTCGGGTTCTGGAGGAAGTCTCGCGAGACTACGCCAGCCACGTGGGATCTCGCGTTGATAGCGAAATCCCGTGTACCTGGCGTAGTTTCGCGATAGTGAATACAGTTGCCGAAATCTCGGGATTCAGCGGCTATGCCAGGGCGAGGCCGTACAAGGCCAAGGCGAGGCCTGCGAGGAGCTCCGCCTGGGCCTGCTCCAGCTCCTGGCTGCCCTGCTCGGCGCCAGCGAGGGCCCGGCCCTGGTTCCCTTCCTGTCCGAGGCCTCCGCCGCCTTCCGCACCGGCCTCTGGGACCCCTTCCCGCCCACACAGAGGCAGGCCTGCGACGCCATCGCCGCCTCCGCCCGCACCTCCCCAGGTAATGAACCCACAGACTCAGGGGTTGGGAGGGTTCCCCCAGGCAGGAAGCATTAATTATATTTTATTAATGTATTTATATTCCCTCCCTGGAGCCGGGGAGGGGGCGGAGCCGGGGAGGGGGCGGAGCCGGGGGCGGAGGCAGACCCTTTGGCCCCCCAGGTGATCAGTGACCGGAATTCCGGCCACAGGTCTGGTAGAAGTTGGACAGCCCTGTTCTACACCATAGAATTAATACAGTTTGATACCACTTTAACTGCCATGGGTCAATGATATAACATTGTGGAAGTTGAAGTTTTAGTTGTCTCTGCCAAAGAGTGCTGGTGCCTCACCAAACTGCAAATCCCAAGATTCTATAGCATTAAAGTGCTTAATTGAAGTAATGCCAAAATGCAATATTTCTACAGTGTTGGTGCATTTCAGAAATTGTCAAAATGCTACTTTTGTTGAGACCTTCACATTCAATTATAGTCTTTTTCAATACTGATAACAACCTGCATGGCATGGAGACTTAATGAAAAGACCTGAAAATGCTGTCCGGACTTGCACACTGTCATAAACAAGGAAGTTAATTTTTTTTCATTCAACTCACATTTTTCACAAAGTTCACATGGAATGTCAGCTTACCTAATTCATATACCAAGAACTTATGTATACACTAAAATGAAGTTGTGCTTCAAAATAAAGTTGTCATCAAGTCTGTCATTGCTGTGTGTGTGTGTGTGTGTGTGTGTGTGTGTGTGTTAGGCAACCTACACATAAAATGCATATCCAAAGGAATGGACTGTCCAATACCACTATTTGCTAAGAGGAAGGGTTGCATACACCTGTCAAGAAGGACAGAGATAAAAATGTATATATGAGGCAAAACTTGGCATGGGAAATGAATTTTTGTTTGGACTTTTAAGAAACAGAAATTTGCAAATTGGTGCAGAAACAGAATGGAGCAAACTGTATAGTGAAAATGGAATACACTGAGAGTAAGCTAAATTGACAGATTTGACCATCTCTCTATCAAAAACTGAGCTTAGTTTATGGGTTGAGATGGCATGCTTCAGGCAATATGTTTAAGGGGTACAATTATAGGCAGACAAGTAATCAATTATTTAGTTTCATATTTTTCTCACCTGTCTTTATTTTGGGATTTGGGTTGAATTTCCCCCCTGAGACATGTAAATATCTCAAACTGTTTTCTGCCAAGGTTCCTTGCTTTCTAATATAGTCTGGCATGAAGTTAACCTAGTCAACTGGCAAATAAATCTCATTTTGTTCAGGGTCAGGTCTAGTTCAGGTTCTGAGAGGGATTTTCAAATTAGAAAACTCCAAATTAAACATGCCCATTTCTTCCTTTCTCATAATTTAGTCTCTTCTACCTTTTTAATAGCCAAACCATTTTCTGTGCTTAGCCTCTCGAAGTTGAAATCAATGGTATTTATTTCCAAGGAGATGCATTTGATATCAGAATACCAATCCTTCTTCCCTCTGAAATATTAATATAGGTAAAAAATATAGATGATGTGAGCCACTGTAAGCGCAACTTTCAGCGCTCTGTTAGTCTGTTGATCAGGTGACAAGTGTATAGAAGATGAGATTGTTTTGAGTAATATCTGAAGTAGCAGTTGAATGTGGCAGAATATGAAAATGCTGAGAAATATGAACATTTCTGATGGAGTATTTACAAGAGGGAGGAGAAAAATGCAGGAATATCAAAATCAAGGCTTGATGTGCCAATAAAAAAAATCATAAAAAGGCTCCTAATGCAACCACTGTATATTAATCATTCTGAAGAAGACAGTCCAAGATGTACGATAGCTATAGTGGTGACTTTACTTGTATATTCAGTTAAGATACAGTCTCAGGAAGAAGATTGATATTAAATCTTCAGGCAAGCAGGCACATGCGTTAGTAGAGAGTGCCTTGTGTCCTTCCCCTTTAGCTAGGCATGAAATGCAGTTTAAAGACAGCAGAATGGTGTATTCTGGGAATTTGTGCTTCTCGGCTAGGCTCGGGGACTCTTTACTTATTGGTTCCCCAGCCTTCTCCTCAATGAGCATCTTCTAGTTGGAAATTTTCACCTCTTCCTACTGTGTCTGGGATTCTGAATGGGGCCCAGAGACAGTACAATATTATACCTCAGCATGACATAATTTCTACTAAGCTTGGAGGGGCTTCGTGGCTCCACTGACACCACTGACTGAATTTCTTTCTGTTCTGTGACAGTAATCTTAAAATTGTGGTCTGCAGTGCAGTGAGACTTTACTTACTTAGGCGATCCCTCGTTGACTGAGTAACATTGTCTTCCAGGTTCGTTGTACTGGCAAGTGGGTACATAGATGACTGTGGAGCCCTATTCTTGACCTGCATGTTCTCCTGCAGTGAGGGCATCGGTGGGAGGTGGGTCCGGTCAGGGTTGGTTTTACATGCTTTCCACTTGGCACGTTTCTCTCTTTTGCCCTCTATTTGTGCCTCTTCAACTTCTACAGCACTGCTGGTCACAGCTGACCTTCAGCTAGAGCGCTCAAGGGCCAGGGCTTCCTAATTCTCTGTGTCTATGCCACAATTTTTAAGGTTGGCTTTGAACCCATTTTTAAATCTCTTTTCCTGTCCTCCAACATTCTGTTTATTTATTTATTTATTTGAAATTTTTATATCCCGATCTTCTCTACCTCCGTAGAAGGACTCAGACCAGATAACAGCAAGGATTCAATGCTCATAATAAAGTCTAAAACAACATACAACAAACAACAGATTAAAATACATACAGGATAAAATACATATAAGCCAAATCACCAGGATAAAATCATGTCCAACTTAGTCTGCATATGTGGTCAATAACTTAGTCTATTGCAAGTTTCAACCATTATTCTGGGAATGCTTCGTTCCATAGCCAGGATTTCACTAGCTTCCTGAAGGTCAGGAGGGAGGGGGCAGATCTGACCTCAATCGGAAGAGAGTTCCATAGTCATAGTTTTCCCTTCTTGAGTTTGGAGTAGAGCAACTGCTTTGGGAGACTTTGGTCGGACATTTTGACAACATGGCTGGTCCAGCGTAGTTGATGGCGCAGGACCATCGCTTCAATGCTGGTGGTCTTTGGTTCTTCCAGCACACTGACATTTGTCCACCTGTCTTCCTAAGAGATTTGCAGGATTTTTTGGAGGCAACGCTGATGGAATCGTTCCAGGAGTTGCATGTGACATTTGTAGATAGTCCACGTTTTACAGACATATAGCAGGGTTGGGAGGACAATAGCTTTATAAACAAGAACCTTGGTATCCCTACGGATGTCCCGATCCTCAAACACTTTGTGCAGTGAGAACCAGTATGTCTTCACAACTGGACTACAGGTGCTTCTACACCAGTGGCTCTCAACCTGTGGGTTCCCAGGTGTTTTGGCCTACAATTCCCAGAAATCCTATCCAGTTTACCAGCTGTTAGGCATGCTGACTGATATCTGAACGGAGGATGGGCTGGAGATGTCAATGCCTTGGTCCTTTCATTGCTGGCTGCTACTTCCTGGTGGATTTCAGGTGGTGCAATATCAGCTAAGCAGTGGTGTAGGCATCCTGTGATAATGTGGCATGACTCATTAAGAGCCACATCTACTGTTTTAATGTGGTGAAATGTATTCCATACTGGGCATGCATATTCAGCAGCAGAATAGCAAAGCACATGAGCGGATTCTTCCTTGTGTCTGGTTGTGATCCTCAATTTGGGCCAGTCAAGTTTTGTATGAAATTATTTCTACCACCCACTTTTTGCTTGATAGGTAAGCAGTGCTTCTTGTAAGTCAGATCATGGTCCAGAGTAACTCCCAGGTATTTTTGTGTGTTGCAATGCCCCAGTGGGACTCCTTCCTAGGTAATCCTCAGAGCTCAAGTTGCTTGTCTGTTCTTAAGATGAAAAGCACATGTCTGCATTTTAGTTGGATTAGGAATGAACTGGTTTTCCCTATACTAGGCAGTAAGAGCACCAAAAGCTTTGGAGAGCTTCTGGTCAATAATTTCAAAGCTCCCTGTTTCAGCAGTCATGACACGATCATCAGCATAGATGAAACTCTCTGTCCTTTCTGGCAGTGGCTGATCATTTGCGTAAATGTTACTGATGGAGCAAGCACGCTCCCCTGAGGCAGGCCGCTCTTCTTTTTTCACCATCTGCTTCTGCCTCTGAATGGTTGGGTTTCCCATTCTTCAGAAGTTGATACGCTCTCTGATCTGTCTTTATGTTGGCATGGATATTAATTTGTGAGGGATCATTATTCTACTGTCTTAACAGCCTCCATGCCCATATCGACTTATGCTATCCGCTTTATGCACTGTTCTTTCTTGGTCTCAGAGATAGAGGACAAAATGTTCTGCGCTGCCTGAAGTATTTGCTCACTTAATGGGTCTTTATAGTGGACCCTGTAATAGTATTCCAACAAGATAGCTGTATGAGGAGTAATACCCTGAAGATACTCTGCCCTGCAGCCTCTTAGTACAGAAGCCCCTGAGCAGGTTTTTACCATTTTGATAAAGCACTCGTATTTCTCAGGGTCTGGGGTGACTGACATAGACTTGTCATCTAACATATGTGAGAATTTAGACCAATCTGCCTTTCTGAAGTTGAATCTTAATTTAAATTGAACTTCCCGAGCCCTTATAGTTGGAAACAATTGGCATATTATCAGCTGATGCTGTGTGTTTGGTATTGACACTACTCCAGTTATCTCCCCCGAGTTTTTAAACATTCTATATGTTCATGTGGCCCGCCCTGTCGTTTCAGTTTTAGATTCACCTGTGCTGTTGTGTTTTCACAGATGTATTTTATTGTGTTTATTGCTTTTATTGTGTTTATTGTTTTGATGTTTTTGATATTTTGTGATGTATTGTTCGGGCACGGCCCCATGTAAGCCGCTCTGAGTCCCCTCTGGAGAGATCGAAGGGGGGTAGAAATAAAGTTTTATTATTATATTATTATTATTAGTGATCCCACCAATTTAGTGTGTCGCCGTAACAATACTGTCACTCACAAATAGAAGGTCTGGGTTATATCCTTGGTCACAACACACAGAACCCACAAAACGTTATAGAATGAATCAAGTAATATTAGAAATATGCAAAATATCTATATTGTTCATTATATAAGCATTCTCACAAAAGACATACGTTACCCAAATGGGTGCAACATTCAATTCCCACGCAGGGGTGATAAGTCAACAAATGAATAGTTCAAAGAGATAGATCCATAGTTGGCCTCGAAAGGCTGATTAAACTCACAACGGTATTTGTAAAGTTCCAAATTTAACCCCCGATGGGGAACGACAAAAAATAATAACGGCGTCAAATGCCAATAATGCGGATTTCCAAGGCGTCGCAATGTGAATGCTAGGAAAATCAAAATAAATCTTCCTGGTCTCAAGACCCAAGTTGGACACGGAGGAGTGGAATGAAACTCTTCCAAGCGAATGGAAAGGCCGACGGAGTAGCAATACGGGATGGAGAGGCCTTAAAATCCGTTTCACCGTAAAATTCGGTTTTCTCAAGGCGAATCAACAAGAGCGTCTATTATCAAGTAGTAATACATCATGAACCAGGCTTAGTAGCAATCATTAGGGTGATTGAGACCGGGAAGATTTATTTTGATTTTCCTAGCATTCACATTGTGACGCCTTGGAAATCCGCATTATTGGCATTTGACGCCGTTATTAGTTTTTGTCATTCCCCATCAGGGGTTAAATTTGGAACTTTACAAATACTCACCGTTGTGAGTTTAATCAGCCTTTCGAGGCCAACTATGGATTTATCTCTTTGAACTATTCATTTGTTGACTTATCACCCCTGCGTGGGAATTGAATGTTGCACCCATTTGGGTAACGTATGTCTTTTGTGAGAATGCTTATATAATGAACAATATAGATATTTTGCATATTTCTAATATTACTTGATTCATTCTATAACCTTTCGTGGGTTCTGTGTGTTGTGGCTTTGAAGCCCCAGAGCACTGTGATTTACTTATATCCTTGGTGCCATCTCCCATTGTTGTAGGATGGTGGGAGCTTATCATGGCAGCTAAAGTAATATCAAACTGCATTAATTCTACGGTTTATAGGCGCTCTGAGAAAGAGGAGGGATGGATTTGTGAAACAGTTTCCAAACTCTATATGTGTATGTGTATGTGTGACTTAAAGTCATCCCATAAAATTATGATATAAAATCAAGGTTTGGATAGGGTTTTTTATGGCTTTTGGTCATAGTAAATTAGTTATTACAAGCATATTAGGCTTTGATTTTATTCTGTAACTATATGAGCTTCCTCATCCCTTCATCTTCCTGAAAGGTATGTTCAAACCGTCAAATGCACAGAGTTCAGATATCACCAGAAAACTGCATTTGATGATAAAATATTTAATGTACAGTGATAAAAGCACAGACGTGATTACCTAACTCTTTAGCTTAAACATGACCCACTTAAACAAATAGCTTGGGGGGGGGGGGTTAATTCCTGTACAACTTTAGAATCAGCGCATATATTCCCATCAGTTTGATTTGTAGAGGTTTAAATTAATTGCACAATCCCACAAATATGTGTTTAAACAGTTAATGGTGTAGATACATTTAAATAAATCTCAGATAAAGGGACAACATCAGCCATGGGTAAAAAAATCTTAAAGCACAATGGGCCATCGACTCAACTCCATTAAACTTAATTGAAATACTCTGGCAAATTTCAAGGGGAACAGGTATTAGACTCATCTAGAAAATAAGAACAATCAGGTATTCACAATGATGAGAGCTATTAAGGAGCAAAAACCTTCACAAAGATTCTTGGCTCTACGTGATTCATCTTAATGAGAATGGTGCCACATGGCAGAGGAATAGCAGCACATGTACTCACAAATGCATCTCTCCCAGTAGCCTAATTCATCCTGTTCCTATGGACATTCAAATGCATTAGAATGTCATGCCATTTAATATTGATTTCCCCACATTAAACTTTATAAATTGTATATTTTGTTAATACATTGGTGTCTATGGCTGAATGCCTGTTCATATCATATATACCTACCTATAAGTTTTCCTACAGATGTGATTCTACTTTTTTTGATAATCCCCCCTCCACATGAGCCCACTTATTATTATTATTATTGGATTTTCTTCGCGAACGAAGATTCAGAAAGGACTCATCCCACACTTTCTACAAGCACGTTGATGATTCGGTTAGATTAGAGCCTGTAATCCTTTGAGCCTGTGCAATGGAGTCTTTCTTCAAACCAAAGCGTCATCTGCTGGGGCCTCGCAAGCTGGGGCAGTGGCAGCGAGGTCCTCAGGTCGTAGGTTTGGTTCGAGTTTCCTTCTCTTAGATGGTTGACCTTACAGGGTTAAACGAGCACCATCTGCCCGGGTTTGAAATCAGAGTTTTCCTTCTCCTAGGATGGATTCCAAAAGGCTAGAGAGCCCATCCTGCCCTTTGACGCTCTTTGTCAGACCTTTCGGTTGTGACCTGTCTGGCATGGGGGACCCTACTGGTGGCTATTATGCCACCACCAGCATAGCTCACAACTTCAATAGGGTACGCAAGCCTCTCCCCCACAACAAGTGGGCGCCAACGGAGAGGACATGAGCCCACTACTGAGGTACATATTGGAAAAAGGTTTATATATTTGCATTTGGACAGAGCAGATGCATAAGCTTTTGTGTTCAGGTACTTTTTGATAAGAACTTTGTTTTGCAATTTGTGTGCTACGGTATATATCTCACAAATTACAGCGCCAATGAAAATTCTTATCTATCAATCTCTCTCTCCGTATATATTCATATTACTTTAATACACTGCTGAATCGGAGTCTCCTTTGCTGGAGATTTTTAAACAGAAAACAGATGACCATCTTATAGGAGAGCTTGAATTGTATGTTCCTGCATGGCAGGGGGTTGGACTGGGTGTCTTCCAAGTCTCTGATGAATACACACACGCGCGTACAAATATATTACTACAACTGCATTACCTGTCATGATACCATTTTATGGAATTCTAGGATTTGCAATTTAGGAAGGGGCATTTAGAATTCTCATCCGGGAATCACTAGATCACAGATTCTAGGATTCCATATGATGTCAACATCACAGTTGCAGATGAATCAAAGTGATATCATGATGTGTGAATGGTCCCTGTGACATGTTTCTACTACAAATCCTTGCTACCAATATAAACTATTATAGTAATGATCTTATTATAGAGCCAGTATGGTATAGTGGTTTGAGTGTTGCACCATGACTCTGGAAAACTAGGGTTCAAACACCCATTCAGGCCCCTTCTACACTGCCATATAAAATCTAGATTATCTGATTTGATAATCTGGATTATATGGCAGTGTAGACGGGGCCTCTGGCAGTCAAACCCATGGAGTGAGCTTGAGAAAGTCACATTCCCTCAGCCTTCAAAAATAGCTTTAGCAAAGAACAGCATGAATGAATGCCTGGAAGAGGTCCACCCTTGACCAGTTCAAAATGCTGGACGCAGAGGCTGTCGATAGGATTGTAGCTGCAACAAGATCTACCACCTGCTCCCTCAACCCGTGCCCCTCCTGGCTAGTAAAAGCTTGCTTAGAGGGTCTACGCGGCCCTCTGTTGAATATAGTGAATAGCTCCCTTGAGCAAGGAGTATTTCCAGAGGGTTTAAAAGAGGCTGTGGTTTTTCCACTGTTGAAAAAACCGAACTTAGATTGCTCGGTTCCCTCCAGCTATTGCCCGGTTTCGAATTTGCCGTTTCTGGGCAAAGTAATTGAGAGGGCAGCAGTTGAGCAGTTGCAGACTTTCCTAAATGACACAGCCGGACTTGATCCCTTCCAGTCCGGCTTCCGTTTAGGGCATGGGATGGAGAGAGTGCTGGTATCCATCACAGACCTTCGTTGCCAGCTTGATCAGAGCAGGTCAGGGCTGCTTGTGTTATTGGATCTCACAGCAGCATTTGACACTGTCGATTACGATCTTTTAACACACCACCTGGCTGTGGCTGGAGTGAGGGGGTCAGTCTTAAATTGGTTGTCTTCCTTTCTCCACAATCAGAGACAGCGAGTGATGAGGGACGGGATGGCCTCTGGGGAGTCCTTCTTAGTTTGTGGGGTTCCCCAGGGGGCCATTCTTTCCCCACTATTATTTAACATCTACATGCAATCACTTGCTCAGCTGGTACGAAGCTTTGGGCTTGAGTGTCACCAATATGCTGATGACACTCAGCTCATTCTGAGGATGGAGGGCCGGCCTGACTCTGTTCCCGATAATTTCCAGCAGTGCCTTGAGGCCATTACTGGATGGTTGCATACCAGCAGGTTGAGGGTGAAACCGGTGAAGACGGAGATCCTTTGGCTAGGTCCTCCGGGCGATGGGGATGTCAGGTTGCCTACCCTGGATGGTGAGGCATTATGCCCATCATCTTTCATAAAAAGCCTGGGAGTCCTCTTGGACCCTCTGCTAACAATGAAGGCTGAAATCTCCGCTGTGAGCAGAGCAGCATTTTTCCATCTGCATCAGGCTAGGCGTCTGCCTCCTTACCTGTCCCGGAACGATCTGACTACAGTAATCCAGGCTACGGTCATCTCAAGACTAGATTACTGTAACACTCTTCACATTGGCCTGCCTTTGACGGTGATCCGGAAGCTTAAGCTAGTGCAAAATGCAGCAGCACAGCTGCTCGCAGGGGAGCCTGAGAGCTGTCACATAACACCAATTCTCCAGCAATTGCACTGGCTACCGATCGAGCACTGGATCAGTTTCAAAGTGCTAGTTCTAACTTTTAAGGCCTTACATGGTCTGGGGCCAGTGTACTTAAGGGACCGCCTAATCCCTTACAAATCCCAGAGATCACTGTGATCAGAAGATCAAGATCTTTTAGAAATCCCTGGTTTGAAGAACTTCCGCCTGATGGCTACCAAACGAAGGGCGTTTACAATCATTGCCCCTTCGTTATGGAATGCCCTCCCTTCCGAGGCCCGAGCACTTCAGGATCCATTGGCCTTCCGTAGGGCCTGCAAAAACTACCTTTTCCAGCAGGCTTTTAATAATAATTTCTTAGTTATGGTTTTAACTGTTGTGTATTCTTCTTATGTAAACCACCCCAAGCCTTTATTTATTTATTTGTTCAGTCTTATATTCAGCCCTTCCCGGCCGGCTCGGGGCGGTTCACATACATCTTAAAAATGCACAAGAAAACAGTGATACATCATAAAACAGCAAAAATTAAAAGTTGCAAATAATGCAACAACATTATTATAATACAGTAATAGTGAACAATTTCGGTATCCCGGGGCTTCAATCAAAGGCAAGCCTGAACAGCACAGTTTTGCAAGCCCTTCGGCATGGGATAAGCTCCGTCATAGCTCGGACCTTGTCTGGCAATACGTTCCAGAGCATTGGGGCAGCAACTGAAAAGGCTCGTTGCCTTGTGCTGGAGAGCTTTGGGAGTGGCGGTCTAGAAATTGGAGTAATACATAAATAAATAAATAAATAAATAAATAAATTCTACAGTATAGTTGCAACCCTAGAGAAGAGCAACCTGGGTCACATGCAACCAGCAAATCTCAGGTGTTGAAATTTGACAGGCCAATATCCCCTTAGTTCAGCTTCTACTTTTATACTAAGATGTGCATAATTCTGGCATAACTTACTGGGGTAATGGATGTGAAGCACTTTGTATAGCATGGTGCTATACCAATGCTGTAATATTATGACTCACAGTTTAGTATCATGCCGAGAAAGAAGCATTAATAATCCATTCACAACCTTTCAGAAGCCCCACCCCCCCTATGCTTTACAATGAGTGCACCATATTTTTGGTTTCTTCAACTTGCAGTTGCAATCTGTCCTGACATAATTTACACATTTACACATTTTGCAGAGCAAAAGCATGGCCGTGCCGTTTTTTAATTCCTAAAAACATACGCGCGCACAGGAGACTCGGCATACTAGATTAGCAAAGCATATGATCCAGTTTTGCCAATATGATATCAAAGGCACACGTTTGATTTGAATGTGTGTCAAAATGTACCTGCTGCTCGTCATTGGAAAGCAGAAATGTGCTGATGTGTTAGCCTCAACTAAGATGCGTGAGATTTGCAAACACAGAGAATCCTAAGGGGCAGATCATTGGCCATTATTAAACATGCTGTCTACTTTTTTCCTGCTATTTTCTCAAAACTGTTGAACTTCATACTACCCAATACAATCAAATCTTTCTTATATTACTTGGAACTATATTCAGAATTATCTAAAGTGGATGCTATTGTTACAGACTTTGAATCTTTCATCTCAACAAGGATGCCCTCAAAGACTTTTTTTGCAATATTTATCTCATTATTTTAGACAAATAAATATTATTATTAAAATATATTAGCTCCTTTTTCACATTAGGTTTGGGATGAGAGCAAATAATAAAGCTGCCTTGATAAACCTAAGAAATGCTAGATTTTTACCAATACCTTGAGGGACACTGCCTGTGAGGCAATAGATATGCCACCTTGTGTTTCGTTATGGGGATTTAGTACTGCACAAATATATTGCACATTACTTACCATCTTGAACTGACTCAGACACCATCTACTCTGACTATTTAATGCAGTTCAAAGCTAGCTTCACACTCTGGATGCAGGACAACAAACACCCACAAAATTGTGCAAAAGAAAGCTCTTAATGCACATAAGTGCTCTGTGGTGTGTGTAATCACTATCTCTGCTTCAAACCGGTTCCAGGATTTCCTGTGTAATCAGCTGCACTGCTTTCTGTAATACCAGTTTGAAACTGCATTAAATGGTCAGTGTAGATGTGTCCAGAATCTTATTGAATTGGAGAAACTCAGTAGGTCAAGGTCTAGCTAGTATTACAATGGAAGACTAATAAAGATGTTTCCAGGTAAAGCTAGGAAAAATCACCCTCTGAATCCTATGAGAGAGATGGCTGAGTGTCAGGATTTGGCAATATCAGAAGGAACAAGGGAGTTGTTGGGTTGGTTCTGCCATTTGGCTACTATGTCCCATGCTTCATGGCAGAGAAATGGCAACATATTGAGGGATCAGATCTGTTTGTGCCAAGCAGCCATACCACTTCAGATTCAGGGGAAGAATGCAGTTCTGTCATCCTTGTTGACATAAGTTCCAAGTACTAGTATTTGAAATAGAGAAAGGCAGCAAAATGTCTTAGGTTGGACCTGGTCCAGATATCGCTGTTGAGCACAATTCTGTAGACTCCTTGTTTTCCCTGGAATATATTCTTTGTAGTGGGCAGTCGGAATCTTCCCCAACAGCCTTCAATCCCCTTTGGGTTATACTTTGGATTTTGGGATCCCAGAAAGTCCCTTTGGACTTTGGAAAGCCCATTTTCTGCTAATAATTTCCTCGGGGAGCCACACTATACCACTTTGGAGCCCCCTTTGTCTGCTTTGGGTTACATGTTGTACTTTGAAAACTATAAATCTCCTATAATCTGCTAATAATTTCTACCACTGTGGCATGTTTTGTCAGTAGCAGTCTAAAAATGAGGGGAAGGGAATCCCCCAAGTTTTGCCTGTCCCATTTGCAGTTTTTTGTGTGCCTGCCATTAATGAAGCAATTCGGACATTTCAGAAATTTTGGGAAATTCCAACTTTTTGGGAAAAATTTCGGAAATCACTTCGAAATTGAATCGCCAGCGCCCCCTACATCCAAAACGAGTTTTGAACCATTTTTTCCCTTGCTCAAAGAAGCCTAGTGGGCAGGCTAGTGATAAATAAATAATGCAATCAGGTAGGTCTTATTGAGAAAGAGAAAAGCAGGACTCTTCAATTGCACCAAAAGGATGTATTATGTCCATTTTTTTTCTTTACAAGCATTCTTGAATAACCATTCTGAACCCTTCAATCTGCTTTTTCAGGAGATGTCTCATATTCCCAAACTACAGTGCAAACGTCACCTTGGCATAATGAGTTCCAGCTTTCATGGAGTCTACCAGTCTACGAGTGCCCTCCATCCATCATGCCAGGGCCACCATCTTCTATTGTCCATAATGCCCTCTAAATAATGGGGAATGTAAAATGGTGATTAGGTTCCATACTAAAGTACCCAACATTTTGAGGTGGTTGGTTGGTTGCATTACCAAAATTCACTGGTTCCTATTAGTTATATGGGCTCACATGCCTGACTACGGGCACATCCACACAGGCCTTTAAATTGAGAACATTCGCATTCGTAAATGTTCCCAGATCCTCATCTACACACACCCCAGAAAATGTATGCTTTTTGGGGCGGGTGTCTAGATGCACTCCTGGAACCTTCCAGGAGAACACCTGGGCACCCCAACCCCCAAGAACTTACTGACCTCCAATAGCATGGTGCCAGAGCTCCCCTGGCATGTAGAAATGATGCAACAGGAGAAGGTGGGGTCAGGAGCAATTTTCCTCCCCAACCTCCATTAGCATGGTGCGGGAACTCTACTGCATGCCAGGAGAGCTCTAGTACCATGCTAATGGAGGATGGTTAAGTTCTCTTATTTTAAAAAGAGGGTTGGGGGCTTTGGGGGAGAGGGTTGGGGTTCTCATTGTTTTCAGGGCTAAGTTAGCCTGGAAGAATGCAGGACTACTGTCTGGACTGCCCTCTCAAAAGTCCAGAACTTTTGAGGTAGGAGTCCAGACAGTGGAAATAGTGGTGTTGTCCCATGCTTTCAAAGAACCTGTGGAATTCTTTGGAATAAACCCACTAAGAAATTAATTTGTGAAAAACCAGGACTTTCCTGGTTTGTGGCAAATAAATGCAATTTTCTGTGGGACGTCATTTGGATGGCCCACGTTAAAGTGCAGTAACTCATGCTTTAAAGGGACTGTCTGGATGTGCCCTGGAAATATTGATGCTAGACATTGTTTGCCTCTTGGCTTGATCAACTAGCATATAGCCTGTATCAGAAAAGCTTGTATTGTGCAGCCTCTTTCATCTCCTTCCTCTTACTGCCAAGCTCATCAGGTAGAGACAGGATCTCAGTTTCTAAACACTAGTAGAAAATGATGTGACATCCTATCTTGGACTTGCAAATCACAATTGTGGTAAGCAGACAAATTTGTTTGAGTCCCCAAATAAAACTCATAACAGTTAATGGCCTCTGAATCTTCCAACCAATCATTGCTTTATTGAGTTGCCTTTCCAGTCCTGTTATTTCTTTTAAATAGAGATTTAATGTACATGGACTCAGTGGCAATGAAAGGTGATCACTATGACGAAGGATGAATCAATAGAAGACCTTGATGCTCTTGGCTGTGTGTATGGGTCATACAAAAATGAAAGGAAATGTCTTCAAGGTCCTTTCAGGCAATTAGTTTAATGTGATGGGTAATTAAATTCTTATAATATTAAATTTAGATATTTCTCTGTTTTTAAAAGAGAGATTAAAGTGATGTATCAGAAGAACAAATTAGAGCTTTCTGCACTGAGGACATCTTTATTACAGTTTGAGGGGTCTACAAAATTGTAAAAAGAGTTCTAGGGTTTCAAAGGGGCTTTTTAATTATTATTATCTTTAAAATAACTTTTGCTGGTGAATATGACATAATCTAATTAGATTAACAGTTGACATGGCAGTTGGAAAAGACTTCCACTCTCAATGTAGTTGTACAGCAAATCTTAGATAGACACATTATCCAGTTTTGAATGAAATGGTTTCTTCATCTATCTCTGAACTGTTTTCACAAGACCTTCTTAAGTTTTGGTTATTCCAAAATTTTGGAATTCAATTTGTCTCCATTATCATTTTTTCATTCACTTAGAGCTGAATTTCAAACTATCTAGATCTTTATGTACCATTGCATGTGTTCCGCCATTCAAGTATGGTAGGGATAATACTTTTCCCGTAATAATTTTCTGCAGTTTGATATCTTCATGTCAAATAATAAATTTTCTTTAATAAGCAAACTACAGCCAATTATGGTTTTTGTGAGAAAATGCCACCACAAGTTATTCAACTCCACAAAAACAGTGAAGGAGGAATCACGGAATATAGAATAAGCAGATGAAGGACTGCATGGTAATACAGAATTTTGTCAAACTGCATTATTTTACAGCAGTGTTATACCCCCAGTGTTCCAGGCATTTGTGTCTGATGAAATCAGGTGTGGCGTAAATTGGTACCT
This sequence comes from Anolis apletophallus, assembly GCA_030556195.1. NCBI lineage: Eukaryota > Metazoa > Chordata > Lepidosauria > Squamata > Anolidae > Anolis > Anolis apletophallus. The sequence continues at coordinate 5,294,928 of JARBWK010000002.1, read as the reverse complement.
CAACTGCCTTTCTTCCTCCTACTTAACACTTTTTCTTCTCCACTTGGGCTCCCTTCTTCCCAGCCTCACTCTGCTTGCTTTGACTTGCAGGCAGACTGCCGCTACACATAGGGAAGGGGAAGACAATCCCTGCCATTTATGCACAGTACCTCACGTACAGTACCCTACAGTTTTGACATGAACTACAACACAAAACTCAAGGTCAACATCCACCAAACTCTTATAGTATTTTCTCTTGGTTATGGTAGTTCTGTGTGGGAAGTTTGATTCCATTCCATCATTGGTGGAGTTCAGAATGCTCTTTGATTGCAGGTGAACATAACTCAGCTGTTGAGCAAGACCCTTGCTGTGTCTTTCTGCCATTCCTGCAGGATATCTATGTTGTGTTCATCGGCCCAGGTTTCACACTGAGTGTATACATACATTTAAAAACATATTAACTATATGTATTACTGTGTTAGAGTGTCATTTTGTGTCATTTTGGTTGGTGGTGTGCCCCAGGGTTTTGTAAATGTAAAAAATGCACTGCGGCTCAAAAAAGGTTGAAAAACACTGTTTTACAGTATAGAAATACCACCAAAGTCCCAGGATTTGATGTGATGGAACCGTGGGGCTAAAGTGGTATCAACTGCTATAACTGTGTGGCACTAGGCCTGGTTGATCTATGGTTCTAAATGCTTCAAAAGTACTTACAAAACAAAAGTTCTTGTAGTGAACATTTCAGAACTCTATCAAAATTTCATTATTATTTCATTATTGGTGATTTTTAAGACAGAACCAATTAGCAACTGCCATTTATAATGAAATTTTGGAAGTTTTGTTAGAGTTCTGAAATGTTCACTACCAGAACTTTTGTTTTGTAAGTACTTTTGAAGCATTTAGAGCCATGGATCAACCAGGCCTACTGTACTCTAGGTAGGTATAACCACGATATACTCCAGGTAGTTCTCTGTGAAGAACTATTCAGCTCCACAATATGCTCTTCCAAAATGAACAAACTGAACAAACTTACAAAATGGAAGCCTCTAGCGAAGGATAAACAAATAGCACACATTCGTTAAAAAGAGATTATACTTTTGGGAATTAAATGCGGTCTCTTTCATTTCTTTTCTGTTTCCATTTTCCTTTTCCAGATTCCTAGTTGCTGTTCAGAAAGCTCAGAACTGAAACAGTCCATACACTAAGCCACTTTTACAAGAAAAAAGGAACAATATATTGAATATAATTTGCCCTTGCTGTGGATACTTGTAGGTTTATCTGTTGGTTGGCCTGAAAAGAGATTCAGACATACACCTATCTGCATGTTAAAGGAAATGCAATGCCTGGTTGAAAGAAAAAATAAATAAGCATTGTAAAGAATAGAAAATAAAGTGAATGAATGATGTGAATGTTGCTGGAAATGGGTTGGTACAGTTCTTTCCTGTTATGCCACCTCATTTAGTCCTTGAGCTTCTATAGCCATTCAGACTGGTTGTTGATGCTGGCTCATTCAGGTCTCTTCCTGATTAAAACCAGTCTTTTAAAAGACCTCTATATTGAAGTATATAGTTCCGAAGCACTCCTTTCCACTTTGTCTGTAGTACTTCATCAGATTAACATTAAGGTGTGGAATCACCAAGACAATATAAATGAGATCAATAAATAGGGCAATCAATCTCAGCTAGTTTTAAATGTCGACAGAGGTATTTAACCAAATTTAGTGTGGCATCTGACTTTAGTGCTAGTACCAGCACTGAGTGCAGGAAAATGAAAATGAGGCATTCTCTCACAATGTTCCTTTCTTACTATACTAGGCTTCAGATGATGCAGTTCTGTAGTGTTACATTGGCAAGGGTGTGAAGCTATAAAGGAACAGATTTTAAAATGTTTTAAGTAGATGTATTCATAGACTAGGAAAAAGGAGGGAAGCTATTTCTATGCACATAAACATCTACTAATTGGATGTAGAATAAACCCTTTAATTATACAATTTTCTGCACAGAAAAATACATTTTCTGTGCAAGAATAAATATTTAGGCATTGAAACATTTTTCCATATAGAACAAGTGTATGTGTTGGAATTTTTAAGTATGTCATTTCTTAAGTGAATGTAAAGTAAATGTAAGAATCAGACCCAAACATGCTATAAGTAATGACAATCAATGCATCTGGGTTTTGTTTTGTTGTGTCAGGAGTAACTTGAGAAACTGCAAGTCATTTCTGGTGTGAGAGAATTGGCTGTCTACAAGCACGTTGCTCAGGGAGTCACCCAGATGTTTAATGTTTTACCAACCATGTGGAAGGCTTCTCTAATATCCTTGCATGGGGAGCTGTAGCTGACAAAGGGAGCTCAACCCGTACTCCCTGGATTTGAACCACTGGCCTGTAGTCAGCAGTCCTGCCAGCACAAGGCTCCAGTCCACCTTGTTAATCTTTATGTAATTTGCATCCAGGGTGGAATAGTTGTAAAAGTACTAAAGGAGTACAAAGCTTCTATGTTGTTAGAGGGATGGTTTTGGATGTTTGATGTTGGAGGTTGGGAGAGTCCGTGTTGGAGGAGAGTGTTTAAGAGAAAGCTGCAAAGTTCCTGAAGAAGAAGGAGAAAGCTTTTGCAAGCAAGAAGACTTCAACTGCTTGGGAAAGGTTTGAAGAAGAGTTTCTGTATTGTAAATATTCTTTGTATAAAGTCCTTTTTTGCTACAAAGACAATTTGTGTATGTTTACTCCTTAAACCGGTGGAGGAGAGCTTCTGCTGAAAAGGGGTTGTTTCCTGTTGTCGCATATAGAACCTTTTCAATTATAGCTTGACGGTATGCATACCTTGACAAGTGGAGAAGAAGCTAGTTCTACACAGAGTGTTTCTGTCTATCTCGGTTTGTAGCAAACACACACAGGAAAAAAGCATAGGTAGAGTGCATTCACATTATACAATTATAGCAAACCCATCCAGTTCTACTGCTTATTAATAGTCCATGCGAGGAAGAAATAGTTATCACAGTTTGATTTGTACACATTTAAGGACACATGGGGGAAATATCAGTCTTGAAAATGTGCAAAATAATTATGAAACTGGAAAAAATAATAAAGTTCTATTGCAGTGAGTAAAAAAAATATTCTGTTGTTACACAAGATATGAACATTGATAAACAGAACCCTCATTAAATTTTCCACTGTATGTGCCAATTTTAAAGATAAAGGAAATGAAGCTGAGAATCAGTAATTCAAGCAATACTCCCAGACATGGGACAGGATCACTAAGTTTGAGTGCTGATCACAGTGTGTGTGTGACCTTGGTTCTGACCTTTAAGGCGCTTTATGGTCGCGGGCCAGCATATCTCAGAGACCGCCTCTCCCCTCTTCGCCACCAGTGGTCGCCATGACTCCTCCAACTAAACTTACTGTATGTTCCAGGCCCCAGGGAAGTACGCCTCGAGAGCACAAGACATAGGGCCTTCTCCATCTCTGCCCCTGTCGTGTGGAACTCCTTGCGTCCCCACTTGAGGGCCATGCGTGACTTGCGACCCTTTCCTCAAGAACTCAAAACCTGGCTTTTTAGCAGAGCTTTTAATGTTTAATGCAGTCTATTTGGTATTGTATCTTATTTATTTGGTATTTTTAAATGCAATTGTTTTATGTAAATAGCCTGGAGCATTTTATTGGAGGGCGATTAACAAGGGAGAAACTGATGATGGTGGTGGTGGTGGTGGTGGTAGTGGTGGTGGTGGTGGTGTGTGTGTGCGTATTAAAAGCAGATGACTGGTGAAGAAAAAGGCAGTTCAAGAGAGCGCTTCCTGGGTGTCCTATGAAGCAATCAAGCAAAAAGGGAACAAAGTACAGTATATTCCAGGTAGAACATTGGGACCGCATGTACAGAAAGATGGGCACACATAGGCTTCTTATTCCTATCTTTCATTTCATACTCAGAAGCAGAGCTGGAGAGGAGTTACTATTATGTGTAGAGTCAGCCCATACAACATTTGCAGACATTTCCAAATAAGAGTTATGTATTTCAGAGGAAGAAATTGGCAAAGCCACCTTTGAGCACCCCTTCCAAAGAAAACCACATGAAATTCATGGAATCACCATGAATTAATAAGTGACTTGAAGGCACGTGCCTGTGCACACACACGCAAACATAGATTTATTTATTTATTTATTAAAATATTTCAGTTCCACCTTTTATCGTGGGATCTCAGGGGCCGCCAGCAATATAAACAATGTCAAACACTTCCAGATGAAAACTATAAGCAATCAAAACAAAATTGTAAAAGAAACATATTAAACAAAATAATCATTGAAATGACTTTAAAAGCTACAACAATTTAAAACCATATACATGTGCACTTTGAAGTAAATTGGATCCCAAAGGCATTACTAAAAAAAAATCATGTTTTGGCTCAGTGCCTGAAAGAAACCAACCTTGGCACCAGTGGGGCGTTTGAAAGGAAGCTAGACCACAGTTGGGGAACCACAGCTGCCTGATATTTGACTATTTAAATCTGAGTTCTGGGAAATGGAATGAAAAGGTGTACTCAGAACATGAGAAATCCATCCATCCTTTATCATGACAATGAGATCAAAGGTTATACTGCACATCCAAAGTAAAGCAACTTTTGATAGATTTACAGATATGTAAAATCAATTTCCCAAGTGGAAAGTGAATTTTTCCTGCCTTTCTCCATCCTGACATAGAGAGGAATGAATCTGCACAGCATGGCTTCCCTATGAATAGAAACTCTTCACACAATTGGAGATCCTAATCCTTTTTTGTGGGAGAGGGGGGTTGTCTCAATTGCATGCAGAGTGTCAGAGTGCAAAGGAAGGGTGTGTGTGTGTGTGGGGGGGGGTTAATAATAATAATAATACTGTTTATTTCTATTCTGCTCTTCTCACCCCGAAGGGGACTCAGTGCGGATTACAATACACATACGACAGACAGTCCCTGTCGGAAAGACATATAATTACACATAGACAAATACAGTGCATTTTTTAGAAGGACTTCTTCTTTCCTGGCTGTGTCATACAGGTGGGCGTCATTGGGTGTGAATGCTCCATTACGACATCATTCTTGTTATGTCCTTGCGTCATTGCGCCATCACGTCATAGGGGGGTGCTGTTGTTCCATCCTCATGACAGGAGCCTCTTGTTTCCACCACTTCCACCTCTCCTTTCTCCGTCAGCCTAATTCAGACAAGTCTGTCCAAAAGTCCTTCCCCACTTTTATGGTCCCCAATTTGTCGTTAATTCACAGCTGGGCTGTTGAACTGCTTGGGTAAACAGTAGACAGGGCTTACAGCTGGCGTCTAACTCAGCCCGGGATTCGATCCTGCAATCTTCAGATCTTCAGATTGCCAGCACAGCTGTTGTTACTGCTGTGCTATCTCTCTGGTCCCCTACTTTAATGTGGTACCTTTATCTCCTACTTGACAAATGTAATTGTCTTTCGGGCTGCAAAGGTCGGTTAAGCAGAGGTATGTAACCTATTTTAGAGAAATAGACCAAACAGGAAAGGATGAGAAGTACCATTATATGTCAAAACCTGCGAAGACTCCCATGGCATAAATCTTGGAAACCAAGTTGAGAGCATCTGGGTAAACATTGAGAGGGGAGATAAACAACAAGGATGTTGGGACTGGGGTTGGAAGGCTAACAGGTCCTCCTACTTCCAGAATACTTGAATACAAGGCTAAAGAGAAAAAATCCAGAATGTAGTTGAGTCTCCTCCCACCCCCACCGCCTGGAAAAAAGGGAAAGAAAATGAACTTTTCACGGTGCAGACATTTTGAATGACATTGCTTTGGCACTCCAGCAAATAAGTTTGCTGAAGTCCTCTGCCAGTACTCCTTGCGTGGTTTTAGTGCCTTCTGAACTGCCCTGGGAACTCACTCTCCCCATAAGATCTTTTCCTCAGCCCCTTCATCTGTAACCTTTCTGCAAGTAAATGCTAATTGAAAAAGAAGAAACACCACTAATCTTGGAATTTAAATGCATTTAACAAAACCAATCTCGATTTAAATTGTTGTTTCGCCATTCCCTTTTCCCCAACAGATGTCGAGAAACTGCAATTCCTATTAAGAACACTTGACTGTTTACTCAGCAAGAGAACTCCAGGCTCTGGCTGCATCAATCTAAATGTGTTTCAAGACGTCAGACCTTGAAAAGTCATGACTGCTACTTGGCTATTTTTACATGAAATCTTTCCGTAAAAGAATGGTGCAAAATGCTTTGCCTTCCCCCAACCTTCCCTGCTTTTCACTTTGTCATATTTCTGTTTGCCACCAAACAATTTATTTTTAAACAGTGGCACCGACATAGACGTTGTGTCCCATTTAAATCACCCAAACAGAGTGATGTATTTCCTTTCTGGGTTTGATGAACTCAGAAGTTTGTTGTGTTTTAAACTTGCGCCTCCTCCAAGGACCTCAAAGTGGCTTTTAGCTTCACCACGACTCCGTAAGGTATATTAGGCTGTGGCAGAGTTACTTTGGCAAGACTGCTAGACGAACTTCATGACTGTTACAGGGTTTGAACCACTCTTTCCTCCTTTGCCACTGCTCTGTATCCAGTCATTTACAATACAGCACATTGGCTCTATCGTATGGGTCTGCAACAAATTATTCCTACAATGTGCTCCACACTGAATGAGAACAGCTCTCAGCTCTGCCAATGATGGATATTAGCGAGAGAAAATCTAGGATTTGATTTAAAATCGACTCAATAATTCTCATTTTTCTCAGCAAGCATTTTAGGAGAGGTTGGTCACAACATAGCAAGAACTATCTGTTATTTTTGAGTTATTTTTTGTTTGTGAGGAGGAATGAGTCACTCATTTTAAAAATCCCCTTCAAAAATATTTATTTTTCAAAAAAAATTGCAGGTGGAAAAGTTTACATAGAAGTTAAACTACATAAATGAAATTGTCTGTCACCTGCACTGGGCCACTTGGAATGACATGGCTATTCCCAAAGAAAGCACCATCTTACAAGGGCGGGTCAATAAGTCCATGACTTTTTGAATGAAACACAGGTTTTTGGATTAAAAAATCATTTTATTTTTCAACGTAGCTTCCTTTGAGCTCTATACACTTTGTCCAACGTTTCTCCAATTTTTTTATCCCTTCCAAAAAATAAGATCTGTCGAGGTTATCAAAATAGGTATTTGTTTGTGAGATGATTTCATTGTTGGAGTCAAATCTCTTTCCGCCGAGCCATTTCTTCAGGTTTGGAAATAAGAAATAGTCACTCGGGGCTAAATTCGGAGAATAGGGTGGCTGAAGGAGCAATTAGTATCCAAATTCATGGATTGTTGCCATGGCAACTGCACATGTGTGCACCTTTGCATTGTCCTGGTGCAAAAGAACTTTTTTCTTGGCCAAATGCGGTAATTTTTTTTAATAAAAAAATCCTAATTAAATTGACCCAATAAGTTGGCATAATATTCGCCATTGATTGTTTTACCCTTTTGAAGGTAGTCAATGTGAATTATACCGCGTGAATCCCCTACTGTGGTCCCCTAGCTTTCCCCATATGTCCACCTCAGGTCAAAAAGGTCAGGGATATTTCAGAAGTAATGAAGTATGAAGCCGGGTCTGCTATCACAACCATGACAAGAATAAGCAGGAATCCAAACACATATATTTTAGTCCACTGGATGTGTAGATGTGCCAGTTGTCTCCCTCCCCGGCCAACATTTTAACATTTTAAAATTTCAAGTTCTTTCCAACACATTTATGTACAAAAATGGATTTTGGAAATATATTTGTTTAACAGCCTTATTAAAAGTCCTTTCAATCCATACATACATGTAATGATGGTGCAAGAAGCAATTACTAAAACAATTAACACCAGGAGAGTTTTGTCAGAGTGTCTAACCATTTCATTCACAGTTGAGTTTTCCTGATTGATTCAGGTGGTTAAGGAGGAAAATTTGTGGAACAATTGTATGAACCCAGGCTTCCACAGATCAAAATCTCCTCAGTGATTCCCTAACCATAGGACTTGTTCTTGGTTAATTACTATTCAGAGGTGTGAATGCACACTACATTCTGTGTTCAGCTCTTGATCCCAGTTAGAATAGACTGGTTGAATCAGTATGATTTATATACAAATGGAACAATTTAACATGGATTAATTGAGTCAACTCTAGTTGGGAGCTAATAGAACTCAGGCCTATGGGTATAAATCCCAACTAACCCTAGTATAGTAAGACAAGAAAGTAAGTAAGATTGGAAAGTGTGTGTGTATATATATACCTCAGAAACTAATTTTGAGTGTTGAGAAAGCCTGATAAAAACAATATGACCTTATTAGATATTTCACTGTTTATGACTTATTTTGTGAAGAAAACAGCATTTTCTTCACAAATAATTATACTCATGGGCAGACATTTTCCGTGCAGAAAATGTCATTTTCTCTGCAGAGCAATCACACACAAATTTTCAAGACTTAACCACTTCTATGTTTTATCTAGGAGATGTAATGTTGTTTTATTATTGTTATGGTTTCAATTTATTTGCTAATGTTTTTAATTGTTTTAAATGCTGTTTGTATGATGCTACTGGCCTTCAATTTGTTGCCTTGTGAACCGTCCCGAGTCGCCAAGGGCTGAGAGGGAGCGGTATACAAATGTACTAAATAAATAAATAAATAAATAAATAAATAAATAAATTCTATGAGGAATGAGAAGACTTAATCACTTCTATGTTTGAGAAGTGAAGAATGGCATCCCTAATCCTGCAGTTGTTTGATAACTGTTCTTATTCCTACGTCAAAGGTTGCAGACCTGAGTGTTTGTATGTTTTTCTTCTCCTTTGAAAAAGAAAAAAAGTTAGTTTACAGCTTATTAACTTAGATTGCCATGAATTGCTCCTGTGGGTTTTTCTACTGAGAATAGGAGCAGGATAACTGATTTCTTCAGGCCAATCTGGAAGACTTTAAAAAACATTAATAGCGATCAGTGAAACAGCAGGAAGGATAGAAGGAGTAGGGTTTTTTTTTTGAAAGAACGACGACCCTTTCTTAGCTTCTTGAACTATTTTTATGCTTATTCCTTCATTTGTTTATTCATTCATTCACAAATCTTTTCATTATTATTTTTAAGATCATTCTTCCTCTTAAGTGGCTTCCCAACCAAGTTGTCATGGATTAAAAGAAGAAGAAAGAAAACAACATTGGAAAGAATCAATCACTTCCAAAGTCCTGCTAGGAGGGGTGGATATATCGATAGGTGAGAATTTAAATACTGTGCTGGACAGAATAGGACAGAATTTAAGGTGTTAAGAAAAATGGGGGGGGGGAGAGAACCAGATCAGACAGCTTCTTCCACCTATAAACTGAGTGATTTTCAAATGTCTAGACACCTTTTTTGTGAGACTGATTTCTCAGCATTAATTTAACTAGCAGGCAAGTAAAATAGTCCTGTCTGTATTGGAAAGCATTGCAAGAAATCTTGATTTTTTTCCATATGCAAATTAGAAACTAGGTTGTGCCAGTTTGGTTTAAAGGAACTTACTAAATTCCACACATTTCTTCCTATTTGGTAGAGAAAGAAATCAAGATTTAAAATATCTGGGTATGAGTAAAAGTAAAATAGAAAAAGAAAGTAATTAACTCATTATTATTTATTTATTTATTTATTCATACTTGTTTCCGCCCTTCACCAAAGGCTCGGGGCGGCTAACAGCATATTCATAAAACAATCATACACAACAGAGTTTAAAAAATCGCAGTTAAAACACATCTAAAACACAGTACACAGTATGGTAGCCACATGCTAGATACAATGTGGCACAGAGTGAGACAAATGAACACATGTGGTGACATGCGACAGGGACTGCAGCTCATCCAGCCCTAAAACCCTGCTGGAACAGCAAGGTCTTACATGCTCTCCGAAATGGGGGGATGTTCTGCATGGCGCGAACATCCGCAGGCAACAAGTTTCAGCGTGTTGGAGCCACTATTGAAAAGGTCCACCGCCGGGTTGCCGTCAAGCGATACATTTTGTGGGAGGGAATGACCAAGAGGTTCTGTTCCTCGGAACGCAGTGATCTGGCGGGAGAATACGGGGTGAGGCGATCCCGCAGGTACACTGGCCCCAGACCATGTAAGGCCTTTCATTTGAAATGTGTTGCTAGAAAGGAATTCTACAAATACCACAGGGAGCTAACAAGGCAGAGGAATAGTTCTCAAATCTATTATTATTATTATTATTATTCTACTGACACAAATACACAGTATGACACAGCAAATGAGATATATATGCTGGATTTCGTATTGCAAAATCACAAGCCAAACACTTCCCAAGCATTTAAGACTATGTGATGTATTTTCAAATGATGCATGCAGATCCAAGTAAGGTGGCCTTTTGCAGTTGACAGATCATGATTTTGTCAATGTTTATTGTTTCCTAGTGTGCTGATTACCACTGGGACCACCTGTACTGGTTTATGCCAAAGCCTTTGCAGTTTGATTTTGAAGTCCTGAAAACGGCAGAGTTTTTCCTGTTGTTTTCCGTCAGTTTGACTGTTACCTTAAATGGCGACATAAATAATCCAAACTTTTTTTCTTTTCCACAATTGTGATGTCTGGTGTATTGTGTTCCAGAACTTTGTCAGTTTTAATTCGAAAGTCCCACAGTATTTTTGCGTGTTCATTTTCCACTACCCTCGTATTGAAACTTGTATTTTGGAGATATTATGGAGCAATGTGATTCATTGGAAAATACAATAATGTTTGATAATGTGAAAGGAAGTAGGAAAAGAAGGAGACCATACTAAAGATGGGTTGGTTTAATCTAGAAACCACAACCAGGACAAAGTGCATCATTACTAAGGATCTTGGTGGTCTGTCATTCATAGATTTATCGGCTCGGAGGCCGGCCCCCTACCTGTCCCGACACAACCAGGCCACGGTGATCCAAGCGACGGTCATCTCAAATTTAGACTACTGTAACACTCTCTACATTGGCCTATCTCTGTCGGTGACCCGGAAACTTAAGCTAGTGCAGAACGCTGCAGCCCGTGTGCTCACAGACACCCCTGTGGGCCACCGCATTACATCTGTGTTGCAGGAACTGCATTGGCTGCCTATTGAATTCCGGATCACCTTCAAAGTGATGGTTGTAACCTTCAAGGCCTTGTATGGTCTGGGGCCAGTGTACCTGAGGGACCGCCTTACCCCATATTGTCCCACGAGATCACTGAGATCCGAGGATCAAGATCTTCTCCTTATCCCGAGTGCCAAAGCCTATTGTCTTACATCAACAAGAAGAAGGGCATTCTCCATCATTGCCCCTACGCTTTGGAATTCCTTGCCACCGGAGGTCAGGTCACTTCGCGACCTTTTGACATTCCGGAAAGCCTGTAAGACCTGGCTATTTCGGCAGGCCTTTAATGTTGAGTCAGTCTAGTCACAATATGTTAGTTTAGTTAATACTGTTGTTTTTAACGTAATATTTTAATGTTTATTGCCATTGTGTTTAGTGCCTAACGTTTACTGTTGTTTGCTTCTCTTGGATTGTAAGCCGCCCCGAACCATCCGGGAGTGGTGGCTAAGAAGCCGAACAAATAAATAAATAAATAAATGTTATAAGTCAAATTTGACTTAATGGCAAAGAAAAGCAACAAAACAAAAGCAAAGCTGGCAGACTTTTTTCATCCCTACTTATCATAAGGCTTTCTCCAGTCTTTCCCCGAAATACCTGTCACCTTGTTCAATGGATTATATATTTGCAGGCATTGAAATGCTCCAATGACTATTCCTTGCTTTCTTTTTCTGTGGAGAATTATATGCAAAAGTGGCTTGGATGTTTGAGAGAGACTATGGTAATAGAACAGTGCAGCGTACTTTTCCGTGTCATTGGCATTTCAATAAGGATGGAACTTTGCCTTTCAAGGAGGACAGTGATCTTTTTCACAAACACCCGTCCTTTGTCCTGAGGCGCACAAAATCCCCAAATCCCTAAAATATTTTATCTAAAGATAAGATAATTTTTCACCAGCCCAGTCTTGAAGGCAGGAAGGGATATATATATATATATATATATATATATATATATATATATATATAATCATCACAGATGTGGCTGAGAAAGTCCTGTTGCTCTGGGAAAAGGTAAATTAAAGGTTTCTATCTTATCTCTATTTCAATTAAATTTTTATTTTTGGTCCCTGGCAGTGCAGACAGTTGAAGCCTTGGAAAGCAGAAACATATTCGTAGGTGTAAGAAGAAGAAAAATTTAACGCTGGAGATGTATACATTTGATCTATGCAGCTTTTCATGTAGGGTATACATGACATTTAAATAAAAATGTGGAATCTTAGGAGGGGTCTATCAGTGTGAATTCACCTGCTTGAGAGTGTGTTCCCCACCCCACCCTATATGTAGTGACCCAATTTAGAAATCAGTAATCTGTCTGGCTTAGTCTTTCATTTACTGCCAGCTATAATCAGCTGCATAAAATATTGCACAGCAGTTTGTTACCAAGGGTTTGATCCAGTGCCCAATGAAGTCAGAAATGTAACTTCTTCTGAAGTCAGCCGCAGGAAATGGAATCTCCACATGGGGAAGCCACATGGGTGCAGCCTACTGGGAACATTTTGTGCTCCTCTACTGTTCATTTTAATGGGAATAGTGCAGACAAACTGCTCCTCATGTTGGGACCTTGTATGTAGTTGGCATCATTTAGTTCCTCAGGCAAATTAACTAATATGTTTCAGTAAGAAATAAGCAGAGGGTTGGCAACAGAACTATATATGAATGACATCTCAGAGTTCTCCATCTCATGTATGGGTAAGATATTGGGAGATTGATTTTTACCAAATTTCTCCCAAGTGAAGGATTCTCCAATGGTTTCTTGACGTTCATGTTGAGAGTGACTGTAGCGAAGAAGAAGACTATTTATACTGGCTTCTACGTTTCTTAGTAATGTTTTAATTTGTTTGTAGCCACGCTTGTGTTTGCTGCCAACATTTTGCATTTTCCATGACTTCCCAGCTCCATATCATACCAATGTTATTGGAAATGGTAGTTGCCAAAAAGTGGGAAATATTTGTTTTTTTAAAATACTACAAAATGAGTGCTTGGGGGGAAACCAATATGAAAAAATGACATCCTTTCTTTGTAGAAAATAAAAATTTGGCTTACAGTAGTGACCTTCCATTGTTGTAGAGATGGTCATGTTGTGGTGGACACTTTTCTAATCTGTTTCCCCAACTGATCAACACAAATAACTGCTATGTAATCCTCCCATTAGTCTATCTTTGACTTAGGGAGACAGTGTGAATAAGAGATCTCCAAGACAACCTATCACTACCAAGATGCAGTCTGGGAGTGATCCTGGACTCATCGCTGAGTCTGGAACCCCAGGTCTCCCCTGTTGCGCCAGCTCTACTGGCTGCCAATTAGCTTCCGAGCACAATTCAAAGTGCTGGTGTTGACCTACAAAACCCTATACGGTTCCGGCCCAGTTTACCTGTCTGAACATATTCTCCCATATGAACCATCAAGAGTGCTAAGATCGTCTGGAGAGGCCCTGCTCTCGGTCCCACCACCTTCGCAGGCACGCCTGGTGGGGACGAGGGACAGGGCCTTTTCTGTGGTTGCCCCCTGGCTGTGGAATTCCCTCCCAAATGAAATTAGATCCACCCCCTCCCTCCTGACTTTTAGGAAGTGGGTGAAAATGTGGCTGTGGAATGAGGCCTTCACAGAATGAAGGAGGAGATCGCGAAGTGACTAAAGTCGCCAACCACTTGATACGGACCGAATATATGGATGAAATTGGACTTGATTTTACTTTGGCAAAAGGCTTTTTAAATGTATTTATTGTATTGTATTTTATTGTAAATTTTATTGTAAATTTATGGTGTTTTTAGATTATAAATTTTAGCATTGAATATTTGCTGTTTGCCGGTCTGAGTCCCTCTTCGGAGGTGAGAAGGCCAGGGTATAAAAGTTTTAAATAAATATATATATAAATAAATAAATATTATTAACAGTTATGTGAAGATCTAGCCAACTCAAAGCTGTGGCTTTATAGATTGAGTCTATGCACCTGTAAAGCAGCTATCTTCTTTTTCTGCTGCCTTCCACTTTGCCAGCATGGGCCTTTTTTTTAGTGATCCATGTTGTCCCATGATATGGCCAAAGCACGATAGCCTTGGTTTAGTCATTTTGGCTTCTAGTGAGAACTTAGATGCCATCAATTTTCTCTAAAATCCCTTTGTCTTTTTCACAGCCCATGATATTGTTAGAATTCTTCTCAGCATCACATTTCAAACGAGTTGATTTTCTTCCTGTTCATTTCCCAGCATTCATAGCCATACATGGGAAAACTATAGCATGCTAAGAAATTAGCAAATACTAATTTACTTTTTCTGTGTTGTCTAGGATTGTAGGCTACCTTTGGCATTATTTCATGGCAAAACATCACTTCATAATAGGATCATCGCTTATGCCATTTCTGGGGAACACAAAGTCTGTTTTGTCACTGAAATCATTCCTATCATTTGAAAGTGGTAAAATTCAAAATATATCTGTCGTGATTATATCAGACATACATTTCATGGCTTGGTGCTATCTTTCGGAGAAAGGACTTCAACCATCGCTGGAATGCAATGATGAATGAACTCTGGGTTTTGTTATATTTGAAAAGTAGGAAAAAACTGCCTAATAGATCTTCTACTCTTTAGTGAACAGGAGTCCCATTAGGTAATGGCAGCAGAAAGCATTAAAGACAATTGTATGTGATGTAGCATTTGGTCAAATTCATTCACAGTGTCTAGTCATTTCCAAATGGCATTCTGTGTTCTTTGTTCTGTAGCAGCATCTAATATTTCTAAACATTTTTAGGCTCTGTGACATCCTAATGGTATACAATAACAGTATGCATCCCTCTTAGAAAAATGGATACTCTCATTTTTCTAAACATTGTGCCTTTACCTTTAACCATTTCCATTTAAATGCAAATTTCAATCATGTCCACCTCTCTGTATTCTGTCTCTGTGTGTGCTTCTATGCATAGGGAGGGTAACAGGAATATACCTTTAATCCTAGTTCCTCCTACAAAGGAAAATGGTTCTTTTCAGGTATGTAATGCCTTGTTTATCTGCATTGCATCTCATTTTACAGCCTGTTGCAACAATGAGCTGAAAGCACAAATTTGGTGATTAAGAAAAACTCACTTCTTTCTGGGGGGGGGTCCCCAAGAACTGTCACGGTTTTTATGTGATGTTGGAGAATGTACATTCTTAGGTTTCATAATTTTGCAGTATATCTCCCTGACCTCACCTTTCACAGACTGAACCTTTCCGTTCTTCCAGTCCCAGAATTATTATGACTCTTTGCAGATGTTTATACAATTAAAATGTGATAATTTCCTTAGGAGCTACAAATAAATCAAGTGTTTTTTTCTTTAAAAAGCTGTAAGCATGGATTAATGATATAATTCTCTCGGCATTACTTCGCGAACGAAGATTCAGGAAGGACTCATCCCACGCTTTTTACAAGCGCGTTGATGACTAAAGAGGCCAATCTGAGATAGGCAAGTTCGGTTGCAGAAAGCGCAGCAGAAAGTCTCCTTGGGTGCTGTTTTTTCCAAGTTGCGGTTCTTTCTGCGTTGTCGTTTCTCTTCGAGACCCATTCGCGTGTCTTCTCGAAAGAGGCCGCAGCATTGTGGATAGTGCTTCTCCATGCCTCCCGATGTGAGGCCAGGGTGGACCATTGTTGGTGATCAATCTGGCCAAGCCTGAGATGTTGTTTCAGGGAGTCCTTATATCTCTTTTGGGGGGCGCCTCTCTTGCGCTGACCCGTGGCGAGTTCACCGTAGAGTAGTATCTTTGGGAGGCGGTGGTCCTCCATCCTAGAGACGTGTCCTGCCCAGCGCAGCTGTGTTCTCAATAGCATGGCCTCAATGCTGGTGATCCCTGCTTGCTCAAGGACAGCAACATTCGTCACATAGTCGGTCCAGTGTATATTTAGGATTGTGCGAAGACAGCGCTGATGAAAGCGCTCGGAGTCGTAGGTGTTGGCGATAGGTGACCCATGTTTCAGACCCATAGAGGAGAATGGACAGTATGATAGCTCTGTACACACTGATTTTGGTGCTTTGTCTCAGGTGCTTGTTGCTCCAGACTCTTTTGTGAAGCCTTCCGAATGCACTATATGCCTTTGATAATCTGTGATCTATCTCTTTGTCAATCTTGGCGTCTGAAGAGATGATGCTTCCCAGGTAGGTGAACTGCTGAACGGACTTAAGCACAGATGTGCCTATGCTGACGTGAGGATGGTGGTGTTCTTCCTGTGGTGCGGGCTGGTAGAGGACTTCTGTTTTCTTCAGGCTGACTTCCAGCCCAAACAGCTCTGCAGCTGTTGCAAAGCAGGATGTGAGGCGCTGCAGGGCTGCTTCTGAATGGGCGACAAGGGCAGCATCGTCAGCAAAAAGTAGCTCACGGACTAGATAGTTTAGAGTCTTAGTGCGAGCCCTCAGACGGCTTAAGTTGAACAAGCTACCATCAGTACGATAGCGTATATATATGCCGTCTTCTTCTTGTAGGTCTGCCATAGCCCTTTGGAGCATCATGCTGAAGAAGATTGTAAATAGGGTTGGTGCAAGAACACAACCTTGTTTCACTCCATTAGTTATGAGAAAGGGCTCCGAGAGAGCATCGCCATATCTGACTTGACCGTGCTGGCCCTCATGTAACAGGACAATCATTTTGAGGAACTTGGGGACATCCTAGACGTTCCAGGATCTGCCACAGACCTTTCCTGCTCACAGTGTCGAAGGCTTTGGTGAGGTCGACAAATGTTACATAGAGTCCTTTGTTCTGCTCTCTACATTTCTCTTGCAGTTGTCTAAGGGCAAAAACCATATCTGTGGTGCTCCTATTTGCTCTGAAGCCGCATTGGCTTTCAGGGAGAAGTTCTTCTGCAATAGCCGGAACTAATCTGTTCAGGAGTATCCTTGCAAGGATTTTTCCAGCAATGGAGAGCAGTGTTATACCTCGATAGTTTGAGCAATCGGATTTTGTTCCCTTTTTCTTATACAGGGTGATGATAACTGCATCTCGGAGATCTGATGGCAGTTCACCTTTTTCCCAGCAACTCACAAGGAGCTCGTGGAATTTAGCATGCAGTACATGACCTCCCTGTTTCCAAGCTTCAGGTGGGATTCCATCGATCCCGGCTGCCTTGCCATTTTCAACTGCTGTATGGCCTCAATGGTCTCTTCAAGAGTGGGAGCTGTGTCCAGTTCATTTTTCATTGGTTGTTGTATCATGTGTTGGATAGCTGAACCTTGGACTACTCGGCTGGCATTAAAGAGACCCTGAAAATGTTCAGCCCATCGGTTCAGGATGGAGGTTTTATCAGTAATTAGTGTTTGACCATCTGTACTGTATAAGGGGCTTTGGACCTGATAAGTAGGTCCAAACACTGCTTTGAGAGCTTCATAAAAACCTCTGTGATCACCTCTCCCCCACTGCAAGGGGGCGCCAATGGAGAGGAATGATATAATTATCATCCAGTTAAAAGCAAATATGTGAATATGAAGTTTCAAGAATATATTTACAATGAGACATAAATCGAATCTGTGGCAAATAGTTCTCGTCTTCCTTTGTAAAGTATTTATTGGACTGTGCAGATTGAAAATATATGTAAAAGATGTAGGAGAAATAGAAAATTTATTAATATCTTTCACTGGGAGTTGGGGTGGAGTCTCTCTCGGCATTACTTCGTGAACGAAGATTCTTCAGGAAGGACTCATCCCACGCTTTTTACAAGTTGCGGTTCTTTCTGCGTTGTCGTTTCTCTTGAGACCCATTCGGTGTGTCTTCTCGAAAGAGGTTGCAGCATTGTGGATAGTGCATCTCCATGCCTCCCAATGTGAGGCCAGGGTGGACCATTTTTGGTGATCAATCTGACTGAGCCTGAGATGTTGTTTCAGCTTATATCTCTTTTGGGGGGCGCCTCTCTTGCGCTGACCCATGGCAAGTTCACCATAGGGTAGTATCTTTGGAAGGCGGTGGTCCTCCATCCTAGAGACGTGCTCTGCCCAGCGCAGTTGTGTTTGCAATAGCATGGTGTGACGACTTGGTTCTTAATTAAGTCTGGAGGATTTAAAAACTCTTCTCGGTTCGCTACCACCAACCTAAAATATTAATTCTAGGATTTTCTTATATAAAACCACCCTTCAGCTAGGCTCTATTAATCTTCACCAACTTAAACTAAGAGGAATGCTGAGGTAAAAATTTCTTCAGAAATGGAGAGCTCGAAAGATACTGGAACTGGAATCACACAGCTAATGTAAAGAGCACAACAGAGGCTTTTCTTTAACGTTAATAAGTTAAACGTTTATTAACTTAACAGGCACAGATCGTATTGATTCTTCAAATGAGGCATGAGAGCATAATGGTTCATTAACAGATGGTTCAACAGTGTGATGGTTGCAGCAAAATGCTTACTTAATCTTAGATGTTCAATGTTACACAGACAGTGCGAGACTTGCCTAAGAACTCACTCCCACTAATATCTAAACTAATAGAGAGCTATCTATAAAACAACTATCCTAGATAGTTCACTTCAGAGCTTTGATACAGAGGCTCATTACTCTAAAACAAAGCTTTGACACAGAGGCCCTATACTCTAAACCAGTGTTTCTCAACCTTTTTTGAGCCGAGGCAAACTTTTGACATTTAAAAAATCCCAGGGCACACCACCAACCAAAATGAAACAAAATGACACTCTAACACAGTAATACATATAGTTAATATGTTTTTAAAAGTATACACGCGGTGTGAAACCTGGGCCTGTTTCAATGAACACAACATAGATATCCTGGCAGAAATCAAAGAGCTTTTGCTAAATGCTTTCATGGCCTGAATCACCAGGTTGCTGTGAGGTTTTCGGGCTGTATGGCCATGTTTCAGAAGCATTCTCTCCTGACGTTTCTGTCACATCTATGACAGGCATCCTCAGAGGTGGTGAGCTGTTAGAAACTAGGCAAGTGACGTGTATATATCTGTGGAATAATGTCAGGGTGGAAGAAAGAACTCTTGCCTGCTTTAGGCAAGTGCGAATGTTGCAAATGGCCACGTTGATTAGCATTTAATGGCCTTGCAACTTCAAAGTCGCTGCCTGGGGGAAGTGCTCCTCCTGGCCCCCTCGCCCGTCCCAATTTGGGACGGGCGCGGGGACAGGTGGAGAAGCCGCCGCCTGCGGCCTCGATGGCTCGCGGGAAGCTTTTCGCCCGGCTCTCGCGTCCTTCCGACTTCGGAAGGGCACAGGGGCCAGGCGGAGAAGCCTCCCCCAGCCTGGCGCCCTCCCTCTCCTCCAACCCTCTCCTCTCTTACACACACAAGACCTCAGAGCCCGCCTCACCCGGTAGGCCCGGATCCGCCTCCGCCCGCTTGGCCTCCTCCTCCTTCTCCAAGCAGCAGCAGCAGGAGGGGGAAGAAAGGTGGGGGAGGGACGTTTTCGCGGCACACCACGTGCTCTCGCACGGCACACTGGTGTGCCCCGTCACACCGGTTGACAATGACTGCTCTAAACAAAGCTTTGACTCAGAGGCTCTTTACTCTAATGAGTTCTGACCAGGAGTTGTCAGCAACTCTCTTCTCTCTGTGAGAGCGTGTCATGAACACTCCTCTCTCCCTGAGAGCTTGTCAAGAACTGGCAAATAAGCCCTTTCTCTCTCCCTCCAGTAGTTCGGCTCCTCCCCTTAACTCAGAGCTCCTCCCCAGGCAGCTCTCTCCCTAACTCCTCCCAGGGAAGGCTCCCAAACCACTCCCCCTTCTCCTGGCTGTTCTATCTGCCAAACTGCCAGGCTGGTCTGGGCCCTGCCTTAAATGGGTGAGTTCCTCATACATGGCCTCAATGCTGGTGATCCCTGCTTGCTCAAGGACAGCTACATTCGTCACATAGTCGGTCCTGTGTATATTTAGGATTGTACGAAGATAGCGCTGATGAAAGTGTTCGAGGAGTCATAGGTGCTGGCGATAGGTGACCCATGTTTCAGACCCATATAGGAAAATAGACAATATGATAGCTCTGTACACACTGATTTTGGTGCTTTGTCTCAGGTGTTTGTTACTCCAGACTCTTTTGTGAAGCCTTCCAAATGCACTATATGCTTTTGCTAATCTGTGTAAGAATGGTGAACACTGAGAATTCTTACTAACCCAAGTGTGTGGATTACAGGGGTGTAATTCTCTGTTATGTTTCTTCTTTATTATTTTAGCACTTATCTTCCTACAGTGAAAAAGTCTTTAAAGAGTGTATGCAATTTGGAAGCTATTTTGCACAAAATTCACAGATGGATTCTTTTTTTGATAGAAACCAGTTTTTTCTGCTCTGGGTACAGCATTTTCTGCAGAAAGAAACTATTTTCTGTACAGAAAATGCTTTATACTGTGCAGAAAATGGAAAAATTTCTCATCATTTTGATATTTTAACAAACATGTCACACAAAGAACATGATGGTGGAGGAATTTTATGCAGAAAAATTCTCATCATTTTTTCTCATCAAAAGTTCAAAGCATTCAAAAAGATAAGACTATGCTGTAAAATACATAAAAATAGACATATGAGGGGATATGGATAGGCTAAAATCTTGTTGGTCTCTTCTACATGTGTAAGGGTTCTTCCAGAAAGGCCCAAAATGTGGAACCAATCTTGGTTTTATCTGAGGCATCCAAATGACACTTCGGGTAAATAATAATAATAATAAAAAAAATCCAGAGAAAATAAGGATTTCCCACTTTGCTCAAGATTAATAAAACAACTTGAAAGTTCTGGAACTTAAGCTAATATCCAGTTCTTACCAGATGAGGGCTCTGTGGAGATTGAAAGAAAAAGTGGAATACAAATAATAGTAACAACAACAAAAACAGAAACTCAGAGTAGCTGTAGGAGGCAATAAGACTAGTGACCTCATTGTATGGGGCTAAAATCAGTGGCATACGCTAATCTAGCCCTTGTCACCCGTGGAGCCAGCTGACTCCCATCAGATGATGTTGTGCCAACTCCAAGGGTGAAGGAGGGTGGAACCGGCATGTAGCCACCACTGCAGCAACATGGGTGGCTTTCCGTGTTGCCATTGACCTTAATGGGGGCAAGACACATGATCCATGTATGTACCACATTTTCCCCCATTGGGATCAACTACCAGAGGAGCCCGGAGATGTTGGGGTGTGGGGTGGTGGCTTCTCCACACCCCACAGCAAAGCAGAGCAACATGTGACAATTTTGGTGGCCATGTGATGAGGTTGCCAAGCTACTGGTTCTGCAGAAATTGAACTGCTAACCAGTATTCAAAAGCCAGAACATTTTTCTTTTGTTATTCCCCATCCACCTGAGGCAGAAATAACTTTCATAATTGAACTAATGTGGGAAGCTGCGAATAAAATCCTTGGATGAATCCCAGAAGAACTGGAAGTTTTAATAGAAGCTTACAACTTGTAGGGAGTGAAAATTTGGTGCAAGGTAAATGGATGGCTTTTATTGATCAGAATCCACTTCATTTAGGGAGACAAGATAGTGACCAATTTTCTTATATAAGTTATATTGAAGGCATGATCATGAATAACGGAGTGACAGGCCTTCAGGAGGGTCTGTAAGACCACCCTGTTCCGCCAGGCGTTTAATCTCTAAGGTTGTGCTTTCCATTCTGGTTCTAATCTGTTTTAATTCTGTTGTTAACTATGTTGTGTTGTGTATTCATTGTTGTGAACCACCCTGAGCCTTTTTTGGGAAGGGTGGGATATAAATCGAAATAATAAATAAATAAACAAACAAACAAACAGATTTCCCCCCTCTGGAAATGATGCATGCTTGCTATATTGTGTGTATCTATTTGGGAGTATATGAACAGTTCTTGTAATGTGTGAAAATGTGATCCACTAAGCCTTTTGATTCACCCACATTGGACAATATGGTTGGCAGGTGAGCTAAATTTCCCTATGAATTGAGAACAGTGTTGGCTTTCTGTCATTAACTTCCTGCTATATAATTTAACTTCACCTAAGACAATGCAGGGATGGGGATGGGAATCCCTTTGAACCTACTCATCTATTATTTGCAAGACCCCACATTTCAGAAAGATTAAGATGTTTTTCCAAAGAAACTACACTATCTTTGATAAATGAATAAATATGCAATGGTTCTGCTTCCATGGGATGAAGGGATGTAGGTGTGGGAGGGAGGGAGAGATCTGTGCTGCTTAACACACAAAGGGTGCTTTGAATCCTGTGCCACAACTATCCTATCCAAAAGTAACATGCATCTATAGGCAAAGAACAAGATTTTATTTATTTATTTATTATTTCGATTTATATGCCACCCTTCCCAAAAAGGCTCAGGGTTGTTCTCAACAATGAATACACAACACAACATAGTTAAAAACAGAATAAAAACAGATTAGGACCAGAATGCAAAGCACAACCTTAGAGATTAAACACCTGGCCTAACAGGGTGGTCTTACAGGCCCTCTGAAGGCCTGTAACTCCGTTATTGCTCGTGCCTCTGCTGGGAGGGCATTCCACAGGGTAGGCGCTACTACGGGAAAAGTGCGCTGCCGAGTCGATGACAATGGGCAAATCTTGAGTGATGGAACCTCCAATAGGTTTTGGTCCATGGACCGTAGTGGTCTCTGGGGAATGTGCAGGGAGAGGTGGTCCTTCAGATACACTGGCCCCAGACCATGCAAGGCCTTAAAGGTTAACACCAGCACTTGGAAGGCAATCCGTTACTCGATGGGAAGCCAGTGCAAATGCTGGATGACTGGTGTGATGTGGCATGTTAGTGTCACTCCAGCCAGCAGTCGAGCTGCAGCGTTTTGCACCATCTTCAGTTTCCAGATTACCTTCTTTGACTTTATTGGAAGTCTGAGTGCTCCACTTTGCCTGTGGCATGTCCAAGAGGCTATGTTGCCAGAGGAAAAAACTGAAAAATGGCGAGTATGAAGAAGTCACAGACTACTCACTCAGTCAGTAGTGTTCTCTTTTCCTAAGAGGCAATTTATTCCTTCCTTATAAGTTATAGATCAGGGTCTTGACCACTTTCCTAATAATACCTTTGAAAGGTTTACAACTAATAAAAAATAATGAAAATGAAAAGCATTAGAGAGGTGAGTGGCAAGGGAATTTGCAATCATTGGCAGCCAGGTCAGCAGGACAGTGGCACCATTCTGGGTTTTAATCCAAACTTGAAAGAAGCTATTCAGGTTTTCTGAGAGATGGGTTCAGTACCTCGGATAGCTCTCCTGCTGTAAGTTCACTGTAAAACCCAGAACAGATTCCTTACCCCATTGAGATGGGAGCCAGTAGTGCTACTGGTTTGGATGTATGTGTGCAGAGGAGTGGTGGGATACAGCATTCCCCACCCCCTTAACAGCAGCTTATGTCTCCACTGCCACGGCTAATTCAGAAGGGAGCAGAGCTTGTACTTATCTCTTTGTGACGAGTCACAGAATGTTGAATCGTGCGATGAGAAGGCCCATGGTGCATTATATCTGAAATGCAAAGACAGACCATTTCCTTTCTCCAAAAGGTTGGTAATTATTACCTCATAAAAAAGCAGGGATTTTTTACCATCTCACCTATGGGTAGGAGCAAGCAGGAGATAATCCACTGTCAGGGCATTTCTAATTTTAACTAGTGAGAGCTTTTCTCAGATAAGTGAAGAAAGGTAGTCTAACTGTGCATTGATACAACCCAGACAATGAGCCTCTGGACCTACTGTAAGTACTGATAATACAGACCCAATGCCATTCAATGTCTAAGTCATTTCAAACAGCCATATTTAATGAGATTTGAGTCTATAGCGCCCTGAGCGGAACACTAATACAGCATCAGCCACTGAACTACTTACTTGCACACCCCATTCACATTATGCAAAATGAATTTGAGCATAGCTTCGGATGACAGGTTGGCACTTCTGTGATGGTTTTTCCACGTCCAGAAAAAGCCAGAGACAGAGGAGAGACACATCCAGCTTTACCACTTGTAAATGTAGGAATGACAAAATGGGGAGGAGGCGGCAGGGGAGGTTGATCCCTTATTGTCTGTATATGACTTGTATGTTGGCTAAATATGAATATTGTATCCCCCAGGGATACAGCTATTCATATATATGGCTTAGTACAGAAGGGGGTAAATTACAAAGGATATTTGATGTACATATTCAGGATTAAAATTTACGTATAAGTTCAGACCTACTACCTTCAAGGTATACATATGTGGTCCACTGAACATTTTGAGCTGAGATATTGCATAATGTCTTTAGTATAAATCTACACTCATATCTATCAAGATGAACAACAATAAAATCTATACGCATGTACATAAAGAAATGCAATATTTCCTAACACCTATACAGTGGTTGTACCTGTATATAGGTTTTTTGGGTTTTTTAAAAATAAATATGCAAATTATAAAATAAAAAGTAATATTTAAATCTACACTCATAGTAAGTAAGTAGTGGTTGCACTATTTCACGTTTCTGCCCAGTACTGACATTGTGCAAGCAAGTGTGTGTTTATTTATTTAATTATTTATTTATTTATTTATGGTATTTGTACCTTGTAGCTTCTCACCCCTGCAGGGGGACTTAGCACGGCTTACATTTGCAGCACTACAGGCCACAACACCACAATACAATTTTAATGTTTATGTATGTGTCTTCTACTTTTGCGATACCAGCAGATAAAATGGTACATGGCAGGCACTGCTTAATAACAATAACAACTTTTTTTAAAAAAAAAGTATATTAGCCACCTCTCCTGATGGCCTGTGAGCTATATACCACCGAAGAATGAAGAACGAGAGACAGGGCCTTCTCAGTAGTGGATCCTTGGCTTTGGAACGTCCTTCCTAATGACATCAGATCAGCTCCCTCCCTCCTGACATTTCGTAAGAAAGTCAAGACTTGGCTGTTTGAGCAGGCATTCGCAGACGAACTTTAATTAATTGAGACTAATGGAATATTATGACGATGCAACGGAAACCGATTTTAAGAATGAGATGCTGAGATTTGTATTTTTTAGTGTTTAACTGTTAATTTGTATGGTTTTTATATGGCTCTTTTTATCATATTATGATGTGTTTTGTATGTAGGCACTTGCTGCCTCAAGTCGCCTTCGGGCTGAGAGAGGCGGTATAGAAGCATAGTAAATAAATAAATAATAAATAGGAATGGGAAAAGAGCTGGAAGCAAGGGTTAAAACACACCTATGCCTACTCGTTAAAGGAGAACCAATTGAAAGTACTATATAGATGGTACACCACGCCAGTCCAATTAGCGAAAATGTACAAGAACGGAAATGAGTATTGCTGGAAGTGCCAGAGAGATAGAGGAACTTTCTATCACCAATGGTGGACTTGCGGTACGGTTAAGAGGTTTTGGGGAATGACACACAAGGTGGTGGAGGAAACATTGCTGTGTAAGGTGGAGCAAAAACCAGAAACCTTTCTTTTAAATATTCCAGACCCACAAATAAAGGGGAAAAAGGAGAAATTACTTT
The DNA here is from genome assembly GCA_030556195.1 of Anolis apletophallus. NCBI lineage: Eukaryota > Metazoa > Chordata > Lepidosauria > Squamata > Anolidae > Anolis > Anolis apletophallus. The sequence continues at coordinate 5,269,437 of JARBWK010000002.1, read as the reverse complement.
GTTTTATGGCAACTGCTGCCAGAATTGTCCTGGCCAGACACTGGAAAAGACCAGAAATCCCAAGCGAGGAAGAATTGATACAAAAGCTGCTGGAAGTAGCAGAAATGGATAAACTGACTTGTTTACTAAAATCGGGGACAATTAATCAGTTTACGGAGACTTGGAAGCCTTTTATTACTTACGTAAAAGAGAAGAAAAAGATAAGTTTGCTGGGGTTCGGGATATAGAGGGGGAGATTAGAGGGTTAAAAGTTAAAACTTTATAAGGCAAAAGAAAGAGGAACTATATCTCCGGGTGAAGTCAACCGTTTGTTTTTAATTTGTCTGTTACCCTTGATGTAAACCTACCCGATACCCACCCCAATACCCTTTTCCCCACAATTCCCCCCCCCCATCCCACCAGTTGTTATGATTGTTTTGTCATTTTAATCAATAAAACTCTTTTTTTAAATAAATAAATAAGTAATTAGATGTCAAACCCGAGTATTGATATTATTCCATGGTCAGAAAAGTACATTTTTTGCAACAATTTCGTGTATGAAACAAATTTTATGTTTATTGAATCATCAGTAAGCAATGATGATAGTATCTCAGCCACCCATGTCAGCAATTTTGAATTGTGGGATTCCGGAAAAGGGATACTCAACCTGTACAATGGTATATCCAAGCATACTTAGCCTGTGTAGCCAAAAATGTGCAACTGTATGTGGAATTCAGCTTACTAAACTGTGGTCTGAAAATGGATGTTATGCTAGAGCCTAAAAATTGCAACCATTTGCAGTGATACTTGGCAAAATACCAAAAGAATGCCAACTGTGTGGTTTTTTGACAGTGTAGGCCAGTTAACAGGCTCATTGCTCCTGTAGAAAACTTTTACCATCCCTGAACTTTATTGTACAAGGGAGGCAAGCGGGCATCACACTGCCAGTCTGCCTCTTTCCTCAACTAACCTCTCTCCTGCTATTGACAGGGAAAACCACCAATAACTGCCAATACCACAATGTTCCTGTCACCTACCTGGTAAGGCCATTCGGCTTCTATGACCACCTGCTGGCATTGATGTGATGTGAGAGGGCTGCATCGCCTCCTCTTTCACTCTCTTCCTTCCCCTTCATATTCCAGATCCTCCCTTTTTTTACTTTACAATAATTTTATTAAAAAATTAACATGACTGCAACTGCAGAATTGCTTTTAAAATAATTCAAAAATTATAAGCAGTGGAAGTACAAAAAGAAGGGGTTACAGAAATATGTGGAAGTACAATTGCTGGACCATGAATTGGTGGATCAAAGCTACTGTATAAATGGAGAGAGATGCAATAACATCGCAGCTTTCCTAAGACTTCATAAGAATATGGGGATTATATTTCAAAGAATCATCAGTCAGCATGGCTAGCATTACTGGAAAAAGCTGGCCAAGGGATAATGAAAGGTGCAGTTCCATTTTATTTATTTATTTATTTATTGGACTTTTAGGCCGCCACTCCCGGGGGGCTCGGGGGGGGGGCCTCACAGCACAAGGTATACACAATAAAATCACATAAAACACCCGGACATCCAGGCATTAAAACACAATTTAAAACACAGTAGGCTGTACGGACATAGCATCACACAACACAACACTGCATGGTAGGCATAAATCCACAGGCTCAGTTAAGGCACTGATGGCAACTATAAGCCGAAGGCCTGTTGGAAGAGGAAGGTCTTACAGGACCTTCTGAAGGCCATAATGGAGGGCTCGTGTCTCGGCTGGGAGGGCGTTCCACACAGAGTTGGAGCTGTCGCTGAGAAGGCCCTCCTTCGGGTCGCAGTCAGCCTGAGCGTCTTAACCGGGGGTACTTCCAGTAGGTTGGTGTTCTCTGACTGCAGTGATCTCATAGGGCAGTATGGGGTAAGCCGGTCCCTCAGGTACATTGGCCCCAGGCTGTGCACGGCCTTAAAGGTAAGCAACAGCACTTTGAAGGTGACCCGGTGCTCAATTGGGAGCCAGTGCAGATCCTGCAAGGTAGGTGTTATTTGCCAAGCTCTAGGAACAGCCCACTTGCAGGAAATACCATCTTTACATCCAAAGCCTTTAGAGAATTGTCAAAATGAAAAGAGCCCAAACAGGTCATTCTATCCTTCATTAGCTTGGAGGCTGACACAAATACACCGGGGTTGCACTCCCGTATAGTTCATCCTCTGAAACATTTCCCCCTACGAGACCATTCCCTGTCTCATGTGGAGCTTGCAGGATTGGAGAAACATTGAGCTGTGTCTCAGTAGCCAGATAGGAAATGGTTACACCAGCTCCTTCCGGATGCTCTGAAGGGGATATTGTAATTGTGATGCTTTCATGGGGACACAGCCAGACACATCTCCCATCACTGCACAGACGGACTTCCATTGGTTAGAATCACAGAGTTGGAAGAGACTGTATGGGCCCAGTCCAGCCCCCTGCTATGCAGGAAAAGCACAATCAAAGTAACCCAAACAAGTTGCCATCCAGCCTCTGTTTAAAAGCCACCACACTCTGAGGGAGAGTTTCAATGTTGAACAGCTCTGAAAGTCAGGAAATTCTTCCTAATATTCAGGTAGAATCGCCTTTCCTCTAATTTGGACCCATTGCTCAAAGTCATAGAAAACAAACCTGCTCCCCCTTCCTTATGATAACCTTTAAAATATTTAAACATGGCTCTCATGTCTCTTCTCAACCTTCTCTTCAAGAGGAAAGGGACAGACCCCTTTCTTGGCAGACAGATGAACTAAAGCCTGGCTTTATTTTGGTTACCTTTCTGACTCCTTTCTCTGGGGAGAGAAACACAGCTGGACTTGGGTTGCTTTTCTTCATTGAGGAAAAGATGAACACCTTTCTTGAACAATGGAAGCACAGTAAGAGCTCCGTCACTTCTCTCTGCAGATGAAAGAGGTGGACTGTAGAGGAAAGAGAGAAAGGTGTATGGCTTATCACAGCTGGGTTTCCCACCGGATTTGGCACCTGGAGAAGGACATGCATTCAGAAGTCCATTGTGGGCATCCAGGTCCCATGCTGCCCACACTTTCATCCATGGAGATGGGCTTCATGTGTAACTGAAACTGCATAACATGAATTCGCATAAGATATGCGCCTCTTGTACTTTTTAAAACAGGACATTTCAAGAACAGTTGAGCCAAAGACCTTTGATTGATACAACACACAATGCGTTAAAGATTATTTTTGTTATACATTTGGGTGCAGAAGGAACACCCGTATAGTTGTAAATCGCCATTAGCTGGTTACAGATGTGGGAGCTATAGCCTATCTGACACTTTACACTTTACTAAAGCTTAAGGACACTTTCTGAAGATACTTCATAAGCCCTGAAACTGCTGTCTTTTATCAGCTTTTGAATTTCTCATGAAGTATTCATTATCAGTGCACACACACTGTGCGTGTGTCTATGTGTGGTACTGATAAGTCGTTATTTACAAGGCAATTAATACTGAATGTAGAAAGGCCAAAATGTGCTGCTTATTTGTTGTTGCAACCTCTTTCTGTCATCCTTATTAATTAGAGATAACTGAGCTGTCCTAAGCTTTCTCTGAATGAGCTTCAAAATTATTAAAGTTTCCATCCTACTCACTCCCATCAGGAAAAACAAAACACTAGTATTGTTTTCCTAAGGCATTTGAAAAAGTTATTTCCTCTTGAGAAAATTATGGTTTCTGTACACAGATCACTTATGGCTCCCCCCCCCCCCACACACACACACAATCAGCCCCAAAGTGTGAACATTATTGCCTATCCACAATGTTCGTTATCATGAGTTCTGGACATTTTAGAAACTAATTGCACAGCCATTTCTAAATTATAATGTTCTGTTCATCCCTACTCTTCATACCTGCATTTCTTCTCTAAACTAAAGAACCATTGAAGTAGCAACAATTCTTATCATATTTACTTACAGTTTCAACAGATGTTCACATGAAATCCAAGGTTGTGAGGCAGGTCATTATTTCAGTACTAGCAACTGAAGAGCAAGGAAAACTCTGATCCACCAGTAACTCACTTAATAAAGAACAAGAACGTTCCCTGCAAATAAATAACATGTTAACTTGAAATATAAGAATCAGAAGGAAAATGGATACTCTTACAATAAAACCCGAGCAAACACATTTAATCACAGTATTAAATGCATACAAAAATGAGAAACTTTAAAGGAAACACTAGTTTCTAAATAATAATAAAGAGATATAATCTTGTTGCCCTTATTCACCACACCAGTCATGTTTCAACACTAAGGTCTTCAGTGACTCCAATCTTCTTCACCATGACAGAATGGCTTTTGGGAGAACTTTGCTCAGATGGCTGAAGCAAACCTTCAAGGATGGGAGGCAACAGACCTTAGTTGCAAATTATAAAATCATTCACAATGTGTAGATGTATATGACACAATTCACAGCATATTTCATTTCATTTCAATTTATTGTTTCATGAGTCGCTCTCCACCAAAGTGCTCCAAGAGACTTATAATAGCAAAAAACATACATATAGATCATCACATAATTACAAGTTAAAAGCTTTAAGAAGAGCCAAGTTTTAAGAGCCTGGGTGAATGACCGCAAATCGGGCATGGCTCTAACATATGGAGGCAAGGAGTTCCACAGGGTTGGAGCAAGGACTGAAAAGTCTAGACGTGCTTATATACCCATATAGAAATGCCAGTACGTTAACCACAATGATTTTGAATCTTTCTTCCTCTAAGAATTATTGAGGAACCTCATATGATACATGGATTATTTGATGAGTACAAAACGTTTTTTCTAGGCTGTTGTTCACAAACCTACTGGTCTGAAATGTTGAATAATTGAAAGCAATTACATGTATTACCTCTTACGGATCGCTGCATGGTGGGAGGGTTGTTCCCCCTCCTATGGACAAACAACTCCGAGGTACCTGCCTGGGAATTACCAGACTACCTCCTTTTGACCACATAATGATCCCACTTGGTCTGACTTAGAAAGTGGTTGATCTTCCCCTATACCCCCTCCATCTTCCCCTCCCTGTGTTACTGTTTACTGTGTTGCTGTGTGTTTGCTTTATGTATTGTGTTTTTTTTGGGGGGGGGGTTGCATTTATGCTTCTTGTGAACCGCCCCGAGCCCCTGGGGAGTGGCGGGTTAGAAGTCGAAATAAATAAATAAATAAATAAATAATGATCTATTAAAAATATCTAAGTCCACAAGGTCTGCCTCTTGGTCCTTGAAGCTGTGACCATATTACCAATGGAGGAAGCAGAAATGTTTCTCCAGCATACATATATTTGGTTGCCATGGGGGAAAACAAATTCATGCATACTTTAAAGGACCTGTGTAGTATTCTGGTCCATTAGGGTCAAAAAAGAGTTGGTATGTTTAGTATGGGCAAGATAAGACTCAGAAATAATATATTATCTTTTTTAAAGGGATGTCATGAAGAAGTTAGAGCAAGCTTGTTTTCTGTTGTTTTCTGATGCCACATTTGGAAGACCTTTCTTAGAAAAAAGAGATTGTGGGAAAATCTCCCTCAAATGATGATAAGACTTCCATCAACCCCCCCCCCCCACACACACACACACACACACAAAATAGAAGTTAGATACTCATATTTATGTGTACTAGGCAGGAACTTCAGCTCCCTTCCGATTATATGTTTCTTCAGTTGTAGGTATTATGATGCATACATTAGGGATGGAAAATGTCTGGTGTGTGCTCCAAATGGTTTGAAAGCTACTTCTCCTATCAATAATTTGAATAAGGAAGAAGATGTTGGTCCCGAGTAGACATGTATAAAATGAAGTTGTGCTTTGTATGCTTTTGGAGAAATGCCCAAATTAGTAAGGAGTCTTTAGTATGCTACTAGAGCAGCTCAAGAGAGAGTTGGGGCACTGTGTTATACTAGACCTGCTTCTATTCGTGGGGCTAATTCCAGAGAACAGAATTGTGGTTTTGGCTAATCATCTTTTATCCCAAGTTGTTTATTAGCTGTATGAAGCTACTGATGATACTCAGCTCTATTTCTCTTTGTTTTCAGAGTCAGCTGAAGATAGGTGCTATTTGGATGCTGTAATAGGCTGGATGAAGGCCAATAAACCGAAGTTAGAACTCAATAAAATAAAGGCATTATGGACTGGTGGTTGTCAAGTCTGGAAATTGAGTAAGCAACATGCCTTGGATGAGGTTGCACTCCCCCCTCCCCAGAGGAGCAGGTGCATAACTTGGAAGAACTCCTAGATCTGTCTCTGTCACTAGAAGACCCAAGTGTTGACCATATAGACAACAAATGACAGCAATTTTAAAGGAGCTGCATTGACTGCCAATTTTGTTCCAGGCTGAATTCAAGGTGTTTGTGATATGACTCAAAAGTCAAAATAGAGCAGACATATTGGTTTAAATCCAATTGCAAGTACCAACTAGAGGAGAACCATCAAATCAGTGGAATCAGGTAACGATTTGTCATTGAGAAACTTATCCAGTGGGTCAGCTTCAGTTCAGATTAGCAATTAGATTCAGGATACTATTTATTTATTTATTTACTTTATTTATATTCCACCCTTCTCACCCCGAAGGGGACTCAGTGATTACAGGTACACATACAAGCAGACAATCCCTGCCATTTATCACAGTACAGTACATACATTTTTGACATATTACATACATACATATAAACAGAGGCAAATCTGGCCACCAGGGGGAGCTGATGCACTCCTCATCTCTCAGCGTTCCAGCGTCCCTTGTTGTTCCTTCTGCATTCCTCAGCGTGCCTGGAATTCTTTTTATGGCCTCATAATTCAGTCAAAATTTGCCTCCCCACTTAATGTGGTACCTTTATCTCCTACTTGACAGCTACAGTTGTCTTTCGGGCTGGAAAGGTCAACAGCCGGCTACACTTAAGGCCGAGCGTCCACATTGACCCGGGCAGGTCTCGAACTCATGGTCAGAGAGATCTTATGCAGCTGACACTTAGCCAGCTGTGCCATGTTCCCGGTACTAAACACATGTGGCATACATCATCAACATTTTCAAAGGTACTTTGAGTTACAACTCACAGGGCACCCCGGCCAGTCTGTCTGGCCAAAAATCATGATGGTTGGAGAATTCTGGAAGCTGAAGTTCAAAAAGTACCTTTCCATAATGGTAATTATGGAATTCAGTGATTGATTTCAAGGTCACTATCCTTCAGCATCATTACAAAACCCTTTATCACAGAACCATAGAATCATTGAGTTGGGAGAGATCTTGTGGGGCATCCAGTCCAACCCCCTGTCAAAAAGTAGGAAAATCACATTCAAAGCACTAACTTGGATCAGTTTTTGATGGTCAAGTAAAATCAAGTGAAACCCGCAGTCATATCTACGGCAGCCAGGTTACTAACTAGAGCAGCACTCAGGGAGCACACAACTCCTCTGTTGCGCCAACTGCACTGGCTGCCAGTTTGCTTCTGGGCCTAATTCAAAGTGCTGGCTTTAGCCTATAATGCCCTAAATGGTTTTGGTCCAACTTACCTGTCCGAACATATCTCTCCTTATGAACCACCCAGGACGTTAAGATCTTCTGGGGAGGCCCTGCTCTTGGTCCTGCCATCATTGCAGATATGTCTGGCGGGGACGAGAGACAGGGCTTTCTCAATGGTGGCCCCTCAACTATGGAATGCCCTGCCTAGAGAGATAAGATTGGCTCCCTCCCTCCTGTCATTTTGAAGAAGGGTGAAAACCTGGCTTTCTGAGCAGGCCTTCTCAAATACAGCATAGTTATACAGATTCATGGAATTACCAGATGACACAACTGAATGATGACTTGACACAGAGACAGTCACGATAATGTTTTATGGTTCTGTGCAGATTTTATATTGTATATTGCACCGGGAATGTGGCGCAGCTGCCTAAGTGTCAGCTGCATAATAATAATAATAATAATAATAATAATACACTTTATTTATATTCCGCTCTTCTCACCCCGAAGGGGACTCAGAGCGGATTACATTACACATACAGCAGACAATCCCTGCCGGTTCCACATACAATTACATACAATATACAACATATAACAGTACAATTTTTTAGAAGGGTTTTTCTTTGGCTGCATCACAGTTGCGTCACAGAGCTGCATCACAGTGCTTCACAGGTTGTGATTGCATCTTTACGTCACAAGGTGGTGCTGTTGCTTCATCCTCATGACAGATAGCCTCTGTTTTTCCGCATTCCAGCCGAAAAAGTCCTTCCCCGCTTGGCGGTTCCCAGTTTATCTAATCACAGCTCAGCTGTTTTCGAACTGTTGGGTAAACAGTGGACAGGGCTCACAGCTGGTGTCCAACCCAGCCCGGGATTTGAACCTGCAATCTTCAGATTGCCAGCACAGCGGTTGTTACCGCTGTGCTATCTCTCCAGCCCAGTAGGTCATGAGTTTAAGATCTCTCTGACCAGTAGGTCATGAGTTTGAGGTCTGCCCGGGTCGAGGTGGGTGCTTGACCTTTAAGTGTAGCCTGCTGTTGACCTTTGCAGCCTGAAAGACAGTTGCATCTGTCAAGTAGGAGATAAAGGTACCACATTAAGTGGGGAGGCAAATTTTGACTGAATTATGAGGCCATAAAAGAATGCCAGGAACGCTGAGGAATGTGGAAGGAACAACAAGGGACGCTGGGAATGCTGAGAGATGAGGAGTGCGTCAGCTCCCCCTGGTGGCCAGAGTTTGCCTCTGTTCGTCGCTGCGCTCTGAGGAGCAGAACCTCTTGGTTATTCCCTCGCCTAAAATGTACCACTTGACGGCAACTCGCCGGCGGGCCTTTTCCATAATAGCTCCAACACTCTGGAACTTGCTGCCTGCTGATGTACACGCCATGCAGAACGTCCTCTCCTTCTGAAAAGCGGTGAAGACTTTGCTTTTTCAGCAAGCGTTTGGAGTAGGATGAACTGCAGGCACCGTTATATGTTGCCTCAGTTGCCCATCTGTCTTATTGTATATTGCCTTGTTTAGCATATGGTTTTCATGTTTTTATTGTATTTTTAGATGTGTTTTTAACTTCATTTTAATCATTGTTTATATTTGACTGTATGTATATGCTGTGAGCTGCCCTGCGCCTTCCGGGAAGGGCAGCCAATCAAGTGTGAATAAATAAATAAATAAATGTGTGTATGTGGAAGCGGCAGGGATTGTCTGCTAAGTATGTGTACCTGTAATCCCCTCTGAGTCCTCTTCGGGGTGAGAAGAGCGGAATGTAAACAAAGTGTGTATTATTATTAGTGTTTTTAACAGTATTTTATGATGGATTTATTTGTTATAATTGTGTGGCATTGAATTATTTCCAATTGTGAAACACTCCGAGTCGCCTCCGAGCTAAGAGGTGCGATATATAAATGTAATAAATAAATAAATAAATTTACTTTGACTGAAATTAGTGGAACATTTTCTTCTACAGAATTATACTCGCTGTATAGACATTCATACTTAGCATTTGATTCTGGAAGTTTAGAAATGAACCATTTCTACATTTCTGTCACTTCCCTGGAGCTTTTTGGGATGGGTTCAATTAGACAATTATGCTTGTTAATAAATTTGGTAATTTGGTAAATAAATTTGGCAAATAAATAACACCTCCCTTCTTCCTCCCCTCTGCCCCAAGGATATTTAGTATTTTCGTGGTCTTTTTCAAATGTGCCATATTTCACATGTACATCTTTGGGCACATCTGACCCTTATTATGAATAATTCTTATGAACAAAGAAATGCTAACAGGCAACAATTTAGAAACTGTCTGCTCAAGAAATATGTAGCAAACATAGGCCAGGAAGGCCATTGTTCACAAGCTGTGCAAATGAAGGCAATTATTACATTTATTTAAGAGTGACCACAGCTACAAACAGACAAAGGAATAACAGCAAAAAAGAAAAACCATTCAAAGACTCACAGATGGAATTGATGGTGGTGGTAGTGATTGATCTTAGCATGCATAACTCACTCATCAAAATCATAATTCTAAATGTTTTATAGGTGGCATGAGTTATAGCTGTGCCAGAGTTCAGTCACACACACACACACACACACACACACACACCTCCCAACATACACACAATTGGAAAGGGGCATTGGAAAAAGGAGAGCAAAATATTGTAAAAATGTGGAAAATGGAAGAACAATTATGCATTTTGAGGCTGGGAGTTCATTGATCATGGTAAGGTCATAGATTTCAGTGGTGGAGACTGTCATCATCCTCCAGCAATGACTTTGAATTATGGTCTACCCTGGTATAAAGCATGTAACTACACTATACAGTTATAAATTCATTGCCACTTTAGCTGCAGTGGCATATAGAATCATAGAGTTGAAAGGTACTGTGAAGACCATCTAATCTACCCCTGCCATGGAGTTATAAACAATCACTTTTGACTGTTGACTATCCAGTTTCCAGTGTATCTGAAGGACCACCTCTCCCTGCACATTCCCCAGAGACCACTACAGTCTATGGACCAAAACCTATTGGAGGTTCCATCACTCAAGACTTGTCGATTGTCATCAACTCGGCAGCACACCTTTTCCATAGTAGTGCCTACCCTGTGGAACACCCTCAAGGCAGAGGCATGAGCAATAACGGAGTGACAGGCCTTCATGAGGGCCTGTAAGACCACCCTGTTCTGCCAGGCGTTTAATCTCTAAGGTTGTGCTTTCCATTCTGGTCCTAATCTGTTTTTATTCCTTTTTAAACTACGTTGTGTTGTGTGTTCATTGTTGTGAACCACCCTGAGCTTTTTTTGGGAAGGGTGGTATATATTTTTCATTGGAAAAATCGCGGCCCTTCGGAAGGACTTACCATCGATCCCCGAGGTAGACGGCCTGAGGTCCCAGCTCCCCATCCGGGCAACCGGACAGCGTCTCTCAGAGTTCAGCCCCCTAACAACGGAGGAGGTGAGAAAGCTGGTGACCGGGGCGAGAGCGACGACCTGCCCAACGGATCCCTGCCCATCACATCTAATCAAGTCCAATACTGACATCTTGTCCGGTGCTCTGAGGGACCTGGTGAATCTCTCTCTTGAAACAAGTGCCTTTCCGGACTCCCTGAAAGAGGCGAGAGTCACCCCCTCTTGAAAAAGACATCGCTTGACCCCGAGGTTCCTGCTAACTACCGCCCGGTTGCCAACCTACCCTTCCTGGGCAAGCTCCTTGAACGAGCAGTAGAAAGCCAAATTGGGTCTTCTTAGATCAATCCGGGGCTTGGACCCGTCCCAGTCGGGCTTCCGCGCGGCCACGGAGTGGAGTCCGTTCTCGTGGCAATCACTGATGACATCCGTCGGCAACTGGATCGGGGAGGCTCGGCAATCCTAGTCCTCTTGGACCTTACGGCGGCCTTTGATACCGTCGACCACGACCTGCTTCTCCATCGCCTGGCGGCCTCTGGGATCCAAGACAGAGCTCTGGCCTGGCTGGAATCGTTCCTACGAGGCCGCTCGCAGCGGGTCGAGTGGCAGGGTCAAGTCTCTTTGAAAAACGAACTGGAGTGTGGAGTTCCTCAGGGAGCCATTCTATCTCCCACCCTCTTTAATATCTACATCCAGCCCCTGGCTAATATTGCTAGGAGCCACGGGTTCTCCTGCTACCAATACGCAGACGACACGCAGCTGCTCTTGAAGCTTGACCCAGGGTCATCATCAGTACCAGACAGTTTCAGCCTAGGATTGAGGGCGGTGACGAGCTGGCTCAGAGCATATAGACTCAAGATCAACCCGGCTAAAACGGAGATCCTCTGGCCTGGCCGTCCCGACCCCCGCCCACCACTTCCACTCTTCGAGGGCGAGTCCCTGGCTCCAGCCCCGGCGGTGAAAAGCCTGGGAGTGATCCTAGACGAAAATCTCACGATGGAGGCCCAGATCCAGGCTGTAGCTAAGGGCGCCTTTTTCCATCTCCGTAGGGCCCGTCGGCTGGCTCCCTACCTTCCACCAGAGGCCTTGAGAACAGTGGTCCATGCCACCGTCGTCTCACGCCTCGACTACTGCAACGCCCTATATGTGGGCCTTCCCCAGACAACAACCAAGAGGCTGAAACGCATCCATAACGCCGCAGCCAGACTCATTACTGGGTCATCAGTGAGGGATCACATCTCCCCCATTCTTAAAGAACTTCACTGGCTGCCCCTAGAGTTCAGAGCCCTTTACAAACTCCTGGTGCTCACCTTTAAAGCCCGGCACAACATTGGGCCTTCCTATCTGAGTGACCGGCTGACGGCCCAATGCAGCGAGAGGCCAGCACGCTCCATCAACGGTGACCGCCTGACTACTCCTGGAGTGCGGGAGGCTAGACTGGCGGAAACTCGGCGGAGAGCCTTCTCCGTCGCGGCCCCTTCGACTTGGAACTCACTGCCGCCCGCCCTCAGAGCCTCTCCGACTCTATCTGGATTCCGCCCAACCCTGAAGACCTGGCTCTTCCGCCTAGCGTTCGGGACTGGCTCGGTACCCTGACTACTTGAGCCACCCCTCCTGTTTATATTCCATGTTTTTAAACTGTTGTACATTGTTCACCTTAGGGTTTTAACTGTTGTAAGTCGCCCGGAGCACCGCCGGTGGAGGGCGACTCACAAATATTAAAGTATTATTATTATTATTATTATTATTAAATCGAAATAATAAATAATAAATAAATAAATAAAGATCTCCAGAGAAGGAGAGACCATCACACTCTGAGGCAATGTATTCTACTATTGATAATCTCTTATAGTCAGGAAACTTTTTCTAATATTTAGGTGAAATATCTTTTCCTACAGTTTGAATCCATTTCTCCATATCCTAATCTCCAAAGCAGCAGAAAACAAGCTTGCCTACTAATCAATGTCATACTTTCACATATTTAAACATGGCTGCTATGTCCCCTCTTAATTTTCTACAAGCTAAATGTGCCCACTTCTCTAAGCCTCTCTTCACAGGGTTTGGCTTCCAAATATTGACCATTTGGTCATCTTTCTCCAGACAATATCCTTCTAAAATTGTTATGCCCAGACAGGCATCTGTTCCCTCCTGTCTGTCTTCTTTCCTCCCATGTCATTTCCTTTCTTTCCCTGCTTCCTCTTTGCCTCCTCTTCCCTTCTTCAATTAGTAGTTGGGTAAATACTAGGGGTGGTTGATCCATGAAAAATTAGATTCTAAACTCGGTTTGGGGGGGGGGGGTTCATTGTTTGGTTCGTGATTGAAACGTATTAATAATAAATTTTCATTTTTATTCATTATGCCAACTGGGAGGCTAGAATGGAGGGCTTGCTCTCCCTTCTTCCCTCCTTGCCCCTCCAGGGAAGGAGGAGGGGAGGCGCACTCCCCACCTCCTTCCTTGGATGGCAATAATACGCATTATCGCCATCCAGGGAAGGAGGAGGGGAGGTGCCTCCCCACCTCCTCCCCTGGATGGCAATAATGCGCATTATTGCCATCCAGGGGAGAAGGTGGGGAACCACTCCCTCCTCCTCCCTTGGGGCTGAGAAGAACCACGCATTAATGCACATTGCCTGTCAGCACGGAGGGGGGAGGAGGAAAGGAGGGAGTACAAACCATTCCCTCCTTCCCTCCCCCCCTTGGGGCTGATTGGCTAAAGGGAAGCAGGTGGTTTCATGCTACCACCTGGTCACCATTAGCCAATGAGAACATGCGTCTACTAAGAGCAAAGAAGACATACGAACTAATTACGTTAATTACGTGCCCAATACAAAAATGGTGGCCCCCAGGTTCGGTATAGAAATTACACTTCCTGGTTCGGCCACGTGGGTCAAAAAACTATGAAATTAATTTTAAATACGAAATTAAACCGATTTCAAAGTATTTAAAACCAGAGATATCCACCCCTAGTAAATGCCCAACTCCTCTGGGCTCAGTTTCTCTCTGCTGCTAAAATGGAGCCCTACAAAGTCTTGCTGGAGGTAGCTCTGCGTCATGCAATGACCTCCATGGAACTCTGTTCCAGCAGTGAAGAGAATTGAGGAGAAGACAATCCTCTCCCATAGGTCCTAGATCTATGCACTATACTCCAACTGATATAACTTTGAATCGAAATTGCCTCTTTACTGCTATATTCTATGGAATCCTATGTTTTGTAATTTGGTGAGGTACTTTCTCTTCTAGGAAGTGTAATTCTATAAATTAGGAGTGGGCACAAAAATACTCCAAATCTCTGAATGTGAAATCAGGTGGGATATTTAAAATTTAGAATATCAAAGCCAACCCAGAGATCAAAAGTATGGGCATGGGAGTCACCTTCATTTTCTCCTTCTCTCCATAAGGCCATCCATCACAATGATTAATAGTGATTATCTCCCAAAACTATAATGGAACAAAGTCTGGAAAGCAACCAAGACCATAACCTCCAAGAATACCTGGAGATGATTTTCTGAAGTGAGTGAGCATTGTCAGGAATCTCCCAGGCCATCAGGTTTCAGAACCTGAAACACAGAGATGCTCCAGGAGCAGGACCTGGAAGTGTAATTAAGCATAATACATAGATCATCCGCCACAACTGTTCTGAGCACTTCATTCACTGAATTAAAACCAAGTAGAAAAAATGAAAGATTTTCCAGAGAGTTAGACTGCTCAGTGCTCCACCTGAAGCTTTCTTTAATTGCCGTAGATTGAGATAATGAGAAATACAGTGCTTTCATGGTCGCAAGCTGCATTAAGACAAGCAACTTGAGCAAAAGTATGAGGCATCTTTCCAGCTGCCTATCTCAATATGCTTCATGAACACTGCAGTCATTGGTGTCTAGATTGAGGGAAGTAATAGTAGCACTCTATCTGTGTTGGTCAGATCTCACTTGGAATACTGGATCCACATTCAAAAATGATATTGACAAGCTGGAATGTGGCCAGTGAAGGAAGACCAAAATGATAAAGGTCTGGAGCCAAGCCCTATGAGGTGTGGCTTAGAGGGCTGGATATGTTTAGTTTGGAGAAAAGGAAGCCAAGGAGGGACATGGTTGCATTGTTTAAATCTTTGAAATGGCATCACAGTGAGGAACTTTTTTCCTGCTGCTCTAGAAATTACTAGGGCTGGTTGAACCAAGAAAAAAAAACATTTTGAAACTCATTTCGGATCTAATTGTAGTTGTCGTTTCAGATTATATGGACTTCTGAAAAATTTCCGATAAATTTCGAAATTGATTCGGAAGTATTTCCGAAATTTGGAAGTCTTCGGAAATGGCGTCCATTTTCAAAAATGGGCAAAAAAAATCAGCAGA
Source organism: Anolis apletophallus (assembly GCA_030556195.1). Lineage (NCBI taxonomy): Eukaryota > Metazoa > Chordata > Lepidosauria > Squamata > Anolidae > Anolis > Anolis apletophallus. Next base: position 5,254,244 of record JARBWK010000002.1, on the reverse strand, counting down.
AGGGAGAGTCAGCTGTTAACCATCAGCCAATGAGCAATCAGCAAGAACATTCGGAAATGACATATGAAATTCAGAATTCCCTGTTGGGAAGGTTGCTCTCGAAATTGCTAAAAAAGTCGAAAGTATCCGAAAAACTTCTGAAATTTGGGCATATCTGAAATTGTAGAACAGCCCTAGAAATTACATCCCAGAGAAATGGACACAAATTGCAGAAAAGATATTTTACTTAAGCATGAGGAAGAACTTCCTTACTGTTGGAGCTGTTTGATAATGGAATATGTTGTCTCAGAATATGATGGTATCTCCTTTTCTGGATATTTTTGAACAGTCTGGATGGTTGGTGTGTGTGTGTGTGTGAGGACTGACTTGCGAAACTGCAGGTCACTTCTGGTATGAGAGAATTGGCCATCTGCAAGGATGTTGCCCAGGAAATGCCTGGCTGTTTTGACGTTTTACCATTCTTGAGGGAGGCTTCTCTCATGTCCCCACATGGAGAGCTAGAGCTGACAGAGAGAGCTCATCCATGCTCTCCTGGATTCGAACCTCCAACCTATCGGTCTTCAGTGCTGCCAGCACAAGGGTTGAACCCATTGCATCACTGGGGGATAGTCATCTGTTGGGAGTGCTTTGATTGTGTGTTTCTGTGTGGCAAGGGGTTGGATTGGATGACCCTTGTGGTCTATTCCAATTCTATGATCATTTACTAGTGATGCAATCTGCAGCCCTTCAGAAAACTTTTGACTGGGACACTGCTATGCTTTAACAAGTAGGTATTTGGGGAGTTGTATTATCAGAAGTCTCTACAGCAATTGAGCTCCGTAATTGTAGCTCTGTCAATGCAAATGTAGCAGATAATTTTTGCTCAGGACGTAGTAGTTACTGCAAAGAAGGCAGAGTTCTTCTGTAAACCCTCCCCTCAATCCCACAAGTATCTCAGTGCAAAATAATTGCCTGGAACACCTCAAGGTGTGCAAATACCAGGACAAACTGAACAAATGCCTTGATGCTGTGTGATTCTTTCCCATGTAGGATTTTTCAAGTTTTGGAAAACCCTTTTCTCATCCAGGAACCTCATCGCATTAGGCTCCTCAAGCCAGGGGAAAGTGGGGGCATCTGTGGGCAGAGGTACAACTCCAGCAGGCAGTGTGGGAACACATCACCTTGTACCCTGCATCTCCCTCTTCTCCATCCCACAGGGGGAAGGTTTGCCACCTGGCTCCCCCCCCCCCCCACCACCATTTCTCCATTCTGTTGAATGAGAACGTGGGAATCCTCCCATGTTTTCGTGACTCTGTTGTAGGACATTTCCAGCACAGTTCATTGAAGGAGCCCCGTCTGAAGTAGCTGTGCATTATTGTGCTTGACCGACTTACCGGCCGAGCGGGTTGCGAGACGGGGTTGCCCTTTCTGACATCTTGCGGAGAAATGCAGGGGCTTCTCCTTCCCAGAAGCCCCTGGGGTAGCGGGAGGTTTCCTGCCACAAACGCCAGCCGGCCAATGATGGGGCTGGCCCCGCCCCGCCCCCTAGTTGCGCCGGCTGGCCTGCGCTTCCACCTGGGCAGCCTATTTAAGGCTGCCCGGGGCTGCCCAGGCTGCACATGGGGCCAGCTCTGTTTTTCCTCCCACCCTCCCTCCTTCTCATTGCATTGCTTGTTGGTGTCCATTTTGTTCACTCTTCATGTCCTGTTGCATTGTTCTTGGTTTGCGTTTTTATGTTCTTTGTCACAACTCCGTGTTTGGCGTGTGGCATGGCCCCTGGATCAGGCTGGCTTATTGCCCCTTGGTTGTAAGGGGGATAATGCCCAGGCCCTCTGAGGTGCTGAGTTTCCGTGGACAGGCATTGGGCCGCTCGCACCCCAGGCTTGCATATGCCTTTGGACATTCATGGGGGCTGTACAACCCTGATCCAGGACCTATGCATGGCCGCTAACCCTTTTTTCCTGTTTTCAATAAATGAGTTGTGGCCATTTTCATCCAACCACTTGTGTCTGTGTTGTTGTTCTTGGCGCGAGGTGTGTCACCCTTGCACACGCAACTGATGGAAACCTGCAGGCTGTGTTCAAGAACTGTGCTTGAAGCATCCTACGACTGTGTGGTGAACAATAAATATTATTTCCATGTGATAGAATAACCGTTCCACTACAATTTTTATTTGTTTGTATTTGTGTGTGTGTGAATGTGTGCAAATATATGCATGTTTCATAACAATGTAACAAAAAAAAAGAAAGGAAAACATGGGGCACGAGATGGTTGAAAACAACCCCCTCCCATCTTAGGTTTCAGAAAGGCCAGAGGCATGAAAATAGAAAGCAAAATGGGAGAGTGAATGAGGGAGGGGAGGTGAAGGAGGAGAGATAAAAAGGGAGACCGAAAAGGGAGGAGTGTATGACACTTTTGCAAAGCTCAGCACTTCTTCAGATGTGGTCTGGCATCTGGTTCATAAAGTCAAGCAAATCAGCTCATTGTAGTCATATATACAGACATACATACATAACATACATATATAATATGCTGCAGATATATACATATATTTTTTTAAAAAACCTGTGGGCAGAGGAAGTTTCAGAACAAGGCTGCAGGGAACTGTAGCTGATCTTCAGCAATACAGAAATAAATATATAAAGGCAATAGCTTAATCGCCTCTTTGAAAGGATTTGAACAAAAAATCCCCTTTAATTCAAGGCACTCGTGTGTATGTGTGTGTGTCACACACAGAGATAAGTTGAGGCAGCTGCAGAAAGTTTAAAAGGAACTTACACAGGGCTAGCAGATGCCCTTCCATTTTGACGTGATGAGGATCTGCTAGCGCTTATATACTCAGCTGCTTCCCCAATGGTTTGCCGAAAAAGGGGCACAGATATTTTGAGCATTTTGGTTTGCTAAAAAGGCATCCTGTGCATAATCCCCACCTCTCTCACACTCACTCCGTCTCCCTCCATTCTCTCATTATGTTAAAGGGATTGCATAACGAGAATCACAGTCAAACAGCACAACCATTTTCAATGAACTCAGCTCCAGAATGGGAGAAATTCCAATCAAGAAGATAATGCTTCTGACCATGCGCAAAGTCTCTTTTTGTCATCCATGAATTCTTGTAACCATCCCCTATGCCAGGGGTCGGGAACCTTTTTGACTCAGAGAGCCATAAAAGCAAAATATTTGGACATTTATTTAAGTGAGAGCCATATAATATATATAATATATTTTAAATCTGAATTCAACTAAATGTGAGAATATACGTACATACTATGAGAAAAGGATTCCCCCGGCAGAATGACGTGACATTTCAGATCTGGCTCTGCAAAAGGCATGCTCAGGACTCTGGGAAGGAAGAGAAGATGGAAGGAAGGGGAAAAGAAAGAAAGACAGAGGAAATAAAGGAGGGAGGGGGAGAGGAAGACAGAAAAGAAGAACGAGCTATGGAAAAGGAAGAAAAGAAAAGCAGGAGAGAGACAAGGAGGGGGAAAGAAAGAAGGAAATGGGAAGGGAAGAAAGGAAAGGGTGGGGAAAAGAAAGGAAAGGGAGTGAGGAAAAAGTAGAATAATGAAGGGAAATAAGAAAAGAAAAAGGGGAGAGAGGGGGATGTGAAAAGAAAGGAAGGAGAAGGAAAGGAAGACTTGGGGGAAAAGAAGAGAAGAGAAAGGAAGGAAGAGGGAGGGAGGGAGAATGGAGGAAAGAAGGAAGGGGAGAGAGGGAGGGAAAAGGAAGGAGAGAAGGAGAAGAAAAGGGTGAAGGGGGAGAAAAGAAGGAAGAGGGAGAGCCAGATGCAAACATGAAACGAGCCACATCTGGCTCCCGAGCCACAGGTTCCCTACCCCTGCCCTATGCATTTGAAATTAGAAAGAAGAATTTAGGAAAAATGATGGTATCCCACCACTATCAAGGTGTGTGTGGATGATGTCCTGGAGGTTACAGTACTTCTTGAAGCATCGCTCAATTCAGCACAGTAGAGGAGAAGAAAGATTCCTGTCCTTCCCATGAGGCTCAGGCAAAAGCAAACTGTTTCAGCCTTTCCTAGCTTGTGCATTCTTTCTCAATAGTAACTTTTTGTGGCATAATGTAAAATGAACCAAGTGTAGATCATGTTTGAGACACTGGCATGCCAGAGAAAGAAAATATGCCATGCAGATTATCAATAAAGAACAAGTAGTTTACTCTTTGCAATTCACTAACTGATTCCTTACATGCTCCAACACTTTTGTCATCTTGAGCATACTTTGGTGCTGCTTGGCTGCCTCAGTATTCATCTGTTAAAACGTTGGAAACAATGTATGCAAGTATGAACCATTGAGGGGTTTAAAGGTAAGGAACTGTGCCCAGAAAGAAATGGAAACTGGTATGGCTTTTGTAAAATAGATGTAGTCATGTGCGCCTAAGGATGAGCCACCAGCAAACACCCTTCTTGTTGGATTTGCCACTGGGTCAGAGATGTAAGCTGGCATGTCAGAAAGAAATGGAATATATTCCTAAGTAGACCTTGTTATCCGGCAGCTCCTGCAATGCTCCTGCTGGTTGACTGAAACAGAACATGTCTTGGCCATGACAGTAACACCTTCTCTTCTCTTTTACATTCCCTGAGTTTGCTGATGCCAAGAAAAGCTCAGCCAAGGTGGCCAAAGAGCATCTCGGCTCTCCATAGATGCTTCTGTCTTTCCCAATCGCATTTGCTCGCTCTTCTTTTTCTCCTTCAGAGGGCAGTAACTGTTGCAACACTGTCTCATTACAGCAACATCTGGCCCATCAAAATAGGGAAGACTTGAACGATTTTAACATTTGAAAGTTTCATTTCACATCATTTAAGAGTACACACACAGAGAGAGAAAGACATTCATTAGGAGTGGCATGCTCTGCTTTACTGGCATTGTTTTACTGTTATGACCACTAAATTCTTGGAGATTGCTCTATCCACAGACTTGACTATTTCCCCCCCAGGCTCATGTAACCCACACATGCTATATTAATTCAGTTAGTTTTCTGTGAAATCATTTTATCTTTTATCTCTCTCTCTCTTTTTCCTTCTCATTCACTTGCTCTTTTTCTTTTTTGGGTGTGCCAGTTTTTTGATCCCATATCTTTAGATAAGAGTCTAGCTTAAGGCAAATTAATCAGGAACCCTGAAACCTAGTCGTCTAGCTTTATGGCTTAAGATAAATGTGGAAACTATGCAGCCCTCCAGATGTTGTTGAACTGCATGTTCCAGCAGCTGCAGGCAATGGAGGATGGTGAGGAATAAAGAGAGTTCCACAGCAGCAGGAAGTGATGAGTCTCATGGCTTTCACCTCTGACCTAAAATGAGGATAAGATGGCCAAATTCCCTATATTACAGAAGCCAGTAACATTGTGAAGGACACTGGAATCCTCTGTTTGAAAGCGTATCCAGTCCAATCCTGTCTACATGGGCCAAATTAAACATACTCACCTCTAACCTACTGTGAGCTGTTGACATGGCATATAGCCAGTTGGCCTACAGCAGTGTTTCCCAACCAGTGTGCCATGGCACACTAGTGTGCCGTGAGCGATCATCAGGTGTGCCATGGGAAATTGGAACCTCCAATACCCTTTCTTCCCCCTCCTGCCAAACACTTTTCTTCTCCACTCAGGCTCCCTTCTTCCCAGCCTCGCTCTGCTTGCTTTGCCTCGCTTTGCTCACGCTGCCGCTTCTGTTGGAGGGGGGAGGGAGGAAGACGTGACCCTTGAGGCGCTACTGCGCAGACTCGCCCCACGTCTTCCTCCCTCCCCTCCACAGTGCTCTCTAGATATAGGTGAACTATAACTCCAAAACTCAAGGTCAATGCCCACCAAACCCTTACAGTATTTTCTCTTGGTTATGGTAGTTCTGTGTGGGAAGTTTGATTCCATTCCATCATTGGTGAAGTTCAGAATGCTCTTTGATTGCGGGTGAACTATAACTCCCAGCTGTTGAGCAAGACCTTTGTGTGAGTCTTTCTGCCATTCCTGCCAGGATATCTATGTTGTGTTTCAGAATGCTCTTTGAAACAGGCCCAGGTTTCACACTGAGTGTATAAACAGGCCCAGGTTTCACATTTAAAAACATATTAACTATATGTATTACTGTGTTAGAGTGTCATTTTGTGTCATTTTGGTTGGTGGTGTGCCCCAGGATTTTGTAAATGTAAAAAATGCGCCGCGGCTCAAAAAAGGTTGAAAAACACTGACCTACAGGACTGGTAAAAATATGAATCCCTATTGATCTTGGTGGACAGCAATTACCATCCCTCCTATCCTCCCCACCTCCTGACTTGCCATTTTTGCATGTCAGGAGTATGCAGGAGTATGCCTTCAGGCTGAGAGGGGCGGTATAGAAGTATAGTAAATAAATAAATATTCTACATAAGGGTCTGCATTGACAGCAGACCCCTCTGGTAAGTTTTGGAAGGAAAAATTGAGGGCTGGAAGGCGGAAGGATCCCATCCCCCTAAGGGAAAGCTGGGTTTGGGTTGGGAGTGGGGACAGAAACCTGGGAGGAACTGTGTTTAAAAAGCCCAGTTTCTCCTGGGCTTTGGGTCTGCGTAGAAGGGCCCTCAGTATGAAATTAAGAGATGCTATATCTTATTTGCTTATAGTCTTTGCTAACCCGACAAGTTTAATATTAACTATATTTTAATGTATTGAATTCTAGGTGTATTTTAATGTATTTTAATTTTAACTGTTGTTTACTATGTATTGTGTGGCATCGAATTGTTGCCGTCTGTTAGCCTGAGTCCCCCTCGGGGGTTGAGAAGTAGCGGGGTATAAACACTGGAAATAAATAAAGTTCATACTTCAGCCCCAAACCTGAAAAATAATATGACATAATATAGTTAGGATTTACCACTGAATTTTGCCCAAAGGAAATGCAAAGGTGACTATTTTGGCAACACAACAAAATCCACAGGCCACAAAAATTGCAAACTGTATTAGCCACTCATAATGCACAAAATATACCATATAAGGTTTCAAAGCTGACTTCTTCAAAAAGTAAATACGTTCAAAGTCACGTGGGAGAATAAAACCAATGATGTTAGATTGAGAAGCCTATGTTTTGCTTCAGATGTTATTTCTGGTACTAGATAGTCAGGAGAAATATCAATGCAGACAATGGTGGCAAAGCGGTGGAAAACTAAAATCCTGCAGAAGAAACCAAAGAAACATGTTTATGGAGGGTTTTATTGATTAAAAAAACCCTATTTTTAAGCACTAAAATATCAGTCAATTGAGCACCTTGAAATGTGCCTCCAGTCTTCTGCAGATGCTATTTCAGCTTAACTTCTGAAAAATTGAAAGGAGTGGAAGGCGGAAGAAGATGCTTCTGGACTGCATTTCCTATAATCCTTCACAGGGGATTATAATTTATTTATTTATTTAAAACTTTTATACCCCAGCCTTCTCACCTCTGAAGATGGACACAGACCGGCAAACAGCAAGTATTCAATGCTAACATTTAAAATTTAATAGCATCATAAATTAACAATAAAATTTACAATAAAATACAATACAATAAATACATTTAAAAAGCCTTTCACCAAAGTAAAATCAAGTCCAACTTTATCCATATATTCGGTCTGTATCAAGTGGTTAGCAACTTTAGTCGCTTCCCGATCTCCTCCTTCATTTTGCGAAGGCCTCATTGCACAGCCACGTTTTCACCCGCTTCCTAAAAGTCAGGAGGGAGGGGGCGGATCTAATTTAATTTGGGAGGGAATTCCACAGCCGGGGGGCCACCACGGAAAAGGCCCTGTCCCTCATCCCCACCAGATGCGCCTGTGAAGGTGGCGGGACCGAGAGCAGGGCCTCTCCAGACGATCTTAGCACTCTTGACGGTTCAAAGGGGAGAATACGTTCAGACAGGTAAACTGGGCCGGAACCATATAGGGTTTTGTAGGTCAACACCAGCACTTTGAATTGTGCTCGGAAGCTAATTGGCAGCCAGTGGAGCTGGCGCAACAGGGGAGTTGTGCGCTCCCTGTACCCCGCTCCTGTTAGTAGTCTGGCTGCTGCGCGCTGGACTAATTGCAGCTTCCGAGCAGTCTTCATAGGCAACCCCACATAGAGAGCGTTGCAGTAGTCTATACAGCAGGGGTGCTCAGAATGGTGATCGCGATCACCAGGGTGATCTTCGGGCCTCATCCTGGTGATCTTCAGGCCCCTGACCAGGTTTTTTGCTGTTGGTCCTCTTCACGTGCCCCTGCACACTGCAAAGAAGTCCTCCATTGTTGCTCCTCCCCGCTCCCTGCTCGCGCGCCGCCTCCAAAAGCTCCAGAGTCCAAGAGGCAGAATGGGCCCCCTCTTTTGGATTCCTCCTCCTCCCTCCGTCCTTCTCCAGCCACTCAGAGTTGTAGGAGACCAAACGGGGTGGGCCTGGATGACGCGATGCATGGCTGGCCCTGCGTGCATGCGCAGAAGCGCCCATTCTGCCTCTCGGACTTCTCGTGAGCTCTTAGAGGCGGCACGCATGCTGGCGGCGTGGAAATAGGAGCAACTATGGAGGAGAAGAAGAAGGATGCTTTGGGGTCATTTCCTTACCGCATCTCAAAGGTCAGTCTTTTTACTTTGGGGTGGGTGCTGATTGTTCTGTGGCATGTCTCTTTGTTTATTTTTAATGTTTAAAAATGGCCTTTTAGCTCCAAAGCCTCTCTGCTTGCTTTGTTCCTTGAGAAATATATGGTGGGGAATATGGAAATGTGGGAGAAATGGGGTGGTTGGATGTATTTTCTCAAGCCCCTTTGTTTGCCTTGCTGAGTATTAAATGGCCTTGCAGTTCAAAAGCCCCTCTTCTTACTTTCTGGCTGATACTATGTGTGGTAATATGGCAGTGTGGGAGAAATGGGGTGGTTGGATGTATTTTTATGCTCTGTTTTATATTGTTGTTATTAAATTGAAATGTTGATGTTTTATAACTTCATTTTATGTAAACTGCCCAGAGCCTGCTGGAAGGAGCGGTACATAAAAATGAATAATAAATATAAATAAGTAAATAAGAAAATAGTTATACGTTTTACATTTCTGGGTAGGTGATCTTTGGGACTTGGTTTTTTAATCAGTAGCTCCCATGCTGAAAAAGTGTGAGCACCCCTGCTATACAGGATGTAACCAGAGCATGGACCACCATGGCCAAGTCTGACTTCGCAGACTAGAAATGGCTAGAAATGGTGTGGGCTGGAGTTTAACAATATATGGAGTTCTAGCAATGCTAACTCTCATCCCTAAAAGAGAGTAGAGATTGCACTTCATTGGTGACTCAGACATTCCTACATAATAACTAATACTAGCTTGAGTGAGAATTTAGATGATCTCTCTAATGTTCTGATATTTATAGTTTTAGTTGTTTCAGTCATGTGCCATGTCCTTCTTCCTACCCCACCATTTTTTTTAAACCCAATAAATATAATTTACACTTTGGAGGAATAGCTCCTAGACCATTTAACAGGTTGGATGTCTACATTATCCATTTTCTAGAATCATGTTTGAACCGCATGCTGTTGGTACTTTGAGCACTGCACCATATTTCTCTTGTCCAGATAAGATGCCTTTAAGGACCCTAGGCTCACAACTCATAACTGAAATATAAAAAGTAACCCTTTTAAGATTTGTGTAGTCTTACATTTTTTGTATAGCCCTGCGGTGCAGGGAAGAGCTACTTTAGTTGCTACTAAAACTAATTATCTACAATGCTACAAGAGTAAAATAATATTGTTTTAACATCTGTACTCAGAGACTGCCCATGCTTTTCAATGTAAAGATGATTTCTTGGAAAAGTGATTAGAATATTAAATCTCAATAAAAGTAGGCATTAGCTGATGATCTCGTCATTATGTTGAGTACCCATCGATTCACCCCGGCACTCCTAGTGATTTCACAAAGGCTATTATCTCATGGCTATATCCCTATCTTTAGAGCTTATTACGTTAAATAAAAGATGTTAATAGTTTCTGAGAATCCCACGAGGCAGAGAGAATTTGTAAGTCAAAGAAGAGTCGCCTCCGAATTTCAAAGCTTGCATTAAACTTTCTGACAAATGCTAGAAACTCTCAGTGGATTAGTACTAAATCAAAGTAAATTTTAGGCTCACTTTGTATTGTGATAACCAGGTGGGTTGCCTTATTATGACTATTTATTAAATTAGAGACGTCTTATGGCCGCACATCATGCCTGGATGTACGCTCTATGGCTTTCATTCTGAATCTAAACAATGGCAAAGAGCCACCAAGTTGATGGACACTTTTGAAACAGAAGGACGGAGAGTTAGACAGATGTTATAATTAGACCTGTCCAAAACAGTCACATTGACTGTACAATAATAAAATTGTTACCTAGTACTAATTTTCAAGGCAAAAGCAGTCATATCACCGTCCTACACATTTTCATTAAGTTATAAACACACAGAGTTCAATGGAGCCGATGTCTAAATATACATACACATGCAGAAACAGGATGGATTCACAAGCCAAGTCATTCCACAGTATTTTATGTTTCTCTATTTTCAAGTTACATTGAAATCTCATGGCTAGAAACTTCCAATAGGGCAAGTGAGAATCCTTTATAAAAGTTATACTTATTTTACTTATCTATAGGATTATTAGTTTATGCTAACAAGATCCAGGACCATCCCATAAGCTATGCAAGGCCATATCTTGGATGTCTAGGAATCTCGCAGAAATCAAGAGATATTGGTTGGTTATGCTAAGCTCAGCTATATCAGACTAGGACATCTGAAAATATAGCTGATCCTTCATTGAACTAGGAATATAACATTATGTTAGATTCCCCAGATTTTATTGGACTAGCTTTCTTATGGGCAATGACTAGTTGGTAGGTAGTTCAAATATTTATGGACAGCTCAAAGCCAAATGGCATCCACTACCAATGGGTACAAACTCTTCAACATTACACAGATGAAAAGTGGGGTAAATCTAACCATAATACACTAGTGAATGGTCAAATTGGCAAAATATATTAATGAGGAACAACATACAAGCTAGGAGAGGCTGCATCTGTTTGCTTTGCACCATCCTACTGAGAAAGGCAAAATTCCATCTACTGTTGCCTTTACCACTGCTGATTTTTTGCACTCAGTTTGAAACATTTGATGTAAGCAAAAGACAAAGGGAAAATCTGGGGAAAGGGGAGAAAACTGGGGCAGTTTTAAAACAGCTAAAATTGGGATTTCCTCTATAAAATAAGTTCAGTTGGCGTCTATGGGTAGAAGAGTCTGGAAATTTTATGGAGATAAGTGCAAGTTTTTACTCCCCTCAGGCTGCACCAACACATCCCAGTGATATCACTTTCAGTCACCATTTTCTACCAGTTTTCAGGTGGATTAAGGCAATGATGAGGAAGAGCGTGGTAGTAATGAAAGGGGAGAAAAGTGAAACTGCAATTTTTGTTTGGGCTGTGAAAGAGTTGGAAGTCATGTGCTTCCTGTGGGTTACGTTTTCTCTTAGAGGTGTGTATGATATCAAAAATCTGCTTCATTTGTATTTATGAAATTCGAGCAACCCTCGTTTTCATTCTAAAGTGTTTTGAAAAATTTATAAGTGGTCCATAAAGTACCTAATATCAAGATCTGTTATTTTTTTGTTGTGTTATTTGACTAATTATGCCAATGGGACAATTCCGGGACTTCTCTTGTCCTCATTTTCAGATCTATTGGGATGCCACTTGTGACAATTGTAGCACACATTTACCACTGTAAGCCCCCCAGGTTTCAGAACATTTCACTCATCCATTGATTTTTAGGAAATTTTTGAAGTTTTTATGAACAACTTTAAAAAATCTACAAGAGTTATCCCCTTGAATTTATCTACAATGACACAACATAACCAGGGCATAATTCCTCCCAAGGTTCAGAAAGATTTGCACATATACTCATTTTTAGAGAGTTCTTAAAGTTTTGTTCAACAAAAAGCAAGTATCTCCTGGAATATTTCCACAGTGACAGAACAGGCCAACATTCCTGCCAAGTTTCTGAAAGATCCACTCATCCACCAATTTTTAAGAAATATTAACCCTGCTGTTCTGTCCGGACAAACTGTACACTTGTTATGTTCGGGTCATTTTGACCCGGATGTTATTTTGAGCCACTGAAAAGTTCTTTTGAATACCTGTTGCATTATTATACTGTGTGTGTTCATAGTTGTTCATTATCAAAGAAAAATTGAATAAAAACTTTTCTTTTAAATTTTGTGTTGATTAATGTAAAAAGCCTAATTTGCATGTTACACCAAAGTAACAACTTGTGCGTGAATAATCAGCTATATCTGTTCCAACAACATCAACAACAACTTCAGGTAACTATTAGTACAACTAACTTAAAACCCCTGCTGTTCTGTTAGGAAAAACTTACACTTGTTATGTTCGGGTCATTTTTGACCCGGATGTTATTTTGATGTTATTTTGAGCCACTGAAAAGTTCTTTTGAATACCTGTTGCATTATTATACTGTGTCTGATCATAGTTGTTCATTATCAAAGAAAAATTGAATAAAAACTTTTTAAATTTTTTTTTTTTATGTTGATTTATGTAAAACAGCCTAATTTGCATATTACACCAAAGTAACAAACTTGTGCGTGAATAATCAGCTATATCTTTTACAACAACATCAACAACAACTTCAGGTAACTATTAGTACAACTAACTTAAAACTAAAATAAATTTTAACGGTATAAAAGCATTTTGAAAAAATAATCAGAAAAATAATCAGAAAAAATAAAAAAAAATCAGTTTTTCCCAAACAAGGTTTCTGCTAATCTATTTTTTCAAAGGCAAAGAAAGAAAAGCACTTTTTCCACACCCCTTTCCCATCTAAATCTTTCCCCCTTCTCCAGTTTCCCCCCTGCCCACTGTCTTTCTTCTCCAGAAACCTCCTTTCCACCTCATAGCTGCCTCATTTCCCACCCTCAGCCTATACTCAAGTCAGTAAGTTTTCCCAATTTTGTCCTAAAATTAGGTGCCTTATATTATATAGGTGTCAGCTTATACTAAAGTATATACTCAAGTTTATATGATATGTGCTTTCTCCCCTGTGTGCGTCCTTTGATGGATACGCAGATTGTCACTCTGACTGAAGCTCTTTCCACATTCAATGCATGTATGTGGCTTCTCCCTGTGTGGGTCCTTTGATGGATACGCAGATTGTCACTCTGACTGAAGCTCTTTCCACATTCCGTGCATGTATGTGGCTTCTCCCCTGTTACTGTTTTGCATAACAAAGGTACTATTCTGAGTACAGGGAGGAGTCACACACACCTGGTAATGCAGCCAGGCAGGCTATGAAAACAGTAGAAACACACTGAGGAAAAAGTCACTCTGAATAACCAGAAACTACTCACAAGGGTAGCAAAATATCAATAAACTGTAATATGTAGCAAAAAGTAAAAGGAAGGACATCCCAATACAAAGCATGGGACAATATATCTAACATCAGTAGTAATACATATCATAAGGAATAACAATCTACATGTATACAGTCATAGGTCAGATGTAATGCCTTCCAGGTGGGAGGTAACAGTACAAAATAGATGATCACAAATGGCTATTACATATCAGTCATATAGCAAAACACATGGCAATCATATATCAATCACATATCAGATATAATAACAGGCATATGAAAACACACAACAGTAAACATTCACATTACCTAGTCTGTTCACAATGAATTCAAAAATTGGTACTGAAAGAAAATGCATATGGTTTGTTCTGAAATCATTTGCATAAATGTATCCATCCATTTATGTCCACCTAAAGCAAGTAGATAACTTGATAAACAATAGTAGATGCAATAAGTAGTCTCAAAATAAACTAAAAATCCTTTGTTTTACTCAAAATATGGTATTAGATTAGTATAAAGGCTACCGGGTCAATTTGACCCGCACATAACAAGTGGGTAAAAAACTGTCCCGCAAACAGTAAAGCACAGAAACAACAAAAATTAGTACCCTTAGTATGAACCCCGTAAATTAGGAAATTAGACGGAACCAAAAGTTTCAAAATCAAAAAATGAATGAATAAAAAATATCAAATTTCCAAAACGGGTCAAATTGACCCGAGCAGAACAGCAGGGTTAAAAGGACTGAGCAGACAGCAAAGCTGGACGGCATATACTCAAGCCATATGGTCTCTCCTGCAGCAGGTCCCAACAAAGCCCTCCCAGGTCTCTAGGTCACTCTTCTTGTGTTCTTTCCTTGGAGGCTGCTGGGTCAGCTGGCTGGAATGAGGGTGTGGCTGCAGGTCTCCTCGTGGGTAAGCCCAGGGCTGAGCAGGCAGCAAAGCTGAATGGCAGATACTCAAGCCGTAGGGTCTCTCCTGCAGCAGGGCTACTCTTCTTCTCTGCCTGTTTACTATTTTGCATAACTGCACTGGCTGCTATTGATTGATAGTGGATTCTCATATTTGACATGGAGTGTGCCACTTTGGCCAGGCCTGATTTTATTGTTTTTGGAACACTGTTTTATAAGAAAATGCCACTGTTTCTTTGCCAAAGCACTAGTACAAATGTGCGAAAATGAACATTTACAGGATTAATTTGCAGACATATTTGGAAAATGGGGAGTCATATTTGCACCATTTAACCACCTAGTTCCATGAGCAGTGTGCCAAAATTTTTCATAATGTCTGTCACAGTCACCATACATTCTTAGTTTCATTTCTAGTTGATTGGATAAATGAACTTTCAATAGTCATTCAATATTTAAATATTGACCCAGCAGCCTTCAAGAAGAGAATAACTCAAGTGAATGTGTACTATGTGTTCAATGTTAACTGTATTTTAATGCTGAATGTTTATGGTTTTATAGTGTATATTGTGTATCTGCATCGAAGTGCTGCCTTTTGTCAAGCTGCTCTGAATCCCCCCTCGGGGGTTGAGAAGAGCGGGGTAGAAATAATGTAAATAAATATGGCCCCTGCAGCCTCACCATGTGGCTACTTTAACAGTCGTGCCACCCATCGCCCAGCTGTCAGAACACCTGTGTCCCATGGCCCCCACAACCTTGCCACGCAGCTACTTGAATGGCCACATCACTCATCGTCTGGACATTGGAACACCTGTGCGGGTGCTCATCTTCGGAGTTCCTCCGACTCATCTGTTGCCTGCTGCTTCTGGCCACTTATTCCATCAGCACACTTTGATTGAATGTTTACTTTTAAGCTATTTATTGTATTTATGTTTGAATTGTTCAATTGATATTCACCCTATTGCCACATTCCTATTTTCTATCTTTGTCCTTCTCCCTTCTTTCTTTCTTTGATGTTGTAGTGTCTGTTTCTTGTTCACTGTTTTGTTATGCCAGACTTGTGAACCGCTCCGAGCCCTCGGGGAGTGGCGGTGATAGAAGTTTGAATTAATTAATAAATAAAATGTTATTTTTATTATTGTATATTTAAGCTGATATGCTAATTGTTCAATAATGATATGTCATATTTATTATATGTGTAATGCAGCATTGCCATGGTCTGTACGCCGCCCTGAGTCCCCCATTGGGGTGAGAAGGGTGGGTATGAATGAAGTATAGTAGTAGTAATTCTTACAGAAAGTTGCCACCAGAGAGCAGGAGAGTGGATTTGCGATTTCAATGGCAAGGGATTAATTGGCAACTAAGAACATAAGAACATAAGAAGAGCCATGCTGAATCGGACCTCAGCTCATCTAGTCCAGCATTCTGTATCACACAGTGGCCCACCAGTTGTACACGGAGATCTTGAGCAGAAGGGAGGGCAAAAACCCTGACCTTCTCCCGACCCCCCACAACCAGTACCCAGGGAAATCCTGCCTACCTCAACCAACTCCGAGGTGGCACTTGAATGTCCTTTTCAGTAACTACCGATACACTTGGTATCCATGAATCTGTCTAATCCTGCCTTGAAGTTGTTCAGGCTGACAACCTCTTCTGGAAGTGAGTTCCATAACCCAATGACCCTCTGGGTGAAGAAATATTTCCCTTTATTAGTCCTAATTTTCCTACCTTGGAGCTTCGGGGAGTGCCCTCTAGTCCTAGTGTTTTGTGACAAAGAAAATAGTTTTTCTTTATTCACCTTTTCTATCCCATGCATGATTTTATACACTTCGATCAAGTCACCTCTTAAACGCCATCTTTCAAGGCTGAAAATACCAAGGCGTTGCAACCTGGTTTCATAAGTATACAAAATGGCAAAATGCCTGTTAGGTCAAGACAAAAATACATTCTACTGAATCCAGCCTACCTAGTATAAAATAGTTCTTGGGCACTGTGTTCTGAGACAGGTTAGACTTTGGCCTCATCTACGCTGCCATACAAGGCAATTTCAAACTGCATTATATGACAGTGTAGTTGTGGCCTGGGGGAATAATTAGTCTGCAGTCATCCCAGTTTCCTGAGTAAAAAAAAAAGGAACCTAGGTCTTACCAGTTCAAAAAGCAAACACTATAGCTCCAGTGGTTGACATGAGGGAATTCTCTGATTAACTTGTCTGTTTTGGATTTTAAAAATGCCCTTGCCATTATGGGCATCCAAATAAGTCAAACCAGCTGAAAACCATTTTATAAAAGGGATCCATTCACAATCCTAGTAGGCACTTTCTCCGCAATTGTTTCTTATTTCTTTGTGCAGGGTTCCTTCTACAGATATCACATCTCTGTGGGTCAGTGTGACATAAGTGAGAAAAAGCTGGTGAGGGTAAGCTCATAAAGTTGGATCCTATCCCATGAATGCCATGGAGCTAAAATCTTGGGTGCATTAGTCCTACACTTTTGAAAGAAAAGGAATCTTTTTTTAATGGCATCCCAAAAATTCTTTAGATTTTAAAGGTTTTGAATTGCAGAAAATGAAAGGGGAACCCTTGCACAATGTATTCTGCCGGCACTGTTCTGATGTTACATCTGCTGCTGATTAAATATACACACAAATGCAAGAGGCAATCACTCAAACAAATCACATTCGCTCTGCTTCTAGAATGTAAACCAAAATTATCAAGGGAAAAATGGGAAGAGCGATACTGCTTGAACAGAAATCATAGCTTTAAAGGCTTTTAAAAATATGATCAGGTCTCAAAGAAGCACCAGTTTAACCGATTTAAGATCTCTCTCTCTCTCTCTCTCTCTCTCTCTCTCTCTCTCTCTCTCTCTCTCTCTCTCTCTGCATATTCAGGATACTTTAAAAAGATGATGGCTGTGATTCTATATTGTGGTCTACTTTGCATAACATTACACATACTTAGCAATATAGCAGAAGCACTACAAATACATTCTAGTGAATTGTTAAGATGCATATGAGGATGTCAGAAAAAGGGTCTTGGTGCGCATCAAACTCTATCAGTTCACATCAGCAGCACACCTTAGCTCCTTTTCTGATGGGCATTGGGAGTGCAAATTGTGCATTGCTTCCAATGCACATTCCCTGGCTCCCTGATGTAGTTAGATCACAGCAGCCACCTGATGAATATGAATATTGCAAAACTGCTGGATTCTACCTTCCACAGATGTAAATCCAGTTATTTTCTTCTCCTCCAGAGACTAGTGACCTCATCACAAAGGGCTAAAACTGGCATACACCAATTTTAGGTCATCCACTGAGCTGGCCATCTCCCATCAGATGATGCCAGTGCGACTCCGTGGATGAAGAAGGACGGAGCCGGTGCATGCCACTACCAGGGCAACACAGGAGGGCTCCCATTTTGCCATAGATCCATGGGGAGAAACCACACAATGGAATATGCTGAATTAGAGTGTAGTAGAGTCTCCTTCTCTGGAAGTTTCCAAACAGATCCTGGATGCTCATCTGTCAAAGGTACTTTGATTGTGTATTCTTGCATGGCTGGAAGTTGGAGTGGATGTCCAGTTCTATGTCTCTATGATTCAAGGAAACTAGCCACTTTTGAGGTGGAAATGGATTGTTCTGAGCTCATTATAATTATGGCACCAGACCACAGTATGGAGCAGTAGTACAGAGGTACTTGGAAAATGAGTTTCACCCCAAGTACAATGGGAACTGCAGCTGAGCTGAGTACAGAGGGAAAAAAGGTGAAAAGGTGAAAATGGAGGGGGGTTGTATATGTCAGATGATGTCATCATACGGTTATTAAACAAGCAAAAATCTTGGAACACTGGTGCTGTGAACCTTGGCTTCCCAATCCTATCAGAAGTCTCATGGATTATTAAAATAATGGACTATATGGAAATGGACTCCTTGACCTTTCTATTGCAGGACCGGAAAGATAGGTGAAAAACCAACTGGACAGCATATAAAGAAGTTCTCCAGGGGAATAAAGATTAACTGTACAGATAGAATAGCTTAATCTTAACATGAACTCAGTAAATATTAAGAAGAAAGTGAAAACTTCATGTGGAAGGGACTGGAAGACATTCAACCCTACCCCATCATTCCCCTTCCCTACCCCTTCCCCTATATCACCCCCCCATGTTGCTTTCTTTCTTTGTTCCCCTTTTCCTCTGTTCTCCTAATACTTTTCTGTTCAGACCCCTACCTGAATCCCAATCCATCCCTACTATTCCCATATTCTTTTAAATGTAAAATAATGTATGCAATAAAGATGATTAATAATAAATAATAAATAAACCCTTGGCTTCCCAATGTCACTGTATAAAGAACAATTAAGTAAACATGCTGGAAAATAATCTATGCAGCACTGAAGTCAGTCTTCAGTGTATTCTCATTAGTCTCTTTTTTCAAACTGAAGAGCAGAACCGAAAGCTTCCCACAATCATTTTCAGCTCCAAAACCTTAAACATTTATGTATAGTTGAAGTGCCATGAAGCTCTGGCTCATACACACACAGGCTTTGACCTCTGGCAACATTCTGACCATATTGAAATGAAGTGCAGACTTCATCTACATCTCCTAGAAAGGGAGCCTGCAGTAGAATTTTTTTCCTGGGATAACGGCTGGCAATAAAAAATATTGTGATTTTCATTACACCATGCTCATTTATCACAGAGGAGGGGGGAAATGCAAGGATGAGATCTTCCATGCAAGTTCAGACACATGCCCTTGAGAGCTGAGGAATGACTTTACTATGCAATTCCAAATGCTAATATCCCCACAGGAGCGCGGTTCCAACAGAGGAACCAGCCACACTATACAGCCATCATATTCACGTCAGTGAGCGAACACCATGCATCAGTATGACTTGATAGTGCGATTTCCTCCTTTCGGAGCTTGCTACTGCATAACAGGCAACAAAGGAAATCAAAACCTGAAGCTTCAGGCCTTGTACATTGCAGACAGAGAATCAACCCACTTCTCTAAAGAATTAAGACTAAAGTGATATATTGAAGACTGCATAAACATCTAATTATCTTTGGTAAAAATCCACTGCAGCTCCCATTGATGGAATTATTCATGCTATGGTCTGGTAAAGGTCATCTTGTTAGCCTTTGACCTTGGGTGACTGTCAGTTTCTATGACATATTTATACCACCCAACAATGGAAGCTCCAAAAGGAAGAAATCACGAAATGAGACTTAAAACTATATTATTATTATTATTATTATTATTATTCTGACAAAAAACACAGTATTAGCAACACTAGTTCAACACAAAATATGCATTCAAAAGTTCATTTTATATATTCAAAACATCATAAAACAGTGACAATCATATTCTTATACATAACTATAAGCATCCATCACAATACCGTGTCCGGGGTACAGCTGGGACAACACAATGTCTATAAGGAGTGCATCTCAGTAAGTCCAGTTCGTACACCTTACGACCAATCGTCCAAAGCTCAATCGGAGCATAACACAGGTAAGGGGATGCGTGGAAGTAATCCAAAACCATAGACCGCAATGAACCGGAGCCAGTCAATCCAAGGCTCCTGGGAATGAAAGTAAAGCAAGCCGACGGAAGAATATCCACACACAATCGGGGCCACTGAATTCCGTTTCGTGGTCTTTTTCAAAGGCTAGATATCCATCAATATGGTTCCAGTCTTGGAAGATTACAATATATACATAATATATAGCATAGTGGGAACAATACATAACCTGAGGAAATCATAATATTAGCGAAATCGCTATACATACCAAAGTAAAGGAGAATCCAACCGCATTACATCCAGTGCGGTGACCAATTAAGGTGCTATACCACAGAATACATACACATTAAATACATTATCCTAAATTAGGAGGGAATGCAAATTGACCGGCTCATTAAGGCCAACCGTTTATGAAAACCACTCCTGCGTATTTAAAAGATACCACTGATTTTTTGAGAAAAATTGAGAACCGGATTATAGAGACTGGGGACATATTATACACTATCGATGTTGTTTCATTATACACGCATGTCCCCTTGACTGATTTAAGAGCTATGTTGATGGATGTTCTTGAAAACAGACCGGAAAAATTATCTCCGACATGCTTTCTTATGGAAATTTATGATATTCTATGCGATTATAATTATTTCCAGTTCGAATTTGATTATTACATCCAAAAAAATGGAATTTCTATGGGCCAGGCCGCCCCTCGTTAGCTATAATTTTTATGTCCTTTCTAGAGAAAGAGTTCATTTATGGACCCAATCATTGTCCTGATGCAAGACCTTGGCCGGCCCCTTAATCACACACACAGAGACGGTAATCAGCTAACTACTTTATTGAAGAATAAGAAACAGTTGAAAAGGTAATTGTCCATAAAAAGATCAAACAAATCCAATAGGTAAAAGGTAATGTCCAAAAGCAATCTTGGCAGGAAGGTTTCCAAGGACTTGGCAAAGCTCCGCTCAACTCAAGCGGATTCAGGAACAAGGCAAAGATACAAGATCCAAGGCACTCCTTGGCAGGCCACAAGCCCAAAACTTAGCTATGTGGTCTTGGCTCGCTATGCGTCTGCATAGGATAGACGTGGCCGAGGTACTGAGGATCCGTTCCCACGGATCCTATACTTAATCCCCTTGGCGAGACCCCGACGCCTAGGCTTCTCCTCCTCCAATCTGTGCTGCGGGACCTCAGCCGATCTAGGCTGTGGAACCAACCCCTCCTGCTAGCCTCAATGCTCCGTCTCCTATTAAAGGTTCGACCTTGCCTCCCAGCACCTGGTTCCCTACCTTCGTGAGAGTCGAACTCCCTTCTGCTTCCCGGGCCTCCCTCGGTTGTTTCCCACATTCTTTCTTGTGAACCTCGCCCCGGTCGTTCATAATCTTCACTATCACTGCTTTCGAATTCCGTCTGGCCTTCCTGCATCTCGTAAGGATCAGGTCAGCTGTCATCCCAGGCCAGGCTTTCTGTGGGGAAGAAGGCCCAGCTACCTCAAAATCCCCTTCTTCCAGCCCCTCCAAATCCTCCTCAGAATCAGCTGGCTCCAATGCCAGTGGGACCCCCGGTGCTGCCCCCTGCCCTCCAGGCACGAAAGAGAACTGGGTTGCTACAATAATCAGCGATATTCTTCATATATTAATATCTATTATCGTTTTATAGATGACATTTTTCTAGTGGCCAAAAAGGACATACCCCATCAAGAATTTGCACACTGGATGAACAGCTGGCATGATAATATTTGCCTTTACGATTTCCTGTAGCGAACAAAGCATTACTTTCCTGGACCTCACGGTCTTCAAAGCAAATAACGTCCTGAAATGTAAAAATTATAAAAAAAACCTGTGAGTACGAATTCGTACCTTCACTTTAACAGCCACCACTCTTTTAAACTCAAGTATAATTTACCATACACCCAGTTCTTAAGAATCAAACACAATTGCTCTTCTATATCAGATTACAACGCAGAAGCAAACTGCATGGAAAATGATTTCATTCAGAGAGGATACCTGGCGCACATTGTAAACAATGCTCGCCATAAAGCAGATAACAAAGATAGAACTATGCTCTTGCGCCCTGTTACTAGGCAGTCTCCTGAAAGAGTGATCTGGCCACTGACCCTAACTCCTCAAAATAGAACATACACATCTATCATTTAAAAATATTGGCCGCTCATTTCCAATATTAAAGGCCTGGAATGCCCTCCAATAATTGCTCACAAGCGGACCAGGAACTTAAGCCAAATTCTAACCCATGCCAACCACATCAGACCAATCAAATCAAATTTTTCTCCTGGCAGCAGACCATGTGGGAATTGCTCTGTGTGTTCGAATATTTGTACTGATAAAATGATTTACAGTCCCCACAAAAAATGTTATTTTCCAGTTAAATCCTTTGCCACCTGCGCTTCGTCCGGAATCGTGTATGCGATTTCCTGCGGCTGCCCTAGAACCTACATGGGGATGTCTACTAGAAAACTTAAACAAAGATTTATTGAGCACAGAAGCAAAATAAATAATGGAAGCACTGAAATTCCTTTTTACCAACATTGCATCAATAGCAATCATTCCCCAGCGTTTTTAAAACTAATGGTGTTAGAAAAGCCTTTCGTTCCCCCACACGGAAACCTCTCCCAGGTGCTCCGTAAGTTTGAAGTTTCATGGACAATCAAATTAAATTCAGAATTACCTTTTGGCCTTAATGAGCCGGTCAATTTGCATTCCCTCCTAATTTAGGATAATGTATTTAATGTGTATGTATTCTGTGGTATAGCACCTTAATTGGTCACCGCACTGGATGTAATGCGGTTGGATTCTCCTTTACTTTGGTATGTATAGCGATTTCGCTAATATTATGATTTCCTCAGGTTATGTATTGTTCCCACTAAGCTGTATATTATGTATATATTGTAATCTTCCAGGACTGGAACCCCAGTGATGGATATTTAGTCTTTGAAAAAGACCACGAAATGGAATTCAGCGGCCCCGATTGTTTGGATATTCTTCCGTCGGCTTGCTTTACTTTCATTCCCAGGAGCCTTGGATTGACTGGCTCCGGTTCATTGCGGTCTATGGTTTTGGATTACTTCCACGCATCCCCTTACCTGTGTTATGCTCCGATTGAGCTTTGGACGATTGGTCCTAAGGTGTACGAACTGGACTTACTGAGATGCACTCCTTATAGACATTGTGTTGTCCCAGCTGTACCCCGGACACGGTATTGTGATGGATGCTTATAGTTATGTATAAGAATATGATTGTCACTGTTTTTATGATGTTTTGAATATATAAAATGAACTTTTGAATGCATATTTTGTGTTGAACTAGTGTTACTAGTATTATCTAACCTTGACTCTGTTTGAAGAAAAAAACACAGTATGTCATAGCAAATGAGATATATATGGTGGATTTTGTATCATAAAATCACAAGTCGAACACTTTGCAGCTTTGAATGCTATTTTCCTGCTTCTTGGCAGTGGGTTGGACTGGATGGTCCATGAGGTTTCTTCCAGCTCTATGATTATATGATTCTACTTAGGACTGTGAGATATGATGATGATGATGATTATTATTATTATTATTATTAGAAACACAACAAGATGAATACACAGCAATCAAGGTCACTATGCTGGCTGCTATATTGGATCACATGTCAGATACTTCCCAAGTGTCTAGGACTGTGTGATGCATCCATGTTTTTTCTTTGTCAATTTTGCTCTCAATTTTTCCCAGGAAGTGTCCATGAAGAGCCTTCTTTTGCCAGTTTTCTGCTCTGCATTGTATTTTTATGGTATTCCCTCTTTGTCTTTTGCACTTTATGCAGTTTTCTGCTATTGCCTTCTACCAATGTTGGTCCTTGACTGCTTTTCACATAAACTGGCAGTGCATGTTTATCTCCTTCAACTGTTTGTTTCACTTGCAGAAGCCCTCTGCCTCCTTATTTTTCTGGGCAAGTAAAGCCTGTTGACATCACTACATGGGTGTAATCAGTAGTGAACTGACATCAGTTCTCTTGTTTTTCTGTCCAGATTATCTAGCTCTGCTTGTGTCCAGTTCATAATTTCAGCAGTGCATTTGATCATGGGGATGGCCAAGGTGTTGATAGCCTTCATTGTATTTCTGCTATTTAATTTGCTCTTCAAAATGTTTCTGACCCTTTGGACATATTCTTTGCTGACCACATTTTTCACATGTCCATGCTTGATATTTTCCAGCTGTAGTATGCCCAGATATTTATAGGCTTTAGACTGATTGAATTTTGTGGTTTTTCCATTTGGCATCTCTATGCCCTCACTGTGAGTAATTTTCCCTTTCTTTAATGCCACTGTGGTAGATTTGTCTAGCTGAACTTCATACTGATGTCCGTGCTGAAGATGCTGACTGTGTGGGTCGATGATGATGATGATGATGATGATGATGATGATGATGATGATGAATACCCCCTTTCTCTATCCATAAGGAGACTTAAAGTGGCTAACACCAAAAGCACTACAATACAATTTAAAATATACAAATGTGCAAATATTAAAACAATATTAAACATCATTCATATTAAAAGCAACTCAGATTAAATCCATAAAAACATATAAAACCACAGCAGCCCCTGACATGATCTTAAAAACCTTCTAAAAACCAACTAAACCAGCTTTTTAAGCTGCCTCATGACATTGCTGGTAATGCACTACAGTATCAATTAGGGATGGATATCTCCAATTTAAATACTTTGAAACCCGTTAATATTTCGTATTTGAAATTATTTTGACTCTATATCGACCCTTGGCGTCCAACCCAGAAGTGAAGTTTCAAAACCGAACCCGGGATTGTCAAGGCTTGACACGCTTTAGGTCTTAGCAGGGAACGATGTGTGGCGGCTCTGCACTTCCTTCCTTGCTGAGAAATAACAGGAAATAATAACAAATTTTCGTTAATAATTACGTTTCAATAATGAAATTTTATGGAAATTTTTCGGAACAATTTCTATATTGTACCATCGATGACAATTCCTCCCCACGCAGGTTTAGAAACAAATTTTTGATGGATCAACCACCCCTAGTATCTATACACACAGTACAGAACTAATTTCTGAATAGTTGTGGTTTTTTTCAGTACTTGAAACTTATTTTCTGCATAGAAATGCCATTTTCTATGCAGAATGCACTTTCTTCTATGTGACATATTCTCCATGGGTGTTAGGTACACAAATGACAGCAAATTCATATGCATCTTGAATTTTCCTGAACAGGATTTTCCAATATTCCAGAAACCTGTTTTGTATTAATTTTGAATATTTTGAATATTATTTCCTTCCCTAATAGTGATGGCCCATGCTGGCTGCAGGATCCGGGAACTTGTAAACCAAAAACCAATTCTTTTGAGTCAATGACTCTTGTAATTCATATGATCCATTTGGTTAGAGCCCTAAGAGATGTAAGTGGTGATTTTATGTGCAGAAAAGATTTCCCACTTCAGCATTCTCCATCATATAATGGAAAATGCTGGAGTTAGGTTATGGGATTATGAGAGCTATGGTCCAATCTAGTATATACTCTAAGATACATTAACTCACACTGTATATTTGCCATCCAAGCTATGACGCATGACACAACTCAATGCTGGCACCCTGGTCCATAAACTAGGCAAACAAAGGGATTCTGATTCAGGGAGATTTAATCTCTTTCCTGTCAGTAAGGTTGGATTTGTTTTAAATTCCACATCACTAGTATGTGAAATTCACTACCATACTTCCATCTATCTTATCTCCTCATTATATGAAGAGTTTTGGTCTTCCCCAGGCCAGTCAGACAAATAAGGCTCTGAGATAATCTAATTGAAATAAAAGAAATAAAAATAGTAGTGAACAGAAACTAATAACGCAGAATGCGTGAAGGTAGTAATTTGTTTCTCTCCAAATTGAGGAAAGCGGACAGATTATTGGGTTAATTTCTGGGCATCTTATTACCGGAATGATATTAAGAGATTGGAGACACTTTCAAGCAGTTGTTAGAGTGCTAAAGAGATTGATTTATAATGAAAGGTTAACTGGAATATGCATAGCACTCCATGGAGGGGCGGACGTAATGACCAGCCACTGATGTGATAATAACGGTCTACTTAGTTAAAAACAGAAGTTAAGAGTCTCTGAAAGGGCCAGAAAGGGACCGGGTATTTTAAAGGGTCATGCTTGGCAGATTCCTAGCTGTTGGACTCCAATCTTCTCTCACTTTTCCATTCTCCAGCTTCTGATGAACAGAGGCAGCCTAAGAGATTTTCCTGCCTGAGGCAGAGCAGCAAATTGAATCTTCTCCCCTCAAGTCATGGTGCAATGTACCCTTGTCTGGAGAGGTTATTTTGAGACCCGAGGCACAAAAGTCCACAAGGAATGCAGCAATCATAAATTAAATAGCTAACAATTTGCTATCCTTTTCATGGAAATCAGCTGCCAGAGGCATGGTAGAGCTGACCCTCTGAATGATAAAAAATGGAGTCAAAGTTTGAGTGATATGAACCTGGCACTTGGACTATTAGTCATATGTTTATAAACTACATTCTGTGTGAGCTTACATTCTTGGAGCAAGCACTTGCACCAAGTAATTATTTTATTTATTTATTTATTTATTTATTCAAACTTATTTGCCGCCACTCCCAGCCAGCTCGGGGAGGCTCACACACCAATCACAATAAAACAGTTAAAAAACATCACTTTAAAACAGCATAATCACATGTAAGAACATTAACAATAAAAACAGCATTAAGAGCAAGAGGGAATCCAACAATATTCAGGACCTGGAAGCTTGATGATACAGTAGCGTCTTGCAAGCTTTTTGTAATGCTGGAAGGGTCTGAAGGGCATGGGTTTCAGAGGGCAACACATTCCAAAGGACCGGGGCTATGATTGAAAATGCCCTTCTCCGTGATGCCTTGATGCTTGGTACAGCAAGCAGATTTTGTTCCTCAGAACGTAAGGATCTAGTGGGACAGTATGGGATGAGACGGTCCCTTAGGTACTCTGGCCCAAGACCATTCAAGGCCTTAAAAGTCAGAACTAACACTTTGAAGGTAATCCGGCATTCAACAGGAAGCCAGTGCAGTTCCCGCAGAATCGGTGTAATATGGCAGCTTGCTGGGACTCCAGCGAGCAGCTGAGCTGCGGAGGTCTGCACCAGCTTGAGTTTCCGGATCACCGACAAAAGGCCATTGTAGAGAGCGTTGCAGTAGTCCAACCTTGAGATAACCGTAGCTTGGACCACTGTAGCCAGGTCGTGCCGGGACAGATAGGAGGCCAGCTTCCTTGCCTGGCGAAGATGGAAAAACGCCACTCTGCTAATGGTGGAGATGTGAGACTCCATCGACAGCTGTGGGTCTAAAGTAATACCAAGGCTTTTTACTGAAGACGACGGACATAACGTCACACCGTCTAGGGTTGGAAGCTGATCACCCCTCCCCCACCCCACCCAGATGACCCAGCCACAGGATCTCCATCTTTGCCCGATTCACCTTCATCCAGTAACGGCCTCGAGGCAGCAATGGGACTTATTGGGTACGGATTCAGGCCAGTCCTCCATTCTCAGAATGAGCTGAGTGTCATCAGCGTACTGGTGACACTCAAGCCCAAAGCTACGTACCAGGTGAGCAAGTGGTCGCATGTAGATGTTAAATAACAGAGGGGAGAGGATTAGTCAGACAACTTGCCACTTTGAAGATATGTACAACTATTTGTAAAGCTACAGTGTGAATAACAGGTCTGTGTATTGGCTATGGATGAAACCCAAAGCCTGAGTCAAATTAGACAGCTTTTTACTGGTTTAGTTGCTTCGCAAGGCAAAATTTTCTTCTGAAGCTAAAAGAACCAAACCTAATATCCAGACAAAGCTTTGAATGTGATTTAGATTTTGGAAACAAGCAAAAATAAGTATTGTTTTGGTTTTATTAATGTGTGGGAGGCAGAAGAGAGGAACTAAGATTGAATGATAGGTCGTGTAATTTTCTAATCCTCAGGCACATTTTAAAAGAGGCTTTCTAATGGCTACTTTGGAATAGAGAAAAGATGAGACAGTGAAATGGGTATCTTTACAGTGTTTAACTTCACTGGTTTAATAGCCTGAAACCAGTTTCCAGTCATCACAACCACACTTTGTGAATCTGTCAGTCTGCAACTTTGATGGCTCTTTCCCTAGAAAAGCCTTACATGAGCTACGTATTTTCATACAGCATACCCCATAAGTACATGGAAGAAAATAAATTCCTTCAGCATGCTGTAGTGTCTATACTTTTGAAACAATGCTCTGCAAGGAACCAATGTGCATAAACTGTCCTTTTTGGTTACCTATTAGGGCTGTGCAAACTTTGGAGCTCTGTTTTGTAATTCAAAGATTCAGATGATTCTGAAAAAAGAATCTCCAAATTTATTGTTGAAAGCTTTCATGGCCGGAATCACTGCGTTGTTGTAGGTTGTTTCAGGCTATATGGCCATGTTCTAGATGCATTCTCTCCTGACATTTCGCCTGCATCTATGGCAAGCATCCTCAGAGGTTGTGAGGTCTGTTGGAACTAAGAAAATAGGATTTATATATCTGGATGAGACAAAGAGCTCTTGTCTGTTGGAGCGAGGTGTGAATGTTTCAGCTGGCCATCTTGATTGGCATTTGATGGCCTTGCAGTTTTTTGGTGTGGCTTGTTAGTGCCTGGGGGGAATATTTTGTTGAGAGGTGATTAGCTGTCCCTGATTGTTTCCTCTCTGGAGTTTCCCTGTGTTGGGGTGTTGTCTTGCTGTTATAATTTTAAAGCATGTGGTCATGCATCCACAGCTGGCAGTGGGTGGAATGAGGGACCTCCAGGGGATGAGGCTGCACCCCTGCCACCTGGAAGGCCTAGATCCACTGTCTGGGAACACTTCTGATGTGAGGCCAGGGTGGACCATTGTTGGTGATCAATCTGGCTGAGCCTGAGATGTTGTTTCAGGGAGTTCTTATATCTCTTTTTGGGGGCACCTCTCTTGCGCTGACCCGTGGTAAGTTCACCATAGAGTAGTATCTTTGGGAGGCGGTGGTCCTCCATCCTACAGATGTGCCCTGCCCAGCGCAGCTGTGTTCTCAATAGCATGGCCTCAATGCTGGTGATCCCTGCTTGCTCAAGGACAGCAACATTCGTCACATAGTCGGTCCAGTGAATATTTAGGATTGTGCGAAGACAGCGCTGATGAAAGCGTCCGAGGAGTCGTAGGTGTTGGCGATAGGTGACCCATGTTTCAGACCCTCTTATATTAAACTGAAAGAACAGCTGTGTTGCCAGATAGACTTGTCACATGACACTCTCAGACATGACCAATTACCACTCCTCACAATTTCTGTAGCACAGCAGTTCTCGTTTGTGCCTGGAGGGCAGGGAATAGGTCCTGGGGCTCCATTAGCATTAGGGCCTGCAGCAGCAGACGTGGATTCAGAGGATGAGCTAGATGACTGGGGTGAAGCACAGGGCCCTTCGGATGGGCCTCGTTCGCCTGCAGAGAGCTTGGCATGGGATGAGATGATGTTTGGACCTAGCATAGATTCCGATCACCAGGTGGAGATGGGAAGCAGCGAAGGGAGTTATGAACACCCAGGGGGGAGGAATTCCCAAGAGCTTGAAAGTGAAAACATGGATGAAGCCGAGTGGGAAAGTGCTAGGGAGGAAAGTTCTCAGGAAGATAGCGACACAGCTGCTGAGAGGCAAGGTCGAACTTTCGATAGGAGACGGAACATAGAGTCTAGGAGGAGGGATTGGTCCCGGGCCCTAGATCGGCCGAGGTCCGTCAGCAGGGATTGGAGAAGAAGAAGCCTAGAGCGCCGAGGACCTCGGCCGAAGGATTAAGTACAGGATCCGTGGGAACGCATCCTCAGTTCTCCGGCCACGTCGTAACTGTACAGGCGTGAAGCGGAGTAGGACCACGAGCCGTGGTCACCAAGCCTTGCCTTGTTTTTGCCCTGCCTTGTATCCTGATTCGCATTGGTTTGCGAAGCCTTGCTTTGTTCCTGATTCGCATTGGTTTGCGAAGCCTTACCCTGGTTTCCTAATCCGCATTGGCTGCGGATTCCTGCCAAGTCTTTTGCTTATTTTGCTACGTTATCTTGGACATTGTTACTTTCAGCCTTTTGGATACTCTTTTCATATTGGACTATATTCTTTGGAACTGTTTATATACTCAATAAAGTAGTTAGCCTTCAGTACGTCTCCGTGTGTGTGTTTAAGGGGCCGGTAAGTCCGTGATCGTGACAATTTCCAACAAAAATATAAAAGTGCAGAAACTTTTTGAAGACCCCCTCATACTTTTGGATTTATTTTTTTAATCTGAAAGAGCTAACACGATTTAACATTGCTAGTAGGTAATTTGTTCTAAATGGCTCCAGGAACCTGAAATTGCCCCCAATGGGTTCAACAAGGTTTTGCCTAAGAGAAAAGGTCACCTTGCTGTAAATATTTTCACAGATCACTGCAAGGTCACTTAAGAAGAACTGCTGACTCAACCACACAATCACGGGTGGACAACTGTGTTTATGCTGAGGCTGATTTGTGGACTGAAAATATTCTTTTCTTCTTGAAGTAAATTACAGAACACAGTTGAAGCTGGAAGAAAGTTGGGGTGGGATGAAGATATGTAATTGTCTCAAAGTAGTTGCAATGAACAGCACAAGGGCATTATTCTATTGTATACAAAAGACTTGGCACAGAAAGTAGAAGGACAGATGGGGAAATGTATACTCACATCACTTCATTTGCAGAAATTTTGAAAGAGACTAAAAACTAGCAGCATTTTTTTTTAAAAAAACGTTTTCTCTCAACTCTCACTGACGTTCTCATTTGTCATGATCTATGGAGAAGCATGCCAATTTTCTTTGATTCTAGAAAATAGGAAAATAGCTGCATTTTTTTTAAAAAAACTATTTTTAAACAAGGCATCCCAAGCTTTGTGATCTCAATTTTGAGCATTGAATGAGATATACGATTAACAGTGATATGCTATGTCTGCTAATTCATGAGTAGGTCCACACCCTTATGAAAGAAAATGAAATGGAACCAATGGCATCAAAGGACTTCTGCCAGCTACTGATCCTGCAAGGGAGAAACAAACATGACTCTCATGCCCCTTCTACACTGATATATAACATTCAGATAATGTGCTTTGAACTGGATTATGTGGCAGTGTAGACTCATACAATCCAGTTATTATGATTAATTATTATATTTATTTATACCTCATTTTATCTCCCCTGAAGGGGACTCAAAGCGGATAAGAGGACTCAAAGCAGATGGTCAATTATTTATTTATTTATTTATTTATTATTTCGATTTGTATACAGTCCTTTCCATTTGGCTCAGGACAGTTTACAGCATA
This sequence comes from Anolis apletophallus, assembly GCA_030556195.1. Lineage (NCBI taxonomy): Eukaryota > Metazoa > Chordata > Lepidosauria > Squamata > Anolidae > Anolis > Anolis apletophallus. Next base: position 5,223,128 of record JARBWK010000002.1, on the reverse strand, counting down.
TCGAACAACAAACAATGCACATAAAAACAGCAGAATGAAACAGTTTCCACAAAATCCTCCAACGAGGGATGGTTATAAATTGAATGCCTGCCGGAACAGTGCCGTTTTGCACGCTTTCCGGAAAGCCGGCAGCTAGCTAATTGCTTGCACTTTGGGTGGTAAGCTATTCCACAAGCATGGTGCTGCCACAGAGAAAGCTCTCTGTCTGGTCGATGACAGACGAATAGTTCGCAAGGGTGGAATCTGAAGGAGGTTAAGGTCTTCTGAACGGAGCGATCTCTGGGGAACGTATGGGAGTAGATGGTCCCTTAGGTACACCAGCCCCAGACCATGCAAGGCCTTAAAGGTCAGAACCAACAGTTTGAAGATAAGCCGGTGCTCAATTCGTAACCAGTGCAGTCGCTGCAAAGTTGGAGTAATATGGGCCCTGGCCGGTACTCCAGCCAGGAGGCTCACTGCAGCGTTCTGCACCAGTTTGAGCTTCCAGATGACTGCCAAAGGAAGAACATTGTAAAGGGTGTTACAGTAGTCTAGCCTCAAGATGACCATTGCCTGGATTACCATGGCTAGGTCATTTCCGGAGAGGTAGGGCCCCAGCCACCTAGCTTGCCACAGGTGGTAAAAGGCAGGTCTGCTGACAGTGGAGACCTGAGCCTCCATTGTCAGCAGTAGGTCCAACTGGACACTCAAGCTTTTTACTAAAGACGACGGGCGTAATGCCTCGCCGTCTAAAGCCGGCAGCCGGAGCTTACACCCGCCCGAATGACCCAGCCAGAGGATCTCCGTCTTCGACAGGTTCACTCTCAACCGATTAGCTCTTAGTCAACCAGTCATAGCTTCAAGGCATTGTTAGAAACAATCGGTTACAGAGTCCGGTCGACCGTCCATCCTCAGCACCAGCTGGGTGTCATCGGCATATTGATGACACTCCAGACCAAAGCTCCGCACCAATTTGGCAAGGGGTCGCATGTAGATGTCATGTGGATTATCTACTTTGATAATCTGGATTTTATGGTAGTGTGGAAGGGTCCTCAGAGGCATCATGACACCAAGGAGAATAGATTTCTCCAAGTCCTCCATCCTCGAGGCTGGTGGAGCATAAGGTCTCATCTACACTAACTATTTAATGTGGCTCCAAGGTGCCTTGAAACCGTGGCACCCACAAAACTGCCAACATGCACTGTAGAATGCATTATAGGGGATATGGCACATTTTTAAAGTTGCAGGAAAGTCTGAAACAAGCCCTATAATATACTGCAGCAGATCCCAATGTATCCCAGATGCAAGGTGAAATTGGCTCCACAAAATAAGGACTACATTGTAGAAACCCTCCCCTGCTAAAGCGTATTATAGAATCCAGAACAGGGACCGCTAAAAAACATCCCAAGGGCATGGATGGGCAGCAGGAGACTAATTGATTGCCTTCACTCTTCACTGTCACTTTCCTTATTTTTCACCCTGTATACCTCAAGCACTGGTATGCATCTCTGCAGGAAACTGATAATTAAGAGTGGAGGTATTCAATTATATGTTTAATGGTGTCAAACCAGTTCCAGGCATGACAACCGAATCACTCGCACAGCAAGGATTCCTCCCAAACCGGGTTCCAGGCTGCATGATAGTATTAGTTTAGATATGCCCTAAAACTCCAATCAATGAGCTTAAGGGAAAGGGAGAAGATCCATGAGACCAACAGGAACAGAGAGAGCTAATGCAGATAAACTTTGAGACCCTGCAAAGGAAAGGAATCCATCCACAGTGGTTTAAACTGCCGTGGATCCATCCCATCCACACTAGTTAAAACTGCTTCTCTCACTTAAGACTGACTCAGAAGGTGGGAGGGAAGGGAAAGGAAAGGAATCCATCAACCTGGGTTTAAAGTGACGCTGATACATCCCATCCACACTGGTTAAAACCCTTCTCTTGCTTAAGACTGACTTGGGAGGTGGGAGGGAAAGGAATCCATCCACACTGGTTTAAACTGATGTGGATCTATCCCATCCACACTGGTTAAAAGCACTTCTCTCACTGACTCGGGAGGGAAAAGAAAGAAAGGGAATGCATCCACATTGGTTTAGAAGGCTTCTCTGGCTTGAACTGAGGCCAGGGAACAGAAGCGCGGGGAGGGGGGGGGAGCTGAATCATTTTCAACTCACTTACTGATTCATAAGAGAAATGGCGGAAAAGGCTTTGGAAGCACAAAGGGAATTTCGGTTTCCTTTAAAACTTCAAAATCGCTTCAAAAATGATTTTTTTCTGAATTTATTCCAAATTACTAGTGGACACATCCCATATTTGGGAGATATAAAATCCAGATGATCTGCTTTGAATTGGATGATCTGATTTGATAATTTGGGTTATATGACAGTATAGAAGGGATCTGTGTCTTTACTGCCATATATTACAGTTCATAGCAGACAAACTGGATTTTATATCAAAGTGTAGATTCAGCCTAAAGCCTACACTGCCATATAAATCCTACACTGCCATATAAATCCAGATTATCCACTTTGAAGTGGTATATAATAATAATAATAATAATAATAATAATAATTTATTTGAAACCCACCCTAACTCCCTGGGGGGACTCAGCTTTCCAGAACAAAAATGGCAAACATTCAGTGCCATATTGAATAAACATATATGACAGCATAGACTCATAGGAAAGTTCTGAGAGTGCCTTGGACTGTGAGAAGATCCAACCAGTCTATACTTCAGGAAATAAAGCTTGACTGCTCATTGGAAGGAAGGATAGTAGAGGCAAAGATGAAGTACTTTGGCCACAACATGAGAAGACAGGAAAGCTTAGAGAAGACAATTATGCTGGGGGAAATGGAAGGAAAGAGGAAGAGGGGCCGACCAAGGGCAATTCTCTAGGCTGGGCAAAGTGTCAGGGAACTTTTATATGTAATACCATGCTGCCACCATTCACTCAGGGAGGATTTAGACACCGGGAGGCAGGACTGGATGAACAAGAAACAGTTTATTTTAACAACTTGTGAGAGATTCACAGGCACAGGAACATATTGGTTACAATGAAGCGTTGGAGCGTGTGGTTACGTAAACTTGTACAAACTTAAAACAGTTACATTCAACGTAGCACCCCAGATAATACTGTGCTAAGATATTATCTGCTGACCACAACTACCTGACTCTGCTTCCTCTCAGAGTCCTACAAAACCCAGCACAAAGCCGCTAACTCGAGAGAGAGCCACACTCACTCTGACCTTCTCTGTCAAAGACCAACCCTCAACTCCCTCCAGAGTTCCGCGGCCTCCCTAACTGCCTAACTGCTCCCCAACTGTCAGTTTTTAAAGTTCCAACTGACATTTCACCCCTGGTGCCTGGCCTAACTGGCTACTGGCTCTCTAAGGTTCTATGTCCCCTTTCCTAGGCTGTCCCTACCTCAGCCTAACTGGGAACCCTAACCTTCAAATGGTCGTTCCTCCAAAACAGACCATTAACTGGCCAACCCACCAAAAAGGGCTTTTCCTCCTGGGCTTCTTCTGGCCCAAAATATAGGGAATTCGTCACATTTGGTATCCTTGAACTGACTGGTTTGACTCTGCAGAAGCTTGGGGAGGGGATGGCCGACAGGGAGCTCTGGCGTAGGATGGTCCATGAGGTCACGAAAAGTTGGAAGTGACTGAATGAGTGAACAACAAAGACTCACATGGTCTAGAATTATCAACTTTGTGGATTATCTGATTTCATAATCTGGATTATATGGCAGTGTAGAAGGGGCCTTAATCATCCTGTCCTCAGTCTGCTCAGGTCTTGCAAATTCAGGATTGTTTCTTTTTAGCCCATGGCTTTTAAAAGCTCGGACCTTGGCCCTTGTCTATTCAGTCATGATTACAGTGCTGAATTACTCTTTTTCCAACCTCTGACATACCCCCTGACTTTAAGGACAGCTATAATATGATTCTTTCCAAGCAAGGGATGGCTATACATCTCAAATTTGTTCCATGCATATGTGTGAAAAAATAATTTGGATCATTTTTTTGAACTAAGAACTTACCAACATTCCCATAATTTATACTTTTTTTCATTCATTTGGTGGAAGCAACTTGCATTGAAAGATCTTAATGATCAACCATCAGATTAATCCTTGTAATTCTTTTAGATGGGAAAATGTAATGTCAGTATCTGTATTTTAATAAGATGACAAAGTATGCACACAAATATACAGATGCAGTTGGAAGACAAGATAGTCAACACCAACAATAAGGTTGTGGTAACTTCTGCTTGAGTTCCATCTGTACTGTATTAGAACAAAATGCAATAGAAGAAACATGTGTGTTTCTGATCTTTACAGAAACACACATGCTCTGTTATAGTTCTCTGCTCACCACAACTAACGTTTTGTGTTGGTTAGAGGAATCTGAAGCTCATTTGTGGAGATGACCTCAAACAGCAATTAAAAATTAAAATTGTTTTTGAAACAACCACACAGTTTTCTCTTCAGGTCAAAGATGCACACAGTTGTTATTTCTACAAGGCATGTATAATATACTCCCAGTGAATGCTGGTACTGGATATTTGGGTCACCTATTATTATTTCTATCATTATGACTATTTCTTTATTTATATTGAAATTCAAACTGAATGGAGACAAGACAGAGGTACTTCTGGTCAGTTGCAAGGTTGAACAGGGTGTAGAGTTACAGCCTGAGTTGGACAGGGTTACACTCCCCCTGAAGTCTCAGATTCGCAGCTTGGGAGTTCCCCTGGACTCATCACTCAGCCTGGAACCCCAGGTATCAGTGGAGGCCAGGGGAGCATTCATAGAATCATAGAGTTGGAAGAGACCTCATGGCCCATCCAGTCCAGCCCCCTGCCAAGAAGTAGGAAAATTGCATTCAAAGCACCCCTGACAGATGGCCATTCAGCCTCTGTTAAAAAAGCTTCCAAAGAAGGAGCCTCCACCACACTCTGGGGCAAAAAGTTCCACTGCTGAACGACTCTCACACTATTATAAACAATGGGTGAAACCGTTTAAAGTCACACAAAACACACTGACAGTAAGAACTGTATTTCTGCAATATATATTATTATATCAATCAGTCTAAAGTCTTAATTCAGGAGGTACATCTATAAACTCAACTGGTATTCATTTAACAAAAAAATATCATGTTATCATACACATTAAGTGTTACAATACACAATTTGTTGCACTTGAGGAGTATATCATGAAACATACAATTATTATAGTTCACAACATGTGAAAGGACTTCTCAATAGTCCTGTGTGGGAGCTAGGGGAGGCTCAAAGTTCAATCTATAATCAAAATATAACCCAGACTTTTCCCATCAATTATAATCCGGTGTATTCCCACAGCAAAAATCACTTAGGTTATAAGTCCCAAAATGGGTAGAAGAAAATAAATGTCCATAACTTGCGGTAATCCAAAATGCAAAGCTCCTGTGGATGCGTTTGCTCCGCCAGAAGAAACGCTGTGCTGATGGGGCGTGGTGGCTTCCCAAACGGGAAAAAGAAAGTAACCGTAGCCGACGACAGAAGCGCTATACCGGTGCCTGGTTTTCCGGGCCATTTTGAATTATTCTTCCTCAGGGCTCGCATGTAAGTATATTAGAGTCCCCGCGGATGCATTTATCAATGTTATGAGTCATCAATGTTAGGGGAGATCCGATGTGTTCCATCCATTGACTCATAACATTGATAAATGCATCCATGGGGACTGTAATATACTTACAGGCACCGGTACAGCACTTCTGTCGTCGGCTACAGTTACTTTCCCTGGGGACAGAATTCCACAGGCAGGGGGCCACCTCTGAGAAGGCCCTGTCACCCATTCCCAGCAATTGCGTTTGCAATGGCAGCGGGATTGAGAGCATGGCCTCTCCAGAAGATCTTAAACTTTGTAATGGTTCGTAACAGGAAATATGTTTGGACAGTCATCAAAGGCAGCCCCACATAGAGCGAGTTGCAGTAGTCTATTTGGGATGTAACAAGAGTGTGGACCACCATGGCCAACTCAGACTTCCCAAGGTACGGGCACAGCTGGCGCAAAAGTTTTAATTGTGCAAAAGCTTAATTAGCCACCGCTGAAACCTGGGGTTCCAGGCTTAACAATGAATTTAGAATCACTCCCAAGCTGCAAACCCCTGTCTTCAGAGGGAGTGTAACCCCATCCAACACAGGCTGTAATCCTATGCCCTGTTTGGCTTTTTGACTGACCAGGAGTACCTCTGTCTTGTCTCGATTCAATTTCAATTTGTTCGCCTTCATCCAGACTGACACAGCAGCCAAACAACGGTTCAGCACTTGCACAGCCTCCTTAGTGACAGGTGGGAAGGAGTTAGAGAGTTGAACATCATCCGCATACAGATGACATCTAACCCCAAAATTCCGGATGAGCTCTCCCAGAGGCTTCATATAAATGTTAAATGCAAAGTGCTGTCTTTAATCTATAAAGCCCTAAATGGTTCCAGCCCAGCTTACATGTCTGAAAGTATCAAGGGAGGCCCTGCTCTCAGTCCTGCCACCTTCACAGGCACCTCACAACCTCAGACCTCACAACCTCTGAGGTCCTTCGAGAAATAATTTAGCAAACAGTTACATCCATAATGGGCCCTTGATAGACTGTAGAGGCAGCCCAGGCTGAATATACACTGCCATATAACCCAGATTATCAATTTTGAACTGGATTATATATTTTTTTAATTTAGTTAGATTTATTGGCTGCCACTCCCAGCCGGCTCAGGGCGGCTTACATCAAGCACCGCAATAAAACAACAAAGCTACAACAGCAATAAAACCACAAGGATAAAACAATTCCTAGGAGATAACTCAAATCCTACATTACAACTCAAATTATAAGACTCTACACGGCCATGTAATCCAGTTCAAAGCAGATAATATGGATTTTATATGGCAGTGTTGAAGGGGCCAGAGTTGTAACTTTGTTACTCCTCCCCTTGCATTGTGCACAATGGAAGAAGACACCTGCCACATCATATATGCCACTGCTTATCCAGTCTCAACAGATTGTCTATGCGGTCTCCGTCTTGTAGCACGGCCATCCTGTATGCCCAAATAGTTCAGAAGAATAACTTTTTCCGAACTCTTCAAATTCTTCACAATCTTAAATTGCCTGAATCACAATAGTTAACTTTTCTGTATATGGAGTAAGCTGGACAGAATGTCTCCCTAGAAAATACCTGTGGTTAGTGGCTTTTCGGATAGGCATGGGGAAGAAACTCACTTTTAATCAATGGGATAATCAGTGACATATGGCATTCTGATGGGCACGGCCTTCTCTTTTTAGCTGGCCCTGTGCATATTTGCATGCACAAGAGATGGCAAATTTTAGAACCGACAATGTGCTTCAGATTTGCTTTTTTTTGCATTCACTCAACAGAGAAATATTTTTGAAAAAAGATATAATTGTGTAAAAGATGTCTGCATTATAACAGAAGATGCAGTTTCAATTCTCAGTGTAGCATCAGTAAAATCACCGTGCTATTCTAGCTTCCCTTCCCCCCATACCAAATGGACAGATATCAAGTTCTTGTCATACTTCTATATGACAATCTTATACAAGGCTAATCTGAATTAGGGCCCATTTAGAGAATTACCCCAGGTAAGCACGTAGAAGATTACAACTTTAGTCAATTATATAGTCCCTCCTTGAAGAACTAACCAAGAATTAATAGATTGCACAAAATTATTTCTGGGTTGTTTTTTTTTCTTGGTTGCTAATAGGGAGCACAAATCCCTAACAGCTTCATTTGGTTTGTGGTCTGCTTCCCTGCTCAGTTCAAAGCAATGGATATTTATTTATTTATTAGGTTTCTATGCCGCCACTCCCGGGAGGCTCGGGGCGGCTCACATAAGCGGAATACAAAAACAACATATTAAAAGCAGATTAAAAACACATTAAATGAACACACAATCTAAACAGGTAGATTAAAACCTGATGTGCCGAGAACAAGGCACAGCAAGTGTAAAAACATTACAGCATATACAGAATCGGCGGGCTATGCATTGGCAGAACCTATAGGCCGAAGGCCTGTTGGAAAAGGTAGGTCTTGCACACCCGCCTGAAAGGCAAGAGATCTCGGATGGCACGCGTCTCAGCTGGGAGGGCATTCCACAACGTGGGCGCAATCACGGAGAATGCCCTCCTACGAGTTGCTGTTAGTTTAGCTGACTTCACCGATGGAATGGCTAACAGGTTAGTGCTTTCGGACCGGAGTGATCTCGTAGGGATATGACCTATTGACTGAAAGACTGATTTTTCTTGTATGAGTTTGTTTGAATTCTGAGATCCTTGAGAGAGGCCTTTCTCTCACTCCTACCTTCACAGGTACATTTGGTGAGAAGATGGGATAACACAGTCTTAATAGCTGCTCCCAGACTCTCCCATGAGAAGCCAGGGTAGCTCTTCTATTCTCCTTTCCACTGGCAAGCAAAGGCCTTTTATTTAGGCAAGCATTTGATGTTTTTTTTTGATTTGGGAGGTTTAATTAATGGAGGTGCCATAGGTTTCTCTTCATTCATTTTGTTTTACTCACTTTGGAATTCTGCTGTAATGCTGTTCTTAATATTATTAAATTTTTAGAAAACTATGATTGCTTTTTAGCTATGTTGTTTTCATCAATGTTATAAACCCCCTCCCTCCTCACTTTCAAGAAAGAGCTGTAGACATACCTTTGCTCAGTGGGAGGAGGAGTTGGTAATACTACCATTATACCTCTGATTAATAGTTACCGTCTGTATCCATGCCCTATTTGCTTCTGTTCAATGTTTGATATTTTGTCAGGCTGTGTTTTTTTTTATTTAATTCTAGTTGCAAAGTCATAATTTGTGTTTATATGTTGGGTTGCTAAATTTTGTTACTACTAGTTGTATTGTTATTGTATTTGGGCATTGAATGTTTGCCTTTTATGTTTGCAATCCACCCTGAGTCCCTCCGGGAAGATAGGCGGAATATAAATGATGTTCCATCCCCCACTGTGAAGAGTCTCGGTGTTATCCTGGATTCAAAAATGACGATGGAAGCCCAGATTGCCTCCACTCGTAAAAGGGCCTTCTTTCATCTATGCCAAGCGAGGCAGTTGGCACCATATTTACCAACAGAGGCGCTGGCTACGGTAATCCATGCCACAGTTACGTCGAGGCTGGATTACTGCAATGCTTTGTATGTGGGGTTACCTCGAGCAGCAATTTGCAAGATCCAAATTGTGCAAAATGCAGCCACTAGACTTCTCACAAAAACATCAATGAGGTGCCATATAACGCCATCTCTGCAGCACTTGCATTGGCTGCTGGTTGAACACAGAGTCCTCTACAAGACCCTGGTCCTAGCACTCAAGGCCTTTCGAGATCAGGGTCCTTCATATCTAAGAGACCGTTTAATGCCACTCCACCACCAGAGACTGCCACGGTCAGCTCATGACAATCTTCTCTATGTCCCTGGCCCTAGAGAGATTTGTTTGGAGTCCACAAGACAGAGATCCTTCTCAATCGCAGCCCCAATCTTGTGGAACTCCCTACTGCCAGACCAAAGAGCCACTCCTGATCTACATACATTTTTAGGGGCACTTAAAGACATGGCTTTTCAGAAGAGCCTACGGTTGTTAAGTAACAAGCTGTGACTATGTAGCCTGTTTATTTTAATTGTGTAAGTCTCCCAGAGCACCTTTGGTGGAGGGTAACTCATAGGAAATAAAGTTGATTGATTGATTGATTGATTGATTGATGATGATGATGACTTCACTGGCCTCAAACCGGTTTCAGACATGGCAATCTGATTATCTGTGCAGTAAAACCGGTCCCTCCCAAACCATTTCCAAGGTGGATTATTGAGGCACCCTCAATGGCATAGAAAATATTGAAGGCTTAGTCTCCCAGGGCAAAGAAAAATTCTTACATCAAACCTGAGAGAGTTGCTACCAGTCATTGAATACAATGTTGAACTAATAGGACCATTGCTAGCAGGACAATTCATTATAATCATTTGTTCCCAAAGCTGGTTGCTTGTCAATTTCTACATCTAATGCTTCTAATTATATGCCATTTTCCACCATTGATCCACAATAATAGCCAACACCACTTTCACAACAATAAGAGTGCAGCTAAAAGATTATATTTTAAAATAACTCTCAACCAAAAAACAAAACAAAAATAAAACAAAAACACTATAAAAGCCAAGGATAACATCAATTTCAGAGAATGTCTAGCCAAAGGTTGTTTTACAAACATTCTTTTATTGAATTTTCCACAATCCAATAACTGGATTTCATATCATTCATAGTTTTCCTTTGAAAAGTTTGTTTTGTATACTTCAAAAAAATGAAATAACAGAGCAGTTTATTAATCTGGTACTTTACTGTGTGGTAATTTTATTGTGTGATGCTTCCTTTTCAAGATAAGTTTGGTATTGTTTAATTCTCACCACATAATAAGAAGAAAATGTGTGTGTGTGTGTGTTTATACATCCTTCATTCCCAAGTAACAGTGTGCTATAACTCAGTTAACATTCACTGAAGCACACAAGATGCATATTCAGCACATGCATTTGAAGTGGAAGATCTCTTTCACAAAATGTGGGCATGCCAACATTATATATAATCATATGCATATACTGTACACCTATCATTCACGTTTTTTCCACTATGAAAAAGATCATGTTGGAATAGTGGGCAATGGCATTGTATATCATTAATACAAATAATTTCCATTAGGGAGAAAATTGATCATAACTCATGAAGGGGCAAAGTCTCAAGTGAGTCATGAAGGTAATTCCCCTTCCTTATTAAGATCATTCTGTTCAATAGGTCTTTGATATATGGAGCTCTTGAAATCATTTCATGAGATGATTTTGGGAGTGGAGCATGGTATTCTTTTCAAGGAGCACCATGCCAAGGGTTAATTTGAGTTCATGTAAATTATGCCTTGAATGAAGTTGCCTGGGCTTTTTTTCTCTATGTGATAAATGGATCACCTAAAGTTTGAACAGTGCTGAAAAAGGATCTGGCCTTCTTACCTTTTATTTTGAGAAGTTTGAATGTTGTGTAAATTAGGCCTGTTTTTGAACTTTGGATGCATCTGAAATTTGGATGTAATTCGGATGTTTTTGACTTTTGAAACGATTCTGAAGAGAGTTAAGGAAACAGGAAAGGGATTTGCCATTTCGAAGTCTCCATCGTCATATTCAGATAGGGCTCGTATGTTATTTCCGCCCTTCTCTATTTTTGTCCCATTGCGTTTTAAATGTTTTAAATGTTTACGAATGTGTTAAATGTGTTCAATATTTTGTACCAGTGTGGCTAGTTTTGTCAGTAGTAGTGGTCAAACACGGAGGGAAAGGGAATCCCCCAAGTTTTGACTGTCCCTTCTGTAGGTTTCCATGCATTGCGCAATCGCGGCCGCCAGATACGAGGCACCAGTGCCCCTTACATCCAAATCGACTTTTGAAGCAGTTATAAAACAGGTCTAGTGTACATCTAGGATGACCCATCACTAACTAATAGGACATCTCTTCTGAATGAGGATGTATGAATTGTGTATATCTCATTAATCGTAATTAGTGTCACATTTTCATGTTTTTTGAGACATGTTAGGGAGAAAATGGGCACCTCATCTCAAGCAGGAATTTTCTAAGTTTTCCAAGTACCTCATAAATTACCATAAAGTCATGTTGGCGCACATTCCTAGAGAGGACACCTTTTTAGGACTGTCTAGGTCCGCCAATGCAGCGCTATGATATTCCAAAAGTCAGGTAATTTGACAGTATAAGGCCATATCCATGGTTTCAAGTATCTGTAATCCAGCAAAGAACATATTCCCCATGGATGCAAGAATCTTACCCTATTTGCATTTCCTTAAGGAATAAATTGATACCACATCGCCTGAGAGTTGTTATCTATTCATCCATTCCCTAAGAATGGACTTTGGTTGTGTCAAGCTACTGTTCAACATACCTATTATTGGATTGTTGTAAGTGTTTTGGGCTTTATGGCCATGTTCCAGAAGCATTCTCTCCTGCTGTTTCACCTGCATCTTTGGCAGGCATCTTCAGAGGTTGTGAGTTCTGTTGGAAAGTAGGAAAATGGGGTTTACATATCTGTGGAATAATGTCCAGGCAGGGTGGGAGAAAGAACTCTTGTCTGTTTTATACCCCTCCTTAAATCAAAAGGTTTTAGCCAGGAGGGCAACAAGGAGGGGGCCATTCTGTCCTCACTGGGAAAGGAGTTTTAGAGCCTAGGGGCAACTACCAAGAAGCCCCTCTCTCTGGTTCCCAACAACCATGCTTGCAATGTGGAACTGAGAAAAGGTTCCCCCCTGATGATCTCAGAGTATGGCCTCGTTTGCACGGACAGAACAATCTTATAAACAGAACCATGGACGGCTTTATAGATCATAACCAAAACTTTGAATTTTGCCCCCAAAAAACTGGCGGCCAGTGATGATATTGCAACAAGGATATTGTACGCTTCCCAGTTTGTTCCTTAGATTTGGAGGTTCATAACTGCAAAGGGCCTTTCTACACTTAGGACCCTTCCAGACAGACCCTATATCCCAGGATCTAATCCCAGATTTTCTGTTTGTCCCAGATTATCTGGAAGTGCAGACTCATATAATCCAGTTTAGAGCAGAAAACCTGGGATCAGATCCTGGGATATAGGGCCTGTCTGGAAGGGCCCTAAGTTGACCTCAGTTGTCATTTGGATGCCTCAGGTAAACTCAAGAGCTCCATATTAAAGTAAGAAGTTTCCATTGGTTCAGTAATCATAGCTATATTTCTCTCTAAATGATCAGGTGCAGCCATCAGCAGTGAATCTCCTTCCTGTAAATCACATCTGTGCCAGACTACAAAGAACTCTCACTGTGTGAGAAAGTGGCAGAAAAATAAATACACACATGCACAATTTTTTGTCATTTAATTAGAATTGCTCAAACGAGAGTGTGTCTTCTTCTTCTTCTTCTTCTTCTTCTTCTTCTTTGCATCAATTGCTAAATGGAAGACAAATCCATACGGCAAAAATAACTTAAATGGTCCAGCACAGCTTCCAAAGCAATCACAGAAAGAGGTGCCATCGAGTTCAGTGAGAACTGGATCAGGCCCTCTTATTCTATTTAGATTAATAGCAGATAATCAACGCTTGTTGTTTCACAATGTTTGAATACAAACTCAGCCCAAACACGCAGAATTGTTTTAACAGGATGTGGGACTTGTTTGTACTGATAAACAGGATGTGAGATTTTTTTTCTTCTAGTGGGGGGGGGGGGGAGTCAAACTTGGGTATAGGGTATACATATAGAAAAAAGAAATACAAGCGAAGAAGCTTCCTATGATGCTTTTGCCCTTGCATTCTAGAGCAGGCTTTCTTAAACTAATAAATGTTCTCCTCTCACATCCATTTCTGTGAACAGCTGCCTTACATACTAATAAGTTGATAACTGAACATACCAAATAAAAAAGTGCAGCTCCTTAGAATTGCTTCATGGTTTGAACATTTGAAGAATTATGGTGTGTTGCAATACCATATGGAATGTATATCTCCAGAAGCAGTTTCAGTGGAAATTCACTATAAAGTCACACTGGAGAACCTGCAGTATCCTAGAATGATGTTCTCAGAGTTAAATAAATAGTGTTCTTTATAACGCAGAGATGTTTTCACTTTTTGAATGGGTCTGCCATCCCTGGAATGTAGAATACTACTATAGTTGCCAAAACTTGTTAAAAGCAGTAGAAAACAAAGAATTTACAAAAAGTGTGGCATCCTGCCCAGGACCCGGAAAAAGAGCTATAAAAGGATGGACGAATTCTTTAGGGCCCTGGGGGTCACATTACAGCCCTCCCATAAAAGAAAACCTGAAGTTCTATAAGTAATGACTTCAGGACTCCAAATGGGTGAACTCAAAACAGGTTTATTTAACAATAACCAGTAGAAAACAAACTGGTGGCACATAAAGCTTAGTTGGTTTCAAAAGTGTCCTTTGAAGAAAGGGGGTGCATTCACTTGCCTTAGCCAAGCGAAGGTGGCTTTCTTTGGTTTCAGGTCCCTTGTTGCTCCTCAAATGGTTCGCTGGAGCACGAGATCGTTTGGTCCACAAAGAAACAGCCTCTGTTGAAGGGGTGGCCCTTCCTATTGCTGAATTCCTTGATTTTGAGAGCGTTGGAGGGACGTGAACCGATGTGCTTTGTCTGAGCCTGAGCTCAAGATTTCAGCCTACTTCGTCCATGTGCTGAACTTAGAATGGCCAAAGAGAGGAAATCCGGCCCCTCAGATGACCTCAGAAAGGGGTGGAGTAAGGGTGGTGACATCAGCTTGGCACCCAACACAGTCCATCCCACCAAGTCTACATGGTGACAACAAAGGAACAAACAACCCATGTAGTCAAATGCAAACAGGAACATAATGCAAACATAAAACAAGCCCTAGTGGGGGCGCAATAAAGAGTAACTTCTTTTACTTTTCTTTCTTTTCTTTTTGCATGAGTAATAGAATTCACAAAGTAATAGGCAATCAAAAATAAAGAATCAGAAACAAGAATAAGAGAAAAGACATACTAACCAGGGCTCTGCCCCCTCCTGATTTTAATGTAAAGAAACAAAAGTTACCTTTACAGATATAACTACTTACAGAAATTAATAATTATAGCCACAAATATTACATCAATTGATGTCTTGCTGTTCAATTTTTATTCTCTCAGGCTGCTAAAAAGGAAAGTCTCCTGCTCAAGAATGTCACATTAGTTTATTTGGGTGTCCTCTATGTACCAAACGACCTCTTCACCTTGACAAATAAAGTACAGATCTGAGAAGATGGAAAATACTTTCTGACCATTCTTCCACGTGAGGCCTATAGCCAGCAACAAAGAAAAACCCAAACAGCTTCCTAAACATGTCAGAAGAAGGAACAAGGGTAACATACATAGACATCTTCATTGAGGAAAGGGGCAACAATGAGCCTAACCTGCCATCACAGAGAGGTTAATTGTGATGGCAGCCACATGAAGGCTCTCTCCCCAATTCCCATCAGGGGAAGGGGCCGGGTTGAGAAAGGGCTTCTCCTGGGTTGATTTATACAAGCAAATGTGTGTATGTGTGTTTCCCAACATCTTGGTTCCAACAAGTCTATCAGGGCCCTTTCCCACTGGCCAAAAAAGCATTAAAATGCCAGGTTGTACCACATTTTTCAGTCACATAAGGGATCAAAACCCTTCCTCATTAGTGGGGTGGGGGGCAGACACACCCACCCTGCCGATGCAATGTCAACACAGCGAATGCCACTCTCCCCTCCCTGTCCCCCATTTTGCCCCCAAACCAAAAGCAGGACCTCTTTACCATTACTGGAAGCTTCCCTTAGCTTCATTGCTCTGAGCTGTTAGTGGTTCAAATCAGCATGAAATTCCCTGTTGTATAGCAGAACGGACTCTCCACTCCCGTTAGGAAGCCAAATACTTTATTGCAGTGAAGTGATCTCCTCAAGAAAAAAAAAGAACACAGAGACACAAAACTGGTCATTCCAACTGGAAGGATTTTCTTTCTTAAGTTGCAGTAACAACAACAACAACAATAAATAGCACTTTATTTGTAGACTGCCCTATCTGCCCAAAGGGACTCAGGGCGGTACAAATAGTACAAATACTAAGACAGTATTTACAGTATGTAGAAACTCTCTCTCCTATCTTCATCCACCAACCTTTATCAAACCCTCGTCAGGTTACTACAAACTTATATGCAACAGTCTCCACACTCTGCTACCACACCCCAATAACAGTGAACCTGTAGTTAATCCTGAGACATTGATTCTGTTAGCACTTAAAGAAATGCAATCTGACATGAGTTATGATGCGACAGAGCTTTGGAGAATGGAGAGAGAGAGAGTTTCTTTGAGTTCAGGAAACATGGGCTACCTATAGAGGCAGACAACTTGACTTTGCAGATATATTTTTTTCACCTGGGTTTAAACCAGATTAAACAGTTTGTCCTGGATTACTGCCACATTCATCTGGTGTGTCATTTCGATGCTCCAGGCTAACGCGATTCTATCACATATTATGCAGAGTACCACGTAATATGTGGTAGTAATTGCATTAGTCTGGGCAAATGCAATTACTCAGTATCTCCAAAGTCTCACTCCCAAAACTTTTGTTTCAGCAAGATCAGATATGACAAAATGGTTCCCACCTGTAAGGCACAGTTGGCGTGACATTTTTTTTCAAATAGTATACATCCCACTTTTGTGGGATAAGCTTCCACTTTTTCTCTAAGTTTTTGACACCTTCAACAACTTTCAAAATGGGATTTGGATTTATTTTGACCATATTAAATGATTTGATTCTATTTTCCTCTCTCTCTAAGCCTTGGGAGAATTTGAACAATGCTAATTGATGTCTTCCCTGGTTTGAAATGCTCTGCTTCTGATTTAGAAGCCCACCAGCCTGTCTTCCATCCATCTATCCGTCCGATGAGGACTTGTTCTCCCTAGTGCCAACAACTGTAAAGTCTCCAGTTATGTCAGCAACAGCCAAGGAAGCTCCTCAATATTTAACAACATGACTTCTAATGCAAGCAAGCTCTTTGCCTATTTTTATTTTCTCATGAGAGCTTAAACCTTCCCTGTCAAAATATGTTCAATGGACAGTCAGCACCTCACCTTCTAATGATGAACTTTTTAGCATTCTCAAAAGACAATGAGTGCCACTGTCAGGAACATATTTTAAAACGCAACCCGACATATTGCTCTCAACTCCCCTGCATAATGCGGTGGCCGGGCTTAGAACAATGATCTTCCAAAGAGCTTGCCTGTTATTCTCATTCTCTCTCGAGTATTGGGTGCATAATATTGTCAGGTTAACTCCCCAACTCTTGTGTGATATTTAATTTTAATCACCTCAGTTGCCATCCAGTAATAACATTTATTACATTATGCTACTCGGCGTAGTTCATGAAATTGAATATATATGAGCATGATGGAAGGGATGCTGTTCATTGAAGGTGTTCTTTGCATTTATAAGCTAGGAGGATTTTTTAAAAAGAAAAATAACAAAACAACAGCCTAGAAACAAAATATTGTTGATGGAAATTATTGCTATGGTCCTATTTGTTCAAGCAAACAAAAATATGGTTTAACAAGGACACTTCTCATTTCAATGTTTTCTCGGATCTGATCGACAGCCAAAACTTTAGCACACTCTGTCATCCTGAGGAATATATTTTATTTATAATTTAAAAAATATGCAAAGAATGGGTAAAGAAGAAAGCACACTTTCCCTAAACAATGATTATAGTGTGGAAGCATCTGTGCCATATTTCCAGAGCTTCCACAAAAGAACATATTCCAAAGATTAAAACATGAATTTTTCACATGTAGACTTCTTGGCAAATGGGGATCCTTACACAGATGAACTGGATTGTACCTTGCCATACAGAAATACGAAATTATAGCATGACTGAAAAATGTCCCTCCAACCTCTGTTTAAAGGCTGACCTAAGTCCCACTAGTTTTAATTCCACGTTGCACTAATGGTGTATTTAAATCACATATAAAATACCCTAAATCAGGCCATCACAACCTGTGGCCTTTTCAAAGTTTGGCTCCCCAACTCCCAGAAGTCCTAGCTCGCTTGTCCAATGGCTGGGAATTCTGGGAGCTAGTCCAAAACACCTGGAGCATTACAGGTTGTGTAGACCTTCCCTAAAGGAACCAGGTCTCACCTGATCTTGGAGGCTAAGCAGAGTTAGCCCTAGTTGGTACCTGGATGGGAGACCATCAGCATCTATATTTCAAAAGAAGGAACTGGAAAATCATCCATGAATATTATTGCCTAAAAAATATAGACAGGCCATTATCCCACGAGCATCCATTTTAAAAACATGGATGTTCCTGGGGGGCCATCTACACACACCCCAGAAAGTGTGCACTTCCTGGGGTGGGTGGCCAGATATTCTTCCAGGAAAACCAGGACACCATAACCCCTTCCCAGAAGCCCCTCAAAACAGAGTAAAGAAAACCAGAAGAACTCACCCAGGCTCCATGAGGTGGCTGACAGAGTTCTCCCAGCACATACAATGATGCCCCAGGAGAAAGCGGGAGCAGGAGCAACCCCCCTTTCTCCCAGCTCATCATTTGTATGCACCAGGAGAACTCTGGCAGCCTCCTCATGGAGTCCGGGTGACTTCTGCTATTTCACTCTATTTTGGGGGGCTTCTGGGGAGGGTCTATTGTGCAGTCCAGACACCAGAAGTAGTGTCAAATTAATTCGTCACAAACCAGAGTTTTCTTGGTTTGTGGTGAATTAATTTGTGTTTGTCTAGGACATTGTCTGGACAGCCCCGTTTTTAGTGTGGAAGTTTCCACATTAAAGGGGCTGTCTAGACCCGCCACATGAAATGCATGGGTCTCTATAAATTGACAAACAACTTGAAGATACATACACAATGCACAGTCAGAATGGCTATATGTTGCCTGGAGTAACAGAGATGAAGTTCCCATCTCATTTTGGGAGTTAGATAGGATCAGCCCCGAATAGTACTTGGCTGATAAATTATCAATGAGGAGTCACCATAAGGCAACAGGCAACTTGAAGGTACAGACACATAGAGATGCTTGTTGTTTATTTAAAATATTAAATCAAGCAGTCATCTTCCTAGGACATGGAAGACATAGTATTTCATGTTACTGAACCACAAGTCCCAGGGCTATTTACTCTGATGTGAATCAAAGAGATACAGTTTGCTCCAGAATACCTGCACAGGCACTGCAGAAACCTGCTGCAAGCTCCCATGGAGTTCACAAGCCTCCAATTGTATAAACCCAGAAATATTTTTTTCTTGCTCCTCCAGCAAATGCACAGGTCAAAACCAGGATTTTCTGCAGGAAAGCCAGGCAATAGAGTGCAATTTAGTGTTCCTATGTAAACATTTTCCTTTTTTTTTGTTGGAATAATAGTATATTTATCTTCAAGCTCTTGATCTGAGTTCCCTCTTCAACTCCTGCAGCTTTCAACTTGCCCTGACAAGCAGGCCCTGCACTATTTATACAGTAATCAACTTCGGCGCATTTTGTGGCAAAGACCTGGAATTTCTGGTGAGTTTTTTAAACATTGGAGGTGAACATTTTTTAGACACTTCATCCTCCAGCCGGCTTCCAGCCAGATTATAATGTCTGCAATTTTTAGTTAGTTTTATAATTAAGGAGTGTTTCCCTACTAAATGGTGTAGGAGTGATATCACATATTTCATTTCATTTCAAATTATTATTTGATGAGTCGCTCTCCACCGGAGTGCTCCGAGCGAATCAATTGTTGTTTGATAGTCAACACTTAGGTAAATCCAATTGATTAAATACATCTACTTTACTTAGGGCTAATAATAGGATTTAGGCCATGAAAAATAGTTTCATTTGTGGAATTCTGCTGATATAGCACCAGGAATGTGGCACAGCTGGCTAAGTGTCAGCTGCATAAGATCTCTCTGACCAGTAGGTCATGAGTTTGAGGCCTGCCCAGGTCAAAGTGGGTGCTCGAACTTAAGTCGACCTTTGTAGCCCGAAAGACAGTTTCATCTGTCAAGTAGGAGATAAAGGTACCACATTAAAGTGGGGAGGCAAATTTTGACTGATTTATGAGGCCATTAAAGAACTCCAGGAATCGCTGAGGCATGCGGAAGGAACAACAAGGAACGCTGCAAAAACGCTGAGAGATGAGGAGTGTGACAGCTCCCCCAGGTGGCCAGAAGTTTGCCTCTGTTCGTCTATATGTCGTATGTTTGTCTTTATGTCATATGTTGAACTGCAGGTATTCAGGCACCAGCCATTTGTGCCCTCCGCACAGGATTGGGACTCTTGTGGAGAACCTGGATGAGTATTTACCATCTCAGGGGACGGACTTGATGTGCATTTCCCTCAAAGACTTTCCTCTCCGTCTATTTTCATCCCCTCCCAGGACTATTTTCCCACACTTCCTGTCTTGCGAATTTGCCATTGGCTGGCGTGATACTAGGACTGCTCTGTCACTGTGCCTACTAGGGCTTTATGTTTATATAAATCGATTTGAAACTGTTATATTATATGCTATGTGATATTTGTTAGCCTGTTGCTTCCAACTGTGTTCTTGTGTACAATTTCCACTAAAGAAAGTAGTGTTGGTATATATATATGAACTGCAGGTATTGTCTGCAAGTATGTGTACTGTAATCCGCTCTGAGTCCCCTTCGGGGTGAGAAGAGCGGAATATAAATAAAGTAAATAAATAAATAAATAAATAGTTAATAAATTGAATACAGTCATTGTGTAACAGCCAAACAGTACAATTATTTTTATGGGAACTTACCTAGATGTATGACACCAACAAGATTTTATCCAACAAATTAAGAAAAGAATGTACATGGCTATTGAGATACATGACCATAAAGTTTAGAATTATGGTTTCATGCTAAAATCCTAACTGCCTTTACTTTACAAAAAAAGTCCATCAGTATCAATTTTGCCCATATTATCTGCATTTGCAGTGACTATTCAACACGTGAGAAATAGGTTTTTATCAACACTCATTGTCAACCATTATTAATTTGGATCTAGATCACAGACTTTTAACACCCCAAACATCGAATTATGGTACTAAATATGGGCGCTCCTTCATGTACTAAGCAATTGCTGCTACTTCTACATAGGATGAATCATGGTACTAGTAGCCAAACTATTTCTGCTTGCTCCATTAACTACAAAATGGTAGTGTTTTGCTTTCACTAGTCCAATGGGGCTATACAACTCTTCTCAGACTTTGACAGGCAAGCAAAATGATTGGTTTGATAAATGGCTGACAGCCATCAGTAAGCTGACTGACAATCATTAAAAAATATTGCTCTAAACCATGGTTGGTAGAAATCATGTCTTTCAAGGGGCTGCTGCCAGAAATACTGTAAATATGCACACAAGGTGTTTCAGCAGGTTTGATGGAATGTGACAAGTGGGAAATCCTACACAATTGCAGAGAACCAATCTAAACTTATCACATCTTCTATATGTTGTGAGTCCCCACTGAAGGTATAACATATGACAATTTCTATAGCTATAGCAGGTGCCAACTATAAAAGATCAGATCTAGCTCTGAAATTCTTCAACCAATTGGGACAAAGAACAGAATACCACAAGCAATTGATTTGTTCACTAGCTTTAAAGACGTTTTCTAACACATGAAGAGAATAGGTGCAGCTGGATCTAGACATGATGACTAGGGACTTTATCACATTAAGTTGATATTCCAATGCAGTTGCACTGTCATTGATAGAGGATACAAGCTTGGTCGAGCACCTTGGATACGGCATCTCTCTTCAACTGTGAAGCTTCACTCATTCAGCAATTCATTGTCTTCTTATTGTACTACCACATACCCTTGTAATCTTACCTTCCTACACTTCTGCTGTTCTGTCTTATATGCTGTTGTTGTATTAGGTGATCCCTAGTTGTCCGAGTATGATGGCCTTCCACATGTAGTGTCTTGACAGTCGGTTCAAATGTGACTGTGGAGCCCTATTCTTGATCTGCATATCCTTCCACAGTAAGGACATCGGTTTCAAGGTGGAAGGTGTTTCCGGTCAGGGTTGACTTCACACGTCTTCCTCTTGACCAGTGTTTCTCAACCTGGGGGTCGGGACCCCTATCGGGGTCGCGAGGGGGTGTCAGAGGGGTTTATTTATTTATTTATTTATTTATTTATTTGTTCCATCTTATATTCCGCTCCTCCCTGCAGGCTCGGGGCGGATAACAATACAAAATTCGGCTGGCATGTTGCATACATGTCGTCGTACAATAAAAACAAGCATAAAAACACAACACAAGTCCCGAGAGTGATTATGTTACATATTAAAGCATCCCCTGAACCAGGATACTACTTATACAGATGGGTACGTTCAATTGTTCATCTAGCCAAAAGCCAGTCTAAACAAGGCGGTTTTGCAGGCCCTGCGAAACGGGATGAGCTCTGTGGCAGCTCGGGCATCGTCCGGGAGAGAGTTCCAGAGTACCGGAGCTGCCACAGAGAAAGCCCTCTGCCTGGTTGCCGACAAGTGACAGGCGCGGACCGATGGAATCAGGAGCAAATTCGACTCCTCTGAACGTAGTGATCTCGGGGGAATGTATGGGGCAAGGTTGCCAAAGACCATCAGAAAATACATTATTTTCTATTTGCCATGGGGGTTCTGTATGGGAAGTTTGGTTCAATTCCATTGTTGGTGGAGTTCAGAAAGCTCTTTGGTTGTATGTAAACTATAAATCCCAGCAACTACAATTCCCAGATATCAAGGTCTATTTCCCCCAAACTCCACCTGTGTTCACATTTGGTAATATTGAGTATTTGCACCAAGTTTGATCCAGATCTATCATTATTTGAGTTCATGGTGCTCTCTGGATGTAGGTGAACTCCAACTCCCAAACTCAAGGTCAACATCCACCAAACCCTTCCAGTATTTTCTGTTGTGTCATGGGAGTCCTGTGTGCCAAGTTTGGTTCAACTCCATCGTTAGTGGAGTTCAGTAAGCTCTTTGATTGTAGGTGAACTATATATTCCAGCAACTACACCTCCCAAATGACAAAATCACCTCCCACAACCCCACCAGTATTCAAACTTGGACGTATCGGGTATTTGTGCCAAATGTGGTCTGGTGAATGAAAATACGTTTTACATGATGATTCATAACAGTATCAAAATTACAGTTATGAAGTAGCAACGAAAATTATTTTATGGTTGGGGGTCACCACAACATGAGGAACTGTATTAAAGGGTCGCCGCATAAGGAAGGTTAAGAAACACTGCTCTTGACATATTTATCCCTTTTGCCCACCATTCATGCCTCTTCAGATTCAACAGCAGTGCTGTTCAAGGCTGACCTCCAGTTAGAGTGCTCAAGGGCCATGGCTTCCCAACTCAGTGTCTCTTCCACATACTCTTGTAACCTTACCTTCCTATAGTTCTGCTGTTCTGTTTTATATGTTGTTGTTGTTGTATTATGTGATCCCTAGTTGTCCGAGTATGATGGCCTTCCACATGTAGTGTCTTGGCAGTTGGTTAGAAGGTGACTGTGGAGCCCTATTCTTGATCTGCATATTATTCCACAGTAAGGACATCCGTTTCTGGGTGAAACGTGTTCCCGGTCAGGGTTGGCTTTTTATTTTATTTTTATTATTTTTATTTACTTTTTATTTATATTTTGCTCTTCTCACCCCGAAGGGGACTCAGAGCGGATTACAGGTACACATACTTAGCAGACAATCCCTGCCGTTTCCACATACACACATATAGACAAACAGAGGCAAACTCTGGCCACCAGGGGGAGCTGGCACACTCCTCATCACTCAGCATTCCCAGCGTCCCTTGTTGTTCCTTCCGCATTCCTCAGCGTTCCTGGAGTTCTTTAATGGCCTCATAATTCAGTCCAAATTTGCCTCCCCACTTAATGTGGTACCTTTATCTCCTACTTGACAGATGCAACTGTCTTTCGGGCAGCAAAGGTCGACAGCAGGCTACACTTAAAGGTCGAGCACCCACCTCGACCCGGGCAGGCCTCGAACTCATGACCTACTGGTCAGAGAGATCTTATGCAGTTGATACTTAGCCAGCTGTACCACATTCCCGGTGCACACGTCTTCTTCTTGACATGTTTCTCCCTTTTGCACACCATTTATGCCTCTTCAAATTCCACAGCAGTGCTGTTCAAGGCTGACCTCCAGTTAGAGTGCTCAAGGGCCATGGCTTCCCAACTCAGTGTCTCTTCCACATACTCTTGTAACCTTACCCTCCTACATTTCTGCTGTTCCCCCCCTCTCTCTATATATCTCTATATCATCTATATCTATATATCTATACATCTATATTTGTGTGTGTGGGGGCATGTGAGATCCATAAAATGGTTCAAAAGTTATTGCTAAACTAGGGGGCACTGGCATTTCATTTCTTAAGTGTTTCCAAAGTATAGTTAGTAAAAAAAATTGTTACTATAAGAGAGTAATGAAATTTTGTTACTTTTTCACTATACTAATTACGCATAATTACTATAATTGGGGAAACTTCAGGGGCTCCTTTCTCCCTCAATTTTACAGCTATTGGGTGAAACTTGCTACAAAGGTAGCACACATTTACCACTGTTATCTCATCATTTTTTGGAACGTTTCACTTATTGATGGATTTTTGGGGATTTTTCAAAGTTGTTATAAACAACATTTTTTAAAAAAGAAAACTACAAGAACTATCTCTTTGAATTTTCTATCCAATGACACAAGATAACAAGGGATAATTCCCCACAACCTTCAGAAATATTCATACATTTACTGATTTTAGGGATTTTAAAAAAAGTTTTGACAAATATGTGGGGTTTCCCCCCAAAAAAAGTCACAATGGCTATCTCATTGAATTTATCTCATATTATCCAATGGAAAGCAATTTCAATTTTACAATGTTATACAATTCTAGAGTTTGAGAGAAGCCCCAAAGGCTAACCCCTTTATTTTAAGGAAGAAGCACACAATCAAAACTCTCCTGACAGATGGTCATTCAGCCTCTAAACTAATTGATATGCTTCCCTTATTGAATTGGGACCCCCAATTCAACTGATTTTTAATGTTGTTTTTATTTGTTGTTTAAATTTTGTATGCTATACCGCCCCGAGCCTTTGGGAGTAGTGGTATATACTGTAAGTTGAATAAATAAATAAATAAATAAATAAATAAAGTATCAGTCAGTCTCAATCCTCCTCATTGCAACTCTGACTGGCTGGCTGCTGCTACTCCTGCTATGGAAGGACAAATCTCTCCCCTATCCTGATTGGGGCATTCTGATGTGAGCAGAATTCTGGGAGATGTAGTTTAGGGCAGGGCCTTTTGCATTCCCTGCCATATGGCTTCACAAACTACATTCCTCAGAGTTCTGTGCTCTCTTTCCCAGTGAACACTTTCTCTTTCCTAATGGTGAGAAGCCATTAATTTACAGAGGAGCCCTTTTGGCTTGGATTTGCTTGCTTTCCATGAAAACAAAGATTTACAAAATACAAACTAAAAAGGATTGGGGAAGTTTTGTTTCTTAAGTTTTAGGTGTGGACCACACCGTCATGTCAAAAATCAGAAATCACTTCGGAAGTACAAATTTTACATATTGTAATGTAATTTTAGAAACTTTAGAAACTTTTGCACCACACACACACACACACACACACACACACACACACACACACATATACACATACTTTTTTGTAATTTCAGCTTTTAAAAAAGGGAAATATAAAATAAACAGAAAGTATAAAATAAACAGAAAAGAGCTTGGGAATAAAGACAGGGAGGGGAGGGAGGGGAAAGCCCTTTTACATCACTTTACTGACAGCATGAGGGCACAAAAGTGGAAAGGATCCATCACACCAACGTAAGTAATGGACCGGGCTATGGCGTAGCTAGTTAGTAGTCAGCTGCATTAAATCACTGCTGACCAAGAGGTCATGAGCTCGAAGTCAGCCGGCGTCGGAGTGAGCTCCTGACCATTAATACTCTAGCTTGCTGTTGACCTATGTACAGGGGCGGTCACAGATATAGGCCAACTAGGCCGCTGCCTAGGGCGCCAGCTTATAAGTGGGGCAAATTCCCACCTGCCGGGCACCACCGCTCCCGCGCACCGCCACTCCCGCGGGGCATTACAGAGCGAGGAGCCTTCGAAGGCCCCTCCTTGCGCTTCCTGGTGCCCGCTTCCTGGTGCTCGGGGCGTTGCACAGGGCAAGGGAGAGCGCTCCCCCGCCCTCTGCAATGCCCAGTGGGAGGGGCTGGCAGGGGGAACCAGGAAGCGCGAGGACGGGCCCTTGAAGGCCGGCCACTCCCATGGGGCATTGCACAGGGCAAGGGAGAGCACTCCCCCCACCTTCTGCAATGCCCCGTGGGAGGGGCTGGCAGGGGGCACCAGGAAGCACAAGGAGGGGCCTTCGAAGGCCCCTCCTCACGCTTCCTGGTTCCCGCTGCCGGCCCCTCCCATGGGGCATTGCACAGGGCAAGGGAGAGCACTCCCCCCACCTTCTGCAATGCCCTATGGGAGGGGCTGGCAGGGGGAACCAGGAAGCGCAAGGACGGGCCTTCGAAGGCCCCTTCTCGCGCTTCCTGGTGCCCGCTGCTGGCCACTCCCATGGGGCATTACAGAAGGCAAGGGAGAGCGCTCCCCCACCCTCTGCAACGCCCCGTGGGAGGGGCTGGCAGGGGGAACCAGGAAATGCGAGGAGGGGCCTTCGAAAGCCTCTCCTCGCTCTGCAATGCCCTGCGGGAACGGCAACACACAGGAGCGGTGAGCGGCGGCGCACGGGAGGAGCGGAAGGAGTGCACACGCAAGGTACCACTTCAAAAAAATCATGTTGGGGGGGGGAGCCAAAATAATGTTTTTGGGGTGCCGCCAAAATAATGTTTTTTTTGGGGGGGTGCCAAAATAATGTTCCCCTACCATTGGAAATTACGTTGGACCGCCCCTGCCTATGTAGCTCGAAAGACAGTTGCATCTGTCAAGTAGGAAATTTAGGTACTGCGGGGAGGCTGATTTAGCTAATTTATGACACCATAAAACCTTCCAGCAGCATGCATAAGAATGAGGAAGTACTCCATCAAGGACTCAGTGAACCAAGTTGACGGTGAAGCGGCAGCTCCCCCTGTGGCCAGAATTGAGCATACCCTCATGAAGCCGGAAAGCTGGAATGTTAAACTGCCTCTGTGTCTGTCTGTATATGGCATCGAATGTTTGTCATGTATATGTGCATTGTAATCTGCCCTGAGTCCCCTGCGGGGTAAAAAGGGCAGAATATAAATACTGTCAATAAATAAATGGGAATATTGCAGAATTGCCAACTATTGACTGGTTTTTCAAGTCAGGAGTGAGGGATGGGAGAATCACAGGGAAGGGACAGACTGGCAGCAGGATGCGGATGACATTGTACAATAGTGATCATCATCAAAGCTGACGCTCCAGCTTCAATGCTGGTTTTACTACCTCATGTGATAGTTCAAATTCCTATGGAAGATTCTAGCTCATCAGTAGCAGGAGAAACCACCATTTTGTGGACAAGAGCCAAGAAAGATATAAAAATCTGGCTGGAACATATTGCTCAGCTACAAGATCTTCAGTAACTATGGAGTTTCTCTTCCCCTTGACATGACATTAGAGCCATCTACTGAATTGCTTGCTGGGATATCCAAGGAGATGCAGGTCTTAGTAAATAAAAATAAACTTCAGCATGTGCGGTTGTTTGATACAGCTACAAAACTGAGGTTCATCTCTGAAAGTTCCTGATGCTTTTAGTAGCCGTTTTGATGGTATCAACATTATGGCGTGATGTTAGAGTGCCCCTGCCATTAATCACAGGCTAAATAATAAATTTGCCTTCTCTGTGTGAAGAAAAGGCATATTATTCAGCCGCAGAATGATTTTGATACATCTTTTAACTAACCAAAAGTAGCATCTTGACAATTTTAATAGGCTAATTATACACTGATGGTCATCTAGAATGCGCTCATTTTCAGGCCTTTATGTCCTGACAATTGTAAAAGTTATCAGCTGGAAAATTGGCATGCAAACACAGAATTTCAATCACGGAGCCTCAGCAGGACTTGACTTAAAACTGTTTCCATTGCTGAGAGGTTCATTCTGGGGCATGCCGAGGAAATGAAAGGCTACAGACTCTGCAGGCCCTCGAAATAGTCGGCATCCTGGTGCTTTGTGATTAAGAGCCATTTCACACAATTCATATTTAAGGTGCACTCCAAAGACAGGGACATTGGAAGCGGCTTTATACCCATTCAGATTGCTGCCCCATTTAGTTCAGTATTATTTCACAGAATGAGAGGCTCTAAGTATTTGGCTGAACATGTAAATGGTGAATTCATCATAACCTAGCATGTCTGAGGGCCAGAAATGTATCGACCCTCTATATCAACAGATTCTGCATCCACAGATTAAACCATCCACTCCTTGAAAGTATTTTCTTAAAATATCCACAAAGAAAAGTTTGATTTTCTCATTTTGCCAGCCAACCCCCAAAATAAGAGACACAGACACCGATATGGGGTAAACTAGGGAAACTTTATTTAATGTTACCTAATTAAACCTGGAAACTTGTAATTCAACTAACCTGAAGTGACCTAAGAATTTGGTGAGGAATAAAGCCAAGGTAGTGTCCCTTCCCATCCTACTCCTCGGCTGCAATTGGGTGAAACTCCAGGTCCCTGGGTGAAGTAATCCTGGATGACCATGTATAGTGATGTAATGAACATTCTGCCCCAAGGAATTTGAGGTCAGAATCTCCCATTTGTAGGTCATTTGCATACGCTCCCACCGGATTATAAGAACTACAAGAGAGGGTTTCCGTTCATGACCTAAACAGAGGTTGTCTTGGTGTACGTCAAAATGTATTTACTTTTCTAATTTTGCCATTGCCTATTTAACAACCCAACCTCCCAATTTCTCTTTTAACAGTCTAGAGTAGGTGGGAAAAAAACAACCCTAACACTTGGGGGGGAGGGATCCTACCTGGTCCCTGTTGGCGACTTAAATTATACTGTTAGCGGCGGGAGGGTGGGTTATATATATTTATTGTTATTGTTATTTCTGTAGTTATATTCCGCCCTTCCCGGCCGGCTCAGGGCGGTTCACATACATATTAAAATGCACTGCGAAGCAGTGGTACATCATGAAAACAACAAGAACAGAAAATAAAAGTTGCAAATAATGCAACGACAGTATAATAGACAATTTCATTTCCCGGGGCTTCAATCAAAGGCAAGCCTGAACAGCACAGTTTTGCAAGCCCTCTGGAATGGGATAAGCTCCGCCATCGCCCGGATGTTGTCTGGCAGTACATTCCAGAGCATTGGGGCAGCAACTGAAAAGGCTCATTGCCTTGTGCTGGAGAGATGGCAGGAGCGGGCAGATGGTACCACCAAAAGGTTTCGCTCTTCCGAGCGCAGTGATCTCAGGGGAACGTATGGGGTGAGGCGGTCCCTCAGGTACACCGGCCCCAGACCATGTAAGGCCTTGAAGGTCAAAACCAACACCTTGAAGACAATTCGGTACTCGATTGGAAGCCAGTGCAATTGCCGCAAGATGGGCATAATGTGCTCTCTTGCCAACACTCCCGCCAGCAAGCAAGCGGCAGCATTTTGCACTAGCTTGAGTTTCCGAATTGTCGACAAGGGAAGGCCTATGTAGAGGCCGTTACAGTAGTCTAGCCTCAAGATGACCATCGCTTGGATTACCATGGCCAGGTCGTCTTATTCCAGAATGATCATGTAGCTCCGTCCCCTCTGGAAAGAGACTACTTTCAAAGTCTCTTTCTTGGGGGAGGAGGCAAATATCCTTCCCTGCGCCAGCTGCGCAGGGACAAGGAAGTCCTGTAATATTAGGGACAGCATTTTGCATTGTATGTAACAAGACATCATTTTACTATGCATCTGTATTCCGTGGTGAGTTTTTAAAAATATATGTTCAGTATACTTACCCTATATACATCTACAATTTCTAGTTTTAAAAGTCAAATGCAAAAAATCCTCATCTGTGGATAAAGTGGTGAAAGGCAAGAAGTTAGTCCTCCGTGGGTGAAGGTAAAAGATATGCCAACCCCCTGAGCTCTTTCTGCCATACTTCTAGTCTTTCTGAAATAGCGGTGGCATTGAGAGGAAGCTGGCCCCCTGAGACGCTTTCCCTTCTTCAAGGAATAAGCCTCAATTTATTCATGGGTTATATCAAAATCCATAATTTTGACCCCTAAACTGCCCTCGACTTACATGAGGTTGACTTATATATACACCAACCAGAAAGTCTGAGGAACAGAAGTATTGTGACAGTTTTACTGAGACCCCTCCAAAGACTTTCTCCATGCCTTCAAAAACAGCTTCAGCTATGGATAGCATGTCTCCTCTGGATGAATTCCTGAAGGAGGTAATGGGCTGGATGAGGATATTTATTTATTTATTTATTTCAGGATTTTACCCCGCTCTTCTCAACCCCCGAGGGGGGACTCAGAGCGGCTTACAGCAGGCACAATTCGATGCCACATCAACAGCGTAAAACCCCAAACCCCACAACCCATTAAAACATTACGCCATTAAAATACAATCCCTCAACACATCTACAATCATTCCAATTAAAACAGTATTCAACCCTAGAAACATTGACCCCTTCCTCCCTCCCATTAAAATTCCGTCTCACATGCTGCCTAGTGCTGGTGAGGGAATGCCTGATCCCAGAGCCAGGATTTCACCTTCTTCCTGAATGTCAGGAGGGATGAGGTGGACCGCATCTCCGTAGGGAGCGCATTCCACAGGCGGGGGGCCACCACCGAGAAGGCCCTGTCCCTCGTCCCCACCAACCGCATCTGAGAGGTCGGCGGGAGCGAGAGCAGGGCCTCCCGGATGATCTTAGGTTACGGGATGGGACGTAGCGGCCGATGCGTTCGGACAAGTAAGCTGGGCCAGAACCGTATAGAGCTTTAAAGGTCAAAACCAGCACTTTGAATTGAGCCCGAATTGGACAGGCAGCCAGTGGAGCTGACACAGCAGGGGGTAGTGTGCTCCTGTATGTAGCTCCCGTTAGTAGTCTGGCTGCCGCCCGCTGACTAATTGCAATTTCGAACTGTCTTCAAAGGCAGCCCCACGAGTGCGTTGCAGTAATCTATTCGGGATGTGACCAGAGCGTGACGACCGTAGCCAGATCAGACTTCCCAAGGTACGGGCGCAGCTGGCGCACGAGTCTCAACTGTGCAAAAGCTCCTGGCCACCGCTGAGACCTGGGGTTCCAGGCTCAGCGCTGAGTCCAGGATCACTCCCAAGCTGCGAACCTGCGTCTTCAGGGGAGTGTAACCCCGTCCAACACAGGCTGTAACCCTATACCCTGTTCGGCCTTACGACTGACCAGGAGGACCTCTGTCTTGTCTGGATTTAGTTTCAATTTGCTAGCCCTCATCCAGTCCGACACAGCAGCCAAGCACCGGTTCAGGGTCTGGACAGCCTCCTTGGTGACAGGTGGGAAGGAGTGACAGATCTGGACATCATCTGCGTACAGATAACACCTTACTCCGAAACTCCGAATGATCTCTCCCAGCGGTTTCACAACATCGGGGACAGTACTGAACCCTGAGGGACTCCACAGGACAACGGCTGTGGAGCCGAACAGGTGTCACCTAATGACACCTTCTGGGTACGACCTTCCAGGAAGGATTGGAGCCACTGCAATGCAGTACCCCAAGCCCCATATCTGCAAGGCGACCCAGAAGGATACCGTGGTCAACGGTATCGAAAGCCGCTGAGAGGTCCAGCAGAACCAACAGGGACACACTCCCCCTGTCAAGTTCCCGGCGTAGATCATCTACCAAGGCGACCAAGGCTGTCTCAGTCCCATGCCCCGGCCTAAAGCCAGACTGTGCCGGATCCAGATAATAAATTGAACAAAACAGAGGTACTTGCCTTCAAGGTTCCTAGAACATAAGAACATAAGAAGAGCCATGCTGAATCGGGCCTCAGCCCATCTAGTCCAGCATTCTGTGTCACACAGTGGCCCACTAGTTGTACACAGGGATCTCTAGCAGAAAGGAGGGCAAAACCCTCACCTGCTCCCGACCCCCCACAACCAGTACCCGGGGAAGATCCTGCCTGCCTCCATCAACACAGAGGTGGCACTTGGATGTCCATTTCAGTAGCTACTGATTTCCTATCTGAGGATGGAGGTGTGTGAGGCTCCCGAAAAATGGATTGGGACTCCCATCAAAATCTGGGACACCAAAACAGATATTGCGGTTTACCCGGATTGCACAAGCCTACTAATTAACTTGACAATCTTATTTGTCAGCCAAAAGCAGGCCCATGCTTCCCATTGAAATGCTGGTACAATTGTGTTCGTTAAAATTGTTCTTCATTTTAAATATTATACTGTTCTTTCATGATTTTTTGCTCTACAATTAAGATGGGTATTATGTGCATAGGAATTCATTCTTTTTCTCCCCAAACTATAGTCTACCCCCACCCCAACCCACCCCAAAACAGTCTGAGGGACTGCGGACCGGCCCTCTGCTTAAAAAATTGTGTTGTGTGGATGCACCTACAGGTATGATAGGTTTTTTGTTCTCTATTTATCAAAAGAAGGAAAGAAGGAAGGGAGAGAAGGAGGGAGGGTCAACACCACTTTTTAAAACCATGTGCCAAAACTGGCCACCTCTGCTGAAGATTGTACCATAGGTGGAATAAGAAAAGTCTGAAAAGAATATTTAATATGTACCATTTGAAACTCTTCCTAAGAAAAAAGTTTAAAAAGTAAAACTTTCAGTAAAAGATTCTTGGCGCATGGTTTTGCCACCTATTTTAGAAGAATTCAGATTCACTCACAAATGTGCAAAAAGAAAGAAAAGAGAAAGGAGTATAATATAGGCTGATCATCTTCTTCGTGTTACATTATCTCGCCAGCCGTTATCATCCATCACCGTTGTTAAAAAGCCTGATGACATTCTAAATGGCCTATGAATATTACTGTGATACTGAGACTAATTCTGTGGATGAATTTTAACTTTGCTCACATCTCACTTCTTTTCTTTTTTTGCATATAGTTCTGGTAACCACTGTACCCTTCCTCCACAGACACACAGACACTTGTTAATAATTTTTCCACTTATACTGGCACTGCTAAGTCAGTTTATAGTAATTAGATCAGTAAACAAACAGGAAGTGAGAAAAGAGCAGGATGTTTCTGAAAATATTTTAAATCCTGCTTGGGAAATGACATTTGGCTCAATCGGAAAAATACAGTGATAGATAAGAACATAAGAAGAGCCATGCTGAATCGGACCTCAGCCCATCTAGTCCAGCATTCTGTATCACACAGTGGCCCCTAGTTGTACACGGGGATCTCGAGCAGAAGGGAGGGCAAAACCCTAACCTGCTCCCGACCCCCCACAACCAGTACCCAGGGAAATCCTGCCTACCTCAACCAACTCCGAGGTGGCACTTGAATGTCCTTTTCAGTAACTACCGATACACTTCGTATCCATGAATCTGTCTAATCCTGCCTTGAACTTGTTCAGGCTGACAGCTGTCACAACCTCTTCTGGAAGTAAATTCCATAACCCAATGACCCTCTGGTGAAGAAATATTTCCCTTTATTAGTCCTAATTTTCCTACCTTGGAGCTTCAGGGAGTGCCTTTTAGTCCTAGTGTTTTGTGACAAAGAAAATATTTTTTCTTTATTCACCTTTTCTATCCCATGCATGATTTTATACACTTCGATCAAGTCACCTCTTAAACGCCGTCTTTCAAGGCTGAAAAGACCAAGGCGTTGCAACCTGGTTTCATAAGGGAGCCGCCCCATCCCTTGGATCATTCTTGTTGCCCTTTTCTGTACCTTTTCCAGTTCCGTTATATCCTTCTTAAGGTGTGGAGACCAGAAAGATGCTCACTTTCTTCATTCAAATAGACTAAACACCTCTCCTACTGAGACCATCTACACTGCAGAATTATAATAATATGACACCTTTTAACTGCCACAATTCTAGCCAATGGAATCCTGGGATTTGTAGTTTGTTGTGGCACCAGAGCTCTCTGATAGAAAAAGGTTAATATCTCACAGAACAAAATAGAAAAACCCATTGAACCATGGCAGTTAATATGGTGCTAATCCACTATAATTCTGCCATGTGGATACAGTCGTCGTTATCTCATCCAGCTATGTACTCTGCAGAATGGTACTGTCTTCGATGTGCAGTTGGCACAGATATAAGCCAAGGTCCAAATGTTTCTCTTAAAGTGAGGCATATGACAGAAGTGTTGTATAGACTTCCTGCAGAAAGGTAAGTCCTTATGTTGAGGACCTGCCTTTCCATTGAAAGGTGATATGGATATAGGTTGCCCATTTTACAGGGAATTGAGCTCTCTTTGAAACTGCCATGTACCTGAAGAGCTGTTCTGGGTAAATAAGAAAAAGAGACAGAATTGATTTCACTCAGCATCTGGTCAGCACACTGAGCAGGTACATATGGGTCACGGTGGAATCGTGGATTTCGGAGGAACTACAAAGGCTATCTAGTCTAATCCCCTGCCATGCAAGAATTGCATAACTGAAGTACTCCCAAATGATGATCAGCCAACTTCTATTCTTCAAAGAAGGAGATCATCTTCCAAGAAAGTCTGCTTTGTGTTCACTGTTCGTGTTACTTGGAAGACAGGTTGCTTGGAAGCAACCTGTCTTTACAGCAGTTACTGCATTTAATGAATTTTAATGTTTTACATTGTAATTATTATTTATTTACTTTATTTATTTATATTCCGCTCTTCTCATCCCGAAGGGGACTCAGAGCGGATTACAGTACACATACTTAGCAGACAATTCCTGCTGTTTCACAAACATACATATAGACCAACAGAGGCAAACTCTGGCCACCAGGGGGAGCTGACGCACTCCTCATCTCTCAGCGTTTCCAGTGTCCCTTGTTGTTCTTCTGCATTTTTTCAGTGTTTCCTGGAGTTCTTTATGGCCTCATAATTCAGTCAAAATTTGCCTCCCCACTTAATGTGGTACCTTTATCTCCTACTTGACAGATGCAACTGTCTTTCGGCCTCAAAGGTCGACAGCAGGCTACACTTAAGGTCGAGCAACCACCTCGACCCGGGCTGGCCTCAAACTCATGACCTACTGGTCCGAGAGATCTTATGCAGCTGACACTTAGACAGCTGTGCCACATTCCCGGTGCAATTATGTATGTGCGTGATTGTAATTTTATGTTTATCATTTTAGATTTATGTATTGTTTATATGTGGCACTTCACTGTATTTTGTTAGCCACCCCGAGTCCCTTTGGGGAGATAGTGGCAGGTAGAAATTATTATTATTATTATTTCTATTTATTTATTTTACAACAGATCTCACTATCAAAATGTTATTAGGAGGAATCTTTTTGCTTGTAAGTTGAATCTATTGGTTCATATGCTAGATGGTTTTAAATTGTGTATTTTAATATTGAGATAAATGTTTTTAATGTTTATGTATGCGTCTATGAATTCTTGTCCTGGCACTGAATGTTTGCCATATATATGCTGTGATCCGCCCTGAGTCCCCTTCGGGGTGAGAAGGGTGGAATAGAAATGTTATAAATACATACATACATACATTAGTCTTTGAAGCAGCACAAGAAAAGCTTGCTCCATTTTTCAATCTGTCATTCCTTTAAAAAAATTAAGATAGGAATTATATCACCCTTTAGACTTCTCTAAGCTAAACTTACCCAGTTTCTTAATATGTTCTTCATAAGGCTTGTTTTCCAGAACCTTTTCCATCTTGGTTAACCCTGTCTGGACATGCACCAGCTTGTAAACTGAACTATAGTATCTAAAAATGGATATAATTTACCAGCTGAAAATTCGGCTAAATTTGAATAGACGGACACCATTGCTCCCCTTCTTCTGGAAACTATCCTGCTGACACAGTGTAGAATTACAGTTGATTTTTTCAGCCACCGCATCATACTGTTGACTCATGCATAGTTTCTAGTCTACTAAGAATTTGCTAAAATCTTCTCTTCTATGAGATGATGGTTTATATTCCATAGAGTGTATGAAATTCCTAAATAAGTGTCTGTTCACATGTTTTAGCTTGTGCACATCTATATATATAAAAGGGAAGTGGTCGTGCAATGAGGCAAATGCACGCCAAAACTACATTTCCCACACACACAAAAAACACAGGGCCACTCATCCGCACCCCAAGGTACAAACTCCACCCACTGAAACACCCCTAAACACAACACAAAACCCCCAAAACATCCCCCAAAACGCAACATTACTACGCATGCGCAAAACACCCCAGACACAAAAAATGGCCGCCATAAAAACATCACAATACCAAGCATGCGCCATGCCCCCCCCCCTCCGCCGCTTACGAAACACTCCTGAAACCAACGAGGCGACATCCTCCACGCGGCTCCCGGAACCCACCAGCCTATGGAGGCATCCGGAACCCAAAAAAATACAAACAAAATGGCGCTAAAATCACTTCCTGTCCCGCAAATAATACTCCCCCGGAAGTTGTCCCTCACAAAAACCAAACCCGACAGAAAACACATACCTCACACACTAACAGGAATTTCATAGCCTTCTTGCTCTCCTCCGCTGCTTCTCTTCCGCTCCCAGCAGAGGAGGGGAAGGGAGAGGGACCGTGCGGGCCCCTTTCACAGGAGGAGGTGGAGGACGTGGCCCCAACCACAGCAACGTTCTCCAACGCAGCACTCCTCCCTGCGAAGGTCGCTCTTCGGCCCACCCTGTGGCAGGGAAGTGGCAAAGGGGGAGCGATGACGGCGGCGCCATGGCCGTTCTTCCGGCCCCTTTGCGCTCTCCTCCGCCGCCTCCGTGCTGCTCCCTGAAGAGGAGGATGAAAGGGGGCCCCGCGCAATCTCTCTCCCTTCGCCCTTTTCTCCTGGGAGCGGAAGAGAGGCGGCAGAGGAGAGCGCAACCTTCGACAGGGAAGCGACGCAGAGGGAGCGATACCGCCGGCGCCCTGGCTGCCTCTTCCACCCCCTTCTCACTCTCCTCCACCGCCTCCCTTCCACTCCTAGAAGATGAGGGGGAAGGAAGAGAGATCGCGCAGGGCCCCCTTTCGTCCTCCTCTTCAGGAAGCACCACAGAACCGGCAGAGGAGAGCGCAAAGGGCCCGGAAGAGCGGCCATGGCGCCGCCGTCATCGCTCCCCCTTCACCACTTCCCTGCCACAGGGTGGGCCAAAGAGCGACCTTCGCAGGGAGGAGGGCTGTGGTCGGGCCCACGTCCTCCACCTCCTCCTACGAAAGGGGCCTGCACGGTCTCTCTCCCTTCCCCTCCTCTTCTGGGAACGGAAGAGAGGCACCAGAGGACAGCGAGAAGGAGGCCAACAGGAACCAGAACAGATGGACAAGGAAGACACAGGCAAGCTAACAAAAAACACAAACACAAATGGATAAAAAACACAACATACTGCACAAAAGAACACAAACCTACACAAATATACACATACATAGACACACATATACTGTATATACATAAACATACATACACACACACAAACTTTACCACAAACACACATACATATATATACACACACACAAAAATATATACACACACAAAACAACAAACACAAATATACACACATACACATATATACACAAACCCATACATTCACACCCAAACCCACAGACACACAAACACCCCCACATATACACAGACACAAATACAAACACACACACAAATATTAAACACACATACAGCCATACCTACACACAAGCATACACATATATACACACACACAACACACACTCACATCATTTCAAACCCTTACATACTTTTCCACATCTACTACATAGGGCACAGCAATGCGTGCCGGGTTAAGCTAGTTTGATATAAGGACATTTACCAGCTTGGATCCTCTAGCAATTGAGTGTAGTGTCCAAGAAAGGTTGGCATGCATTCTCAGTTCACCATAGCAGACCAAGAGACAGCAAAGAGTTCACATATTCATGGTGGGTGAGAATTAATGCAATTTGACACTACTTTAATTGCCATGCCTCACCATACTATAAATTCCAGGCTTTCATCACATTGAACCATGGGGTTAAAGTGCTGTCGAACTGCATTAATTCTACAATGCAGATGCATTCAGATTCTAATATGTCTGAGCTAAAAAAAAACTGGAAAGACTGCCCCCTATTTCTCCGATTGAGAGTTTGATATCTTTCAGGTATTGGGGTTTGATGCTTCCCAGGATGAACTGGGGTTCTCCCAGGGTTTCTGCCATACTACCAGAGGCGGTCTCAGCGATTCCGCCATGTAAGCGTTCGCATAGAGAGCCACCGGCTGGGCGGGGCGTCACCGGCTGGGAGGGCGCCGCGGCGCCACCTCACTTCCGCGCCCCCGCCGTGCCGCTGCCGCTGCCGCCGCACAGCCAGCCCCACGGGTCGGCTGCAGCACGCCTCCCAAAGCACGGACATTTCCGCGCTACGGCGCCTGTAGTTGCTTCTGGGCATGCGCGAATGTCTGCGCATGGGCACTGCGGCCCGAGTGCGCCTGCGGCTTTGGAGCCAGCACGCAGGCGCTCGGGCTGCAGTGCCCATGCGCAGAGACTGTCCGCGCATGCCCAGAAGCAACTACAGCCGTTGTAGCCCCTGTAGTTGCTTCTGGGCATGCGTGGAAATGTCCGTGCTTCGGAGGCGTGCTGCGGCGGCGGCGGCGGGACAAAATGATGCGGCCAGGGGCGCCAAAATTTTCTTCGCGTACTCCCCGGAAAAGGTCAGGCCGGCCCTGCATACTACTCAGAGAAGGGGATGATACCTTTTTATAAGACGCACTCCTTGCATTGATTCAAGGATAAGTTAACACAGGCTTTTAGCTTATTTCTGGCTAGAAATTTTAGATATGTACATGTATATAGTGTAAGTACAAATATATGTTCTCTTTTGCTTTTTTTTGGTGATTCTGAACATAGCGCAATGCATCCTGGTGATCACTTTTTTGTGCACTCAGGTTTGGCCCCACTTCTGCATGGTCCATTGAGGACTTCATCAGACAGACAAAATTGTCAATTCTATGACACTTGAACCTCTCATCAGGCCAGGAGCCTGCTGGATACCATCACATGACTCCATGCAAAAAAAAGGAGGTCCAAGTGTCACAGGAGGCAGCACCGGCAACACAGGAGGCTTCTCTTGTAGCATATTACCAATGGGAGGAAGCCGGGCAGTGATGCTTCCCCCCTTGGGATGAGGTAATGGGTGATGCAGGTGATGTGGGGCATTCCCCATGCCATATTCACCATGATCTGTGACAAATCCCGCTGCTATTGCCCAGATAGTTGCATTCAATGTGATGAAGTACTTAAACTTAAAGACACTAGTGCAAAGCACTTTGAAAAAGAAATTGATATTATGATAGCATGATTTTTAAGAGTCAGTTTCTTTTTCTAAAGCTACATGTTATTTTCCTATTCCAACCCAAAGCTTGTGCTTGCTGAAATCATTAAAACAGATTAGTTACCACCCTGCTAGCCCCCCCATCCACACACACACACGTCACTGGCTGCATTTCAAGATCTATGGTGATGCTTTGGTATCATTCTAAATGTTGCATAATTTTGTTGCATTGTCTCACACTAGGCTTTCTGGTATGTAAACTTTCTAGTATGTAAGACTGAGGTTTGACACCCAAGAGATGCTAGGAAATGATAAAGGCAAAAATGGGTTGCAGCCTCAACACTGAATATCCTTCCTTTACCAGTCTCCATCTTCTGCCCCCTTCCTGCCCCACCACATCGACCCTTGAGAAGTGTTTATTTTATGAGCCTACACAATGTGGTTCTTGCGGTAAAGTATGCATACAGTTAGACTTGGGGGTATTTCTTCCAGTGAGCTATAGTTATCTTTTTTCCCAAACTATGTTTTCTGAGACTAACAAAAATAAGAGACTGAAAGAGGAACTTAAAAAATATGTTAGGTGAATGCACACTATACAGCTATATTTTAATGTTTCTGTCTTTTGAAGTACTTTGAAAGTAGCAAGATATCATAAGAAGAAAACCATGAGCCTCTGAAGTTTACCCAATTATAATAATTATGTGCAATTACTATAATGGAATAGTAACAAAATTTCATTACTCCTGTTATAGTTAGAAAATTTTAACTAACTATACTTTAGAAACACTTTAGACAAAAATCCAGTGCCCCCCAGTTTTGTAATGACCTTTGAACCATTTTTTATGGACCGCACATCCCTAATAGATACTCATTGTACCTTGCGAACTGCAGTTGGAAGGGTGCACTAATTTTTTAACCAGGATTGCAAGTATCTCACCTATCTACAAATCCCAGGATTCATTAGAATGTATCCAAGGCTATTAAAGAGGTAACTGTCATGCACATATCCCTAATGTATCTGAACTAAAAAGTTATAGCAGCTTGATATGACATTAACCATCATGGCTTCATTCTCCCTAATCCTGGAGTTTGTAGGTTAGTGAAGTAATAAAATTTATCTGCTAGGGAGCTGTAGTACGTTGGCCTGAAGTAGAATTCCTTCACAATAATTCTAATTATGATATCCCAACTATAAATCTGAGGATGCTGTGAGTTGCAACCATGAGAGTTAACCTGCATCTTTGCAGTGCAGGTGAACTCTTTATTTCATAGAGATGGAAGTCTGTTTATTTTAGATTTCATGCCTAAAATTCAGAAAACAATGTATTGTATACATGGAGGCATATACTACTTGTTGAAAACAGTTAGAAACTACTTTGCCTGAATGCAGTTTTCAGTGAAGAGCCCCACATTTTGTGGTAATGCTGAAAGGTCTTGCTACAGAGTTTACTTCTCTTCAGTAGAGATCAGTCAGAATCCTATATCAATCCAAAATGTGATGAGATTATATTCACTTCAACTGGAGCCAGTCCCGAGCAACTGTGGTGACCAAGTGCAACCAGCTGAAGCTACTACTGCACACATTGTTGTCCAAATGGCCCAGAAGTCTGAGACTACATCGGCCTTACTGGGCCATCCTTTTGTACTCTATGTTACTATCACTGCTCTCCGCCGACCACAGAGCTCCATGTGAACACCTGGCAATCACCTGTCCCATAACAAAATGGGATATCCACACAACTAGCAAGAAGAGAGTAGAGCAACATCTGCTGATGTCAAAATGTACCCCATTCTGATATCAGCAGCCATGATCATGATAGCCAGGTGCTTGCATTGAGCTTGGTGGCTGGTGATGAACTGGACCAACAGCAACATGTAGATATGCCACGTCCTCCCCAGAGGAAGAGTGATGGTGGTGATGTCCATCTGAACAAGGGATCAGCTGAAACTGACCTGATCCAGATGTCAAGGCTGCTGCCCCAGAATACTGGCAAACTCCAGATCATGTCTCTCCCAAATTAGCTTAAAAGTGGGACAAAGTGTGGGGCACATCTACAGTAACCAAGTAATTTGTCATGATTAGCAGCAAAGAGAGATGCAAAGATGATCACATGCCAAGCGCAGAAACTGGGTTGGGGTCTGGGTGGTGTTTATACACACTGGATAGTTCAGCTCCAATCTGGTTCCAGGATCTGCAGTTTTGTTGGCTTTATGGTCATGGAGGATTCCTTTTCTCAAAGCCCCCTGGTCCACTGAGCATGCGTGATGTACTGGAACATCCATTCCTTAATTGACCTCACCATGAGAGGTGGGATTTACACCTGCATGAGCTGATCTGCATTACAGGGCCTGATTTAGAGTACCCTGTGTTTTTGCTTAAGGCCTCTAATGCATATGTGGGCACCATTTGAAAACGAAAATGTTAAGATGCATGTAATCTATTTTAAATTGACAGTGTAGATGTGCGCCAAATTTGATATTTCAGATCCATAAATAACTCTTAAATATTGTCAATATGGCAGGGGGAATCCACTAATTAAATGCATGAACAAAAACATGAACACATGGGCACCTAGGAAATTAACTCATCCTGGTACAAAAGGCTATATTTCTAATAATTTTAACAAAATTGTTATTTATTTTAATTTATTTTATTTATTTAAATCCACGCCTTTCTCCCAACACAGCAACCAAATCAGCTTACACTAATGTAACATGAAATTCAGCTAAAATCTTCATTTAGAGAAGATTTTAAAAGCAATTAAACAAACAATTCTATTCAAAAAGCACTTGATTTAAAAAGTTCAAAGCACATTTAAGCCTTAATTGAAAAGATAAAATATAAAGGCACAGCACACCTCTTTCAATCACCATTCTGTTTCATGATTAAATAATTAGAGGCCTGTCTAAATGATTAAATTCTTTGTCTGCCAGAAGAAACTGACTAGAGAGGAGCCAAGTGGATATCTTGTGTAAAGGAGTAACACTGTTTGGGAGCTGCCACAAAGAAGGCCGTCTTCCAAATATGCCTGTGATGGTAGTGGGACTGAGAGAAAACCGTCCCCAAAGATCTTAAAACTCAGACTAACTCAGAGAAATGCTCTCTTTTAGAAAATCTGAATCTGTAGAACTGTTCATAATGAGCACTCTGCCAAGAAATTCTCAGTAGCCAGTGAAACTGTTTCAACATGGGAGTAATATGATCCCTACAATTATCCTGGGTCAACAGTCTGACTGTAGCATTTTAGACCAGTTGGGATTTCCGAAAAGTTTCCAAAGACAGCCCCATGAATAGTGTGCTACAGTGATCCAGACGTGTTGTTATAGTCAGGTCTGTCATCAGGTGTATGAATTTTAGCTGTGCAAACATGTTCTTGGCCACCAGAGAAACCTAGGCATCTAGGTTCAGATCTCATTCCAGAAATATGCTCAGGCATAAATATGAGATTTCAAGGGGAGTGTAACTCCATCTAATATGGACCGAATCTCTTTCTGATGTGCCTTATGTCTAGGAACACTTCTGTGTTGTCTGAATAAAGTTTGTTCACCCTCATCCAATCTATTACTGAAAGCAAACACCGGTTAAAAAACAGCTTGTAGTTAGTTGGGAAAGAGAGGTAAGAAAAGGAGGATATCTGTAGACACAGACAATACAGATTTCCACATTGCTACTTATCATAATCTCTTGGCATTACTTCACGAACGAAGATTCTTAGGAAGGACTCGGATGTGTCCTTCGAGCCTGTGCAATGGATTTTTCTGGTGGAGCGCAGCGTGCACAGAACTGGCCTCACCCTTTAAACCAAAGGTTCGTCTGCTGGGGCCTAGCAAGCTTGGACGGTGGCAGCGAGGTCCTTAGGTCGTAGGTTTGGTTTGAGTTTCCTTCTCTAGATGGTTGACCTTACAGGGTTAGATGAGCATCATCTGCCTGGGTTTGAAATTAGAGTTTTCCTTCTCTTAGGATGGTTGCCAAAAGGCTAGAGAGCCCATTCTGCCCATTGATGCTCTTTGTCAGACCCTTCGGTTGTGACCTGTCTGGCATGGGAGGCCCTACCGGTGGCTATTATGCCACCGCCAGCATGGCTCACAACTTCATTAGGGTAAGCAAGCCTCTCCCCCACTACAAGGGGGCGCCAATGTATTATCATAATACAGCTGTGGTTAAGAACAAAGAACCACGCTAGATCAAACCAAAGACTAATTTGTCAAGTGTTTTATCAGTGGCCAATCACATGGCCACATGAAGCTCACAAGAATATCAGCTCAATGGCACCTTCTCGCTCACAGTTGCATAATGGTTTAGTGATTCATAAGCGAAAAACTTTAAAAGATTTGAAACTGATCTGTTTCCTGTGCTGAATCCAGATTAAATGAATAAATGAACAAATAACTAAATGCTACACCCCAACAACTAGCATATATCACAGGTTTTCTCTGCCTTTGTTCAAAACCTGGAGGCTTCAAGCTTGAGGAGACCTATTATAGATCTACACTACAAAATTACAGCAATTTGACACCCCAGTAACTGTCATGAATTATAGCAGATTGGCACCATATTAATGGCCATGGTTGAATGCTATGGAATTCTAGGATTGTAGTTTTGTGAATGGTTCCCTAGTTTTGTGATTCAGATCAATTATTTGCAAAATCTTGTAGGGATATGACCTTTTCCACTGTGGGTAATTAATAGATTCACTTAGAAAACACTAACATGCTGTGAATTGTGAAATCAAACAGCATCATATTTTATTTTATTTTCAAAGAGAGAAGTCATACTGGGATGACACAGGACTGTGTGTTGAGTCCTTTGCTTTACACTTTGTACACTTATAGCTGCACCCCTATCTATCGGAGCAATATTATTACCAAATTCACAGATGATACAACTGTGGTGGGGCTTATCTCTGAAGGGGATGAGTCTGACTATCAGGATGAGGTGGATTGGCTGTTTTTTGGTGCAGGGACAATAATCTTGCATGGTCTAGGGCCTTGCATGGTCTAGGGCCAGTGTACCTGAGGGACCACCTCACCCCATATGTTCCCCCGAGATCACTTTGCTCAGAAGAACAAAATATCCTGACAGTTCCATCAATCCGCTCCTGTCATCTCTCTGTGACAAGACAACGAGCCTTCTGCGCTGTGGCCCCGGCATTATGGAATACATTGCCGAGCGAGGTCCGTGCCATCACGGAGCTAGTTCCTTTCCGGAGGGCATGTAAAACAACTCTGTTCAAGCTTGCCTTCAATTAAGTTCTCTGGAAATACCACAATCATGTCCTTATTTGACCAAATGTTTTATATGCCTTATGTACTCTGTATATTTTATATGCTTTTATGTGTATTTTAACTGTTGTGTAAACCGCCCCGAGCCTGCAGGGAGGAGCAGTATATAAAATCGAATATATAAATAAATTAAATAAATAAATCTGGTTCTTAACATCAATAAGACCAACGAGCTCTACAGTGAATTACAGAAAGAACAGACCAGAAACCAGCCCTCAGTCATAAACGAGGACTAAGTGGAGCGGGTGTCCTGGGTGTCACTGTGAAGGAGGATCTGACCTGGGGCACCCATATGGCAGCACTGGTTAAGAGGGCCCAGAAGAGACTTCTACCTGAGACTTCTAAGGAACCAACAACCAAATGAAAGACGGCTGATGACTTTCTACCGCTGTGCTATAGAGTGTCCTAACCTATTGCATCTGCACATGGTTTGGTAAATGCACAGTGGCAGATAGAAAGGTGCTCCAAAGGGTTGCCACTTCTGTACAGAGAATCATTGGTTGCCCTCTCCCCTCTTTGGAAGAACTTTACAGGTCCTATAGCCTTAAGAAAGCTCAGAGCTCT
Source organism: Anolis apletophallus (assembly GCA_030556195.1). Taxonomy (NCBI): domain Eukaryota; kingdom Metazoa; phylum Chordata; class Lepidosauria; order Squamata; family Anolidae; genus Anolis; species Anolis apletophallus. Next base: position 5,178,387 of record JARBWK010000002.1, on the reverse strand, counting down.
CTCTCTCTCTCTCTCTCTCTCTCACACACACACACACACACACACACACACACCATCTGGCAGACTGTACAGGGTGACAGAGTCAAGGCAAACAGACTGAGAGACAACTTTTATCCCAGAGCTGTAACTATATTGAACTCCATGGCTTTGCACCAATGTACCATTGGGGGTTGTGTAGTAGGGTGGGAGTGTGGAAATATGAGTGTGTTGCTTCTGATGTGTGCTGGAGAAAGCATTTAATTTCATTGTACAATGACAATAAAGTATTCTATTCTAGTCATATCCCATAAAGAACCCCAAAATAGACATATGCGCTCTCTCTCTCTCTCTCTCTCTCTCTCTCTCTCTCTCTCTCTCTCTCTCTCTCTCTCTCTCTCTCTCTCTCTCTCTCTCCAGTGAATTATTACCATCTGTCCCAAATCTGTGAATGAGTGGGTACAGGGGTTGGGAAAGCAAGAGAGCAGGGGTGAGCAAGCAAGCAAACGAGTAAGGGGGGCAAGAGGGCAAGCAAGCAAGGGGTTGGGAGATGGGCAAGCGGGTGAGTAAGCAAGGGAGTGGGCAAACAGACGAGTAGGGGTAAGCAGGTGAGCTTTGTGCAGGTGATGGCATGCGTGCCATAGGTTTGCCACTACTGACCTAGAGTATAATGCTTCGAACTATCCCTAAATTTTGTTAGGGGAGAGAATTTTGATTGGATATGGCAATATCTTCCCCCTTCCTGCAACTACACCTCAGTGGAGATTAAATGAAATGGAATCTAGGTGAAGACTTGAAGCTCCAAGAAGAGCCAGAATATGATTCAGAACTCTTCCTTTTTGAAATCAGACACAATCCCATCTACTGCCAAAACTTGTGTAGCTTTTTTTTATTTTCCAGTGTTGAAACCCCAACATTAGCACAGTGAAAAATTTGTATTTGTGGGTCTGTTGTAAATGAAAGTAGGAAAAACATGGATTGAAAAGATTCAATTTGAATATATCCAAGTAGGCCAATGGATCTCATACCTCCTTGCAAAATAATTCTGCACAGTCTTGTCACTGAAGTGTTGAACACTTTTCCTCTGTGCGCGCTACTTACAAAAGTACCACAGAAGCTGGAAAAAGACGCATTATCTGGCAACCAAACTAGGTATTAAGGGGAATGTGTAATTCCTCCAATTAATTCTCCAATTAATGGGATTTCCTCAGAGATAGATGCTTCAATAATCAATTTGCAAATTGAGCTCATGTTTCTCTTCCAATAATGAATCACAAACTAAGGCACACTAAATTTAAGATATGTAAGGAAGGCAAATCACATCCTGTAACAAACAGACATCTTTCACAATTTGAGAAAATATCTCTGCAAAACACATGATTCTCCTTGAAGGGAAGTCATATATCTCATTGCATTGACCAATGTTTGATATGGTTTATATCATGACACCATACCATGTGCATCTTCCTACTTTTGCTGTTGAATTGAGGTCTGTCCATTCTTACATGGGGAGATTATCTTTTTATGCTTCTACTTATAAGATGATACTTGTGTGTGGAAAATATTTTCTCCCCGTGGTTTTATGATATAGAACAGTATTTCTCAAACTCAGTTTCTCCAGTTGTTTGGGACTTCAATTCCCAGAAATCCCAGCCATCTTGCCAGCTGCTTGGAACTGTGGGAGCTGAAGTCCAAAACATCTGGAGGAGCAGAGTTTGAGAAACACTGATATGGAACATCTCACTTGCTCTATTTAATTAATGTTTGCTAGTTCTTACATGGAGAGAGATCCTTTTTACACTTCTGTAGATGAGATATGGTTTTGTGAGGAAACAGTTTCTTCCTGTGTTATATGATATGACACACCATAGGCTCCCACCATATTGTTACCTCCTGTGACTAGGTTGAGGGACAACTACTATAGAGCAAGTGGTTATTCAAAGCCAGCCAGAAAAATGCAAGAGCATCAGGCTTTATTCTTTTATTCCCCCCCCCCCCCGCCGCCATTATAAGGGATTTGGGGGAAGGGTGTGAGTGTCTCCTTGTCCTCCCGCAAGGTTCAAGAAGGGCATCTGGACACCCCTCCCTTAGGAAATAACTGGTGTTCATGGGTGGTGTCTGGATTTTAACCTGGGGACAATCGTATTTAAGAAACCCAATTGTGCCTGGGTTAAAGGGCTGTGTGGAACCACCCTGAGAGAATGTGGCTTGTCCAAGGTGATCCAATTGGATTCATGGCTTATTGGGGATTTAAATATTTGTTTCCACAGCTCTGTAACTTCATCCCATGGGATAAGTAAAACGTTTGGAATCGTTGGTTTTCCCTTAAGCTTCGCAACACCCCCTTTGGAAATCACTGGGGAAACCAACACATTAGAAATTGCAAAACACCTCAACCCTACAGTTGAAGTTTGCATCATGTGAGGTTTGCCATTTCTCAAGTGTGCAGAAACACTGATTTCACTGCAAGGGATGAAGTCCCTAGTCTCTCTATTATTACTAGTACTAATGCTTTATTTCACTGCATAACTTTCACCACCATATAATTGCTGCACTCCTTTTTCAGTTCAAAAATTGGTTTCTAGCCTTTCATTGAATTATGATTGTGCTGAATTATGATTGTGGTAAACAGAACAGCTGTATGATATTTCTGTGACCTGCAGGCCTAGTATTCTTAGCATGCACACATTGACAGTGTACAGTTTTCCTAGCACAAACAGTCTTAAGAACAGCAATGTATTCCCCCCACCCACTTCTGTTGTATATTTCAGGCATGGTGCTTTGCTTCTCAGTAGTGAATGAGAGGGAGGCAAGAGGAAAAAGCCCGGGAGGCAGGCCTATGGAAGGAGCCAAAGCCAGGGATTAGCTAGCTTCACAGAATGGTATAAAATCTGTGACAATTAAGCAATAAGATAGGTAAACATAGTAACTGTTTACTGTATATGTTTTTGTTTCCCTCAATACTGGGTCTCTTGGAGTTATGAACATAACAGATTACAAGTACACAAAACATCTAGATCTATATAATTTTTAAAAAGCAATTGATTTATAGAATTAAAACCATCAAATGTTTTAAAAACCAATAAATAAATAAAAACTTAACTAACATCCCATTGTAATCAGTTATTAAAAGCCTCTTGAAATAGAAGAGAAGGGCAAGGAGGAAACTATCCTAGATTCTTTAGGAGGGGAGTTCTAGGATAAGACCTCAAGAAGGCCACTCCATTATATGCAACAAAATGTACTTGTGTCACACTTCAGCCGCTTCAGGCATCATCTTGGCCTGCGCGGCACCCCAGCCAAGGTAATCGAAACTTACTTTCTGAAACAGCTTGTCCTGCTCGTAAACTGTGCTCAAGCCCTTCTGACCTGGCCTGTGTGAACCTAAGGGGAGGCAATCATAACAGAGCCTCCAAGGCCGGGTTGCCCCGACATTTGATAGTGAAAGCAGCTGAGAGAATGCCTCCCCTCAGCCAGATGGCTCCCAGTAATGAGACCTGCATTCCGAGAGGCCTGAGATCACATCAACATGCTAAGGATCATCCATCATGGGCTTTGACGTGCGACGCACTTTCAGGATCCTATAATTGCCCCGTGCACCCTCCAGCTTTTGTCTTCTACCAACATTGCATCCAGGATGGACTAGGGAGGCCAGTCGGGCCTTCCCTTCCAGGGAGGGCCAACCAGCCAACTCCGGGCTGGTTCGTCTCTGCTCCACCGAAACTCGTCCCTGCTTCACCAGCGGTTCGGCTGTACCATGCCTGCACCCCAGGTCACCGTCGAAACCCGAGGAGGAAGCATGCAGCCGTTGCAGTGTTTGGACTCTCCACTAATGGTATCTTGTTCCTGCCCCCTTGCCTTAGCAGGGATTCCCTCAAGGTTGCTGGATCCTCTGCTACTGAATGCGCTGCTTCCCGCCTCCTTGTCTCCGCAGGGATCCCTGCAAGGTTGCTGGACTCTCTGCTACTGAAAGCGCGGTTTCCTGCCTCCTTGCCTCGGCAGGAAATCCGCAGTATCTTTCGTGGGTTGCTACAGCTGTTCCTGTCTCCCGCTATGGTGAGGTCTCCCTTTGAAGGGCATGTGCCAGTGAAGAGGCAATCCCAGCCTTATTGCATCGGCTGTGATTCTAAAGAGACTATTTGCTTGCTACTTTGACCGTCCCTGTCTGTTAGCCACGGCAGGGATTCCTTGGGGAAAAGACTCTTGTCTTGAAGCCATTTATCCCAGCCTTCTTGCCTCGGCTGGGATACTTTCTATGGACCCTGCAGCGTCCGGCCAGGGAACCTGTTTGTCAGCCTCTCCCAACCGGGCTGTCTTGACCAGCGTTCCGGGGCGCACTTGGCTTCATCGCAACTTCTAAGGGACTCTGTTGCCTCTGAACTCTGTGCTTTCCGAGCCACAACGGTTGCTGATCCGGAGGGAACTCTGCTAAAGGCTTTCCCTCTTGCTGCTGGCATCCGGCTTGTGGTCCGAACTACAGGATCATACTTACCTGTAGATCTTGCCTGCTACTTTAAAGGCGCTATATATGCCTTCAAGCTTTCTATTGTTTCCTGCACAATAAAACCCGGTTGTACCCATGTCATTGTGTGGTTTATCCAGGGAGGTCGTGAGCCAAGGCCCTAGGGGGGCGACAACTTGCGAAGACGGTGAACTGAGAGAAGGGCCTTTTACCCAAAGATCTTAGAACTAGGGTAGGTTCTAGGCCTGTTTCCAATAATCGGATAATTCTGATTTTTGGAATTTTTAGGGGGGCTTCCGATAATTGAAGTGATATCGAGAACAGCCCCCCAAACAGGAAGTGGATTCGCCATTCTGAGAACTCCGTCACCATTCTCGGAAAGGGCTCGGATGTCATTTTAATTTTATGCCCCATTTTTAAGTTGTTTCTTAATGTGTTAACAGTGCTTCATATTTTGTACCAGTGGCTAGTTTTGCCATTACTAGCGGTCAAAAATGGATGGAAATGGGATTCTCCATAGTTTAGACTCTCCCTTCTGCTGATTTTCACGTATTTTGCAATTGCGGACGCTATTTCCGAATAATTCTGAATATTGGAATACATCCTAATCCATTTTGATAAAATCATTTTTTTTAAGTGATTCACATCTGAAGCCAGAGCAAAACCAATATCCGATTCGACTTCCAAAACGCATTTTTCCGTTCGAGAACAGCCCTAGTAGGTTCATATAGGAAGATATACTTCTTCTGCTATCCTGGGCCGATGTCATATATTGGTCATAACTATCACTTTGCATAGTGCCCCCAAATATTATTATTATTATGTCCTAGGTCGTTTTTAAGTGTTGCTACTGCTATTTTAATGTCATTTTAATGTATTTTACCCCTGTTTTTATCTTGTATTGTTGTTGCTATCATGTATTCTTTGGTGCTGTGAGCCGCCCCGAGCCCACCGGGAGTGGCGGCATAGAAGCCGAAATAAATAAATAAATAAATAATTATTATTACTTCAAATTTCTAGACTGCCACTCCTCGAGGGCTCGGAGCGGTTTACAGCAAAATTGAAGAGTAAACATAATACAAAGACAGAGAGCACTAAAACAAAACAATCACAGTTAAATACGAACAGTCAGGTTATGCCATTTCTAGCTAACTCTAGCTGGGCTTCTACTGTGTCTGGATTGTCTGGATTAGATCTGAGGCCGTCCCTGGCCAACACCAGTTGAACTGTTGCAGAAATGGAATTATATATCCCTGCAAATAGTCCTAGTTAATATTCTGGCTACAGCAAGTTGTGTTTTCTAAAGCTTCTGCGACTCTAATTGTACAAGAGCTACGTGTTCTTCATATCTGTATCAATCTCCTTCATCTCCTATACTTCCTTTCTAAACTTACATTGCATGTCTTTGGATGCCAGTTGTTTTATCCATGCATGGCACCATGTACATCCATACTGCAACAGGCACAATAAAAACATCAGAACAGCCTGCGTTTCCCTAGCATTTTGTTAAACAATTGTTGCTAAAAATGTGCAAAGAAAATAATGAAGACCATGATAAAGCGGAATATGGAAATGTCGCTCTGTTTAAGGCAGCTGTTTGGGTGCCAGCTGCTTAGTTAACAAATACGTCTTTAATGAAATCAAACAATCCGGCAGGATTTATTGATTGCTAACAATTGTTTTAAATACAGTCTGGTAGACTGGGCTGTTAGCAGTCTTTTCTGGACCAATTAGTTGAGTTGGTTTGAATTAGAGATACTTTGCTATTATCTGAGAAAAGGAAGAAAGGGGTGGGAAATCAAGTTCTGCTTGAAAAGCAGCTGATGTCTCTTTCCCTGCCATTTTTTAAGAAGGAAGTGTGGCTGAGCCTCCAGGAGAACAAAGGATTTGGATGCCGCTCCAGCTGTTTGGAAGGAATGGCAACAGAACATGTTACTGAGGCCTTTCACCTTTCAAACGGCAGTTCAAATCCATCCTGGGATCTTGAACGGAGAGGCTGCAGTGTTTTTTATGCCTTGGACCTCATCAAACAGCAGCTATGACAAGGATCCGCATGTATCCGTAGCACTTCACAGCCAATTTCTGCAAGAGAGGGATAAAAAAGTCCTCTTGAAACTTAAATCTTCAAGCTGACCTCTATCTGCTTGTATATTTAGACATGCGATTCCAGGGAGAAGAAAGCCAGCATTATTGCAAGGGGTGACTGGAAGGCACTAGAAAGCCTGGCTGTCCTGCTTTCAATGAATCAATGAAAATCCAACTCTGACTGTGTAATTCCAACAGTGCTTTTCAGAGCCAAATCCCTAGCTTTTCACAGAGTTATTGACCAGTCATATCTTGTGTCAGCTAGCTACTGGTGTCCGCAAAACAACAAACCTTTATCGAAAAATTTACTCTGATTTGGGGAAGGGGAGGAAGGAAGAGAGGAAAAGACATTCTAAAGATGTTCTGTATGTGGAAAAACTACCCATAAGTAGTAAGATGATCATATTTGAAAAAAATAGTGATATTAAGTGACCACAGATATTTTCCCATATAGAATATGGACGGGTAAATCAGGTAATTGGTCCCTGCCTGTCACTAAACCTTATCTGGCTGATTTGTAATATGAACAAGAGAACACCTCTTTCAAGATGGATCTATAATGTAGAATTAATGCTATTGGATCATGGAAGTTGTAGTTTGGCAAGACACCTGCCCCTGGTCTGGCCGGAGGAAGCTGGAAGCAGCCAATTGCGATGGCAACCACCCATTGTCCCCATTGTTCAAGACACTGGACGTGTCACCAATTCTTGGACGGGGAACCGGCCTCCTTGCGTCTGCTCTCGCTGGGGAGAAACGCTGCCGGTGTCGCTGCCTGTCGCTCTCAAAAACACAGACGCTGAGATGGTGGCCGGCCTTGAAAACGCCGGCAGCTTTCCTTCTTCTTTTTCTTTCTTAAAATCTCAGGTTGGCCTTTGTAGTCATCAACGCGCTTGTAAAAAGCGTGGGATGAGTCCTTCCTAAGAATCTTCGTTCGCGAAGTAATGCCGAGATTTGTTCTCCACCTCAGGAGACCTTCTGGTCTGAGAGGCATCCATCCATATGTACAAGCTGAAGCATGGCCACAATGCAGCTCACAGTTAGATGCGTTTCTTAATGCAACCAAATCTAACCACAATCTCGGAATTCTATTTTCATAACAGGTTTTATTTAATGGGACCAAATCTAGCCGTGTTCTCAGCCTGTTCTCTTAATAACAGAGGTTTAATTTATAACTTCAAATAAATTATGTGAAAATCTATGCAACTCTAACTCATCTTTTCTGGGGGATGCTGGTGGCGCAACGGGTTATACCACTGAGCTGCTGAACTTGCTGACCAAAAGATTGGTGGTTCGAATCCAGGGAGCAGGGTGAGATCCCGCTGTCAACCCCAGCTTCTGCCAACCTGTCAGTTCAAAAGCATACAAATGTGAGAAGATAAATAGGTACTACTTCTGTCGGAAGGTAACAACGCTCCATGCAGTCATGCTGACCACATGATCTTGGAGGTGTCTACGGACAACACTGGCTCTTTGGCTTAGAAATGGAGATGAACATCACCTCCGAGTCAGACACAGCTAGACTTAATGTCAGGGGAAACCTTTACCTAACTCATCTTTTTGGCCTTCCTTGAAACACAGACTCAAAAGTTATATTGCTTCTTTCATAAAACAAAAAGAGTTGTGATTCTTGTATACACCCCTTGATTTTCAAGAGTGATTAGCAATATCCTGCCCATAATTCGGTTAGGAATGAAATAAAACAAATTTAGATTTTCTTTGAAAACAGAAAATATGTGTGACATGTCTTATCCCAATATGAGTCATTTTCAATGTCACCTCGTTCCAGGTAGCATGGCTGAGAGCAAAATCTTTTATACCTAACCTCTTATGTGTTCATCCCCCACTTCCTGCCACAGGTTTATACTGGTTCTACTGTAGAGTTTTGTATGTAACCATCCTTCAGTGTTAAAATTCTACTGAAAATAGCATCTTAGATGGAATATAAAGATTTGCAAATTTTGTTCCCACAGGAGAGAAGGAACATTTCCCTTACAAGAAACATGGGTGTCCTCCATCAACAGTCTAGGATATGCATAAGTCACTAACAAAGATACGGAACAACTATTAATGAAAATTAAAGTGAAAAAGTGGGATCACAGTTGAATATTAAGAAGACGAAAGGAACGGTCACAGGTTATTTATATACTTTTAAGGTGACTGACAAAGACATTGACATGATTAGAGTTTTGTTACACTTTGGCTCAGATGAAAGATTGACTTCAAAGTGTATTGGCACAGTTTTCAAGTGTTTCCAACAGACATCGCGGTATTCTTTTGTAACTATATATTACCAATTAACAGTCATTTTCAGTTATTTTAAAACTTGAAACTTTGTAACTAAAATAGAAAATTGATTTAATTAAGTCTATATAAACTATAGTATCAACCATACTATTTACATTATTTTGATTCATGGAACTACTCTTCATGATTTGCTTTAAAAAAAGTTTAATTCCCTCCCAATTTTTTTTGGTTACTGCCCTGATTGTGAAGATGCATAATGAAATACAGGCATGATAACAAATCGAAAAATGGCGATTCTAAAATCAAATGGGGGGATTTTTTTGATTAGTATATCAAAGACTTACAAAAACTTCCCAAAAATTTCGGAAATGTAACTTAAGTACTAACGAAATTCGTTAGAAATTGTATGCCAGAGCATGCGCTTTCAGATGGTTTGGCCTGCAACTCCCAGAAATCCTAACAGCTGGTAAATTGGCTGGGATTTCTGGGAGTTGTAGGCCAAAACTTGAATCAATCACACTGAATTCTAGATGGGACTCTCCAAATAGGAAGGAGGGAGGGAGGGAGGGGGTATTCTATTCTTGGAAGCAGCAAAAGAAAAGGAGGAGGAGGCCCCCCTCGCTCCTCGCTGCCTCTCTCGCGCCCCGATCCCGAGGGAGCGAGGGCCCAAGTTTGCCCAGGCTGGTCATATACCTACATTCTATGCACATGCAATAATACAGCAGTAATAGCAATGGGAATAAGAAGAGGTAAAATTCAAACCGAAGTGTTCTGAGTGGTCCCTGCCTCTTCTTTGTGAGCCCGGGAAATTAGCCCGGGAAAAGACAGCGTTTTCTGCTTGGGTGCACACACATACATATTTGGGGGGGGGGGGGGGTTGCTGCAGAATCTTCTCTATGAGGCCGGGATTCTGCAACAAATCCCCCCTCCCAAGAATATGTTTGTGTGTGCTCCCACGCTGGCTTTTCCCCGGGGTAATTTCCGTTGCACCGCTTGCACCGCATGAGCCCGTTTGCATGAGGCAGGGACCACTCAGAATACTTCGGTTTGAATTTTACCTCTTGTTATTGTTATTACTGCTGTATTATTGCATGTGCATGGAATTAGGTATGACCAGTTGGATTACTTATAATATTAGGCAGTGGCACTTACAGTAGCATTCATTCTATTATACATTAGGTTGGTTTCTCACCCCAATACTCTTTGATGCCTTAGATCCTGGCAGGGCAGGAGAGGCAGGAAGCCTGGAAAAAATGTAAACAGAGAGGATTACTCAGAAGTAAATCTGCAAAGGAGGGCCCTTCATCCAAAGTGCCCTCCTTTGCAGATTTACTTCTGAGTAATCCTCTCTGTTTACATTTTTTCCAGGCTTCCTTCCAGCCGAGGGAAGGAGCGAGTTTAGGGCTTACCTTGCCAAATATTGGCAAGGGAGACGGGAGGGTGGTGAGAGAGAAGGAGGGTGCCCCCCCCTTCTGCCCCCCCTTACGACCTCATAACGACACTAATGAAACTCCTGGCCCCCGAGGTTCTAAAAAGAGAAAGTCCACTTCCTGGTTGGCGTTCCAGGTGCGGAAACGCTCGAAAGTAGCATTTCTTACAAATTTCTTACAAAACGAATCATTTTCATAACTTTTTTCTCATGCCTATGAAATACTGGTTACATTATGCATCAGTCTCATTGTCCATTAAGTTCCATTATGCATTGGTTTTCTTGTGCATCAGGTCCCAATACATATAAATCACAATATACGTATGTTGGTCCCACTGTGCATGCGATTCTATCGTTCATTCATCGCAATGCAGATCAGTCTTGCTGTGCATCGGATCCAATACACATTGATCCATATGTGCTGCAGATTCTATCGTGCAGCAATCTCCATTGTACTTTGGTTTCATTGGGTATTGATCTAGACGTGCACTTTAATTGCCATGGCTCAATGCTATTGAATCATCGGAGTTGTAGTCGTGAAGCCTTCTCTGCCAAATAATTCATTTATTTATTTATTATTATTCAAATTTATATACCGCCACTCCCCGAAGGCTCGGAGCGGTTTACAAATAGAACAATAAAATTAATGGTAAATAACTACAAACACACAACATATAATATTATTTATTTATTTATTTATTACTTCAAACTTGTATATTGCCACTCCCCGGAGGCTCGGAGTGGTTTACAGAAGTTCAAGTAACACAACAGCAACATAAACAACATGACACAATAGGGAGGACAAGGGTGGGGGAGGGGGAAGGAGGGGGTAGGGGTGAGCAGTCAGCCAGCGATAGCCCGCTAAGTTACCATCCCGCCATCAAAAGAGGGCAGGCAGGGAGGCCTCAGCAGGATCGCTGGCACCCGGGTGTAGTTGGGGGCGGGGCCCGCAAGCTCCCATATGGTAGCCTGCGCTGGCAGTTCCGACCTGCCCGCCGAATGTCCTTATCGTCCTTCGTAGTGATTGAACATGTCCCTCGGAGCTTCAGCTGCCTATAGCAGGAGCTCCAGAAGGTCCTAGTGGGAAATGTCCTCTGGGTCCTCACCGTCTTCTGTCCGGGCCGCCCTTCACCCGGTGGACCTACAGGGGGCCTGGCTCTGCAAACCCGGCCCTCTCGGAGGAGGGACGGCCCTGTCCCTCAGTCTATGGCATGGCTGGAGACACGATTCCCTTCCTTCCATTTCCATTTCCACCTCTTCCTCTTCCAAGGGCTTCGCTGTTTCCGGGCGGGGTCACATAGTCGGTTCAGTGTATATTTAGGATTGTGCGAAGACAGCGCTGATGAAAGCGTTCGAGGAGTCATATGTGTTGGTGATTGGTGACCCATGTTTCAGACCCATAGAGGAGAATAGACAGTGTGGGAGAACAAATAAAGACCAATTAAAACAATATGCAGATAAAAACATTTTAAAAGCATCTTTTGAAACCCTTTGTATCAATACATGGCATCAACCCCTTGTCACTTAACAAAACACCTTTCTAAATATTTAGGCAGGATAGTAAATAAAAACAAACTATTTCCCTGCCCCAGATATAAAAATGAGATCACAAGAACTACTTAGCTAAAATTTAGTGTTTGTTTTAAAATCCCAAGTGATCTTTATCACTTTCAAAGAGAGAAACACTGAGATTTCTATCCATTATATTATGAGCAACTGGATTTCATTTACTGAATTATAAATAAGTTTTGAGAATACATATATTATTATAACTCAGCTGCTCCACGTTAATTTTTATTAGCCCTTTTGCAATATTCCCCCGGGGGAAAGAATGACTATTTCATCTGATGAGTGTGTGTGTTCCTCCAAAATGGGAGCTACAACTCTTTAAACTGAAATGCTAATAAATATTTATAGAGTTTGTATCAGACATTCCCAGAAGTCCCAACTGAGCCAGTGCCATTCCAGATGCTAGGCCTTAAGATTTTGGTGGGGAAAGCAACCAAAAACAGTCACCCACAGTACACCCAGGACTTTATCACCCAGTGATGTGAGCAAAAGTGCAGATACATACTGGGATGAGCACTCCACTGGCACAACAGTGTAATATCAATCTTCGTGACATTTTCAATGTCAAAATTGCCCAAGTAAAGCCATAAAGCAAATGTTCAACATAGAATGTCTAATGGGCATTCACATACACACCCCATATCACACAAAAATGTCCAACCACTGCTGTAGGGCAATATGTATATGCACAAGCCATCGAAAGGATTCTGCCCTAGGTGATATCACAAAGGCCTGGAAAAGCGTTCTACTTTGCCTGGCTTTTTGGAGGAAAGAGAGGGGCAGTAGGGTGAATCTGTCACCCTGCACACTGCTCCCTTTCGGTGACACTTCACCCATCCCACATGGGAAGCATCACTTTTCTAAGGAGGATCTGTGCTGGCTCCTTCCGTTGTGTGATGGCTGCCATGAGACTCCGTCCCTCAAACAGGCTGGAAGCATCCTAAAATGCTGAATTTGGTGAGTGTGATAAGGCCAAAAAGCCTAAACAAACTGGAAGTCCCAAGTAAAGTATTTATTTATTTATTTATTTCCTATATTTATACCCCGCCCTTCTCACCCCTGAGGGGGGACTCAGGGCGGCCTCACAAAAGCACCATACTGTGCCATCAATTGACAGTGCATATTAAAATATTAAAACAATAATTAAAACTATTAATTAACACACACCTATTAAAAGTCAGAATCCAAAATCCAAAATCCAGTCCAGGTCAAATCATTGTCATAAGTTGCTTAAGTCTTCTTTCACTTGCTGCTAACCTGGTTTGGTCTTGATTTTCCTTCTAAATGACAGGAGGGAGGTGGCCACCAGTTTGAGTAAACCCACCAAACCAATGACATAAGTCCTGGGTGACCGAATGTAATGGGAATCTACCCTAGTTCAGACTAGCAATTGCCTGCATATGATCCTATACATCAAGAAGGACTATGCATGGACTGGCATCCTATTAGTGACATACACTAGCAGAGTGCTGTGTCTTTTTTCTAGTTGTTGCACATAGAGGGATTCAAAACTTTTTTAATGAAACACATACAAAACTCACTTGTCTTTTGTGCCACCCCAGCACCATCATTCAGTTATCCCTGGAGAGCAGAGGATGATAGAGGAGGATCCAGTTATATCTTGGAGGCTGTATTTGTAGTTGTTTGTCTGGCTATAGGAACAAAACCAAATGCTCCTACACCACCACTTGTTTATTATTTGCCATTATATGGCTTTGCTGGGGTCCTCCTATAACATACAGACGAGTCCTGTAGAAGGAGGGCTTGTCTGCATTGACAAAAAAGAATTGCCGTTATCTAATAGCCACTGCAATCCAGGCACACAACATTCATGACAATACACTTTGAATGTGATACTTTTTGATGCTTGAGGATTTAAATCTCATTTAAAAACCCTTGTCTTTTACAACTCATGTTCCCAGAAAATCTGGAGATTTTTAGATGTATGGCCAGCCTTCCAAGGTGGCAGCACTGTGGAACTGAAGGCCCTTCCAGACATGGAGAAAACCCACACTGAAGTGGGTTTTAAAATCCTGATTCAGCATGGGTATTTATTTATTTCGAGCATTTATATCCTGTCCTTCTCACCTCCGAGGAGGGACTCGGGGCGGCTAACATCAGGGCACCATTAGATGCCACATAATACAATAAAATCCACAGTCACAATTAAAATAACAATAACATTTAATTTAAAACAGTCCCCACACCTCCTCCTATAACCCGGGCTATCCCAGGGGGGTGTTCCCATACCTCTTCTCGAAAGAGGCCTCAGCATTGTGGATAGTGCGTCTCCATGCCTCCCGTTGTGAGGCCAGGGTGGACCATTGTTGGTGATCAATCTGGCCGAGCCTGAGGTGTTGTTTCAGGGAGTCCTTATATCTCTTTTTTGGGGCATCTGTCTTGCGCTGACCCGTGGCGAGTTCACCATAGAGTAGTATCTTTGGGAGGCGGTGGTCCTCCATCCTATGGACGTGCCCTGCCCAGCACAGCTGGCAATTATGTAGGAATCCAATTATGTAGGAAAGCAAATGTGTGGGACAAGAAAAATGATTGCCATGATTCACCTGCATGAAGGGAGTGGAACAACCATGGCTGTGTGGTCAAAAATAATACAAAGGACTGGAAACATGGATCAGCCCCTTATACCAAAATGAGTTCACCAGAGGGAAGTGTGTGGAAGGTTATGCCAATTCTCACATTGCTGTACACCAAGGCCAAATTCAAACAAAAGGGAACCGGACAGAAGTCAGCTATTAGCCCAAGTCCTAAATCTTAGTTTACCTTCATTCTGATCTAATAATTCAGTCAAACTGTCTTATTTTCTACATCTTGCTGAAAGATACTAAGACTGCCAAACCCCTAATGGAATTTGGACCTTCTTTCTACCCCCTCCTCCCCACTCTCCTCTGGGGACAAATTATTAACACAAAGCCTTTCCTTTGAACAAAACCCTCACTTGATTGGTGTGAGCTCCATTACCTTCCTACATTCCACTTTCCCACCTTCTATCGCAGCATTCTCCAGCAGCGTTAACACATCTCAATTTATGAGCCTGATGTAGCAAGGGTCAATGTATTAATATGTTAATAATGCAATGCTTTGCCAATTATGCTGGGGGGTTTTATGTAGAGCCTCAATTAATTATGTTATAATATTTTGATGGCAGGCTGATTGCTAGTGTTGCGTAGCTGCAATGCTAAATGTTTAGAAGTTGATAGACTGGGATGCCGTAATGGCCATTTGATTAGATTTGGGGAAAGAGGATTGTGTGAATAGAAATACTAGTTAAATGGACACCACCACAGCGTGTATTTTTGGATCAGCTGGTCAAGTCTTTCCTTGTATAAATTAATGACTCATCACTTTATTAACTTCATTCAGGGTGAAAGCTGGAATTATATGACTCATACAGTTGGTAATAGGAGGAGGAGGAGGTAACAGTTTTATGACTCTACTATATTGTCTTTAGGGAAACCCCTATCCCACGTCATTTGAATTCAGGGCTAGTTCTCATTGGCAACAATATATTTTTCTTTCATGACCTACACCATCACTGTAGAGCAGTGTTTCTCAACCAGTGTGCCGGGGCACACTAGTGTGCCATGAGCGATCATCAGGTGTGCCTTGGAAATTGGAACCTCCAGGAGGGGAGGGGGGAGAGTCTAGGGTGTTGAAGTATAAAAACCCTAAGAAACGTACCTCGATAAAGGCACAAAATTACAAACACCCCTCCTCCCCAGCCATTGTCTACTTGGTCTCTCCCTCTCCATGCAGTGGTAAGGCCCGCCTCCCTTTCCCCAAGTAGAGACCTCCTCTTGCCTCCCCCCCGGGGGCCTAATACCGGATGGTTCGGTCCAGCACCGGCCCCGCCCCTCCCTCCTCCCCCTCCTCCCCAGTGCGTGCGAAACCGCTCTCGGCATCCCTCCAGCTCCCTGCCTGCCGCCGCCTCCTTCCTTCCTGCTTCGCCAGCCCCAAGATGCCCACCCGGGCCGCCCCACTGACCCCCGAGGAGCTGCCCAGGTGGTGAGTGAGGCTCCTGCTCCCCATGACCCCAATACAAACCTGGAGGGGAGGGAGGGGCAACCTAAGTGAGAGGGAGACTGCTGGTCTTTTGAGGCCGCCCCCCCCCCCCTCCAGAAACTGTAACTCCCAAATATCAAGGACTATTTTCCCCAAACTCCATCTGTGTTCACATTTGGGCATATTGAGTATTCCAAGTTTGGTCCTGATCCAACATTGTTTGAGTCTACAGTGCTCTCTGGATATAGGTGAACTACAACTCCAAAACCCAAGGTCAATGCCCACCAAACTCTTATAGTATTTTCTCTTGCTTATGGGAGTTCTGTGTGGGAAGTTTGTGTCTTTCTGCCATTCCTGCCAGGATATCTATGTTGTGTTCATCGAATCAGGCCCAGGTTTCACACTGAGTGTATAAATACATTTAAAAACATATTAACTATATGTATGACTGTGTTAGAGTGTCATTTGGTGTCATTTTGGTTGGTGGTGTGCCTCAGGAATTTGCAAATATAAAAAGTGTGCCGCGGCTCAAAAAAGGTTGGGAAACACTGCTGTAGAGGACAGTATTCCATATAGAGGACATGGTGAGGACAAATGTTCCCAGAGGACTTCCATTTATTAAAGATTAGACTTGGTACAACTCCTTTCAAAATCAGACTAAAACTATGAGCAGATCCACCACCCACCTTTTCAGTGGCTTGCCACTACAAATGGTAGAAGGCAAATCACTGGCAGGCATCCTCAGAGGTGTGAGGTCTGTTGAGGTTTATATATCTGTGGAATGTCCAGAGTGAGAGAAATAACTCTTGTCTGCTTGGCCATCTTGATTAGCCTTGAATGGCCTTGCAGCTTCAAAACCTGACTAATTCCTGCCTAGGGGAATCCTTTGTTGGGAGGTGTAAGCTGAATCTGATTGTTTCTTGTCTGGAATTTCTTTGGTTTTTTTATAGTGTTTCTCTTTATTTACTGTCCTGATTTTAGAGTTTTAAATACTGGTAGCCAGATTTTGTTCGTTTTCATGGTTTCCTCCTTTATGTTGAAATTGTGCACATGCTTGTGGATTTCAGTGGCTTCTCTGTGTAGCCTGACATGGTAATTATTGGAGTGGGCCAGCATTTTTGTGTTCACAAATAATATGCTATGTCCAGGTTGGTTCATCAAGTGCTCTGCTATGGCTGACTTCTCAGGCTGGATTAGCCTGCAGTTCCTTTCATGTTCCTTGATTTGTTTTTGAGCATTTTGCTGGGTTTGGTGGTCTCTATGTAGACTTGTCCATAGCTGTATGGTATACAGTAGACTCTTGCAGAGGTGAGAAGATCCCCCTTGTCCTTTGCTGGATATAACATTTGTTGGATTTTCTTAGTGGATCTGTAGATAGTTTGTTGGGTATGTTTCGTCATCAGCTTCCCAAAAAGCCAGTAGTTACCTTGATGTATGGCAAGAAACTTTTTCCTCTGAGTGGATCTTTGTCTTTACTCTCATGACTTGTTCTTGGTCTTGGAGCTCTTCTGATGTCTGTGTTGGAGTATCCATTGGACTGTATAGACCAATTTAAGTGGTTTGGTTCACCTTGGAGGAGCTGGGATTCACAGATTCTTTTTGCATGGTCAGCCAGGGCTTTAATTGTGCTTCTTTTTTTTACTTGGGTGATGGCTGGAGTTTTTATGTAAGTAGCTATCAGTGTGCGTAGGTTTTCTGTAAACTGTGTGGTGCAATTGTTGATTGGAAATCAGAAGCAGTAATGTTGGAGAAAGAGGTTTTGAGTGTTTCTGGTCCTCAGCAAAGTGATTTTTACATATTTTTTTACAGTTTACATTTTACTTCCACATGGGAGCTAGTGAATTCCATGTCAATTGAAATTTATGAGATAACCTCTTCAGTCATGTTGGAGTTGCAGTTAAGAAGGTTGTGGTGGTGCTCTTTCCAATGTAGTGTGATTGGGTTTTTTTTAATCTTTCAGAAGTTTGGTTCCATCTGATGAGCGTAGAGGGTGTATATCATGATTTCTTGGTCCATAGATTACCTTTGTGGCATTAAAGAATCTCTGTGTATCATGGACATCAGCAAGTTGTTGGATTTCTTTAGCCTTTTTTGTCCACCAAATGTTCTTGAGTCCTCTGGTCCTTCTTTGGACCTCAGCTTTTGCACTGGTGTAGATATTTTTCTTAGTTGGTTTCTCTCAGCCATATTTGGAAGGATTTCCTTTTCTTATCAATTAACTGGACACCATCCTATTGGAGACACCCCAGAAGGACAAAATCATCTTCCTGGGTGATTTTAATGCAAGAGTTGGACAAGACTTTAGCCTGTGGCCAAGGACCAAAGGAAAAGATGGGGTTGGAAACAGCAACCTAAATTCTTACCAAATGTGTGGAACACAACCTTGTCATCACAAACACACTCTTCCACCAAAAAAACAAGTTTAAGACATTATGGAAGCAGCGCTGGTCAAAGCATTCACACCTCTTATACTATGGCACCTCTTATACTATGGCACCTCTTATCAATGGCAACCATTGATAATATAGTTAATGCAGTTTGGAAATCATCCTTGGATTGGACCAAAGTAATCAGGATGCATTTGGGCTGGGACAATTGGAGGGTTTGCAGTGGATGTCTTCTTGGCTTTTCTTCACGAACGAAGGTTCAGGAAGGACTCATCCCACGCTTTCTACAAGCGCGTTGATGATTCGGAGGTTGGATGTGTCCTTCGAGTCCGTGCAATGGATTTTTCTGGTGGAGCACAGTGTGCACAGAACTGGCCTCACCCTTTAAACCAAAGGTTCATCTGCCGGGGCCTAGCAAGCTGGGACGGTGGCAGCAAGTTCCTCAGGTCGTAGGTTTGGTTTTGAGTTTCCTTCTCTAGATGGTTGACCTTACAGGGTTAGACGAGCACCATCTGCCCGGGTTTGAAATCAGAGTTTTCCTTCTCCTAGGATGGTTGCCAAAAGGCTAGAGAGCCCATCCTACCCTTTGATGCTCTTTGTCAGACCCTTTGGTTGTGACCTGTCTGGCATGGGAGGCCCTACCGGTGGCTATTATGCCATTGCCAGCATAGCTCACAACTTCATTAGGGTAAGCGAGCCTCTACCCCACAACAAGGGGGCGCCAACGGAGAGGTTATCTCGTCAAGTTGTTATTTTAAAAATGCAGTGGATGTAAGATGAGGGCAAAGAGGTGAAATAGGAGGACAAATTGAAGAACAGCTGAAAATATGGAATTAAACTGGACTGTCCCTCCCAAATTGGGACAGTTGGAGAATAGGATGTAGCATAATCCCAGATGTCTTCATTATGTCTAAGAGAACTTAATGATGTATCAGCAATTTTTGTAACCCGCCTTGCAGTATCATCTTTTTCTTTGTGGAATAGCTCTGAGAGTTTCAGCTTGGGGCTATCAGATGATGCCAAGATGAAGGGAAAGGAGAGGTATTGCTGCCATTTCCTATCCTCATCCCTTCCCCTTACTTATAATATTTGAATGAGACCATGAAATGTGTGTAATGAGCTGATATTAAATCACACACCCCTCACAAAAAATAACACACAACTCTTAGACTATTTGCTGTCCTACTTTGCTCACATTTTTAAAATAAAAAATACAAATGAACATTTTCTCTCTCTAATTACGTGATCTAGGCCTAAATCACACTACACCAACATAGCAATATATTTCACTTTAATTTCTGTGGGACACTCTCTCTAGTTGAGAATATTAAATTATTCTCTCCCAAGTGCAAATCCCAAAATTTTATAGGATTCTGCCTGGCAGTTAAAATGGAATATAGGATTATAATTGTGTAGTGTCAGCCATGGATGACTTGTGTGCTTATTCTCCCCAAACCATGATTTGAAAACAGCCATTCCACTTCCCAAACAAGTCACACAAGCATGCACAAAGCAGATACCAGTGGGGAAATCGGCCAGAGGAAAATTATCATCTGAATATCTAAATGCTGAGTATTAACATTCCATCCCTGTAACAGAACATTTGTTGCTGTGCATCTGCCTAGAATGACTCTGTAGGTTTTTTGCAAAATCCCCCCTAAATAATAGTTAAGCAAATAGTCACAGGAATTCAAAATTTGTGTTCATGGTCATCAGTTTACCTTTATCCAAGACTATTTTTAAGGAAGCTTTCATGGATTGTCGAAACCTACATCCCTTCCCATACCCCAGAGATCAATACGGTCGAAATATCAAAATCTGTTAGATGTTCCTAGTATCCGGACCTAACATCTGTCATCTACTAGGCACAGAGCTTTTTTGGTGGTGACACCAAAGCTGTGGAATGCCTTGCCAGAAGAAGTACGAGCTATTAGAGATCTATTCCCTTTTTGGAGGGCGTGTAAGACATTTCTCTTTCGGCAAGCATTCGATCCTGGCTGATTAAGATATTGTGACTTGGCCTGATTATTTTAAGTGTATTGTTTGTATGTGCTGACAATTGTAAACCGCTCCAAGCCTTCAGGGAGTGGCAGTATACAAAATGGTAGGACCCACCTACCTTTGTGACTGGCTCTCCTCCCATGAACCAGCCGTTTCTGCAAGACCTTTTTCCCCATGTGACCCTTTGTGTTTTCGGCACTACTCCAGTTATCTCCCCCGAGTTTTTAAATATTCTATATCTTCATGTGGCCCGCCCTGTCATTTCTGTTTGCGATTTCACAGATGTATTTTATTGTGTTTATTGTTTTTTTATGCTGTTGATATTTTGTGATGTGTTGTTTGGGCACGGCCCCATGTAAGCCGCTCCAAGTCTCCTCCGGGGAGATGGATGTGGGTTAGAAATAAAGTTTTTTTATTATTACTATTATTAAATGGAACAATAAATAAATAAATAAATACAAATTGCATTTATGAAGGAAATAGAAATTTGATAGAAATTGAAATGTCTGTAGTATTTATGCCGCCTCTCCTTGCCATTCAAATCCAAGACAGTTGTTCAAATTCTAAATCAGTATCTGACATTGGTATGAAAATGGATGAAGGCAAACAAAATATTTATAATTCAAGTCGAAACTATCTAAAACATTGTATCTTCTCATATGAAGTTGTCTGGCTACATGATCTTTTATTCTCTCTATTCTATCACCTTCCAAGTTATATTGGAAAAACAGAGATGGGTTCCTTGGTTGCTACCCTCAGGTTTGGAAGTTCCTGCTAAGGGAGGCTAGGATGGCTCTGTCCCTTCTCTATATTTGTTGGTAAGTGAAATATTTTTGTCCCAACATAGATTTATCCCTGGACTAACACTTTCAATAGTGTTGGTTTTTATTTTTATTTTCTTTCAAATGTATCTTTTAACTTAATTCTATGGGTAGTTTATTTTATTTTTAATAACAACTTCTAAAATGCTTTATTTATGTATTTTAAATTGACTGTATTTGTTTACATTCTCATAAGCTGCCTTGAGTAAGTCCCAGTTACCTTGTGGGACGTGTGGGACTTGTAGACAGATGTGTACAAGAGTGCCTTCCAAGCTCTCCTTAAACTTTGCAAATATTAGATTGTCTTTTATTTTTTAAAGCCATGCATGTGTGGGAAACAATTGCTTTTCAGAACAATGACTTTCAAAATGTCTTACCTGAAAAATATACTTTTGCTAATTTTTGTTTTAAAAAGTTTTTTAACTTTCAAAGGGCTCTAGAGGGAGCCTAATTAAATCCAACCAAGAGATTAGAAGTGAGGAAAATTAGCAATACAAGGAAAGGAATGTACAATGATCTTCCAGATTTCTATTGAGCTTGCCATCCCTAAGGAACTCCAAGCATTTGACAAGATGCAAGGGAAAGTGTGACCTGTATCACTCAGGTGAGTTCATAAGAAGGCAGTACATGAAGCCACACACTCCTCATGGCACGGTGTATTATTATTAATTTTTTTTTACATTTCTGCACTTTAAATTCATGCCAGCATTTACTGAACATTGCTTTGCAGTCAAATGGAAATATTTTCTTCCTTTCTATCTCTTTTCTAACCTATTTCGATAAAAGATATTAAGTTTGATGTTGTAGAACTTGGTTATATGATTTTGAAAGTAATTTTCCAAGATCTAAAGGTAATATAGCTTCCAGGCATGGTTTAGAACCCAAAAATCGTGATTCTAATATCAAATGGGGGGGGGGGGGATTTTTTATTAGTAATAGAAAGACTTACAAAAAATTTCCAAAAAGTTCTAAGATGTAATGTCATTAGTAACAAAATTCTTAATTAGTTCTAAAGTAGGCAAAGCAGGGAAACAGGACTGACACTGTTTTAAGCACAGGCAAATCAAGGGGCAACATTTCCCTTGGTTTCCTTGCAGGGAGATATAATGCATTAATATATTATTATTATTATTATAAAAAGCCAGGGTTTCTTTGCAGGGACATATCATGCACTAATATATTATTATTATTAAATAAAATAGTTGCCCACCTCTGGTCAAGGCTTGCTTCTCCAGAGCATTTATTAGAATTAAATGCCTTCTTCCAGGAAATTAGAAGGAGTAAATATTATTAATATAATATTATTATTATTAGAATTAAATGCCCAGGGCCCTTCTTCCAGGAAATTAGAAGGAGTAAATATTATTAATATAATATTATTATTAGAATTAAATGCCCAGGGCCCTCCTTCCAGGAAATTAGAAGGAGTAAATATTATTAATATATTTATTATTAATTATAAAATAGTTGCCTACCTTCTCCAGAGCTCTTCTCACTGCAGCTTTCCCCCATTCAGTTTCCCATAGCTCTCTAGGAGGTTTGAACTCTATGGCTTTTTCCTTGATTCTGCACTTTTCCTGCTCCTCTCCGGGCTGTTTTCAACCCCTTCTGCCATTGTTTCAGCCTTCCTCATGTCCTTCTCGCCTGCCCTCCTATCTAGGCTCCTTTCCCTGCAGTTTAAACCGCTTTTTGATGAGTCCTCCAGCCGCTCTAGGACTCCCGCTCTGGATCTCTATGGTCCAGCTCCTTTTCACTTCCTGGAGGAAAGGCCTTTCAGTTAAAGTAGGCCTCGAGCATGGAAAGGCCCCATATGACTGTGAGTAATGTCTGGGAAGCTATTTCGGAGGGGATAATAGGGGCCCTTCCGAAATATTTACAAATCTAACGAAAATTTGGGCCCAGGAGTGCGAAAAAGAAAGTCCATTTCGGGATTGCGGCAGTGATGCGTATAAACTTGAAAGTCCCATACATACGAATCCCTTCCAATTTCTTTCAATTTTCATAACTTTTTTCTCATGCCTAATAGCTTCCCAAGATCCTTTCTTCATTTTCTGTATCCTCTTGTCATGTAACATTGGAAGGCATGTCTATTTGAGAATTGAGAGGACACTGAAAAAGTAGGTAATGGAGGATTCTCTTCTTTGTATTTTTCTTTTTGGATATTCAAGTCCCTTTCTAATTTTTCTCTGTAAGCATTAAATATTATTTTCTTCTAGCTGTAGTTGCTTAGAGGCTGCCCACAGTTGGGAGAAATCTGACCCAGGAGAGATTCAACAGGTCTGTTGGTTATATGATTTTAGGTCCTCTAAGTTCAGGGCCTAGAGTGCCAAGCTTCCAAAAAACCAGACAAAACACAGACAGTCTGAAGGCAAAATCAGAATCTTTATTCTCAATGGCCAGAAAGGGTGTTAGCAGAGACCAAAGAACTGACATACCTCAATGACAACATACAAAAATATTTATAGGACCTTGGCAACAGTTTGAAACAAAGGATGTCTTCTGCCTGAGTGTTGATTGGTCCAGATTGTAGCAGGCTAGGATCTGCAGGCTGGTTGTCTGGGATTTGCTGTCTGTCATTGCTGCCGATTGGTCTATGGGTTTGGAGGGAAATTTAATAAACGGTTAGTGCTCAGTTTGAAGTTTTATAGCTGTCACTTGTTCCACCTCTCCTGGGCGTGTGAAGGAAAAAATGGTGGTAGGTTTGGAGTAATTGGTGCTAATCATGGTAATTTCTCCAGCCTGGGTTTGGACAATGGTCTGCATTGCTGTAACAATGGGTAGCAATGGGCGTTACCCAGCTTGAATGGATTCCTTGGAGGACAAAGGAGGGTGTTGAGCAACTTCTGAAACCTTTAGTATGGCTTGTTGAAATGGATTGATTGTATTGTAGTTATGAAATGTGAATTTATGTATAGATATGTATATGCTGCTGTGCAAGAGGAGATGATGCAATATACACTGCTGGTGCAGAAAGAGTTAACCAGCAGGATGAGCAGTGACGAAAGTTCCTCAGTGTTTTGTATAAAAGCTGTGTTATCTGCAAGGGCGATCTTACCTCTCCCATCATGGTAGCGAATATTATTTTGCCCCAGTGGCTTCTGGATGCCGCCGCGCATGCGCGCCGGTGTCCCGGCTTGCACATGCGCACCGGCATCCTGCGTGGCTGCACGCATGTGCGCCAGCGTCCCAGTTCACGCATGCGCGCTGGTGCCTCGCGTGGCTGCACACATGCACTGGCATCTCGCACGGCTGCACGCATGCACGCCGGCGTCCCGTGCAGCCACGCGGGTGCATCCCACACGGCCGTGTCGCCCGGCTGTGGAGGCGCGGCGTGGGCAGCACTGGCTCCCGAGCACGCCTCACCCGGCGGCGCGGCGAGTGCAGCGGCGGGGCGGTGCAGGGCGGGGTGGGCGGGGTGGGCGGGGCGGCCGGCGCAGCGGCGCTCCTCCCAGGAGGTGTCGCCCTAGCGGCCGCTTACTCGACCTAATGGAAAGACCGCTCCTGGTTATCTGTTCGTGTCGTGTGTTGGGAGATTGTATATTAATGAGAGGTGGATTGTGTTTTGTGACTAAAGAGTCTGTTGTTTTGTACAGACGACTCAGCGTCCTGATTTATCCAAGAAGCTTCATAACTTCTGCTTATCACCAAGCCTACGCTACTGACATGGCTTCATGAAGAGAATACTGCAGGACAAATGGAAAAGGCAATACAGTTTCACTGTATGTCTCAATGGAGCTGCATTTCATAATTCATAATTTTGGGGCATGATGATCAACAGCAGATTATCCAAAAGTACATCAGTATAAATGTTTATAGCTCATTATGCAAGAGGAGATCCTAACTCTCCCCATGCATAGAGGAACATCCCAATATCAGTTGCACATTGAGAAAGCTGAGAAGCATTTCTCCGTTATGTCTTAGTGAATATAGGTAAGACAGAAATTAGCAGAGCACAGCTAGTCCTCTAGTTTTATTGGCCTCAAATATGAGTTCAAGGAAAGGAAACTTTCTAAGCTCTGCACACAGGGTTGCAATGTTCTTAGTGTGATTGGCCCAAAATCAAACAGTGGTTGGCATCATGTTTACTCCCAAATTTAGAATCATCCCACCAGTGAGTGAATAGTGAGTCAACATACAAATAAGTCCCTTTGTTTGAATGGGAATTACCTGTTTGTTGACTCCAAGTTCGGAAACTGCAATTAGTCCAGCGGGCGGCAGCCAGACTACTAACGGGAGCTACATACAGGGAGCATACCACCCCCCTGTCGTGTCAGCTCCACTGGCTGCCTGTCCAATTCTGCGCTCAATTCAAAGTGCTGGTTTTGACCTTTAAAGCTCTATATGGTTCTGGCCCAGCTTACTTGTCCAAACGCATCAGCTGCTACGTCCAACCTCGTAATTTAAGATCATCCGGGGAGGCCCTGCTCTTGCTCCCGCCTACTTCTCAAATGCAGTTGGTGGGGATGAGAGAGAGGCCCTTCTGGGTGGTGGCTCCCCGTCTGTGGAACGCACTCCCAATTGATATACGATCAACCCCATCCCTCCTGGCATTCAGGAAAAAAGTGAAATCCTGGTTATGGGACCAGGCGTTTGCACATTAGCACGATACAGCACTTTAGATTGGATTGAAATGGCAAACTGGTGGACATGACCTAGTGCTTCTATGATGGACAGAATACTGTTTTTAACTTATGTGAATGTATATGATGTATTTTAATGCTAATTGTATTTTAATGTATTTTAATGCTAACTGTATTTTAATTTTGACTGTTTTTGGTTTTCTATTATATGTATACTGTGTTTTTGGCATCGAATTGTTGCCGTTGTCAGGCCGCTCTGAGTCCCCCCTCGGGGTTGAGAAGAAGCGGGGTAGAAATGGTGGAAATAAATAAATAAATATTCTAGTCAGTACTAATAACAGGATTTAGGCCAGTGAGTATTATAGCGAAGGGGGTTTTCAGCCTAGAACTTACTCAAGAGCCCATAGTTCCTATCTACCATTTAGCTACACTTTATTTAGAAATCTGTGTAAGTTTAGTAACAAAGTTATCTATCTACTCCTGCCTCAGTAAAGATGTGCTGCTAAAATTATTGCCTTTCAAAGCAAGTTTACACTAAACCTTTGTTTTTAAAGTTCCTGCAATGTTTTCTTTTATAAATTGTTATTCAAATGCCCTCTCTCCAGTCCATAAAATGTATCAATTATCCCCGACTTTTCCAACTGCACATCTTTCACATTTCCAACTGCGCATTGTTTTCCACATCCGCACTTTGTGTCTCCAGTGGCTGTGTCTCCCTGCTTCTCTCCCACATCCACACCACACTCTAATCACTGCACTGCACAACTTATAGAAACTGCTATTCCTTTTGCAGCATTATTTGTAGTACCGAGTTCAATCTACTTGCTGGAAACTGATTTGCTGGAGTTTGCATGTTTGACTTCTTTGTCATTTAAATTTCTGACGTTTATATTCTACACTGAACTTTTTTGACATATGCTTGAATATGTTATTCTTTATAAAAGATGGTCATCAGAGCAGTCAAAGGACTTTTGTTGTACAATCTGCTCCCAACCTTTGATTATGCCAGACTGACACTAAAGCTGAGGAGAAAATTAAACTAATTAGATACAGCTGCAACCTCAAGGTTCCTGGAGCATGTTTTCAATGCAAGGAGGGCACTGCCTGACCTTAGTGAGGTCATAGATTCTGGCATGATCTCAGCCCCAGGTGGTACTGTTTGCTTTGAGAAGTACAAAAATCTCAGTCTTGTGGAGTGCAGTAATTACTGTGGTTGGGAGATATTATATCTTAACAATTAAGTATGTGTATCGGTTTCAGCCCCTGAATGTGGCCAAATGTACTGGAGGAAGCACACACTGAATGACTTTTGCAGGTTCGTGTCTTTGCAGATAATGGGAGGTGTCACACATTTAAATGCATATTATTATTATTATTGAAAAAAGATTGCCATATCCTCCATCTGTAATCTGAAGCAGTACGGCCAGGCAACAGCTATATCGTTCAGAGATAAACCTTCCTTCTTTTTCTCTGAAGGGGGATCTAATCTGTTTGAAAGTACTTTATTTGATGGGAAATTTTGGGGGTTTTATTTTCATGGGGACCTTTCTGAATTTTCTGTCAGGGGAATCGAATGCAATCTTCGCAGTTTTTGATCTTTCAACTGTTTGGAACTTTAGCTCTCCCAATTACTGATCATGGGATACTTTGATCATAAAAGGGATGAAGTCTTTTCGTACTAGGCATACTGGACCAAAAACTTTGATTATGTCCTCTGAATCTGTGCCCTGACAATGTACCTGGTTTTAAATTGGTTTTAAGTTGTATTCTTTATTGATTGTAGTTGCCCTCCACCAATTTTCTTGTTGTGATCCGCCTCGAGCCTGCTGGGAGGAGCTGAATACAAAAGTGAAATAATAAAATAAATAAATAAAAATAAATAAATAAAAATTTCAGGTTACACAATCACCACCACTTGTTACTAACAATCATAGGCTCTTCTGAAAAGTCATGTCTTGAGTGCCCCTAAAAATGTATGTAGACCAGGAGTGGCTCTTTGGTCTGGTGGGAGGGAGGGAGTTCCACAAGATTGAGGCTACAATGGAGAAGGATCTCTGTCTTGTGGACTCCAAATGAACTTCTCTAGGGCCAGGGACATAGAGAAGATTCTCATGAGCTGACCGTGGCAGTCTCTGGTGGTGGAGTGGCATTCAACGGTCTCTTAGATATGAAGGACCCCGACCTTGAAAGGCCTTGAATGCTAGGACCAGGGTCTTATATAGGACTCTGTGTTCAACCGGCAGCCAGTTCAAGTGCTGCAGAGATGGCGTTATATGGCACCTCATTGATGTTTTTGTGAGGAGTCTAGCAGCTGCATTTTGCACAATTTGGATCTTTCGAATTGCTGCTCGAGATCAGCCCACATACAATGCATTGCAGTAATCCAGCCTCGACGTAACCGTGGCATGGATTACCGTAGCCAGTGCCTCTGTTGGTAAATAAGGTGCCAACTGCCTCACTTGGCGTAGATTACAGCAAGTGACAGTACCACCGCATGCAGACATTCAAACCACACTACTCAAATGTGAGCGGATGTGGATAATCCGCACCAAATGTGACCAACCGTTAGGCCTCAATGAAAATTTAAGCCTAACAGACCTGCTGCTTTAAGGAGCTCTAAGAGGCCTGTATCCATTGTATGTTAATTTGTTTGCACCACTGGCAGGCACTTAAGCAGCTTCTCAGCCTTAGCTTTTACCAGATTGTGGTCTACGCCATGTGGGCGAGCTATTTGTAAGCTGAGAGATCAGCAGTGCTATTAAGCATTTATATGATTTATATTGGTAAGTAACGAGAATTCACTCCTACCCTATGTTACTATCTCTCTGTGTATTGTTTGGGATACTATTGTACTTGTTTATGTTACAGATATACTGTTATTGTGCATCTCTGTGTATTTTGGGGCCACCCTGACGAAGATTTGATCGAAACGGGTCGGTAACCGGACATGGATTTACCCGTAGGTGGACTGCCCAGCGAAAACTACTAAATGGAGTGGGATATTGCATATTGGAGTTCACGACAACTGACGGAAACCCAACTAGCACCTTTGATATTTTTTTGATTGGTTTTGGCCAACGGGCCGCGGATTATAACTAAAATTTATGTTGACCATTGGGTCTAGAAGATAACAGTGGGGACCATCGGGTCTTGGATAAAATTACAGAAAATCTACGGAAGGAACTGAACTGCAGAATAATAGCATCTTTACCTATAGAAGGGCTACTGCCAGTATCGTGAGTGAAATAGATATATTCACTCGGTTTATGTTGTACCTTTGAAGATATATTATTTGTGATGATAAATATTAGAGATTACAGTGCTTATTTGAAAGCCTCAATACAATTTGTTATATTTTGCCATCCCAGAGTGTGGTATATATTCTGTGTAGATGAAAGAAGGCCCTTTTACTAGTGGAGGCAATCTGGGCTTCTGTCGTCATTTTGGAATCCAGGATAACACCGAGACTCTTCACAGTGGGGGATGGAACTAACGGTTCCCCTTCAAAAGATGGTAATGGACCAACCAATTCTGATGGGCGGCCAGGCCACAAGGTTTCAGTTTTTGCTGGATTTACTTTCAATTTATTGGCACGTAGCCATCTTGTCACCACTTCAAGACACCGGGTGAAGTTGTCTGGTACTAAAGTTGTTCCAGGTTCTGGTTTTTTGGACCCTTGGCAGTTGAAGCCTGAACAATCCTGGAGGATCAACGTTTGAAAGCCACTATATTATATCTTCAAAGTATATCTGTAATGTTTGTGAGACATCCATTCCTTGATTTAGCCCACATTTCTGAAAAAAATGTATTGGACTAAGTATAGAGCAAAACATTGACTATAAAAGCAGACACACACACCAAGCTGAATCTTTTGTAATGATACTTCAGGGTTCATGTGGTTGTCATGTTCCACAGTTGATGGTGGGTAGTATAGTGATGTGCCTAGCAGTTGGTGGTGGTTAGCTCAAGCATTATGATCTGGCAGGAAGGCCCTGCTCTTGGTCCCGCCTCCTTTGCAGGTGCAATCGAGGGGGATGAGAGACAGGGCCTTCTCTGTGGTGGCCCCTTAGATGTGGAACCCCCCCCCCCCCAGTGATATTAGATTGGCCTCCTCACTCCTGGTCTTTAGAAAAAAAGTTAAAACCTTGTTTGGGGAGTAGCATAATTATTACAGTGCAATATACTTTCACGGTACTGACATAAAAAGCAGTTGGGCAATGACTATGGAATTGGTGCTATGTTTTCAACATGTTTTACTTGTTTTAATGTCTTCATATGTTACATGTTAATCTTCCTCTGGGTTGTAAAGGTCAGCGGTATCCGTATGCAGGGTCGTAGCCAGGATTTTGATTCGGGGGCGTGTGTGTGAGTTTGATTCAGGGGGGGGGAGGATGAGTCTGAGTGAGAGAGGGTCTACCCTAGCAAACCTTTTGTATTGTTATCCAAAACTCCCCATGCATATGGGATATACTGAGCATGGTGATCAGATAATGATATGAATAAACATAACAGTTTAAATAATGAACCAGTAAGGCCTTCTCGCAGACCACCCTGAGAATTTCGGGGGGGGAGGCTGAAGCCCCTTAAGCCCCCTGCCCCCCCAAACTACATGCCTGTCTGCATGTAAGGATATATACAGATCACATACAGGCTGTAGTGTTTTTAGGGAGGCCTGCTGAAATGGGATGCAGCTATGATCAGCTGCATAAGTGAGCTCTGCAAGAGACTAGTCTTTGGGAGAAAAGTATCCATCATACTTGGCCACAGATGCTGGCCTTGTTTTCCCCCAGGTTTGTGGATGGTGTTATTCCTGACCTGTATCCTGATCTCTTGTGCTGTATCTTGAATCTTGAGCTGTGATGATAATCTTGTTGTGGACTGTTGCTCTTGTAGTGCTTTTCTTTAAACTCATGTAGACTCACCCTAAGACAACTGGCCTGTGGATTTGGATCAGGAAGGAAGTGTACAGCAGCAAAGACTGAATCCTCTTATATATCTGTTGCACCATTATTCTTGCATCCAAGAATTCCTAGCATAATGTCCCTTACCACCCAAATAAAGTTTTATCTAAATTCTTTCAATGCATACACAGGTACACGTCCCTAAAATTCTACTTATTAATGATTTCACATCACTGGCTTAGATTTTACCTTGGGAAGGCTGATCTGGCTACGGTCGTCCACGCTCTGGTCACATCCTGAATAGATTACTGCAACACACTCTATGTGGGGCTGCCTTTGAAGACTAGTCCAATAGGCAGCAGCCAGATTACTAACTGGAGCGACATTAAGGGAGCATACCACCCCCCTGTTGTGTCAGCTCCACTGGCTGCCGATCCACTTCCGAGCTCAATTCAAAGTGCTGGTTTTGACCTTTAAAGCTCTCTATGGTTCTGGCCTAGCTTACTTGTCCAAATGCATCTGCTTCTACGTTCCACCTCATCCGGGGAGGCCCTGCTCTTGCTCCCACCAACTTCTCAAATGTGGTTTGTGGGGACGAGAGATAGGGCCTTCTCGGTGGTGTCTCCCCACCTGTGGAATGTGCTTCCAAGTGAAATACGATCGACCCCATCCCTCCTAGCATTCAGGAAAAAAGTAAAATCTTGGCTATGAGACCAGGCTTTTGCACATTAGCACAATGCAGCACTTTGGAGTGGAATTGTACTGGCAAGTTGATGGATATGGCTCAATGCTCATGTTGTGGACAGAACACTGTATTAACTCAAGTGAATGTGTATTACGTGTTCAATGTTAACTGTATTTTAATGCTGAATGTTTATGGTTTTATATTGTCTATTGTATATTGTGTATTGGCATCAAATTGCTGTCTTTTGTCAAGCCGCTCTGAGTCCCCCCTCGGGGGTTGAGAAGAGTGGGGTAGAAAAAATGTAAATAATAATAATAAATGATAAAAAAAAGAAAAAGCAAGAGACTGTATCACAAATTTGACTCATTCCCAGTTTGAAGATCCGGGCTCTATGGCAAATGAAGCAAAACCGTTGAGGATTCTCCGATGTACACTCTCCGAGTGGGTCATTGTATAATAATTAACAGCAATCAGAGAATGCAGCCACACATTAGCTTTTGGGGCTTGGGGAAGCAATCTGGGAATACCTGGCCTGTCCTTCCAAAGCTCATGCTGTAACACCAGATGTTTGCTGCCTCTGATGTGACCCAAGGGAAGCAGAGTGGCCCACCCCCTTAAATGGAGGGTGAGGGTCTGAGATGGGGAGGGGGGTCTGAGGAAAGGTAAGAAAAGAGATGAAATAATTGGGTGGGGAACTAAGAGGAAAGCCCCCTTTGTAAAACTGGAGCATGTGGTCTGGTGTTGATGGGAATACATTTGGTACATGGCTGAGCATTCCCTGAATAAAGAAATTCTGATTGCTTTCCAGGGGAAGACTAAACCCATATCTAGCAGCTAGAAAGTGCTTCTAATTTAACCTTTAATGAGCACTTTACCACTGTTTTCATGAGGCTTGAACTAATAAACACATATATAAAAAGTGATGATGTCTTTCATATTTATGCTACTGCTGACAGTCGGATTCTGATCACTTATCTGGATAATTAAGCAATATCAGTCAGGAGGCAGATACTAGAAATCTGATATTAATCCATCCCTCTTAATAGCAACACAAAACCACTGAGGTGGAAAGCATGTTTTGCCTCCCTAATCCCGCTTTCCCCACATTTTGGCATCAGCACATCTCATTTATTTTCAAAAGTAGTTTGATGCATACTATTGCTGGCTTTGGCCTAATTTAGGCATTTAAAATAAAATAAAATAAAATAATCAAAGTCCACTGAGGAAATGGCAGCACAAAATGAAACAAAACAAATTATTAATAATACAAGATTACTACTGGGAATTATTCATAACCAGTTCATGGCTTTTCAGCAGAGAGGAGTAAACGCAAAGTGTTTAGGGCTTGTTTGTGCTGGCGTCTGGCTCAAATACTCCATTTAAGATTCAGTAGCGGAAGGATAACACAGGGCTTCTGAGTGTATGATTTACAGAAATGTGTATAAGTATATAAGAATATCTATATATCTATATATGTTATATAAGAATGCCTAATGCCATAAATGTGTGTGTGTTTTATATGAAGCCACTTAAGTTTAGACTACTGTAATGCTCTCTACATTGGCCTACCTCTGTCGGTGACCCGGAAACTCAAGCTGGTGCAGAACTACGCAGCTCGGTTGCTCGCAGGAGCTCCTGCGAGCTGCCACATTACACCAATTCTGCGGGAACTGCACTGGCTTCCTATTGAGTACCGGATCACCTTCAAAGTGTTAGTCTTGACTTTTAAGGCCTTGTATGGTCTGGGGCCAGTGTACCTAAGGGACCACCTAACCCCATACTGTCCCACGAGAACACTTAGATCTGAAGAGTGGAATCTTCTAGCCGTGCCCAATGTCAAACAATACCACCTAACTTCAACACTTTAGTTGGGACCAGCAATAGCATGCAAATCATACATAAAGTTGCAAAGTGTGGTGTTCCAGCCTAGTGGTCATAGACAGACACCGGGGTTCCAGCTGCCCAGGGTCAGAATGGGGATGAAGGGTGGCCAGATGGGTACGAGACAACAGAGGAAGATTTGGATGATGGATGGTTACATGGGTATGGGCCTGAAGAGTGGGAGATTGATGATTCCATGGAAGTTAGTTCTGAGTTTGACAGTGAAAGGCCAAGCGACCTTGATTCTCATGAGAGCTTCTCTACTCCCTTGCCAGACGAGCATTCAGAAGATAGGGAGGATCTAGTTTCGCAGCCTGATAGTGCAACACCTGAGGCCGCTAATGAGGAGGAATTTGACAGGAGAGCGAACATCAGATCCTCCCGGAGAGATTGGAGTTTTGGAAAGGGGGTGCATTGGTCACATAGAAAATAGATTCCTTTATTAGACTGGTTTGGGAGGGTTTTTGCCAGACCTGAAGCTACGTTTAGCTTGAATGGGCTCATGCTCAAGACTCTAAGTTTCATGTTGACTGCAGGAGCAGTTTGGCCTTACTGACTCTAAGTTCACGTTGACCGCCGGAGCGGTTGCTTTGTCTACGGATGTTTGCTTTCTATGGGACTTAATCCAGTTCGAGGACTTTACCGGATTACCATTGGATTTGCTTTATTTTGCTTATATTTTTCAATCTTTGGACTATTCCTTATTCTAAATAAAAGAGCATTATTGCATCTGCCTGTTGTGTGTGATCTAGGGGGGCTGTCCACGATCTGAGGTGCAACACAAATTTAGAAATTACCATAAATGGGTTTGCATCTTGTATCACGAGCAATGCCTGGAAAGGCTTCCAACTATTTCCTATCCAAATGATAACCGTTGATGAGCCACTTTAAGGTCCTTGCTGTCCCAGCCACTACAGGAAGTCTAATTCTTGAAAGAAGATTAGTTTTCTATCTCTTGGGGTTAATCTACATAGACATAATAACCCACAAACACTGTGCATTTGATCCTAGCTGTTTTCATGATGCCCTCTACTTCCAATAGGGCATTTGTAATTACAAGACCTGTCACAGAACTCTGCAGATGTCTGGGAGAAGTAGCAGCAACCCAGACCATAGAGGGATAGTCAAGCAGGACCAATGCATTTCTGATTCGGACTGGCCAGTGTAGATGGATCTCTATCTATGAAGGCCACCTTGAACTCAACAAAATGGGTTTTCATCTCCAGGGGATCAATCCACAAGGACCCAGCTAGTCATCATGATTTCTATCTCACATTTAATAATAGATGGGGAGTAACTATCATTTTATTTGTAAAATAATGTCTTCTATTGCCATGACAAGAAGGAATGGCAGTGTGTAGGCAGCTAACTGAGGTGTTGCCTTTACCTATCTGCTCATTTTTATATTTGTACAAAAATAGTCAAATGTTTTTACAGAATAGGCCAATAGTGCCATAGGAGCTGCATTAGAGCATCCTTAATTAATATGTCAGAATATAAGAAATGGGGGAAAATATATATAATTAAATTCTTGCTCTAAAAACAAGAATTTAAAAATGTGACTAAAATAGAACATTGCCTTTTTTATCCTTAAAAGAAATTGTCAGATTTTCCAGCTCTTTCCTATGCATCGCTTATGTAATGAATTACAGGCAAAGAGAGCTGATGAGCTGGGCATCCCAAAAATGGAATACTTCATGTCAGATATACAGAACCCTTAAAATTGGCAATTCTCATATTATTTCTATGCATATGTCAAGAATGAACAGAGTTTTGGCAGGCAACTATACAGCACAATAATAATTAAGAAAAGTTTAGAAAAGGTAATTGAAGAAATCTGACGATGCAGTTGTGTATTTTGTGTTGGGTATGAGAAGTGGTGTGAAACTTGGCGAGTCTTCTTTTTTGAAAGTTTGCGTTTCTCTGAATCTTGTTAGTAGAGCCCATGGACATTTGTGTACTTTAGAATCCACAAATGTTGGTATCCACAGGGGGTTCTGGAATCAAACACCAGCAGATACTAAACAGCCACTATGATGATAATTGGTTGTGGTGGTCCTACGGAGAGACAGAAAAAAGTGCATATTGGATGAAGAGTACTTTTGACAAATATATGAATTTTGTGGTCTGTGGGTATGTTGAAAGAAGTACATTTCTTTTGGACAACAATTGATAAAAAATAAAGTTGAATTTTTCTGTATTTATTTATTTCACATTTTTGTATCCCATTCTTCTCACCCTCGAGGGGGGACTCAGGGCGGTTTACAACAGGCAGCCATTTGATGCCACCAAAAAGATTCGTAAATAACAATTTCAATTAAAACAGTAATTAAAACATTAAATTATTAAACATTCATTTAAAATCATGCAAATTCAAATCATAGTCCAGGTCTAACAAATTGTCAGTAACATAGGCTCAATATGTACCACCTGTATTTTATTGCTTTTATGTAACCGTTGCGTTCTATGCAATTTTAAACTTTGCCGAAGGACTGTTATCCCGGCTGTATGTAAACCGCCCCGAGCCTGCTGAAAGGTGCGGTATACAAGATCGAGGAAATAAATAAATAAATATCAGTCTAAATTGCTGCATCTATTTTTCGAACGCTTGGCCCTGCAACCATGTTTTAAGTTGCTTTCTAAAGAATAGGAGGGTTGATTGTGATGATTGCAGACACTTATTAGTAATTCAATTCACTCAAAAGGAATTATTGGAAATAACGTTAATGCTAGGGTATTACTATATAGCAAAGTTACAAATAAAGAAAATGCAGGCAAGTTCTCAGTTCAATACCCCAAAAGCCCCACCCTTCAACTCTCGAAAGTTCCTCCACTCAGCCTCCAGGTCTTCCGAACTGAGCCAATTCATGCTATCAGGCTCTTTTCCACACAGAACTCCATATGTTTGCATTCTGTTTTCATTCTTGAACCCTGGCTGCTCTGGTGTCTTCAACACACCAGATATGAGTCCATGAGATAAAACCTTATAGAAAACCTCAGAAAGTGTTTTTTTTTAAAAAAAAAAAGTCAAATAGTGAAAGAGACTAGAATTTTAAAAATACCGCTTTTTAGATTTCCCCATATTATTTATTTATTTATTATTTCAAACTTATATACCACCATTCCCAATGGCTCATGGTGGTTCACAAGGCATATATAAAACATTTGAAAACAGCAGTAAAAACACAATAAAACAATTTATAACTAGACAGAGTATAGCTTAGCAGGACCATTACAAATTGAACGCCTGTCGGAAGAGGTTGGTCTTACATGCCCTCGGGAAGGAGGGCAGATCTGTTATTGCTCGGACCTCCTCCAGTAAGGCGTTCCATAGAGTAGGCACTGCCACTGAGAAAGTGCGCCGTCTTGTGGATGACAAGCGGTAAGTTTTTATGGATGGAACTTCCAGAAGATTCTGATCCTCGGACCGCAGTGATCTCTGGGGAATATGTGGGGAGAGGCGGGCCTTCAGGTATGCTGACCCCAGACCATACAAAGCCTTAAAGGTTAGTATCAACACTTTGAAGGTAATCCGGTACTCAATAGAAAGCCAGTACAAGTACTGTAGGACTGGTGTAATGCGACATGTTAGAGGCACTCCAGCCAGTAATCAAGCAGCAGCATTCTGCACTAGCTTGAGTTTCCGGATCACCGACAAAGGAAGGCCAATGGAGAGAGCGTTACAGTAGTCTAGCCTAGAGATGACCATGGCCTGGATCACCGTGGCCAGATCGTTTCCAGAGAGGTAGGGTGCCAACCGCCTTGCCTGACGCAGGTGGAAAAATGCCGCTCTGCTCACAGTGGAGACTTGAGCCTCCATTGTGAGCAGAGGATCCAATTGGACCCCCAGGCTTTTTACAAGGGACAACGGGCAAATTGCTTTGCCATCCATAACAGGCACCTGGAGCTCCCGCCCCCAGGCGACCCAGCCAAAGGATCTCCATCTTCGACGGGTTCACCTTCAACCTGCTGGCCCGCAACCATCCAGTCACGGCTTCAAGGCACTGATGGAAACAATTGGGTACAGAGTCCAGCCGGCCTTCCATCCTCAGCACAAGCTGGTTGTCATCAGCGTACTGATGGCACTCCGGACCAAAACCTCGCACCAGTTGGGCCAGTGGGCGCATATAGATGTTAAATAACAGAGGGGATAGGATGGCCCCTTGGGGGACCCCACACTCAAGGGGGACCCTTTCTGAGACCACCCCTCCCCTCTCCTCCCGCTTTCCCCGATCTTGAAGAAAGGAGGCCACCCATTTAAGGGCAGACCCCCTGACTCCCGGTGGAGCAATAATGCATGATCTACTGTGTCAAATGCTGCCGTGAGGTCCATTTCTCTGCTAATGGCAGCTTAATGGAGTAGTGTCGGAGCACAACAATCCCAGACATGTTTTTTTTCAGGTGATGAGCTAATCTGGTGTAGAGAATAACTATGGAATGGGGGCCATATTACTTCATTACAGTTCTTCTACGGGTTTTCCTAATATATACACCATAGCAAATGCATCTTAAAATTCCCATTTAGCCATTCTTATTTTACAGGTCATTTTTCCCATGTGGGGAGTTGCCCTCCTAGAAGAATTGCCTGTGGAATCATAATGGTCAAAGGGGAAATGTAGTAAGTTATGTTTGCTACAGTTTGGGCCCTTTGCATCTCACTAATAAATGAGGAGGTTTTATGAAGTGACCCACCAACAACCCTTATCAGCAATTATTTTGGTGGAATTGGATTTGGGATCAAATGTTTGGGAAAAGGAAAATAAACTGTTTCTTTTTTTA
Source organism: Anolis apletophallus (assembly GCA_030556195.1). Taxonomy (NCBI): domain Eukaryota; kingdom Metazoa; phylum Chordata; class Lepidosauria; order Squamata; family Anolidae; genus Anolis; species Anolis apletophallus. The sequence goes on along the minus strand of JARBWK010000002.1, from coordinate 5,140,567 downwards.
CTATTTTCTAGAAGAAATTGCTACTATGAAAGACTTACTCTACAGTATGTTCCAAAAGTCTCCATAAATAGGAAAAAATAACAAACTCGTGTTATATTAATGGTGTATTTTAATATTGAGATAAACGTTTTAAATGTTTATTTATGCACATAATGAATTCTTGTCCCGGCATTGAATGTTTGCCGTATATATGCTGTGCCCCCCCTTGAGTCCCCTTTGGGGTGAGACGGGCAGAATATAAATGTTTAAAATAAATAAATAAATATTTTATTTTATATTTCAGTTTTTACACACACACACACACACACACACACATTCAGAGAATGCTAAAATACTACAATTTTGCAATGAATATTTTGTAAATAAAGGTACATTAAGTTACAATTTCCCATTTTCCCTGTGTATGGAGACTTTTGGGATACCCTGTAATATGAAAAACAGGACCCTGACACATCAATTCCCAATAACAACAACAACAACTTTATTTTTGTATTCTGCCACCAACTTTCCGAAGGGTCTTGGGGTGGCTTACATGGAGACCATGCTCAGTCAGACAGAATTAAAATATAACACAATAAAAATACATATGCAATACCATAAAATACCATAAAAACATCAAATCATCTCTTTCAGGATATTTCAGTGCAATATCCTGAAAGAGATGTGCCTGCTTAGTGCTCAGATATATGAAAAATTACTTGGGAATTTGTCATCAGCTGCTGGATCTAGCTGGTGAAGCACTGATTTTCAAACCACTATGTTATTGCACAATTTCAGTTGTAGCTATTGTAAGGACAGTATGACCTTCGTATGCATGGACTCAGTAACCACAGTTTAATTTATCCATGTTTCAAAAATGATATCTCCTGTCTGGCCTTCTCTAGATCCTCCAATGTGATCCCATGATATGCTTCCAGCTGAATACAGTCAAAGTATATGGTTCGCTATTGTCCATAGTTTCAGGTATCCATTGCGGATTTGAATATATCCCCTGTGGATATGGGGGACATATTGTATTTCCAAATTATGAATATGAAAAGGCTTATACTGTTTGTCCATTTTCCCAGAGGGGATGTCATGACCTGCAAATACATTTTTTTCTGCTAGGATGGAAAAATTTGGAAATGTTCCTTACATCCCTTCAAACCCCTGAATAGGAATAGAGTAAAAGTGGAGTGCCTTTCTTTGCTCCATTCAATATCTTTGGCATTTGAAGGTAAAATTCCCCATTACCTGACTCCACAGTGTGAAGAGCAAAGATCACAGTGTTAATCAGCTCAGTGTACAGAGAGCCAGAACCTAGTAGCCTGAGAAGTTAACATTTCACCTAAAATAATGGGCCCTATCTCATGTGCCCAAGTGCATCATTATTAGTTTGCACTTTTGCCTGATGCTGTCCTGAATAATTATGAAAACAATTCACATTATGTTAGGAAATGATCTGAAGTGTTATGCCTGTGATAATTATTACACTTCTCCTGCTCCCACCAGGTCATTAGGGCAGAAAAGAGGACATGGTGAGAGCATTAATGAGCTCTCATTGAAGATGTTAAAAAGCTTGTATTGATCTGTTTGTCCAAGGAAGAGATATTTAAGCCATTGTGCTGAGGGCATGAGAGACAGAGATTGCTATCACAAAGCTTTTTATCCCGAACCTTTCTGTTTCTGGCTTCAATATTGTCCAACCTCAGCATGTCTGGTTCCGGAGGTCATGCAGTGTTAAGAGGTTGTTGGTTTTTTTTCCTCCCTTCCCTTTGCCTCCCCTCTCTCCATCTGAATACTATATAGTTCATGTCTTCATTTTACTAAATGGATCATTTCTGCAAGCTGTGTGGTTTGCAGAACATGTTTGTCTTTCTGTTCATTACAAGCTATGGCGTGTTTGCTTGAGACAGAGAATTCAGCCCAATGAAAAATTTGGTTCATACTTTCTAGAGGGGGGAATAAAGTTATGCACATAAAATTGTGCAAAACTTGGACATTCTTGTTCTATTCCATTTTTTCTTTTAGGGTTGAATAAACATGTGAGAAAGGGGGAAAGGACTGGTTCCATCCCCCTTGTCCATTACATTGCTCAAGCCAATACCAACAAGTCAACAATACCAACTATGTGTGATCACTTTTTACAAGTTTGAGGAAAGCTTGGGAAGTTGCAGCTCTATATTAGGGTTCGAGGCTTCCAAGAATGGCTATTTAACACTCAGGTCTTCCAAATTATCAGAGGCTTTGGGAGATTTGGGAAGAAGGCAAATACACTGAACAGGATGCAGTTTGTTTATCTTTGTTCAGTGCATAACTTTCTGAGATTCTGCCACTATCTTTACAGAGTCCTCTGCTTTTTATGTGACACTACAGCATCAATGCTGCTGGTGTGGTTTCCCACTCTTCCCATCACAAGTGTAACACAAATGGGAAAGGAGAATTGCTGTGGGAATGAACACCCTAACTGTACACATAGCAAAATGCTCATAAGGATAATGCTTCACCATCACCATCCAGCTGTTGTGTTTTGAGGATTTCCTTCCTGTTCATGAGGGCTAGAGACATCTATTTTTATTAAAGCAAATCTGGTAGCATAGATAACATTCTCCATAGCCTGAGGTGACCATGTGATGGGGTGTGACGGATTCAGAACAAGCTCTTCTTTATCATAGGCTTGCACATGAGAAGGCCATGGAATCTGCAAATGCAACTTGTATTCCTTGATGTGTATTTAAGATCTTCTCTAAAAAGACCTAAAAGAGAAGTGAAGAATACTTCTTAACTTTGGTACTACATTTAGTTTCGTTTTGAAATCGTCACTCTCTCTCCCTCCACCCCTTTCACTTTCTCCCTGCTTCCATTTTTCAAGCTGTTAAATTAGTACTTGGGGATTTGGGCTTTTTGCCTAACTTTAATCAGCGTGGGTATGTTTTCAAGTCAACCAGCTTTTGAAAAGATTATTCTTGCAGGTGTCGCAGAGTAAGTTGCACTTCATAATTTTCCCTGGACAAAAATTTCCCCAGCTCGTTTTTTTTCTTTCTTTCAATGGAATAAACCTGTAGGGGAGAGAGGGTGAGTATGAGAGACAGAAAAAGGAAAGAGGGAATCAAGGAATGGACTAACAGATTGCAGAACTTGAAAATTGTTCATTTCAGTGATACAACTCCCAGAATCTGTTGGTCATTCGAGATGGCAATTGAAGTTTGCTCCAAAAGCATAAGTAAAAATGACAGCACATGTTAACAACATCACCATTTTTTCTATTCAAAACTCCATTTTAAATTTTAATCTTAAATTTGACCTTCAGGCTTAGCAGCACTTTTTATTATTTTGATTTTGGGAGACATAACAACTATGATATCAACATATATCAGTGGGGCCAGTGTACTTGAGGGACCGCCTTACCCCATACTGTCCCACAAGATCACTGAGATCCGAGGACCAAGACCTTCTCCTCATCCCGAGTGCCAAAGCCTATCATCTTACGTCAACGAGAAGAAGGGCATTTTCCATCATTGCCCCTACGCTCTGGAATTCCTTGCCGCCGGAGGTCAGGTCACTCCGCGACCTTCTGACCTTCCAGAAAGCATATAAACCTGGCTATTTCGGCAAGCCTTTAATGTTGAGTCAGTATAGCCCATACAGTATGTTAGTTTAGTTAGTACTACTGTGTTTAATGTAATATTTTAATGTTTACCGCTTTGTGTTTTTAGTGCTTAAAGTTCTCTGTTGTTTACTTCTCCTGGATTGTAAGCCACCCCGAGCCACCTGGGAGTGGTGGCTAAGAAGTCAAACAAATAAATAAATAAATAAATAAATAAATAAATAGAAATATAGGAAACCTGCATATGATTCAATTGATATTATTTTTAAAGTTTTTAATATGTATTAATTTTAATTCAATGGATTTTAAGCTTAATGTTGTATGTGTTTAAGGCATTGAATAATTTCCATATGTAAGTCACCTTGAGTCCCCCTTGGGGTAGAGAAAGGTGGAGTATAAATAGGTTAAATAAATAAATATTAATATTTGTGTCATGGGTCCTGACATGAGACAGTCCACAATTGAAGAAGGGGTCACCAAGGAGATCTGAGAAACCCTTTCTTCATTAGAGAGGCCTCAGAGTAAAGCTCTTCTCTCCAATCTAAATATAGAATACTTTTTCCTCCTTTAAAACTAGAGGTCTCGAGTTAATTTTTTCAAATGATTGTTCCTTTCCTCTTTTAGAGTAGTGAGGACTCTAGAAACCAATGTTTCAAGAGAATATATAATACAGAAAACAGATAAACTAGGGTAAAACACAGGCCATGTGTTAGAGTGGAAACATGGCCAATGTAATCCAGAGTATAAGTACAAAGAGCAGTCTGAACAGAGACCAAAGCCAGGCAGGGAGTCACTGAAGATAATAATCCAAGGAGCAAGTTGAAGGTCAGGGAACATAAGAGTAGGGAATATAACATGATGCTAATTGGAGATAGTGGAGCTTTTGAATTCTATCTGAAAGATGCCTTTGGCTATAGTAACTTATAGCTAGCTGGCTCTAAATCAGCACCATTGGCCTTCTTATATCAGTGTTCTTTTTTAAAGCACGCCAAGGCATTTGTTTGCTGTTGCTTTGCTATCTGCATTCAAAACAGAGATGTGATGGCCATCACTATGGAGCACTTTTGACTGTATGTTCCTACATGGCAGAGGTTGAACTAGATGGCCCTTGAAGTTTCTTCCAGCTCTAGTGTTCTATGATTCCACATTCTAAGCAAGTAATAAATTGATTGATTGATGATCTTCAGGATAAACATGGCATGGTCTGCAATCTGCTTCCAACCAGGCAGCTATTCAATGCCTTAACAATATACACTTAAAAACATTTAAAACAAAATTTAAAACCATACATAGAGCTTTAAAATTATATAAAAAACCAATGCCTTCACTGTTAATCTCTTTGTCCAAAAACATTGTCTGAGCCATTCCTAAATTCTGTTCCTTGTTTGTCTCTTGCACTGCCTTTCCAAATGTTTGTTCGAAAAGCCACATTTTCACTTTTCTACGAAAGGTCAGGATTGCAGTGGCTGATCTAATATCCCTAGGGAGGTAATTCCACAGCAGGGGGGGCACCACTTGGAAGGTCCTGTCTCTCGTGCCTGCAAAGAAGGTGGGACTGAAAGCACGGCCTCCCCAGATGATCTTAAGCTCTTAGATGGTTCATAGGGAGAGAATATTTAACCTGTTTTATGTTTTACTGTAGGACTGCATGTCTGCGACATGCTGCCCATGTGTATTTTATTGTTATCTGCCCCGAGCCTGTAGGGAGGAGCGGAATACAAAATTGAAGAAATAAATAAATAAATAAATAAATATGTTCGGACAGATAAGCTGGGCCAGAATCATTTAGTGCTTTATAGGCTAAAGCAGGGCTGCCCAGGAAGTCGATCGTGATCGACCAGTCGATCGCGGGACCAAAGGAGGTGAATCGCAGCCAGATGGGGCGCTTCTGCTCTGCGCGCGTGCACCTTTCACCCGTGCGCACCTTCCACACTGCGCACCGTCCACGTTTGCTTCCGGACGAGAGAGAAGCAGTGCGCTCCTCTCTCTCGCCGGCAGCGGAGGCTCCAGGGTTGTTTCCGGATGAGAGAGAGGCAGGTGGAGCGTGAGGCGGGGCCTCCGGAGGCCCCCCCCCCCCGGCTTCAGCTCTACCAGCAGCTTTTCCAGCCTTGAGGAGGGCAGGGCCAAGCCAGCCTTGTGCTAGCTATGCCACCACTGACTTGGCACTTCCATCCTCAAGCCTGGAGAAGCTGCTGGTAAAGCTGAAGCCAGAGGGGGGACGGAGTCAGGTCGTGCCAAGCCCCACCCCCCTCCCCCGGCTTCAGCTCTACCAGCAGCTTCTCCAGCCTTCAGGAGGTAGGTAGATCTTTCTGACTTGGTTTTATTATAAGTAGCCCGCATGCTGAAAAATGTGGACACCCCTGGGCTAAAGCCTATAAGTACACCTGTTGGATCTTAATTACCTATACAAGACCATATTGCTACAAAATATCACAAAAGGACTATCCCACAATAATATATGATTTATCAGATAATCAATACCTTTCTCATCCATTGTGATCATTGTAAGTAGGTAATCCAAGAGAGAACAAGAATGCCTGAAGAGGAGAGAGGCAGAGTATTTCAAAATCCCTGTTAATAAAAATGTCCTGGTCCTTTGACCCTGTGAGACCTGGTGGCTGTACCATATTGATTTGAACCACTGCAGCACCAAGGGATGGATAAACAAAAGAAAACAAAAAAGATAATGCAGGAGATAGTAAAGGGGAAAAAACATACCCGACATTGCTACTATATATGTGCTTTGACTTTATCACGAGATGTTGATTCATTAGAAAATAAGATAATGCTGGGTAAAGTTATAAGCTGTAGGAAAAGAGAATGATTACACAAAGTTGGATTGACTGAGTTAGAGATTAAAGCCATGAGTCAAAAAGGCATTCAAAATGCCTTGAATGTATTTCACTGTAGGACAAGCATAAGACAGTTGCATCTGTCAAGTAGAAGATTAAGGTACCACATTAAGTGGGGAGGCAAATTTTGACTGAATTATGAGGCCATTAAAGAACTCCAGGAATGCTGAGGAATGCAGAAGGAACAACAAGGAATGCTGGGATTGCTGAGAGATGAGGAGTGCATCAGCTCCCCCTGGTGGCCAGAATTTGCCTCTGTTCATCTATATGTGTGTATGTGGAAACGGCAGGGATTGTCTGCTAAGTATGTGTACCTGGGTCCCTAAGCTCTGAGTCCCCTTCGGGGTGAGAAGAACGGAATATAAATAAAGTAAATAAATAAGTAAATAAGTCGAAAGTGACTTGATGACAATTACCAGCAATTGCTCCTATTTACTCCTTCACTATATTTCAGCTCCCTAAGAGTCAGTAGTAGCAAGAGTCTCCCATAAAAGTAGGGTTGTGAATCTGCTCCAGCTTTTAACCAGAATTTTGATTAAACCATCTAAGCAGTTGTTTGGAGGACCTATCCAAAGCCTATTAAGGCCCATCATTTTGAGAGGAAATTGACATGAAAATAAAATAGATTAAAAATATTTAGGAGGCTGAAACTACTTTGGCGATAGGGCAGCTTCTTTGAGTTTAGCCTTAAGGCCAAAACAGATTCGCCAACTCACTTACATGCAAGTTCTCAACTATCCCCTGATAGAAAGAACTTCATTTTCCAAATATTGACCCTTCATATATCCCTTCCCATATCGTATATACTCACCATCACACCTACATGAAAGAGTTTAGAACAGTGAACTTGCTTGATAGTATTGCTGCATTGTACAGCTGTAGACTGGATTTTGGAGAAAAGAAAAAGGTTTCATACCATCTGACTACAGTTTTCAGAAGACTTTAAATAAGTCCTGTCCCATTGCCTGCCGCTTGCCAAAATGACAACCAACCACTGTGCATAAACAAGCCTTTTTTTCTCCTTATTTCACACCGGTGTTAGCACAGCAGTCCCACTCAGAGGAAGGGAGCAAAACCATGGCAAATGCAAAAGAAACTTCAAAATGTTCCTGGAAGAGGAAACCAGGAAGGAAAGATTAGCGTACATCTCTTCAGGCTACAGCTGAGAAGATAACAGAACTGCATGACAGACTTGCTTCCAGATATTAAAATGCACAGTTAAATATCCCAATCTCAGTCTTAAACACCCATAGAATGGATCCTGAAGCAGTGGAGAAAAGGAGAGTCATGGCGTAAAACCAGTTCCCAACTAGTGCAGACTGGGGTGTGCAATTCGGTGTGCCCCCCCCCCCTCGATCCATTTCTTGGGAGCTTCCAGAATTTAAGAAGCCAAACATCCATTTTTCTGTTATGGCACCTGTAAGATCCGTTTTCAATCTGGGAAGATCCAGCCTATTGATGACAATAGAGGGGCTTCCCAGACCCCTCCCCCCTTTTGCATCATTTTAGGGCTATTTGGATGAAAATGGACACACTTGGAGGACACATGTACAACTGTCATCCCCCCCCCAAGTTTCATAATAATGAGTTTTAGGAAATTCTTTAAGTTTCTAGAAAGAAAATCTCCTTTTTAAAAACCTAAAAAAGTACCCCCACCCCCACTTTGGTCCCACCCTGTAATTTCTCCAGTTACAGATAGGAACAGCAGCAGGGCACCATTCTTTCAAATGCCAAACTGTGAAAGATGCAGAGTTCCACACATCCCACAATTTATAGGAATTTATTAAACTTTCTTTACTAATAAAAAAACAACAGCAACTTCTTCCTAAGCTTTTGTATTTCTGGTTCTTTTGCTTGTGTCAACACAACAAACTGAATGGCAAAGGAGGAGGTCTAGAGCAGTGTTTTTCAACCTTTTTTGAGCCGCGGCACATTTTTTACATTTACAAAATCCTGGGGCACACCACCAACCAAAATGACGCAAAATTACACTCTAACACAGTAATACATATAGTTAATATGTTTTAAAATGTATTTATACACTCAATGTGAAACTCAGGCCTGTTTCGATGAACACAACATAGATATCCTGGGAGGAATGGCAGTAAGACACAAACTTCCCACACAGAACTCCGATAACCAAGAGAAAATACTATAAGAGTTTGGTGGGCATTGACCTTGAGTTTTGGAGTTGTAGTTCACCTATATCCAGAGAGCACTGTGGACTCAAACAATGTTGGGTCAGAAAAAACTTGGCATGAATACTCAATATGCCCAAATGTGAACACAGATGGAGTTTGGCGAAAATAGACCTTGACCTTGACATTTGGGAGTTACAATTTCTGGGATTTATAGTTACACAATCAAAGAGCATACTGAACTCTTGCAACAATGGAATTGAACCAAACTTGGCATATTGAACTCTCATTACCAACAGAAAGTACTGAAAGGGTTTGCTTGGAAAAAAGTGTTCAGCAGGAGCGGGAAGAAAGGGTATTGGAGGTTCCAATTTCCCACGGCACACCTGATGATCACTCACGGCACACTAGTGTGCCACGGCACACTGGTTGAGAGACACTGGTCTAGAGCATGACCATCTCCTTCCGAAGCCCAGGAGGAACCTGGCCCCATATTTATAGACCCAAACACATCACAGCTTTCTTTGTTTCTGATTGGTCAACAGCCAGACTAGGAAACCCATACACTATGCATGGCTGGCTGCAGCTTGTGCTCCACATGGAAGAAGGGAAATTGAAAGCAGCTATATTCAGCAGCTTCATGGTCTCTTGTGGCCAAAAAGAAAATGGCACCACCATCCATGCTGTACAGCTGTCTAAAAGAGACAAACCAACCGGAGCCCATTTTTCAAAATAGGTACATGTACAACCCTAGTGTAGTCTGATTAAATCAATGGGATTTATATAACTGTAGATTTACTGTTCAACAAGTATTCAATAAATTTCCTCTATCATGAAGTAACAATTAGCCCATGTATTCAACAAAAGCTTTTGGGAATTTTTTGCCCTAGTGGGTCACTTGGCTGAGGTTGGAAGCATGTTTGAAATAACATAAAGGTAAAAGTTTTCCCTTGACACTAAGACTAGTTGTGTCTAACTCTGAGGGGGTGGTGCTCATCTTCATTTCTAAGCCGAAGAACTGGTGTTGTCTGTAGACACCATCCAAAGTCATGAGGCTGGCATGACAGCATGGAATGCCATTACCTTCCCTCCAGAGCGGTATCTATTGATCTACTCACTAGGCATGAGAAAAAAGTTATGAAAATTAAAAGAAATCGTAAGTGATTCGTATGTAATGGGACTTTCTAGTTTATACGCATCACGGCAGCTAACCAGGAAGTAGACTTTCTTTTACGGTCCTTGAAGCCAACAATTTGCGTTATGATCGTAATAAATTCTTAATTATTGTACTACGTACTCACTTCTCCCTGTCTTCTCCCCCTCATTTCCTTCCCGCCTTCATTCATCTTCTTCTTTTTCCCGCATTTCTATGGGGAACTGGAAGTGATGCTGCTGCTAGGCTTTCTGGAAAGTGTAGTCCTCCACGCTTCTCTCAGATGCTTCTCTCTCAGATGCTTCTCCCCCTCCCTTCTCTTCCCGTTGCTCTGTCTTGCCCCACCGCAGGGCCAACTTCACACACACACACACTTCTCCTCGTTTCTGTCTCTGCAATCTCAGATGCTTCTCTCTCAGATGCTTCTCCCCCCCTCCCTTCTCTTCCCCGTTGCTCTGTCTTGCCCCATCGCACGGGCCAACTTCAGCCCTCCAGGTAGGTTTTTTGGACTTCAACTCCCACCATTCCTCACAGCCTCAGGCCTCTTCCTTTTCCTCTCAGCCTGGGCAAACTTGGGCCCTCGCTCCCTCAGGATCGGGGTGAGAGAGAGGCAGTGAGGAGCGAGGGGGGGCTCCTCCTCCTTTTTTTTGCTGCTTCCAAGAATAGAATACCCCCCTCCCTCCCTCCTTCCCTCCTTCCTTCCTATTTGGAGAGTCCCATCTAGAATTCAGTGTGATTTATTCAAGTTTTGCCTACAACTCCCAGAAATCCCAGCCAATTTACCAGCTGTTAGGATTTCTGGGAGTTGTAGGCCAAAACCATCTGGAATGTGCATGCTCTGGCATACGAAGTAACGAAATTCGTTAGTACTTAAGTTTCATTTTTGAAATTTTTGGAAATTTTTTTGTACGTCTTTCTTTTACTAATCAAAAAAATCCCCCCCAATTAGATTTCCGATTTTCTATTTTTGGGTTCTAAACCATGCCTACTACTCACATTTGAATATTTTTTGAACTGCTAGTTTGGCAGAAGCTGAGGCTAACAGTGGGAGCTCACCCCACTCCCCGGATTTGACCGGCCAACCTTTCGGTCAGCAAGTTCAGCAGCTCAGCAGTTTAACCTGCTGCACCACCAGGGGTTCCATTTAAATACCATAGTCAATTGATTTTTTAAAAAAAAAATAGTCTGAGACTACCTATGTTTGTTGTTCTGTTTGAAAGATCCACGTGGAAAAGAAAAGGGTGTACATATCGTAGTCCATGATAACCCTAGCTCTTCTAGAATCAGAATTTCTACTAGCCCAAGACACTTGTCAGGAGTCTGAGAAAATACGCTTTCTTCTACAATGTGGCAGAGGAAAGGACAATGTTCTGCTACCCGAGGCCAGCTTGATTAGTATGACTTAAAAACTGTAGAGCTTTCTTTAAAAGCCTTATTGACCTGAAGAATAAAAAAAGTTTAAATACATGCTGAAGCTCTTCCTGCCTGAAGAATAAAAAAATACATGCTCTTCTCAGCAACCTTTATTACAATGAAGGAGGAAAACCTTAGAAACAGTCCAATGCTATGCTGGTCCCTTTGGCTGCAGTTTTCTCCCTGCCATGCTGTCATAATTGGTACGTTTGGGAACATGTAGAGAGGTAGAAGAGAAAGGAAACAGGCAGATAAAGGGTCTTACTGTTGTAGGAGTTCCTTTTGTTGGAGTCTTGAGTACTCGGGTGTTTTTAACTGTTTTATTGTATTTTAATGTGTTTTATCTGTTTTATTTGCACTAGTAGTGGAGAGAGAGCAGAAGAAAAAATTAAATAATAATAATACTTCTGGCAGTGGACAGGAAAATTTCTCTTCTTAAAGGTCTTGGAAGGATATAGTCCATTCCCAAAGCAAAAAATTGATAATTTTCCACTCCACTGTTGGATAGTAATTTTATTTATTTATTTATTATTTATTTATTTATTTGCTTGTTCAATCTTACATTCCGCCCCTCCCGGCCGGCTCGGGGCGGTTTACATACATGTTAAAATGCACTGTAAGACAGTGATACATCATAAAAACATCAAAAATAAAAGTTGCAAATGGTGCAACAACAGTAATAGCAGACAGTTACAATCTCCAGGGGCATCAATCAAAGGCAATTCTGAACAATACAGTTTTGCAAGCCCTCCGGAATGGGATAAGCTCCTCCATATCGCGGACATCATCTGGCAGTACATTCCAGAGCATTGGGGCAGCGACTGAAAAGGCTCGTTGCCTCATGCTGGAGAGATGGCAGGAGCGGACAGATGGTACCGTTAAAAGGTTGCGCTCTTCCAAGCGCAGTGATCTCAGAGGAACATATGGGGTGAGGCGGTCCCTCAGATACACCGGCCCCAGACCATGTAAGGCCTTGAAGGTCAGAACCAACACCTTGAAGACAATTCGGTACTCAATTGGAAGCCAGTGCAATTGCTGCAGCATTTTGCACCAGCTTGAGTTTCTGAATTGTCGACAAGGGGAGGCCTATGTAGAGGCTGTTACAGTAGTCTAACCTTGAGATGACCGTCGCTTGGATTACCGTGGCAAGGTCATCCCTGGGCAGGTAGGGGGCCAGTCGCCTAGCCTGTTGCAGATGGAAGAATGACGTTTTGCTGACCGCGGAGACCTGGGCCTCCATGGCCAGCAATGGGTCCAACTGAACCCCCAGGCTTTTGATCAAGGATGACGGGCTCAGCTGCTCGCCATCCAGGGTAGGCAACTGGCACTTATCCAGCCCAGGGCGACCAGGCCACAGGATCTCCGTCTGACAACTGGAGATTGAAAATGGTCAATATCTTTCAATTTGTAATCTCCAGGGATTATCTACACTAGCTAAAAGAGCCTATCTTTAATGGAAAGCTTTCTGTTTTCATGATGCACAGCTACTTCCAGTGAGCATCCATGTTTTTTTTCTTGGTTTAATCTGGTTTTGCTCACCGGCAACGGAGGCTGCACAGCTGCTTGTGGACGAGAGAGAGGTAGAGCGCTCCCTCCAGAGGCCCCGCCTCGTGCTTCCTTCTTCCTACAATGCCCCGCAGGCGAAAGAAGCACCGTGAGAGTGGAAGCCAGCAGCAGGAGCGTGCGTGCGCGCATGGGAGGAGCGGCCCATCCGGCTGGTGAGGTCCGAAGATCACCTGGAAGAGGGCCGAAGATCTACTAATAGCTCCCGAGCTACCTAATGAGCACCCCTGCTCTAACACATATAGTTAATACGTTTTAAAATGTACAGTATTTATACACTCAGTGTGAAACTTGGGCCTGCTTCGATGAACACAACATATATATGACTTCCTCTCACATATTTATACATGGCTATCATGTATTCTCTCAGCCTTCTCTTCTTCAGGCTAAACATGCCCAGCTCTTCAAGCCACTCCTCATAGAGCTTGTTCTCCAGACCTTTGTGAAATTTCACCCTGAGTGAAACTTGCTTCCAGTTAACTATGGATGTCATGAAGCTGTTATAAACAGTTCTTGGGTGGGGGGGAGGGGGGACTCTAGAAAAAACCAGTGAAATAGTAAAATACATTTCCAAGTGGAGAGGCTCAATTTGTTTCTTGGAAACCTGTGAGGGGGCTGCTAGAAGGGGGGAGAGTGCCAATTTCCCACGGCACACCTGATGATTGCTCACGGCACACTAGTGTGCCATGGCACACTGGTTGGGAAACACTGGGGTAGACCCTCTCTCACTCAGACTCACACCCCCCCCCCCAAATCAAACTAAGCCCACACCCCCAATCAAAATCCTGGCTATGGCCCTGGATCCATTCTAAGCCAAGTCAGGGAATAGTCTAGGGTGCTCACACTTTTTCAGCATGTGAGCTACTTATAAAACAACCAAGTCAAAATGATCTACCTACCCACTACTCAGAGAGCCATCAAAGCAAAATATTTGGGAATGTATTTCAGTGAGAGCCATATAATATATTTTAAGACTGAATTCAACTAAATGTGAGTATAATAAGCCCCTGAATTTATTCATAATAATAATTATGATAATATTCATTCAGCCTCTGCTACTACTACTAATAATAACAATAATAACAACATCAACAATAGGTTCCTAGAGTAGAAGGAGACCTCCAAGGGCCATCCAGTCCAACCTCCTTCTGCCATAAGGGAAAAACATAATCAAAGCATTGCTCACAGATGGCAATTCAGCCTCTGATGATGATGATGATGATGATGATGATGATAATAACAATGGTTTCCTAGAATAGGAGGATACCTCCAAAGGCCATCCAGTCCAACCTCCTTCTCCACCTGGACGGTGTTGGAAGCCTGCGGGGCGGGACTGAGCCTTCCTCCCGCCCTGCCTGCCATCTACCAGGACACCCTACACGATCTACCAGTAGATCGCGATCTACCTAATGAGCACCCCATGTCTAGAGTTTTCAAAGCAGTCTGGGCAGCTAGATTGGTTCTAATTGGGTCCAACCCAATGTCCAAATGAGACACCAGTGCCATTCCATGCATTTGAGCTGCCTCAGGGAATACCTACACTGGGTTTCAATGTATGTTTGTAGATGAGATCCCGCAGTTAATGATGATGTAGATAGACAGCACAATTTGGCTCTGCGAGTCTTTTTATTCATCACCGTATCTAGATATTTGTAAAAACACAATATCCAATGTGTGTATGCAGGGCACACAGAAAGACCTAGGCCAACAGATCCTATGGTCCCATGGTACAATCACAGTCCCTTTATATGCAGTACTATTGCCTGCAAGAGACTATTCATTTGGATGTGGGTGATAGAAAGCTTTTTAAGCTCATTGGCAGTCAGTGCAGAACAGAGCAAAGCCAGATTGTGGAAGGACTGAAAAGCATGAAGACTTATCATGTTCTCAGTTATGCAGCTGATGATTACAATCTAAAGTAACTTCCCCTAATTTAACTGGGTGGTCTTGAATTTATACCAGCTCAAATAAAAGTTGGAATTGCCTCATTGACTGAGACCTTTAGAATCAGAGTTGGAAACTCTAAAACTTACTCATCTGTAAAATTACAACTATTCTACCCCTAATGCTTAAATATTGTTTTATGAAAATGCACAATAATAAAACCTCACGAAAATAGCAATAAAAAGTGATTGTTAAACATTCTCTCTCATTACACCCCTTTACTGTTCTCCCTCTTCCAGTGCTAGCTGGCTGACTTCCAGGAGAGAAATTATACATCTGAAGATAGCAATGATTGCAAAAGATTTGTGTAGTACTTTTTGAATCCGGTCTCATAATTTATGAGGCTATTTATTCATTCATTTTATGATGCAGGAAAATAGGTCTCAAGGTGTCTTGCAATAAAGTGGAAACAAACACAACTAAGACATAAAACGAATAAAATCAAATTAAACCACAATTTCGAAGTGTATCAATAAAAGAAAATTCAACCTATCCACAAGATCGGTTGCCAAAGACCCATCTTAAAAAAGGATTTGTACCAGCAGAAAGATAAGATGACATAACCTACTAATGCCCTTTTTAAAAAACCTGTTTATTTTAGTTATGGTACATAACATCATAGGACACTTCAAGCACAGTTCCTGGACAGAGCCCATTGGATCCCATCAGACGACACACAGCTACTTCTAGTGGGGCTCTGTCCATGAACTGTATTGGAAGCATCCTTTGATGGAGCCCAAATTCAGCAGGAAACATGGGAACCCGTCACTCTGTGCCCCACAACCCCCTGTTCCCCATCCCATGGGGGGAGCATTGCTGCCCAGATTACATCCACTCTTTCCCCATTCTATCGAATGGGAACACGGGAAGCCTCAGCTGAACAACTTTTAGCCAGTTTCCAATCTCCCCTATTTGGGCAAAGTCATGGAATGTGTGGCCTTGCAACTCTGGGTGTTCTTGGAAGACATGGTTTATCAAATCTGGCACAATCGGGCTTTAGGCTGGGACATAGAACCAAAACACCTTGGTGGATGATCTATGCCAGGAACTGAACAGGGAGAGTGTGTCCCTGTTGGTTCTGCTGGACTTTCATCAATCTTCGATACCATAGACCACGGTATCCTTTTGGGACACCTTGTGGGAATGGGCCTTGGAGGTACTGCTATGCAGTGGCTCTGGTCCTTCCTGGAGGATCGATCCCAAAAGGTGTTGTTGGGTGACACCAGCTCAGCCCCGCAGCTATTGTCCTGTGAGGTCCCGCAGGGCTCAATACTGTTGTTGCTGTTTAACATCTACATGGAGCCATTGGAAGAGATCAGCCAGAGTTTTGGAGTTCGATGTCACTTGTGTGCAGATGATGTTCAACTATATCACTCTTTTCCACCTGTTACTAAGGAGGCTGTTCAGGTCCTGAACCTGTGCTTAGCAGCTGTAATGATTCCAGACAAGACAGAGGTCCTCCTGCTCAGTCTCAAGGTTTAACTGGGTATAGGTGTACTGTCTGTGTTGGACAGGGTTACACTCCCCCTGAAGACACAGGCTTGCAGCTTGGGTGTTCTCTTGGATTCATTGTTGAGTTTGGAACTCCAGGTTTCAGTGGTGACCAAAGGAACATTTGCATAATTAAAACTTGTGCACCAGTTGCACCCATACCTTGGGAAGTCAGACTTGGCCACGGTGGTCCATGCTGTTGTTACATCCCACTTAGATTATTGCAACACGCTCTACATGGGGTTGCCTGTGAAGATGACCCGGAAGCTTTAGCTAGTCCAATCGGTGGCGGCGTGACTTCTAACCGGAGTGGCGTACAGGGAGCATAAAACTCCTCTGTTGTGTCAGCTCCACTGGCTGCCAATATGCTACCAAGCCCAATTTAATGTCCTGGTCTTGGCATATAAAGCCCTAAATTGTTCTGGTCCAACTTTTCTGTCCAAACGCAGCCCCTCTTAAGAGTCTATTAGAAATTTAAGATCTTCTGGGGAGGCGCTGCTCTTTGTCCCACCTTCTTCGCAAGTGCGACTGGTGGGGACACGAGACAGGGCCTTCTCCATGGTAGCCCCTTGGCTGTGGAACTCCCTCCCCAGCAACATCAGGCAGGTCTCATTCTTTCTGGGTTTTAGGAAAAAATTGAAGACTTGGCTCTGCACACAAATGTTCAAAGAATAAGTTTTGATTACGGATTATGAGCAGGGTTATGGGCGAATCAAACTATGCACTTTATATGCTTTTAAAATTTGTATACTGATGTATTTTGTTATTGCTTAATGTTAATCATTATTAATTGTTTAATTTTTATTGTTAGTACTGTTTTTTACCGGCATTGAATTTTTTCTAGAATCATAAGCCGCCTTGGGTTTCTTTTGGGTGTGAAAGGCGGGGTAGAGATGAAGCAAATAAATAAATAAGCTATAAATGACCATCAAGTGTATAATAAAGCAAGCAAAAACAGAGCTATAAAATTATAGGGCACCGTTTACTAAAAACATATTTTGTGAAAAAACATTGGAATTAATAGATGTGCCATAAAAAGCATCTTCCAGTTCCACACAGATCTCATTCATTTCATTGGGACTGGTAGATCCTTCCTTCCTTCCTCATTTGCCATTATTATTGCAAAACAAAAGCTTTCTTAAATAATATCTTGAGTCAGATGCACGCACTCATACACTCATCCATAAATAAATTCACAATCTTATGATGGGGAGGCAGGCTTTAGAAGCAAAATGTACAAATTGAGTCACTCAAAGGGGGTTACCATGGTGACAGATTACTATAAAGTAACTTGAACTGGCCCTTTGACATGGAGGGAGTTCAAAGGTCAGTCTCGCCTGTGCTAGGACTCTTTTGACAACTTCCTGCATAATTTGACTGTTATTTGCGTGTCTGGTCACTGTCTGACCCTGAAGTCTGGAAAGAATCGAGAGCTAGTATATGCATCATGGAGACCTCTGAAAGGGCACTTTTAATCAGATTTGGGTGAGAAAGCTCTCCTTAAAGCTTGTGCAAGCTTCTGTTGGGAAATGACATGAAATCCTATGGGTACTTCAAGCCCTAGCTTGCTTTTCTGTCTTTTGCAACAGTCCAAAAAGTGGCTTTAATTATTTCTCAAGCAGTGAGGTTTCATTGGCTTATTATATGTGGAAATGTACAAGAAACTGACCACTGAGATATAAACACTTCTCTAAGCATTGTTAGGTCTCTCTGTGTGTTATATTTATTTATTATTATTATTTATTAGGTTCGATTTGGTATACCGCTCTCTCTGGAGCCCAGAGCGGTTCACAAGAATAGCAAAATAAACATAAACACATAAAAACATTAAAATACATTAAAGTACATTAAAATACATTAAAACAATTCCAATCCCCGACTAAACAAATTGCAGACCAAGCTGCAGTTCAGTGGCAGGCTAGCAGCAGGATAACGGGTGCGGTAGACAGCAGTCAGCTATGGGCCGAATGCCTTTCTGAACAGCCACGTTTTTTACTGCCCTGCGGAACGGCAGAAGGGCTCGGGTGGCCCGTGCCTCTTCAGGAAGGCTGTTCCACAGAATTGGTGCCACTACAGTGAACGCCCTCCGACGGGTGGTGTCCAGTCTACAGACCCTAACACTGGGCACATCCAATAAGTTGAGCCCCTCTGAGCGCAGTGATCTCCTGGGCACATAAGGGGTAAACGCTCCCTCAAGTACACTGGCCCCAAACCATATAAGGCCTTGAAAGTTAAAACTAACACCTTGAAGATGACCCGAATTCAATTAGAAGCCAGTGCAGCTCGCGCAAGAGTGGAGTCACGTGATCAGATCTTAAGGCTCCTGAGAGCAGGCGGGCTGCAGCGTTCTGCACCAGCTTAAGTTTCCGGATCGCCGACAAGGGTAGGCCAATGTACAGCGCATTACAGTAATCGAGCCTCGAGATGACCGTGGCTTGGATCACCGTGGCCAGGTCGCAGCGGGAAAGGTAAGGAGCCAGACGTTTTGCCAGACGCAGATGGAAGAAGGCTGTCTTGCAGGCGCAGGCAATCTGCTCCTCCATAGACAGCTGGGCGTCCAGCCGGACCCCCAAACTTTTGACAGATGGTTGCGGGCAGAGGGCCGCACCGTCAAACGTCGGTAACTGGGTCTCTACCCCTCGGGCGGCCTAGCCACAAGATCTCCGTCTTCGCCGGGTTCACCTTCAACTTACTGGCTCGCAGCCATCCAGTCACGGCTTCAAGGCAGAGATGGAAATTATCGGGTACAGAGACCACCCCGGGGTCCATCCTCAGAATGAGCTGGGTATCATCAGCGTACTGATGACACTCCAGCCCAAAACTCCGCACCAATTGGGCGAGTGGTCGCATATAGATGTTAAATAACAGCGGGAGAGAATGGCCCCTGAGGGACTCCACAAAGTAGAGGGGCCCTCGGAGACCACCCTCCCCACTTCACTCGCTGCAGGCGGTTTTGGAGGAAGGAGGACAGCCAGTTGAGGGCTGTCCCCCCTTACGCCCACTACCGCCAGGCGGTGTGTCAAAAGTTGGTAATCGACAGTATCAAACGCTGCCGTGAGGTCCAATAACACGAGCAGCGCCGATCCGCCTCGGTCCAAGTGGCAGCGGAGTAGGTCTGTGATGGAGACCAGGACAGTCTCTGTCCCATGGCCCGAACGGAAGCCGGACTGGAAGGGGTCTAGCCAGGTTGCATCATCCAGGAATGCCTGCAGCTGGTCCATTGCTGCCCTCTCAATTACCTTGCCCAGGTACGGAAGATTGGACACTGGGCGGTAATGGAGGGAGCCGCGATCTAACCCGGGCTTCTTCAGCAATGGAGTGACCACCGCCTCTTTCAACTCCTCTGGAAAAGCTCCTTGCTCAAGGGAGCAGTTGACTATATTCAACAGAGGGCCTCGTAGCCCCTCCGCGCAAGCTCGAATCAGCGCGGAGGGGCACGGGTCGAGGGAGCAGGTGGTCGGTCGAAGAGCTGCGACAATCTTGTCAACATCCTCTGCGTCCAGTGGCCGAAACCGGTCGAAGGTGGATCCGGCGGAGGGCCACGGAGTCTCAAGCTCCTGTACTGTATCAACCATGGCGGGAAGGTCCCGGCGGAGCGTCGCAATCTTGTCTGCAAAATGATTCTGGAAAGCCTCGGCAGAAAGGGCCCGATTATCGTTGTTTAGGATGGTAGGGACCATCGTCAGTTGCCGAATTATCCTGAACAATTGAGCCGGGCGTGAATCTGCAGACGCTATCGAGGAGGCATAGTGAACTTTTTTCGCCTCCTTGACAGCATGCTCATAAGCCTCCATAAAGAGCTTATGAGCTGATTCCGAAGGTCCGTCACGGAGCTTCCTCCACATGCGCTCTAGCCGTCTCTTCTCCCGCTTCATGGATCTAAGATCCTCCGTATACCACGGGGAACAACATTTGCGGGGTCTGAGAGGGGTGTTTAGGGGCGATCTCGTCGAGAGCGGCGGACAACTTGCGGTTCCAGATGGTAACCAGCTCACCAGGCGAGTCGCTGGCAGGCTCCAAGTCCCTCAGGGCATTCAGGAACCTAGTTGGTTCCATGAGTCCCTTCGGGCGAACCCAAATCGGTTCGGCACCCTTGCCGGGGGGACGTGGTTATTCAACCCGGACTCTTAGAGTACAGTGATCCGACCATGGCACCTCTATTACGGAGGCGGCGGACACTTGGACACCTGCAGAGAAGATCAGATCAAGAGTGTGACCGGCCCGATGTGTGGGGCCCGACTTGGATAGGGAGAGGCCCAGTGCCGCCATGGTCGACACTAGGTCCCCTGCTGCAGATGGAGAGGAGGCTGTGTCGGCGTGGACATTGAAGTCCCCCAGCACCACAAGTCTAGGGAACCTCAATGCCCACTCCGCCACAGTCTCCAGCAGCAGGGATAGACTCCTCGCCGGTGCGCTAGGTGCACGGTACACCAGCAAGAAGGCTACACTCTCCGGGGCTCCCCACATCAGACCGACACTTTCGATCCCGTCTGTCTCCAAAGCAAGGACCGCTCTAAGATATAACAGGTCACGGGCGAGGATCGCCACGCCTCCCCCCCGCCTCCCGTTCCTATTCTGGTGAGTGACAGCGTAGCCAGCAGGTACCAATTCTTGTAGGCAGGTGTCATCGCTGTCTTGAAGCCAAGTCTCGGTAATGCAACATAGGTCGGCTCGTTGATCTTCAATGAAGTCCTTGATAGTTGCAGTTTTGTTCCTGGCTGAGCGAGCATTCACTAACACCAGAGAGGTAGGGGAGGAAATTGGGAGCCTGCCATCAGTGTACTTCGGGATAGGACGCAGGTC
Source organism: Anolis apletophallus (assembly GCA_030556195.1). Classification (NCBI taxonomy): domain Eukaryota; kingdom Metazoa; phylum Chordata; class Lepidosauria; order Squamata; family Anolidae; genus Anolis; species Anolis apletophallus. The sequence goes on along the minus strand of JARBWK010000002.1, from coordinate 5,119,624 downwards.
AGAGGCAGTCCGAGTCATGCATCGACTCGGGGTGCCTCTCGCTTTTGGCCTGTGCCTAATGCTGTGCTTCCCCGACCCAGAGATCACTGCAATAGGGACCCCAACAGTGGGATCTATCACTGCTTTTGCGAACACAGTTTGCGGCACACCCCCTGAAAAGGAGAATCAGGGGGGGGCCAGCAGACCCGAGGGTTTCAGCGCGCCCAACTGTGAAAACACCTGAGAAGTGGAACAGCCCGGGGCCGAGGTAATTTCTGGGATCCCAACCGTACAGAAGCCGCTACTAATCCCCTCTGGGCCACAATTGTCCACATTAGGTGGTTGGGCGTGATGGTTATGGCGGGGGTGGCAGATACTGGGATCCTCTCGGATCTTGGGGGTCTTTAGGTCTTTCAAAGGCAGATTAGCCGACCCAGCCCGCGAGTCAGTTGTCCTTCTGCCACCATACGCCATGCCCCAAAATGTCCTTGATCTAAAAGTCCGCTGTAGTCCTAAGGGGCCACGTGGTTTGGCTGGCCGAAAGGCCAACAGGTGGGCTGCCTTGACTTGTGGTGGAACTGATGGAGGTATTGTACAGTTAGAGTTCCCAGCTTGGATATGCCCCTTTGCCCGCCTCCTTCTCCGTCTTCGCCCTCGCCTCACTCCATCAACAGGTGGAGGAGGGGAGGGCAGTTGGGGTGCCAATCCCCTGCTGGAAGGGGGGGTTGGGAGCTGTGCGCTTGGTTCTGCCAGCTGGTAGGCGGGTTCGGGGACCACCAAGCCCCCCGGGTCCTTTGGTGGCTTGTCCGGCTTGCTCTCTCCTTGATCGCAGAAGTCCTCATTCGCTCTCTGATTTAGAGAGCGAGGCTGGAGTGCTTCCCCGGCTTCTTCCTGGCTGCAGCTCCCACCTCGAGACCGACTCCGCCCTCGGCTCCTCCCAGGGTGACATGGGGCCGCCTCCCACTCTGCTGACGGAGGGAATGGAGGCGGAGACGAAGGCAGGGCTATGGTCGCCATTACGGCGTCCTGAGCAGCCGGCGCCATCTTGGCCTGGCCAGCCCAGGCCCCCGAGGGTGAAAAACAGGAGGCCCTACGTCGGGGTCGCTCGCCTGGAGCCTTGGCCAGAATGGCCGAGATGTTAAACGGCTCCTCCGGCTCCCGCGGCTCCAGATGGGGCTCGGCAACTGTCCGGGGGTCCTGGGTGGCTGAAATGCCCAGCGGCTTCTCCGGCTCCAGCGGCTCCTGGGGCTCCGGGGGCAGCTCAGCAGTTTCGTGGGTCTCTTGGGTCGCCGGCCGCTGCCCATGGCTTCCGCGGGACCATAGGCAGCCGCCCCGGCCCCAGGATGCCAGCGGGCAATCCTCGCCCAGGATGCAGTCCTCTGCCGAGTGGGTCTCCGGCCTTCGGGGAGACTGGCCCACTGGCTTCGAAGGTAGATGGGTAGAAGGGGGAGAAACTGGGAAGGCTGAGAGCATCTTTCCCAGTTTTGCTAGCTGTGTGGCCGCCAAACGAAACTGGGCCTGGATGGCCTGGATGGCCAGGCCCTCCTTCGGGAGAAGGTGGAAATCCACCTTACTGGGTGCTCCAATGGTCCATCTCCTCCTTTCGGGGGGAGTTGGGGTGGCTGGGATGGTATGGCAGCACCCTTTCATGAAGCCGTCAGTAGCATCACCAGCCTCAAGGAGGGCTGTGCGAGCCGAGGTGGTATGACGACTCATATTGCTGGGGCGTCTGTCGGTGTAGGTATAGTCTGTTCCAGCCTGACCCTTCCATTCACTGGGGGGACCTTCCACGACCTTCCTAGGTCGGAGGTCCAGACCCCCAGGGGCTGGTGGAGGTGTAGACCCGGTAAGCTGGCTTGCCTGGCTAGGCAGGAACGCCGGTTCTGGGGAATTCAGCAGGAGCTTATCCTCCCAGCACCCGACCGCTGCCGCCATCTTGAAGTCTGATACACGAGGGACTCGTCGAATGCCCACCTGGAATGATACAGGAGCATATATATTGAAGGTGGAAGCCTCATTATTGTTCCATGAGGTGTATTGATGCATAAGAACAGTACTAGTGGACTGCTTTGTAGCTATATGGACACATTTTTTTCTATACAGAGAGAGAGACTGACAGCTGTTGAGCAAGACCTTTGTGTGTATCTTTCTGCCATTCCTGCCAGGATACCTATGTTGTGTTCATCAAAACAGGCCCAGGTTTCACACTGAGTGTATAAATACATTTAAAACATATTAACTATATGTATTACTGTGTTAAAGTGTCATTTGGTGTCATTTTGGTTGGTGGTGTGCCCCAGGATTTTGTAAATGTAAAAAGTGTGCCGCGGCTCAAAAAAGGTTGGGAAACACTGATCTAAAGGATGTGAGAATGGATGCCTCATGTCATACTTATGGTCAACTTATGTTTCTAACACTTTTAATGATTCACTATATTACACATAAATGTTCTGACCGATTTCCCCAAAATTTTAATATTTGGAATAGTCTAACTTAACATGCAGGCAATGTAGTGTGCATAAAATTAACTTGGGGGAGGGTGGGGGCACCCAATTACTTCTTCATTCACACAGAGCAGTGCCTTCAGTGGCCAATTGGGAGAAGCATATTGTCTCAAGGGCAGCTGAGACAGATGTGCAATGTGAGGAATGCTTGAACATCCAAAGAGATAGGCAGGCATCCTCCCAAGCAGTTGACACTGAATGATCATTTATGATGGTTAAATGATTCTCCTGAGCAATGCTGGGTACCAGAACTAGTACAAAATACATTGTAGCAGAATATTTATCCATTTGTTAAATTTATAACCTACCTATCAGCCAAAAAAGAAAAAAAAAGATTCCCAAGGCAGCAAGATGACACCTTGAAGAATGAGTCTTTAATTTTACCTTGTCATGTAGGCTTGGGCCTGTATTCTCTTTTAGGTACTTAGTTAAGAACAGTATCCACGGAGGATACGTTCCCAGACGTCATGTAGATACACAAAATGGATAATAATGAATTCTATTGAAATGAAGGGCTTCTGGCCCAAAGAGTATCATATAATCATTCTGGAAGATCTAGAAAATGCCTAGACAGGCCAGATATTTTGGGAAGTGGGTAAATGAAATTATGTGTAACAGTCCTGCAGACTTAACTAAGTAGCCTGTCCTGGTTGGATCTCACTCTCAGAAGCATCATTCACCTGTACTCTGGATAGCTACAGGATGAAGCATTTTGACAGCTCTAACTTCCATGACTCAATGACCAACACTTTGTGTTGTGCCCAGAAACAAACTGGCACACAATTGAGCTGTTTCAACAAGAGAGTTGTGTGCTTCCTAGAAGAAAGGCAAAAACAACAACAGCACTATCAGCAACAACAAAACAACAACAACTGGATTTCTAGAATCATTCCAAAGGGCAAACTGTAATGACCCAGGTTTCTGGATTATTAGCAGTTTTAGCAGAATCCTAGGCAGTTTTTTTAACTGTGGAGTTTATGTTTCCTACACAATTATATAGATAAAAAGGAGATGATGGGAGGGTATTGTACAGAATATGTAGCTGAGTGGCTATATATGGCAAATTCTCTCTTTGATTATAGAGTATGGGATATTCAGTGTGCCTTCCTGAGAGAAAGAAAGATGTCCCTGCATAAACGAAGAGGGAAAAATGTGTTTTCTGTGCAATGTTTTCCCCTCCCAAACCATCCTACTTAAAGCTAGTAAAATTACACAGGGAAAAAGAAGTGGGGCTATTATGTGTTATTTTTCCATTCACTTAATGATGCATTTCAGTTCGCATAGAAATAAAGCGACATGCTTGAGTCAATAAACAAGGACTAACTGAACAGAGTCTATCCAAAAGGCACTAGTGGAGCACTAAACGTGGAGCATCTGTGTGTATGTATATAATATATATATATATATATATATATATATATATGGACACACACACAGCTATTGACTTATTTTGAAACTACATAGTAGTTCAAAGTGGCAAACAAAAGGCATGCTGAGTATCCGCAAATACAGGCCTCATATGTCAAGACAGTCCTATTTTATTTATTTTTCTTATTGACTACATTGATTTTATTGTATGCTACCCTGAGATTTTTAAGGATAGTGCAGGATATAGAATTTTAAATTAATACATAAAAAGGCAGTTCTTTAATAATAACCAATATCATTTTTCTCGGATGATGTTCTAGGTTTGGAGAAGTGCAAAACAGCATAATCCAAAAGGGCCCAAATGCTGACTGAACCAACTCAGGGCCTATCTACATTGCCATATAAAACCCAGATTATCTGCTTTGAACTGGATTCTATGGCAGTGTAGACTCAGACCCCATCTATACTGCTATGTAATCCAGATTATCCAAGTGGATAATTCAATTTATCTGATTTGAACTGTATTATATGAGCCTTCACTGTCATATAATCCATTTCAAAGCAGATAATCTGGATTTTATATGGCAGTATAGATGGGGCCACAATGGCTGTACCACTGGGCTTGAGAAGGTTTGGATCTGATAGGTCATCTCTGCCCTTACCAGACGTTTTCTTTATCCTTTTTTTTTGCTTCTTTTACCAGTTATTATTTGCTAACAGATAACTCTGTTAACAAATGTCAGAGATCCTTTGTCAGAAGAGCTTAGGGTTATTATTTATTTATTTACTTTATTTATATTCCACTCTTCTCACCCTGAAGGGGACTCAGAGTGGATTACAGGTACACATACTTAGCAGACAATCCCTGCCGTTTTCCACATACACAGTACACACTACACACAGTACACATAGTACACAGAACACACATAAACACGAACAGAGGCAAACCCTGGCCACCAGGGGGAGCTGACGCACTCCTCATCTCTCAGCGTTCTTTGTTGTTCCTTCCGCATTCCTTAGCATTTCCTGGAGTTCCTTAATGGCCTCATAATTCAGTCAAAATTTGCCTCCTCACTTAATGTGGTACCTTTATCACCTACTTGACAGATGCAACTGTCTTTCGGGCTGCAAAGGTCAACAGCAGGCTACACTTAAAGATCAAGCACCCACCTTGACCTGGGCAGGCTTCGAACTCATGACCTAGTGGTCAGAGAGATCTTATGCAGCTGACACTTAGCCAGCTGCGCCACATTCCCGGTCTAATATTATTCTAATATTAGTTTGTAAATAAAAACAAAACAGTAAATGAGAAATAAAACACCAAATATCTCAACAAGGAACTGTGGAATGTTGATTAATAAAAACATAGAAGAAGAATTGCATTTCAGTTATCCTTTGAATCCTGCATTTCTCCCAATTTTCTAAATAAAATAGTGCATGCAAAAATATACACATCAGGAAAAAGTTTCATCAAAAATATATAGTACAGGGATAAGAAAATTTGTAAAAATGGTTAGGGAAAATTCAGATAATATATGTTATGGAAAGTTGAGAACAAAAATAAATTAAAGATAAATTCAAATGTGTGTGAAAGAGAAAACGGGGGAGGCATCTAGTGTTAGAACAATGGCCAAATCATATCAAAACATACTACCACAAACACCAAACCACATTTTCTGATTCTGGTCAGATTGCTGGCAGTAATCAATTTGAACATAATGTCAAATCGTAGTTAAACTTCTCTGGACGGTGGTCTGGCAGGTTGCCTGAACAAAGCATTTATTTCTTCCACTCTAACTACTTCTAACTCCCTCTTCATTATCTTAACTGCTCTTTCTCTCCAGCTACAAAGCAAGTATAAATTTATGCTAGTGGTAAAATTGTTGGTGAGATCCAATAGAATGCACGAGACAATGCAAGTGAAGGTGTAACTTTCCATTTGAACATTGGTCACTGTAGTATAGTCTTGTATTGTGTTGTCCCTCCTGACTGCATAATGCTTTTTGGGTACAGCCTAAAGCTTCCTATATGAATGGCCAATCACCTGGACCACCACAATCTGGTATCCCAAGTGCAGTCCAAGACTTCACCAGTTGAAGAACATCTAATAAGAAGCTTAGTAAAGAACCTGGCCTATTTGAGCCTTCAGAGAGGTTCTGCCAGCCATGGTGAATAATACTGGGTTTCACATTTAAAATCTGGCTAGTGTCTATAGGACCGTCCAAACATATCAAAGCCCTGAGGGGAATCAGGATATAAAATCCTGAATCCTCTCAGGACTTTGTCCCGACTCGAATTCCTAAACCTGTGCTTTCCCTTTGGGGGGGGGCTATTTGGCATCCTGGGCCAACCAAAGTTAACCCCCCCCACACACACACATACACACTTCCTGAAGCTTCATTCTGATATAACTGCAAGGCTGTTCAGAGGGACCTGCATGGCTGGTATTAGACTGGATTATTGTAATGCCTTGTATGTTGGCCTTCCCCTGTCGACTACTTGGAGGATCCGCATTATTCAGAATGCTACTTGCATTATTCAGAATGCTACTTGCCAGGCTACTTGCAAAAACACCTTTGAGATGCCACATAACTCCAACTCTGTTACATTTGCACTGGCTTCCAATGGAATTCCGGGCCCCGTTTAAGTTGTTGGTTTTGACCTTTAAGGCGCTTTATGGTCAGGGGCCAGCATATCTCATAGACTGCCTCTCCCCTCTTCGTTGCCAGTGGTCGCCATGACTCCTCCAACTAAACTTACTGTATGTTCCAGTCCCCAGGGAAGTACTTCTCGAGAGCACAAGACATAGGGCCTTCTCCACTTCTGCCCCTGTCTTGTGGAGCTCCTTGCCTCCCCACTTGAGGGCCATGCGTGACTTGCGACCCTTTGCTCAGGCACTCAAGACCTGACTTTTTAGCAGAGCTTTTAATGTTTAATGCAGTCTATTTGGTATTGTGTATTTTTTTAATGCAATTGTTTTATGTAAATCGCCTGGAACATTTTAATGGAGGGCGATTAACAAGTGAGAAACTGATGATGATGGTGATGGTAGGCTCCTCTGGTAAGTTTGGGAGAGAGATGGGGGCTGGGAGGGGAGTGGGCGCCTTCCCGCTCCTCTGAGCTTTTGGGAGTCCGATGAAGTGGGATGGCTGTGGGAACTGACCCCAGGGACTGTGGGGACTGATTCTACAGGACCCTCATCTTTAAAAATCTGGACCTTAACTTAAGGTCCAGATCTTTACAGATGTTTTTCAGTGTTTTTCAAACTTTTTTGAGCCGTGGCACACTTTTTACATTTACAAAATCCTGGGGCACACCACCAACCAAAATGACACAAAATGACACTTTAACACAGTAATACATATAGTTAATATGTTTTAAAATGTATTTATACACTCAGTGTGAAACCTGGGCCTGTTTTGATGAACACAACATAGGTATCCTGGCAGGAATGGCAGAAAGACACACACGAAGGTCTTGCTCAACAGCTGTCAGTCATAGGAAAACTTCGGCCCTCTGGGTGCTTTGGACTTCAACTCCCACCATTCCTAACAGCCTGAGGCCCTTTCCTGATTAAGTGGCTGAGGGGAAATAGGAAAAGGGCCTGAGGCTGCTAGGAATGGTGGGAGTTGGAGTCCAAAACACCTGGAAGGTCCAAGTTTGCCCATGCCAGCTTTCGATTCCATCGCCACATCTATCTTCAGCCTCTGGCGGTTTGGATATATGTGATTATCTACATGATTTTCTACCTTGTCGCTATGATTATGGTGCTGCTTCTTTAAATTGTCTGCAAACCGACTGTGTTATTGTGCAAACCCCGGAACTGACATTGGATAACATTGTGAGGATACACTTTGTTTTTTGCACTCACTTCCATGATTTCATCAAATATCGCGAGTTTTCCATAGAGGAGCGCTCCATGAACTCGCTACTTCCTGGTTCGCAACTCCTCCGCTCTCTGCGGCGACCATGCGAAACTACCTTATGTAAGACTTTTGATTTTCTCCAGCAGGATTGGGTACTTTGAATGTGTTTTTTGCATATAATTATGTATGATTAATTGTGCATTTTGTACTGTGACGTAGCGGTGCTCCTTTAATAAGTAAGGGTATTGGAGGTTCCAATTTCCCATGGCACACCTGATGATCGCTCACGGCACACTAGTGTGCCCCGGCACACCGGTTGGGAAACACTGGTTTCATTAATACAGAATACATAGACTGGGAAAGTCCAGTTTTCTCCACATTAATTCGCTTTTACTTGAGGCATTGTTTAGACACCTCAGGTAAAAGCAAGACACGTCCCACATTTTGGGCCTGTCTGGAAGGGCCCTCTATTTCACTGACTAGCACCTTTTGTTCTGAGTAGCTGAAAAGTTTTCATTGTGTCTGTTCAATCTTAGAATAAAATGGTAGGGGGGCTGGAATCAATACAACTTTAGCGTGCAGCCCAGTGGGAGACTTCTTCCATTCTTGATCCTGTTTTGTGGAGGACATGAAGGTGTTTATTGCCCCATTTCCCCACCTGGCCATCCCTTTGGGTCTTCCTGGCCTCCAGCAATAAGAAGAAGGAGAAAAAAATTAGAGAAATGTAAATAAGGAAGGAAACTTGCCATTTGTCACTTGAAAGTCCTTATTTCATGGCCCGTTCCCTGTACTCCTGGAACTTTGTGTCATTATCTTCTGTTAAAAGGATTCAAATGACATTATTTGCATGGGAGCTCGCATACAAATTGTGTCGCCTGTGTCACAAAGTTGCATTACAATGAAGGGAGTGATGGCTGTGTCACATGTACGTGACATTCTTTGTGTCATTAAATTTAAAGTCAATGCTGGCAGTTATAAACCACTCACGTCTCCAGCAAATACATCACTTCTGATCTGAAATGAATATTTTAAAACGCCAACTCCAACTGCATCAAACGGCAATAACCTGCAATGTCATCTCTTCCCACCAGCCCACCCCCTTTCTTTTCCTTTTCCTTTCCTTTTTCAAACCCGGGACACTAAACCAAGGTGGATTTAAGGGAGAACTCTAAAAATTGCAGAAAAGCAAAAAAAAAAAACATGGGAAAGCAAAACATATTTCTTTTAACAATCTTTAAAAAAATAATCATGGGTGGAAGATTGTTGGTTCTCTTGAGGGTCTTTTTAAAGCCCATGTTATTGTTATATTTTTATTTTGCAGTGACGGCTACTGTCAGAATCTGAGATTTGGGTGCTTTCATTCCAGGAAGATTAGATGAATAATTGCCTCTTCAAGATCCCAGCACAGACCATTGTGTGCAAGGTTACCATCTATTGTCTTACCAGAGTCCACGTGGAAGGCTTTGTCAAATCACCTCCTCATTGCTCCTCCAAAGATTCAAAGGAAAACTGTGACAATGAAGACTTGGAGGCTCTCTCTATCCAAATTTACGAGGGCCTCTTCAGCATAGTAAACAGATGGAGTGGGGTGGCTGGAATGAGGGAGATTGCTGTTCTAAATTCACCAACATTGCTCGCATTAAATGGGGAGCTCATAAAAGAATATAGACAAGGAAGGAAATATTTCTTCCCTCACACTGAAGGAAGAAATGGTACTATGGAGACTGAGTGGGGTTACTATTTCATATGCATCCCATTTTGTTATGCAGATATGCAACCTTTAAGGAGTGAATCAATTAAAATGACACAACAAAGGGGGCCCATCCACACGGCAGAAATGTATTCTGTTATTCCAGTTTAACCATTGTGATTCCATCCTAGCAGGCCCCTAGCCAGGATTTTGATTCGGGAGGGAAGCAATTATAAGAATTGCATGAATGTATTTATGACTATAGTATAATGTATCTGTCATTTTAAGTAACGAAAGTGTTACTCCCGATTACAATTTTGATATACTTGTAACCATTGGGTCGTGTCATGCAGAAGTGGGTGATGATACTATATGCCTAAGACTGGCACAAGAAATTGATATATATTAGCACTCTTAGCCTGTTAGTGGTTTAGGTTTAAACAGTGAGCAATTCCTTCTGTATAGTTAGACTTCTGAGAATTTGGGGGGGCCCTCAGACCACCACTGAGCTAATTCCTCAGGGGGGTTTAAGGCAGTACCAAGCCCCCTCCCCAACTAGAAATGGCTATGGGCTTTCTAAATCCTTGATGGAATTTTCACATGGTGTAGTTTAAAAGAATTGTTCTGAGTACCAGAGCACTCCAATGCTTCAGCAAACTAGAAATACCAGGATTCTATACTATGAGGCTTTCTAAATACATCTTGAGTATGATTTTTCACATAGAGTAAACCCTTTTCAAAAAGAATTGTTCTGGAAGGGAAAAAATGCACAGACTTTTTATTTATTTACATCACTTATATTCTGCTCTTCTCACCCCGCAGGGGACTCAGGGCGGATCACAATGCACATATATAGGCAAACATTCAATGCCTTAGACATGCAACATATATAGACAGACAATGAGCTACACAATTGGTCAAGAGCTCACCCTGACCCGGGCAGGCCTCAAACTCATGACCTTCTGGTCAGTAGAGATCTTATGCAGCTGACTCCCAGCCAGCTGCGCCACATTCCTGGTCATGTTACTTCCCCATGCTCTGTTGGTTGCGTTGAGAGGGCAAGAAGGCACTGTATTCAGTAATGGAATACCAACACAGAAAGTAAAGGTTTAATTACTTTTTGGAAATAAGCATTTTTTTAAATGTAACTACTGTGGAAACTATCTTTCCTGTAATTTATTACTTTTATAAAGCAACATTCCAATCTCCTCCCCCCCCCCCCGATCTCAATCTCTCACCCCCTTCTTTTTGATATTTAAGGAATTGAGATCATTTTAAAAAGTACTAGTGCAACTGTACTTTATACAACCTATTATGGCATACCAGTGTTTTCATGTGGGAGGAAAATCGGACAAACAGTCAGTGACACATCTATGAGTACTAAGTGTAACAAAATGAAGACAGATGGTTCCCCTGGCAGCGCTCACATATAGCTACAGTCCAAGGATCAACAAGAGCAAAGAAAAAAGGGAGGAAGAAGGGCAACATAGATCTACAGAGAAGAATCCCAGGCAAACAAACATTGTAGAAAAAACAAACCCAAGGATCTCCAACAGTGCTCCAGTACTGACAGATACATGGTCTTAATTGTACTGATTGGGAAGTTTAAAGGAGATTAAACATTAAAGATTGCAAGCATAATTCCAGAAAGCATTGCATTGGGAGAAATCTTTCTGTTAGTCCCACAGGTATTACAGGCATGTTTACTGAGAACACAGGGCACACACTTGTTAGTGGTTATTCCCAGACTGTGAAACATCCTACCATAGGTGGTTCAGTTGGCCCATCTATTATATTTCCAGTATAGTAGCTCTTAACATATGCAATCATGTGGTAGAAGAAACCATGGATTTTCCCTGGATTTTTAGAGATCCACGTTGTTATATTTTTCTCTTTAAAATCTCATGTATAGTGAGATACTCTAGATGTGTTTAAAACCTTATATTTTTGGAGGTCAGGCACTTAACCTTTCCCCCTATTCCATCCCATCATTCCAAATCCTCCCATCTGTATTCCTATTATCATAGTCAACCTGAAACTATAGGTGCACCTACACTGTAGGATACATGTCATTTGACAACACTTTAACTGCCGTGGCTCAATGCTAAGAAATCCTAGAGTTGTAATTTGATGAGGCACCAGCACTTTATGACCACACTCCTCCCTCAAGCTGTAAAATACGATTTCCATGATTCCATGGCAGTTAATCATGGCAGGTAAAATAGTGTCGACCTAGATTAGTTCTACAATGTAGATGCATTTTAAGACATTTCTGGACTGCATCAACAAATAGTCTTAGGTCTTGTTGAATTAATTACTCAAATATAAGTGAACATATGAACGTGCATTCTATTAATTCAATGGCTCTACTCTAGTTGGGACTAGCAAATGGATTACGTGGCTTTGCCCACGTTAATCTGGAGCAGCCCTCAAGTGGTATTTAGCCACCATCGGGTTGATTGCATCACAACGCTAAGTGGTCAGTGTAGAAGTGCCTCTAGTGCCCAGATCATGAGTAGTAAATCTATATTTGGAGAAAATTAGCTACACGTTGCAAGTTAAGAAAGTTAAGATTATTCATTAAAACAACTCATCCAGTTCTTCTCCTTTTAAAAAAGTTTATGCTACAAAGCAAACTTGTGCAAACACAGTTTGAATAAAAGATTGCAAAACACAAAATCTTGTGTCTCTCTCACGCACTTTCTTATGACCTTTTAAAAGTATCTCTGTGTAATTTCGAATAGATGCATTTTTGTATCCATTTTCTTCTAGGGTATGTGTATGTTGTTGTTCTTGACTGGAGAAATGCATTGCACAGCTCAAAGAAATTCTGAGTTTCTATTTATTTATTTGTTTATTTGTTTGTTTGTTTGTTTGTTTGAGTGTTTACAGTATATCTCAGTCTTCATCACAAAGGCTCCAGAGTGACTTACAAATCATTAATGGGCTTACAATCAAAATAAATTTGCTTTAGTACTTTCACATGCTTTACTTCCCACAGACCACTGTGCCCCAACCAAGAACAATAAAGACCAAACTTGGCACACAGTGCCCCTATGACCCACTCTACATTCTACTGCCGTTTGGAGGAGAATGGACTGTCGGAGTCAAAGGCCAGAGCAATCCGGAGCTCTGGCCTTGGAGACTCCGCCATGTGTATCACAGTAGAAGCCGATCCCTGCGGCCTTGGACAAGGCCAGCGGGATCCGGATTCAGACCTAGACTAAACAAAGCACAGCTGACAGCAGGGGACAATACTGATCCAAGGCTCCCTAGGATGATGCAAGGGGCCCACAGGGTGGCATCATTTGGCTGGGTGATGCAATGGGCCCACAATGTGACATCAGTCAGAGGGTATAAATATAGGGTGCCGGGTGGTGGAGAGCACTCTTGGCTTCAAATGTTCTGTAACCTCCAATAAAAGTGGTGTTTACCGGCAAATGTCTGAGTGATGCTTCTTGGAACCTGGAGCAGCCTGACAGTGGACCATGGATGGGACTTGAGGTACCTCCATGGATTATGGGATTTGTAGTACTTTCAAAGCCTTCATTTCCCACAGACCACTGCAGCCCTGAACTTGGCACCCGGTGCCCCCAAGACCCAGTCTCCATCCTTCTACAGTTTAGAGGAGGGCAGAGCATGGATGAGGGGACTTCAACTACCTCTACTCATTGCCCAAGACTGATGCGGCCCCCACCAAAGACCGATAAAAAACATACTTGGCACACAGAGCCCCCAATACCCACTATATCTTCTACTGCAGTTTGGAGGAGGGTGGACTGTGGATGATGGGACTTGAAGTACCAAAGACCCACCTTGGCACACAATGCCTTTCTCAAATAACCCGGGCACCTCCGGGTCCCCAAGCTAGTAAATGTATAAAAATAGGGACTGATTCTGCTATGAAACAGCAGCCTTCCAGGTTTTGGGTGTTCAAAGTTCACAGAATAAGTATCGTGTAGCCATGTTTTTGCTTTTCCTGTGAGAATGACAATGTCTCATCTATGATTCATCAATCATGGAAAAATCTATGGAAACAACAACAGACAAATGGCTTTACAACACCCTTAAGAAGAGTTTACTTATTGTAGATTACCCCTCCTTAAGCATGAAGAGTACATAAAAGTTTTGAGAGTCAAGAATCCTATTGGTTTCCCTGCCTCCCAAAAAGAGACCCAGCAAACAACTACTGAACTGAACTGACTTTATTATTTCTGAGTCGCCCTCCACGTTAGTGCTCCGGGCGACTTACACACAGCAATTCAACAATTAAAATGATAGAATAATTAAAATTAGATTAAAATATTCAGTGGTTAAATGCAAGGGACCAGGCTTGGTATTTGAGTTCCTGGCTCTGCATTAACCATGGGCTTTCCTAAATAGCCAGGTCTTCAAAGCGGTCAGGAACTGGGGCAGGTCGAGGGCGGCTCTCTGGTCTGGTGGCATCGAGTTCCAAAGAACGGGGGCCACAACGGAGAACGATCTCCGTCTCGTGGCCTCCAGATGGGCCTCTTTCAAGCCCGGGACATAAACTAGTTTCTTGTTTGCTGGCCGCGGTGTCCTTGAGTGGGCAGGCGTCAGCAAGCGGTCTTTTAAGTATGTTGGGCCCTGGCCCCGTAGGGCTTTGAAAGCCAAAGTCAAGGTCTTATGTAAGGCTCTATACTCAACGGGCAGCCAGTGCAGGCGCTGCAGAGATGGTGTAATGTGGCATCTCATCGATGTTCTTGTGAGAAGTCTGGCGGCCGCATTCTGCACAATCTGGATCCTGCGGGTTAGTGACCGGCATTACAGTAATCCAGCCTTGATGTAACCGTGGCATGGATTACTGTAGCTAGCGCATCCGTCGGGAGGTAGGGCGCCAGTTGTCTCGCTTGGCGCAGGTGGAAGAAGGCCCTTTTGCTCGTGGAGGCAACTAGGGAGCCATCCCTGTTGTCTAACCTCCTATAACATGCTCTTAGCATTTTGAATTAACCTTAATGATCACATCCATGAAATGATGTGGCCTGAACTGAAGGGGAAGGGCTGTGAAGGGAAGCCTTTTCTGAAGCTAATGGGAGTGTCAGACCAGGCCTGCTATGCAAGATTTCATCATTCTGTCCATCGTTTTTGCCATTTTCTTTCTAGGAAATTCTGTTGTAAAAAGTCATCAGCTTTTCCACAATCAGAAAGCAAGATTTTGTTTGAATTCCTTTTAGCCACCTTGAATCCTAGTTTGGGGGGAAAGGCTAGATGACACTAATGATGGAAGAAGTCAACTCAAGTAATAAAATCCCCAGCCTTGATAATGATGAATAAAAATGGCTTTTTACAGATTGGTATAGCTAATCCATGCCTATAAAAGTGGCACAAAAAATGTTTACTTTTAGCATAATGTTTATTCCACATTTTTCTCCTTAAAGGTTGTCTGAATAATTTCAGGGCCCTTCTACACATAGCTAAAAATCTAGAAGTAACTAACTGGGTTAAATGACATTTAGTCAAAGTGTGGGCAGAATCGAGCCAAGAGCCAAAAAGCACATGTTAAAAAAGTGCACTAAAAACCCAATTATTTCTATAAAAAAGTGCACCTTTTGGTTACTGTACATCCCTGCAGTCATGCAAAACACATGCTTTGTTTTCCTTACTTTCCCCTTGTGTGGACTTCTCCAGTGTGTTTGCACTTTTTAAAGCCCCAAACAGCTGATCAGTTGATCAGGCTGTCAAAACAGGGAGCCATGGACACACAGGTGGCTCAAGGGAAGCAGAATGGAAAAGGCATTAGAACTCCCTGAAATTCTGCTTGTGTTTACTTTAAGATATTCACATTTGTGCATATGAGGTCCAGCACATAAATGAGTGAACTTAAAAAAAATCTGCTGAATGTCCCTTGTCCACCCTCCATCTTGATCTGCTACAAAGGAAGGCTGTGAGAACAATGAGGGACCATCTGCATGTGGACCTTCTATTAGGTCCTGGGATGTTTCCCCTAAGTTATAAAACACTTATTTTTGCACCGCCTGAGAGACTTATTTATTTGTAACAGTTCAGTTTTTAAACAACACACTTTCACGTAGCATGATTTGAGTAGAATGAGTCAAGATACATGTACAGAATGAAAAAAAAGAAGTCCCAATAATAGGAGAACACAATTGTTGACCTGGGAGCCAAACTAGATCTCCTATTACCTCTGGTGCTGCTAGGGCCATCTCAAAATATTTTGCTGTCTGAAGGTTATGAAAGTACTCCTAAATTTGTCTGCTTCCTATTTTATGTAGTTTTGGTCTATCTCAATTTTACGGCCATGGTGCCTTGATGAAATTTGCTGGCTTCCTGTACCACAGCCTGACATTTAATCCTAATTGTAGTCCTTCCAAACTGTTTAAGATAATTACTAAGATCTCAGATAAGGGCCCCAAATCTATTGCTCTTCCACAATTTTGAGCAGTTACCTATTGCTTTCATTGGGTTCACTCCATCTACGTACTTGCTTTTCACTACCTATTACTCCAAAGTGATCTTGAAATCATTGAATTTTCTGGGTGTGAACATCTAGATAACCACAGTATGGACAATGCATAGCATTTTACACAACTGAAAGAAATGATTAGACAGCTTGAAACATTTTTGGTCAGAGAGATCTTTTGTATTTCCTGTGAAATAATGCTTAATATCTAAACGTGACATTCTTTTGAGAAAGTGTAACAAAATCATCCCGTGAAGCTTGCAAATGCTATTTTAATCAGAGGCCAATACTCCTTTATAATGAATACGAAAAGTCTTTAAAGTGGTTTTCTAGCCCAAGTACATCACTTCTGACCTCTGCTGAAAGACCACAATAAAGAGAGATTTGCTATATATCCCAAGTCTCCTGAAATTCAATTACAGAGTGATGATGTCTATAAATCAGTGGAAGATCAGATGCCAGATACTAAGAGTTATGTAAAACTGGTTAATGAAATAACTATTGACACTTATAAGGTGGAATAGCTTGAAATGTTTGATGCTCTGCTTCTATCACACAGTGGTATAAAGTGGTGCCATAATCCGTCACTAGATGGCTGCGAGCCAGTAGGTTGAAGGTGAATCCAGCGAAGACTGAGATCCTTTGGCTGGGTCATCCGGGCGGTGGAGATGGCCATCTTCCGACCCTGGATGGCGTGGCGGGGCGTGGCGTTATGCCCATCATCTTCAGTAAAGAGCCTTGGAGTTCTCCTGGGCTCTCTGCTGTCAATGGAGGCTCTGGTCTCTGCTGTCAGTAGAGTGGCGTTTTTCCATCTTCGTCAGGCTCGGAGGCTGGCCCCTTACTTATCCCGGCACAACCAGGCCACGGTGATCGAAGCTACGGTCATCTCAAGGTTGGACTACTGTAATGCTCTCTACATTAGCCTGCCTCTGTCGGTGACCTGGAAACTCAAGCTAGTACAGAACGCCACAGCTTGGTTGCTCGCAGGAGTTCCTCCGAGCTGCCACATCACACCAATTCTGTGGGAACTGCACTGGCTTCCTATCAAGTACCAGATCACCTTCAAAGTGCTAGTTTTGACTTTTAAGGCCTTGTATGGTCTGGGACCAGTGTAATTGAGGGACCGCTTAACCCCATACTGTCCCACGAGATCACTCAGATCCGAAGAGAGGAATCTTTTACTCGTGCCAAATGTTAAACAGTACCATCTAACATCAACGCGGAGGAGGGCATTTTCCATCATCGCCCCAGTCCTCTGGAACGCATTGCCCCCGGAGGTTAGGGCCTTATGCAATCTACTGGCTTTTCGGAAGACCTGCAAGTCTGTTTTATTCCAGCAGGCCTTTGAACTGTGAATAATATGCTATCTTTTAAAAATTGTATCCTTTTCTGGAATCGTTTTAATTTGTGTTTTTAATGTTACTGTAGATTGTGATCTTATGTCGATGTAAGCTGCCCCGAGCCACTGGGAGTGGCAGCTAAGAAATCTAATATATAAATAAAAAAATAAAAAAAATAATTGCACTCTTATATTTTAAAAATCCGCCCATCTTAGTCCAAAAAGGAATTTTCCCAGTTACTTACTAGAACTGAGAGTTATTTCCCAGTACCATGTTCCCATTTATGAGAGCTGTATACAAGGCAGCCTCAGGTTCCTTGGACTGAACCATTAAACTAGAAACTCATAAAGATGGAAAATGGCTGAAGTGACTCATCATCTCCAAGCCTTTTTCACCTCCTCTGCCCTAGTTAGGTTAAGATTTGCTTAAATTCCATTTAACCCAGGTACATTCAATTACAGAAGTGATCAGGAATAAATCAACATTAATTAGTTGAAGATAATATATAAAGCTCTTATTAATTTGGGCAGATGAATTATGAACAGAATGTACCCAGGCAAAGAGGGTTTCGCTGAGCTGGGGGAGGGAGGGAGGGAGGTGGCTGCTTTATTCCGCTTTCTGCCTAAGCAGAAGAAGAGCTGCTCTTTGATGTTTGGTTCAGTCATTCTGGCTTGTAAATATAAGAGAATGAAAGGGTGCTCTCGTCTAGCCCACTTCAATCAAGCGACGCTGTGGCGTGGAAGGAACACTCCTCCCCAGGTTGTAGTCATGGCTTAGAAAGAATGAAGAAGCTGGGAAGGAGGAAGGCAGAATAGTATCTCTAAAACTATCTTTCATCTTTACTGCTTAGAGTAGGCATGCAACATTTAGCATTTCAAATTGCACATTGTCCAGTTATTCAGATCAGTAGAAGCAAACATTTTGAAGCAGCGGATGTCTCCTGGCCCCAGCGATGCTAGATTCAAGGGACACTTCTCCACAAAAGATGCTGCTGGAGGAATGCTAATCAAATAGCTTGAGGAGATGAGAGTAGCCCTGAAGCTATTCTTTGTCTCCAGTAGTTTCTTAGACAATCCCAGAACATCAACAATGCCTTTGTGCAACTTTGTCAAAAACTTGTGCAGAAAATTGAAATTGGTAACTAAATTTGTGGAACATTCAGCTATTCTGGCTAAACTTTTTATCCCAACTGTGTAATATTTATTAGCTAGTCATTTCCCCCATTCTTGACCCCCTGCCAACATTTCTTCAACATCCTTCTTTTAAAAATAAGTAAATACATGCATACATATATAAAGATGCTGAAGGAGTGACAGAGCTCAGAGTTGCAACTTCCTGGAGTCTGTCAATTTGGAGTCTTCACATTCACAAGCATCTTAAAAAGTCATTTGTGGGAATGCTGAGGAGAATAACATAATGCTAACTTCTCACTCCAATGAAGCTAGATCCTTCTGACTGGTACCATTTCTACTGTATAATTTCTAACTGTTTTGAATAAACAAATAAATTGGAGGCTACAATGAAACCCATTTGATTACACATGCTGAACTGATCTCATCCCGAATAGATTACTGCAACGCATTCTATGTGGGGCTGCCTTTGAAGACAGTTCAGAAATTACAACTAGTCCAACGGGCGGCAACCAGATTACTAACTGGAGCTACATACAGGGAGCATACCACTCCCCTGTTGTGTCAGCTTCACTGGCTGCCTGTCCAATTCCGAGCTCAATTCAAAGTGCTGGTTTTGACCTTTAAAGCTCTATACGGTTCTGGCCCAGCTTACTTGTCCGAACGCATCTGCCGCTACGTCCCACCTCGTAATTTAAAACCAGCCAGGGAGGCCCTGCTCTCACTCCCACCAACTTCTCAAATGCGGTTGGTGGGAACGAGAGAGAGGGCCTTCTCGGTGATGGCTCCCTGCCTGTGGAACGTGCTTCCAAGTGACATACGATCAGCCCCATCCCTCCTAGCATTCAGGAAAAAAGTGAAATCTTGGCTGTGGGACCAGGCGTTTGCACATTAGCACAATGCAGCACTTTGGACTGGATTTGTAATGGCAAGTTGATGGATATGGCTCAATTCTCCTGTTATGGAAGAAATACTGTCCTAACTTAAGAGAATGTGTATGATGTATTGATGTTAATTGTATTTTAATGTATTTTAATGCTATATGTTTTTGGTTTTATATTGTATTTTATTATGTTGGTATCGAATTGTGCCTTTTGTTAGGCCGCTCTGAGTACCCACTCGGGGGTTGAGAAGAGCAGGGTATAAATGTTGGAAATAAATAAATAACTCTGTAAGATTGCACAACAGTTTGGAAATGTAACTTTTGTAGACAATAAGTCTCCAAATCTTAGTGCACCGTGGCCACTTGATTCTGGGAGGTGTAGCCCAAAGATTTAGCCTTTCCAAACTCAGATTATTTTAACTGCATAAATAGAGCCTGACCATTTTTTTAACTTGCACAGTATTTTTAACTGATCAGATTCATTCCAGGCTATCACAAGTAGGCTGAGGACTGAGTTCAGGAGAACAACCAAGATGTGATCCTGAGGCTCCCTAATCTGCCTCTTCCTTCTCTGTTTTAGGGTCACACGAAGCTCTGATTCAGTAATACAAAACACTTCTAGGACAACGTGATAATTTCAATAGATAAAACTGAGTTCACACATTGAGGGATATGGCAGCACCTCCTGCCAGTGGCTACTCTTAATTATCCGTTGTAGTAGCATAGAACTGTTTAGGAATGTAAAACTCTTGTCTCAGTGCCATTTCTGTACAGTGCAACTGACAGCAGCAACAATGGCCCTTTTAGGGCTCTGTTGAATTTATTTACTTCACTTTTATCCTTCCATTCTCCCAATATGAAGTACTGTGAATAATATTCTAAATATACACTGGTCCGACTATGTGACGAATGTTGCTGTCCTTGAGCAAGCAGGGATCGCCAGCATTGAGGCCATGCTATTGAGAACACAGCTGCGCTGGGCAGGGCACGTCTCTAGGATGGAGGACCACCGCCTCCCAAAGATACTACTCTATGGTGAACTCGCCACGGGTCAGCGCAAGGGAGGTGCCCCCAAAAAGAGATATAAGGACTCCCTGAAACAACATCTCAGACTCGACCAGATTGATCACCAACAATGGTCCACCCTGGCCTCACATCGGGAGGCATGGAGACACACTATCCACAATGCTGCGGCCTCTTTCAAGAAGACACGCCGAATGGGTCTCGAAGAGAAACCACAATGCAGAAAGAACCACAACTTGGAAACAACATCACCCAAGGAGACTTTCTGCTGTGCTTTCTGCAACCGAACTTGCCTATCTCAGATTGGCCTTTTTAGTCATCAATGCACTTGTAAAAAGCGTGGGATGAGTCCTTCCTAAGAATCTTCATTCGTGAAGTAATGCTGAGAGAATCATATATACTGACACCATTCCTGGTCATTTGGAAACACCATTTGCTCCCCATAATATTTCTCTTGGGACCCACCTTTGGGACTTTTACTTTTGCCTAAATTTTCTTTAAATAAGGAGATATTTGGAATCAACCACATAGCTTATAGAATGCAGCTGACAGTTGGGCTGATCTTAGAGAAACTTCTTTGATTTTTCTGGAGGAAGACAATAGATGACTCATAAAGAAAGTGCATGTTGGATTTCAATTCAAAAGTTTGCAATGCATGGTATTTTGGTTCAAGCTATCCATGTCTTCTAGTTTCTTGAAACTAATTAGACAACTCCAATAAGTAAAAGGTACAAAGATTAAGCACACAGGTGGAGTTTGAATATACATTCATGATGAGTGAGGAGGGAAGACCCCAGTTCTAATTCAGGACTGAGTGAGAAAATAATTATTTTCACATGTTCATATGTATTCTGTCTGAATAAGATCCCAAAATAAGCTTCTAAACATTTGCCAACACTCCTTGGGACACATTTAAGGGCTGATTTTCACCATCCTGAAGGGGCAAGTAGAGAATTAAGATACAAGCCCAGGTGAATTCTCCTCACCTTCTGGTTTCATTATGATAGTTTTGTACATCCCCTAAATATCCTCTTAATTGTTCTCAAACACCTGCCCTTTCTAAATCACCTTCTTCTAATGGAACTGCAAAAGGCATTACTATTTTAGGTCCTTCCTTTGCTAAGGCTGCAGCAGTAAGCTAGGGACTTTCAGAAGAGATTACACTAAAATGTCAACAGATGGCTTGCTAATCATATTGAAAAAAATACTTTGCTGTTCCAAAATGGCATTTTTTTCAGTGACTCGATCAGAAAGGAATGTTTATGATATAAAACATATTACTCACAACGTATTTTAATTATCATACTTAATCATCAAGGTCAGGATGATAATTGTTTCTAAAAATTAACACCTAATTTTTACAAGAAACTTATCCCAGTGCATGGTCAGAATCATGAAATTTTCTTATCCAATTAAAAACAAAGCTCATACATTGAACCAAATGTATGTGCAAAAACCACAAAATATTTTCAAATGCATACATATTAAAGGCACAGTCTAATTAGACTGATTGCAACCTTGTGAATGCATACAGTTGAAGCATACGCCTCAGCTGGGGCGCAGTGTGAGTCCATAATTATGTTCCATGTTGAAGTTGTCCTTTTTCATAAGGTAATAGTGCTCAAAAAGCATCCACGTTATACACATTTTTGGGATATTTATGGAAAATTTCACATGCCAGTCTTCTCTTCCTTGATGGCTTGACTAGTTTACCTTTAATTTTGGACCAATAAGAGTTGTTAGAATGGAGATGACATGGAATAGAAGACCATTATATAGCTGAAGAAACACTATACAATTATAGTTTTATGGTACTGCTTTAAATGTCATGGTTCCATGCAATGAAATCTTGCGATCTGCAGTTTAGGGAGGAATATTTAGAATGCTCAGCCAGCAACTGCAAGCATAACAGCATGCTCCCCCAGGCCATGAGAATAGATGCGTAAGGTAGAATTGTACTACTACTATATCTCAGGATCTGATCCAAGGATTCCTGTTTATCCTAGATCAGGACTGCTCACTTTTTCAGCATGTGAGCGACTTGTAAAACAACCAAGTCAAAATGATCTACCTACCCACTACTCAGAGAGCCATAAAAGCAAAATATTTGGAAATTTATTTCAGTGAGAGCCATATAGAATATTTTAAGACTGAATTCAACTAAATGTGAGTAGAATAAGCCCCTGAATTTATTCATAATAATAATGATAATATTCATTCAGCCTCTGCTGCTACTACTACTACTACTAATAGTAACAACAACAGGTTCCTAGAGTAGAAGGAGACCTCCAAGGGCCATCCAGCCCAACCTCCTTCTGCCATAAGGGAAAAACACAATCAAAGCATTCCTCACAGATGGCCATTCAGTCTCTGATAATAATAATAATAATAATAACAACAACAACAACAACAGCAGCAATGGGTTCCTAGGGCGACCTCCCTTGGAGACCTCCAAGGGCCATCCAGTCCAACATCCTTCTGCACCTGGGTGGCGTCAGGAGCCTGCGGGGCGGGACTGAGCCTTCCTCCCGCCCTGCCTGTGATCTACCAGGACGCCCTATGCGATCTACCTAATGAGCACCCCTGTCCTAGATTATCTGGCAGTGTGGATTTATATAAATCTACTTTTTGCAGAAAACCGGGGATCAGATCCTGGAAAATAGGGCCTGTTTGGAAGGGCTCTTAGAGATTTAGCCCAGTGCTAGCCAATTAATCTGCAAACATTATTCAGAATAAACTTTTGAGGATCTATAGAAAAGTATGCTGAAAATGTATGCTGAAATAAATTGGGCAGATTTAATGGTGACTCAAAACTTCCTGCTTGAGCTCCGTGTGGACACTGACATGTAAAATCTGGTTTTCTGGTGTATTTTCTGGTTATACTACTGTCCCTTCTAGATTGTCCCTGACATGACTGCATATCAGTGGTTTCTTGCATTGCCTCAGGTCTCACAAGTATGTATCTCTCATCAAACCAATCAAAAATGTGCCCCTTTTAAAAAGTAAATTCAGAAGACTGTGAATCATGCTTTAAACAATGGATAATTAGAGGTCAAATAAGAGTGAAGGATCATGGAAGAGTGATGAGTTGGATTCATCATTTCTATAGGGCCTTTCAGTGAGACAAAAGCTTTATAATCTTATCTCATTTATCTTCAGCACTTCTCAGTGGAAAAGGGCTGTGGAAACGCCAAGTCTATCCAGTGAGTATCAAGATACAATAAGGAGGCGAATCTACTTTCTCAGACATAGAAACCCTGGTAAATTATGAAAGGATTATTCACTCATTTGCCATGCATGTTGTATAAACACATGGAATGCTTTTTTTTCTTATTGGTTTAATATGCTATATGTAATCCACATAAAACCATAGAATTATAGAGTTGGAAGAGACTGCATGTGCCATTCAGTCCAGTCTCCTGCCATGTAGGAAAATACAGTAAAATACTACCAGGAAATGACCATCCAGCCCAGGCGTGGGCAATTGCCGGCCCTCCAGGTGTTTTGGACTTCAAATCCCAGAAATCCTAACAGCTGGTAAACTGGCTAGGATTTCTGGGAGTTGAAGTCCAAAACCCCTGCAGGGCCGGCAATTGCCCAGGTCTGATCCAGCCTCTATTTAAAAGCCAACAGAGAAGGAAACTCTGTCACATTGTGAAACAGTGAATTCCACTGTCAAACAGCTTTGGCCAACAGGAAGTTTTTCCTACTGTTAATGTGGAATCCTTTCCTCCTGGAATGGAACTGAAAATGGCTCACCTTGAAATCAGAAACAAAGTGCAGTCATCTGATACAAAAAAAATTCAACAGAAAGCCAACAAGAATTATACTAGAAACACAAAACTGCAACTTTTAGAACACAATAAAACCTACCAAAAAGATGAAAGAGGGTACTCTCTATCCTTGTCCTCGAACCTTCCAGCTCCATCATTCTTACTTTTTTCCATATAATTTTTATTGCAAAATATATGAATGTGGAAGGGTAGGAGAGTGGTTAAAAGACAATTTTAACATCTTGCATCTCCATCTTCTTCCACTGTTATCTGAAAAGAGGGGGTTCTTGGAATTGAAGTCCCAACCAGAGCATGCCGCAAGAGGGGAGGAGAATGGATACAGTCAACCAGGCCTCAGATTGGCTGAAATGAAAACATTTGTAATTTCCATGTACTGCCGAATTGGTGGTTTGGCGTCCCCAATAATAGAAGCCTCATATAATAATTATGCTTAATAGCATCTATTCCAGCCGACGGGATCACGGAGGTGTATAGCATCCGCCCATTTCGGTCATTGCTGACCTTTTTCAAGGCTGTGATGATTCAAGAGGCGTGTCATCCATTTCAGTAATCATCGATACAATTCACAAATTCAGCAATCCACTATATTCACAAGATGGTAAGATGACCTTGGCCTAAGCAGTTTGAGGTAAGTATCCATATTAGCTTTATAGGCTAAGTCAGATTGACTTAGCCTATAACGCTAGCCACGGCTCACGCTTCAGGACTGTAAGATCCATCTTTCATTTGTATGAGGTTATTACACGGAGACTTTCAAAGCGGCTACTGGCACATGTTGTGCAATATATTCCTATATGAGTGTATTTTGCTATTTATATTGCGTCTGTGTATGTACACAATATTTATTGTAACTACTACTGCCCACGGGGCTTCATAGGCACACCTCACGTGTCCTGTATAAAAATATTGACCTTTTGAAATTGTATGTGATATATGAATGTTTTGAGACACTTGTTTCCAGTTTCTTTGTTTTCACCCAATATCAACCCCAGAGGTCACTGCGCTCCATTGACCAAAATCTTTTGATGATTCCTAGATGCCGCTCATATCGGCTGACATTGACAAGATGGCGAGCCTTTACGATCATAGCTCAAACTCTTTGGAACGCTTTGCCAGAAGATGTGCGAGCCTTGAGAGATTTAACAAAGTTCTGCAGCGCATGCAAGATGTTTTTATTCCAGCAGGCTTTCGGGGTCTGATTTGGTTAACCAGTTGTAAATAGTATTATAGTTTTTAGCAATGAGTTTAATTTTTTCAGTTGTTTTAAAGTGTGTTTTTATACTCTCTCTAAGCCATCCTGAGCCCTCGGGGAAAGACGGCATACAAAACTAAATAAATAAATAAATGCTAAAAACATGGTTTTGGGACCAGGCATTCGGATAGTAGGTTTGGCAGTATTTACAAGGACAGGCTTTGGACTGAATTGTCGGTTGCTAAACAAGATGTGGATCTGGCTATTTGATGAATAATAATAATATTTTAATGTATTTTTATCAAATGTTTTATCTATTGCATAATGTTGTTGTAGTGTTTTTTGTATGTTGTGGCATTAAATTGCTGCCATTGTAAGCCACCTGGAGTCCCCCTTCTGGGGTTGAGAAGGATGAGGTAGAAATGTTGGAAATAAATAAAATAAATATTTTTTAAGTCTTTATAGCTTTCAAAAACTGAAAAAAGTAGATTTACCTTCAGAGATGTCATTGGCCATGAGGTTGATGAATTTAAACCATGTCTATGGGCATCATTTAATCATTTTGTAATCTTTGTGAGATGAGAGAATGGCTACACCTCCTGGTAGTGCATGGTTACTCTGTGAATTAAAACTGCATCACAGAGAGTTACAACATTGACACATCTTATGAAAAGACTAGGCTACAGTTTTAATCATTAATTTTTTGGTGCAGACGACACCTGCTCATTGAATATCACATTGTAAGTACAAATCTAAAGAATTTGATCCAACTTACAATGAGTTACAAAAAATCTTGAGTAGCCCTAGTAAACATTGCATATTGTCTTTAAAATGCCAAACGGTTTTCTTCTGGTCTCTGATTTCACTGTTACTTGCAGTGGGGAGATGATCAAGTATACTGGTGGATAGATCTTCCAGAAATTACAGATTCATTCACACTATGATAATAATCATGAGAGTGGAACCATTTTATAAAAGGAAGAAACACAGATAAGCATATTATTGGGCACAATTTTTTCAGTTGCATCTGAAAATGTCTGGGCATGGATCCATGATAAGACCACCAAGCTGCCCACTAATGGAAACTAATGCTGTTAGTGTGATTGCTGAACATTGGATTATGCAAATGGGAATCCAATGGGTGAAAACCATGGCATGATTCTTCTGCTGCCTGAAAGTAAGACAATAACTTAGCCCTCCTAAATGAGGCACAACCTTCATTTTCTTCAATCTCCAAGGTACTGGAAACTGAGAAAGAAAGGTCTGGATCTAGGTCCATGACAAAATCCCAAAATGTTTATTTATTTATTAGACTTGTACACTGCCACTCCCAGAGGCTTGGGGCAGTTTACAACATAGTTCAATGAATACAGTAGTAGATAAAACACAAGTAAAACACATGCTAAAATCACAAGCTTGTAAAACCCTCCTGTTCGTCCAGGCTTTCGGTCCATAGATATCCCTAGGCTGCTTACTGTAATGCAGGCCTAAGAGTTATTTTAATGTGTATCTCTTTGTTTCAATTTTAATATGTGGACATTGGTCCGTTGTTTTACAGTAGTTTTATGGTTTTATGCATATGTAAGTCACCCCGAGCCTACCGGAAGGGGCGACTAACAAGTCGAAACAATAAATAAATAAATAAATAAATAAAT
The DNA here is from genome assembly GCA_030556195.1 of Anolis apletophallus. NCBI lineage: Eukaryota > Metazoa > Chordata > Lepidosauria > Squamata > Anolidae > Anolis > Anolis apletophallus. The sequence goes on along the minus strand of JARBWK010000002.1, from coordinate 5,092,758 downwards.
AAATAAATAAATAAAGCCTGTCTGACCAAGTGCGTATGTTGTACATAGAAGAATATAATGTGGACACAAATATATGAATTTGAAATATTTGCAAAAAAAATACCAGCTATAACAAGAAAGCAGGTAGGAATGAGCCCAATGCACATTTGAAAAATACACCCTAGAGATAAAGATATACTCCCAATAGACTAGATAGAGAACTTTGTTATGCAGGGCTACCTACCCAAAAGAGCCCCCTCCCAATCAAGCAGACTTGCACATCACTGTCTTTGATGAAGACAGCTGCCTATGAAAACTTTGCTTGCCTTTTGAGGGGAGCACCTGATGAGTACACTAGAAAAAGATGGCATTCAACGGATACCTGGTACTCTCCTGAGGGGTATAAACAGAGATTCATATGGGAACCCTTGCTTTTGGCATTGAATAAATAAATCCTAAATTTTTGATCTTTTCTTGCTCTACCATTAATATATCTCTGGTTGTACTGGTCCATTTAGTTTTACTGATCAATTTCAGTTTAGGCAAAAATGGGCATGATAAAAAACAAGGATGGCAAGGATCTAACAGAAGCTGAAGAGATCAAGAGAAAGTGGCGAGACTAAACAGAAGATCTGTATAGGAAAGATAATAATATCAAGGATAGTTTTGTTGGTGTGGTGAGTGAATTAGAACCAGACATCCTGAGGAGTGAGGTTGAATGGGCCTTAAGAAGCATTGGTAGCAACAAAGGCAGCAGGAATCGACATGATCCCAGCTGGACTGTATAAAATCTTGAAAGATGATGCTGTCAAGATGATGCCAGTAAATATGGAAAACACAAAAATGGCCTTCAGACTGAAAAAAATCAACTTATATCCCCATACCCAAAAAGGGAAATACTAAGGGAAATACTAAGGAATGCTCAAACTTTCGCTCAGTGGCACTTATTTTACATTCCAGTAAGGTATCTGCCTGGGAATTCCCAGACTACCTCCTTTTGGCCACATAATGATCCCACTTGGTCTGACTTAGCAAGTGGTTGATCTCCCCCTATACCCCCTCTATTTTCCCCTCCCTGTGTTACTGTTTACTGTGTCATTGTGTGTTTGCTTTATGTATTGTGTTTCTTTGCATTTATGCTTCTTGTGAACTGCCCCGAGCCCCTGGGGAGTGGCGGGTTAGAAGTCGAAATAAATAAATAAATAAATAAGATCCTGCTAGGAAGACTCCAGCAATACATGGAGAGAAAGTTGCCAGATGTACAAGCTGGCTTTAGAAAAGGCAGAGGAATGAGAGACCAAATCGCCAATATCTGCTGGATAATGGAGAAAGGCAGGGAGTTTCAGAAAAACATCTACGTATTTCTATTTTATTGACTATTCTAAAGCCTTTGATTGTGTGGATCATAATAAATTGTGACAAGTTCTTGGTGGTATGGGGATACCAAATTGTCTGTCTCCTGCGGATTCTGTATAATGACCAAGTAGCAATAGTAAGAACTGACCATGGTACAACAGACTGGTTCAGGATTGGGAAAGGCATACAGCAGGGGTGTATACTCTCACCCAACCTATTTAACTTGTATGCAAAACATATCATGCAATGTGTGGGGCTTGACAAATGCAAGGCTGGGGTTAAAATTGCTGGAAGAAACATTAACAACCTTAAATATACAGATGATACCACTTTGATGGCCAAAAGCGAGGAGGAGCTGAGGAGACTTTCAATCAAGGTGAAAGAAGAAAGTGCAAAAGCTGGGTTGCAATTAAACATTTTTTTAAAAAAGATTATGGCAACCAGACTGATTGACAACTGGCAAATAGAGAGAGAAAACGTGGAGGCAGTGACTTTGTATTTTTATTTATTTTATTTATTTATTTCTGGGTTGCCACTCCCAAGCGGCTCGGGACGACATTAGGTACAAACATTACTGCAGACACAGACTGCAGCCAGGAAATCAGAAGACGCTTACTTCTTGGGAGGAGAGCAGTAGCCTCACTAAGAATAGAGACATCACACTGGCAACAAAGATCCTGATAGTTAAAGCAATGTTATTCCCCATAGTAACCTATGGATGTGAGAGCTGGACCCTAAGGAAGGCTGAGCAAAGAAAGATAGATGCTTTTGAACTGTGGTGTTTGAGGAAAATTCTGAGAGTGCCATGGACTACGAGAAGATCCAACCAGTCCATACTTCAGGAACTAAAGCCCAACTACTCATTAGAGGGAAGGATATTAGAGGCTAAGATGAAGTACTTTGGCCACATAATGAGAAGACAGGAAAGCTTAGAGAAGACAATGATAATGGGGAAAATGGAAGGAAAAAGAAAGAGGGACCTACCAAGGGCAAGATGGGTGGATGGCATCCTTGAAGTGACTGGTTTGACTCTTCTGGAGCTGGGGGGTGGTGATGGCTGACAGGGAGCTCTGACGTGGGATGGTCCATGAGGTCACGAAGCGAGTGAACGAATAAACAACAACCATGAATATGCTAAAGAGGATGGATGGCAAAGGCAGATTCTCTTCTGCTCTTTGTTCCAGCCTATGAAACTTAGTGGATCATTTCCTAGTGATAATTATTATAGTAAATATAATGGTAAATATTAGCGATGGGTTCTTATGGAGAAACACCGGAGAAATGTAAATATGTATGGCCGAGTTAGTGTTTGCCTTTGTTCTATTTGCGAACAAAAAATTCAGCAATGAATCTTGTTTCTCCTCTTTAAAAAAATGTTTAAAAATTGATGGTGGAATTTATAATTGGACTTTTAAAATCTTCTGCCATGACGGGAGATAGAGATCAGTGTTTTTGTTTTGTGCAACTTATTTAAGTTTGATGTCCTTTGAGGGATATTTTTCATAACCCACTGTTTGCTGCCCTGTCTGTCCAATTATTTAGAACAAGCAATCTGTCAGTTTATTGTTTCTCTCCAATTATATAACTTTGGTGACAGTCATGGCAGACAGAGTATTCTTTGAACATCAAAATAGATCCTGCTGTAAATTCCAAAGACTTCTATGCACATGTATGTATCTTTATGTCTTACCACTTTTGTGACTGGAAAGAAGGTTTGAGAGGTAATTTATTGGAACAACATTGTAAAAGGAATAAGACTTCTTGAAATATAAAGAGAACATTAAAGAGTATATGCATAGTTCTTCTGAATGCAGACTCTGGGAAAGTCCTTTACATGCTGGTATTCTGGATGAAATCTAAGACTTGTATATGGAAATAGAACTTGTAAATAAAAGTCTGAACATTTCTCAGCTTCCAATAATAGTAGAAAAATGCAAAACTATTCAAGGAAATACATGTTTCCTGAATGTTAGAAAACCCCAATCAGATGATTCCTGGATTGATAAGAATTTTCTTTGTTCGGGACTTATTCTGTGCTATATTTGCATAGTTCCGTACAGAAAATACTGATTTTTGCAATGAAAATCACATTCAATTTTTTCTCTTAACAAGTCATGACCTGCAGGTACTGTTTTAAAACTGTCATTTTAAAAAACAAACACACTTTTGTGCACTAGAAAATATTTCTACAATTGGTTGCTTCTTTTTGAACCCCCCCCCCCAGCAAATTATACTCCAAACTTTGAAAGGAAAAATGATGTTTACATTTAACATATGTGAAAAGATAGTAATGTTTGATTCTAAAATTAATGCAAAAACTCCTAAATGTATTGGTGCATGCACATAAAGATGTGCATTTGCATAACAAGCAGGAACACATGCACATGGACATATCTGGTAAAGGGTGGCATTAAAATGCACACGTGTTCTGATGCAAGTCCTCAAAGTGCCAGCAAAAAACTCAGTTGACTCAGTCTTGTAGACAAAAATTAGTAGTAACAGAATTTTCTGCCAGCATCAACAAAGAATATTGCATTTGGGGAAAAAGAAGGGTTTTGTGCAATTTTTGCAAAACTAATGAGTTTATGACATTCAAAGCATCAGATTTGTTGTTCACAACTTTTGGTCAATCAGGTAGTCTGTTTGCAGTGTATTTTTTATAATGATAAGACAGTAGTTTTGTTCAGAAACATTTCACGTAAATTCTGAAAACCTCAGTTTGTCTTGCTCTCATGCTGGAGTCTAGAAAGCACATGAAACTCAGCATGTGCTCAACAGCATTAAGAGAGTTGATATTCCCTTCCCAACTTTGCAGTGCCCCAAATCCCCCCAAACACTTACTGTAAAGCCTTTGAAGCAGCCCTTTTATTCTGTCAATACAGTTTCATCAACCGTGGTTAAGAGATATAGAGATACATACACACATACATTTAAAATGTGGCACTGAAAGAGAATTATGTGGGTTCCTTGGACTGCTAAGTGGACAAAGTAATGAATCCAAAAGCAAAACCAGCACAAGTTCTCCCTAAAAGCCAAAACTGCAAAACTGACATTATAATACTTTAGACCAGAGGTCCTCAAACCTTTTAAACAGAGGGCCAGGGCACAGTCCCTCAAACTATTAGAGGGCTGGATTATAATTTGAAAGAAACATGAATGAATTCCTATGCACACTGCACATATCTATGCACACTGCACACTTTAAAACAATACAATAATTAAAGTGAAGGACAATTTTAACAAATATAAACTTATTAGTATTTCAATGAAAAGTGTGGGCCTGCTTTTGGCTGATGAGATAGAATTGTTGTTGTTGTTGTTGTTGTTGTATGCTTTCAAGTCATTCCAGACTTAGGTTAACCCTGAGCAAGGGCCAAGTAAATGACCTTGGAGGGCCGTATCCAGCCCTTGGCCCTTAGTTTGAGGACCCCTGCTTTAGACATAGTATGAGAAGACATGACTAGTTAGAAAAAAATAAGATTGCTAAGGCACAAGGGAGAGTCAGGATGGTATAGCTGTGTAAGTTTTGAACTATGATTCTGGAGACCAAGTTTTGAATCCCTACTTAGAGTTCTATGGAACCCACTGGGTGACATTGGGCCAATCCTATTCTCTTAGCATCAATGAAAGGCAAAGACAACCAAAAATGATATTGCCAAGAAACTGATAGTCTTGTCTTAGGGTTGCCATAAGCCAGAAATGATCTAAACACACAACAACAATAAGGTGAAAGGAAGAAGGCCTAAAGGAAGATCACATTACAGTTGGAGAAACGCAGGGACTTTCTATACTGGCCTTATACGAATTCAACCAAATGTCACTCCTGGGTGTCCAGACAACATCAAGGGATGTCTGGTCCATAAAGCAGAGAAAAACTGGTTATCCCAGTTAGGAAAAAATGGGGAATGGTCTGGAGCTTTCCTGAAGCTATGAAGCAGCTCTACACTTTGTGCTAACAGCTGGGCCAGTTCTTATTTGTAAGTGGCCCATCTGTTCACACAGGCTAATAACACCATCCCTGTACTCTGCGTTGTGGAGAAGATTTTTCATCAACTAAGTGGCAGCCATGGAGCTCCTGTCCATTGCTGGGCACACATGCCGTGATGTTAGCAAAGATGCTGTTATGATTTAGGGAAGGAGGAAAAGAGGAGGGCAGTATAACCCTCTTTCCAAATCCCATCCATGGTTGTTTTGGACCAATTTCAAAATTTTGATGGGTCCTCAGTCAAGGAAACGATGGCCTTGACTGTGAAATATCTGGGCAAGGTTATTGATGGCAGGGCTCTTGTCCGAGGGGATGAGGTGTCTCTTAATATATTCCACCCATACATCCAATTCACCATGGAACTAGAACATGAAGGAAAACTGCCTTTTCTAGATGTCCTAGTCATCCGCAAACCAGATCAACAATTGGGTCACACTCTTTACAGAAAACCTACACACAGAGATAGATACCTACAGTACATCACAGTCAAAATCAGTCAAAATCATCTTGATGGTAATTAACACAGAATTTAAATATATTTAAGATCTGGATTTTATTTTCAGAATCAGATACAACAATTGGTTCTGCCTACCCTTGGGAGGCCCACTTTGTTGCTGCCTCTGAAATAAATATTCACATATTCAAATAAATATTAATTTTAAACAGTTGTAAGCATTTTAACTTATTAAATTGTTTAGCATGCACCCATTTTGAGCAGGCCGAGACCTGTGTAGCAGTTTGGCCTCCCTGGTAAAATAGAATATCTAGGAAAGGGGGAGTGGCTTGGAGCCGAGAGAGAGAGAGAGAGCGAGAGAGAGAGAGCTGCAGGGGAGTGGCTCAGAGTGAAGGGGAGGGGCCAGCTGACTTAGGAGGGAAAAAGTGTAGCTTTTTCTGGCAGAGGGAACTTGGCTCTTGTCAGAGCAACATAGGAGTCTCTGTTGTGAGCAGTCAGCAAGACAGGGAGTGTCTTAGATAGCTAACAAGGAGAAGTCTGTGGAAAGCTGAGGACAGGGAGAATCAGCCAGCAGACTTAGATCTCTTAGGATAAGAGATTGGCTCACACTTGGGGACAACTAACTAGGATTAGTTAGTGAAAGAAACTCACGACTAGTTTTAATATTAGAGTGAGGGAGTATTGTTGCCCCCTTGGGCCTTGGGACCTGACCTCCCTGGATAAACCACACAGCAGCTGAGGTACAACAAGCTTTATTGAGTATTAGGTTGAGTAAATAGTTCGGAGGCAATCCTTACGGTGCCTCCGAATAGCAGCCAAAGTCAGGAAGTAGCAGGGAAGTGTGATCCGCAGCAACAGGATCACAAGCGGAGGAAAACAGGGACTCAAGCTGGATGCAAAGGAAGTCTTTCAAGGAATCCCAGCCGATGCAAGAAGGCTGGGTTGGTTTAAGCAAAGAGTTCTTTAGGCAGCAATGTCTTTCAGGAGCATTCCCAGGATCTCGACGATGAACAGGAACAAGGCACAACGCTGGAACAAGTCAGCCCAGTTGGGCTGGCTGGCAATGGCTTGGCTGGGAGGCCCACCGAGGCCTCCTTTCCTTAGCGTCTCCTTCTGTGACGTTGGTACGAGATACTTCCATTGGGGATCTCTGGGCAGATATAGGGTTCCCTGGCTTTGATGTTCAGTGCGTCGAACATCACAGCTGAATTATTGATTGTTGCCTATATGTTTATGTTACATCAGTATAGGTAAACGCAACACCACGATATAATGAATAACACAGATATATTTAATCGCATTCAAAAGGACTCAATGGTCAAGAGTGTCAGAAATCAAAGTTGTAAGTTCATTCTCAACATAATCACATATTTTTTAAAGGGGCAATGCCCTATCTGTTATATAATGAACATAAAAAGCATAAACAGCATATACGAGCTGCTAACTCACACAGGAGTGAGCTGAGACGCGTAGCTGGAAGGAAAAGCTCCTCCGTCATCAAAAGTGGACACAGAACCCAGAAGCCCTCCCAGGCGCAATACAAATCAAGGTATTAGCATTATTAAAGTGCCAGAAAACAATAATAGAATGCACAATATTAGCAATCACTGGGAGGCTTGCAAAGCGGTCAACGAATAGTTATATTCTGCGCCTTCGTTTCCCCCGAAAGGGGCTTCTTCAGGACCGTGGGCGTGGTCAATACGGGATTCTGGAGGGCGTCCAACAGCAGGAGTAACACTATAGCATTAACAAATACAGGCAATGTAACATCAATGCAATACAGTGTATGGCAGTAATAACAGCAAAGGTAAGCAAGGAAATGTATACAATACATGCAAAAAAATCTAAGAAGGAGATAGGAGGTACATACCATCACATATGGGAGCAGAGGCACCGCATAATGCTGTCGATATCAGTGGATATCGGGCTCAAGAGCACAATTCCAAAGGGGAACCACAGTTAAATAGAGGGAGACCAGGTGATCTTAGATTAGCAATTCACTGATGGCCAGCTGGTCATTAAGCCCTTGGGATTCCTCACATTGTAAATTTACTATCCACTTATTTTCTAGTTGCAGGAGTAGTTTTTTTACATTTTGGTGGGGGAGGGGGCGAGCTTTCCAGGACCATAACATTGAAGTCTTCAAAATGATGGTTTTTAGCTTTGAAGTGAGCATAAAGTACAGAATTATCATATCCTGTTCTAAAGCGTGATCTGTGCTCGCAAATTCTTGTCCGGAGTTCCCTCGTGGAAATCCCAACATAAAGGTCCCCGCAACTACAACTTAAACAATATACAATATTTTTGGAATTGCAGGTGGCCCAAGTATTGATCTTAAATGTTCTATTGTTGTAAGGACTGCTAATGAAGGTGGAGGAGGAAATGTGTTTACAAACACTACATTTTCCACATTTTTGTACCATTAGAAGGGGGGGTGAAAGAAGGGGGATCTAAGGGAAGGTCCTTGGTGTGTACCAGTAAATCTTTAAGATTTTGGGATCTATGTTACATCAGTCTCACTGGAATTTGCAGCTCGTTAGCGACTACCACCTGGGCACAGGGAGTCAAGCTCTCGGCTCCTTTTGGAGCACATTGCTACCAGGGAAGCTGGTTGGTACAGCCTTGAGCTGCCTATGTTATGTATTCATCCCTTGTTTCACACGAGAAAGGTCGGGAGACCCAGAGCAAGGTTTAAGAGTAAAACAAGCTGGCTTGGACAGCGCCTCTTTGCCTTCTTGACTAAAGTCTTGCTCAAGTAAAAGTGATGCCTGAGGCCCTTGAGGTGTGACAAGTATTTTGACAAGTGGTGAAACACAATTACATTGGTCTAGTTCGGTATCTAAGTTTTAAAGATACAAGTTTATGAAACCACCGAGCTGTTGTGCCTTTCTTGATATCCACTCACGCTTCTGTGCCTTTTAAAAGCTATTTGTTCCAACAATAAACCTTTTCATCGTTAGCTTTTAAAGAAAAGCCTTTCTTGTGCCTCATTCCGTCTAGCAGTTAATTTAACAGCTCCAGGGTGGTGCCAATTTCAGCGTTTTGGCGGATTTTATTTACCTCAATACTTGTAGCAACCCAGTTCTCTTTCGTGCCTGGGGGGCAAGGGGCAGCACCGGGGGTCCCACTCGCATTAGAACCAGCGGCAGCTGAGGAAGATTCTGAGGAGGTTTTGGAGGGAATGGAAGAAGGGGTTAATGAGTTAGCTGGGCCTTCTTCTCCCACAGAGAGTCTGGCTTGGGATGATGGATGGCCTGACCCATACGAGAATGTGGAAGGTCAGAGGGATTCAGATAGCAGTGATAGCGAAGGCTATGAGAAACCGGGGGGGCTCAGGTCACCGGAACGAATGTGGGAAATGGAGGAGGATGAGTCCATGGAAGCGCAAGGGGAGTTTGACTCTCACGAAGATAGGGAACCAGGTGCTGGGAGGCAAGGTCGAAGCTTTGATAGGAGACGGAGCATTGAGGCTAGCAGGAGGGGCTGGCACCACAGCCTAGACCGGCCAAAGGGGGTGAGGGCCCGAAGCACAGATTGGAGGAGAAGCCTAGAGTGTCGGGGTCCTCGCCAAGGGAATTAAGTATAGGATCCGTGGGAACGGATCCTCAGTACCTCGGTCACTTCAAACCTAGTGAAGTGTAGCGAGCCAAGTACCACGGAGCCAAGCTGCGGCTCGTATCTTGCCAAGAAGTTTCTTGGGGTTTTGTTTTGTACTCTGCCTTGTTCCTTGTCCGCTTGGGTTTGCGGAGCTTTTGCCAAGTCTACTACCTAGACCTTTGCCTTTGGATTTTGCTACGAACTCTTTGCTTTGAACTGAACTTTCAATACCTTTTGGACAATTGCCTTTTTACTTGTTCTTTATTCTACAATAAACTAGTTAGCTGATTACCGTCTCTGTGTGTGTGATTAAGGGGCCGGCCGAGTCCTTGCATCGTGACAGTACTTCTACCCCACCCTTCTATTACTGTTATAAAATTTCTATGATTTTACTCTATTATTATTATTACATTCATTATTTTACTGTTTTTATTATCATTGGAAGGATATGTAGCACATTTCCATTGAAGAAGGTTAGAGTAATGGTTTAATCAGAGTTGGACAGTTTTATCTTAAATTGTAGTTTTATGTAAATATTCAAAAACGTTTGACCTACTGATGCCTCAATTAATGTAATTTTATTGGTATCTATTTTTATTTTGAAATTTGCCAGTAGCTGCTCCATTTCCCACCCTTGGCTTATAATGGAGTCAATACGTTTTCCCAGTTTTTTTGTGATAAAATTAGGTGCCTCGGCTTATATTTGGGTTGGTTTATACTCGAGTATATATGGGTAAATTGATTTTAATTGTTTACTGCTCTGAGATGTTTTGCTATTTATTTATTTATTTCGGCTTATTAGTCACCACTCCCGTCAGGCTCGGGGCGACTTAGATAAAGGGAAAAGTATAAATGTCTTTAAAAATTAGGTAAGAAAATAAATGGTGGTGAATATGAATGCTACATTTTCACCTTCTTAAGTGGAAGTGCTTAGATACCACATAGATCAAATGTTCAATCATGTGACTGTAAGAAGAAAAACAAAACTTGAAACCTGGGGAACACGAAGATTGGGAGTTTCTCTGTCCTTTGGAAACAAAGATCAAAACCTAATGTCTATCTTCTTCTTTTCTTTTCTTTCCTTTGTGTAAAAGGAAGCTCCTAGTGGAAATTCTCCGTGGAGTCCAGATTTGCATGCTGGGTGTAAAATTTTCTAGGACATTTTCCAGAAATCTGCATTTAGATAGAAAGTACTTTACAAAGTCTAAAACCTGCGATTTTATGTGTATCCCATTTTCCTTAGCTACCCCTTGCCTTGGATAGCTAAAGAGAAGGTTTTTTTTAAATGAAACGCAATCTTGGATAAGAAAGACTCCAGCTCAAATACCAGCATATTATGAAGATTGAAAAAATACATTAATCCTTTTTTTGAAACTGAATATCCGAGCCAACTGAGCCACTGTGATCCATCAGCCAGATAGATGGCAAGAGTTACCTGAAGCCCCCATCCAGTTGAGCCCTAAACAATTTAAAGGTAGCCTTGTCTCTTTTGAGAGGCTAGCTTAATACACTGGTATCGCTTATGTTTAACCTCCTGCTCTTTGTCACATATACCTTCAGGCTTTTAAAACCTTCAAAAAGTTTCTTCTTTTATGCTTAATGCTCAACTAGCTGCCATGAGTTTGAATGCAGGAGGACAAAGGAGCCCAGCAGACTGAGTCCAGAGAACATAACCTCTAAATGGGAAAAAATCCATGCTTCAGTGAACTGTTTTTCTCTTCATCTTTCTCTTTTTTCTTCTTCGATTTTCTGCACTATCTCAAAGTGATGCCCTTTGATACATTCTGCAATGAGTGCTAAAGTTCCAGGTTGTCCTTTGACGCCTATCAGGGTTCAAGTTGCTAAATACATTTTGGAACAGACAGTCTTTAACCCTATACAAAATTATGCCTTGAAGTCTGCTGTTATGGTGTCCCACTGGGATGCATTGGATTTTCTTAGGCAAGGACTATTCAGAGGTGGTTTTGCCAGTTGATTCCTCTGAAATATAGTCTATAGCACCTGGTATTTATTAATGATCTTCTATCTAAGTACTAATCAGAGCTGACCTTGTTTCATTTTCAAGATCAAATGGGATCAGTTACCTGTGCCTTTTGATTATTTTGCCTGAACTGAATCTCTCAGAAATCATTCATCCTCGAAAGCATAGTGGCTTTGTGTATTCTTAAGTTAATCCAAAAATCAGACTGAAGCCTGAAGTTATCACTGGTGCAAAAGCCTAGAATGGATACCTCTATGGTAACTTAACTTCTAGCCAAAATCAGTCACTTGAATAAGGTTCACTATTATCCATGCTTTCCTCATGGAAAGTTCAGAAAAGTATCCCCTGTGGATATGAGGACCCTTTATTTTGGTGACTTTGCAAGTTACTTAAACTGTTTTTCTAATTGCTCAACCAAACTTAGAAGTTGCGTGGGCAAGTGCAATCAGCAACATAAGAATCAAACTCACACAGGGTTTTGGGATAACCAATGGTCACAACTTGTTTATTAGTTATAATTGAAAAAACAGGTTGGCAGCCATACATGGGTCCTGGATGTATCAGACAGCCCACTGCTGACCAATGCACTAAGGAAGACAACAAGGGACACAGTGCAGGTTACCGCACTTTCCTCCCTAGTACACTTGTGCCACTGCACCCCCTAGCTGTCGCATGGAAGATCCCTCCCCGAGTGTGGGGCGGGCGGGTTGAAGAGAAACATACCAGATCCAGGGCCCATGCCAACCACCAAAATGGAGACCCCCATACCTGTCGCCAACCCTAAGATCAGTTGTCCACCAACAGGATTCCTTTCTAAACCAAACTTTTAAGTTACTGCAATGTTAGAAATCAGGGAAAGAAGAAAAGTTTCATGGGACAGAAGATTTGGATAGGGGGCATTGCCATTTATGCCTTTCCCCCTCTAATAACCACATCACATTCTGAACCTGTTGATAATGTGGTTACCACATTTGGAACCACTCTAATTTTCAAAGGTATTTAGACTTGCCAGATGTATTTATCAGTGGGATTTATAGCTTTTACATCATCTGTCACCAGACCAAAAAAGACACAAAATATGTTGAAGGGAGATTACCATCCCCTTTTCAAGGTCTGGACTGCAGTTTGGCAGAAATAATAGCATGAATCCCTTTTGCATATAGCCTTTTAACTGTCCCTTCAAAATCCTGATCAGATGTTGGAAGCCGAGCTGTTTTGCGGGTGTGGTGGATTGGCAGGGGCCGGACTTAGGTTTCAATTTTCTGTTCTACCAGCACACATTTTGTTAGTAAGTCTGCCAAAACCAGGCAAGTAACAGTTGGCAGCAGTACTGGAAAGTTAAATTGGGAATTCAGTGGGAATTTTTTGTCATCCCAAAAGCTTTATATGTATGGACGCTTCTCTCCTTTAATGAAGTCCATTTGCCTTATAGAAGCTTGGGCTGTGCAGTGATGGTTGACAAGAAGCATTTGATGTAATTTAAATTCATTCTAAAAGTTTTTTAAAGACTTACTTCATAGGACAGTTTGGTTAAAGATGCTGTGGAAAAGTTATACTGTTAGTTATATGATTCTAATGGGAGTATCTGGGGAGCAGAAGGAGAATAGAAGTATAATTTAATGGGAGGTCTTGCACACTGATTATATCTGAAGGCTCCCTGAATGAAGAAAGAGAAATAATAAAAAGTAAAATATATATCCATTACTTTTGCCTTTGATCCTTTTTGTTTGGCTCAAAGTTTTCATTCAGAAAGGCTCCAGGTTTCTTTCTCTCTGCCAGGAACTGTCTTTTAAAAAACCTGGTGGTTCAATGAGGTTGGAGTTGACCTGGGATCAAAACTGGAGTTCAGCCATTACTTTCCTGGTTGGCACCGGTGAATCATACAGGCAGTCTCCAGGTTATGAACAAGATAGGTTCTGAAGGTTTGTTCTTAAATTAAATATGTAAGTCAGAACATGTAGTTTTTGAAAGTATAACTCCACACACACACACTTTATGCCGTCACGCCCAGGCGCTATACATTGAAATCGGGGTGTGCTTCTTTCTAAAGCCTAGGGGACCGCAGGTGCATTCCTCATGAAGCTTAGGGATCCAAGTAACCAAGACCACTCCAGAGGGAACAGTAAAACAATGTCTTTATTTTAGCAAAGTCCTTTTCAGACTTGGTTCAATTCTTGAATTCCCCAAAACATAAAACAGGCAACTTATAATGGCATTCAGTTGTTCTTGGCCTCTTTCTTGGTTGCTGGAATAAAAGGATTGTGGAACCCCCTCTAAGCTTCCTTCTGAGGCAGGGAGATCCGGAGATACTCTCCACCCTGGCTTCTGGGCTTCTATATGAAAGAGCGGATCTTTCCTCTAAGCTCAGAGCCAGTCAAACATGATGCTGTGTCTAGCGTTGCTGTACTTGCGATGGCATGTCACAGCCAACCTGGCTGACCATGCAAGCACACCTATCTCTTGAGGCTTCCTTGGAGAAGACTGACTAAACCAAAATGGAGGTCCCTCTTCCCTGGGAGAAAGGACGGGCACTAAACAAGACTGATTATAATAATCCCCTCTGTAGGCCAATGGCTGCAAAAGGCCCTGTAAACTAACTGCTGTGAAGCAGAAACTCTGTTGCTGATTAACTTTCAAGGAGCAGCTCTGATGCTGCAGCAACCCTGCAAGAAGGAAAAGGGATGTTAACTCTTCTAACTTGGGGAAGAACAAACCAGACACTCGCTGTGTCGGAACACACTTTCCAAAACACAGGGAAGGGTTAACACTCCTGTGGTGTTTGTTTTGCTGTCTGTTCCCCTTTTCAGAAGATTTCACCTCACTTGCTGTCCCTGTGATAATTGGATTTTGGGGGAAAATAGCTTCTTGTGGAAACAAGGATTGGTGATAATGTTTCAGGAGTGAATTTCCCTTCCTAGAGGTAGATTTATATCACTTCCTGTTGTCTTGCTCCCATTTGTAACTATGAGTTGTTTGCAAGTTGGATGTTTGTAACTTGGGGACTGTCTGTATTATCTCTGCTTGAGCCAAATTGTTTTAAGTAGGAGGAGACGATAATGAGAGAAATTGCCCCAAGCCCCATACAGTGACAAACATTCCCTCCTCATTACCTATGTTGCCTAGGGATTATGGAAGTTGGAGTTCAACAATGTCTGAAGAGCCACAATTGCTCGCTTCTGTTGCACATAGCCATGGGTTCAAGAAAGAAGGAATCAAAATACAGATGGTTAATATTTAATTCAGTACATGAAACACATTTCTGCAGTCAATTAATTTTTCCTTTCTTTTTACTGAATAATTTGAATGAGTTAGAAACAATCCAATTTTTCAAATACGTGTTGAAATAGGTGTTATACAACTGGTATTTCTGCCATGATTGTCACCCATGTTTACAACAGTGACTGAAAACTTGATCTCCATATACTCTGTGCAGATTTCTGATTTTTGTACAGGTCAAGTAGATGCCTCCTGAGAGACCAGAAAGGGCCTTCGTACTCCGCTTCAGTTCTATATACCTAGCAAATTTATTTTCCATACCAAATGATTTGCCCATCGAGGTAAAGAGCTTTGTTTATTTACCTTTTTATAGTCTGGCCTTGAGTCACTATGCATTCAACCAAAACTTTGGCACACAGGTAAGGTTTCCATCAGGGTTTTTTTTTCCAAACCTCATATTTAACACCAACAAGGGCAGGCAAATACATGTTGAAAATAAATGACCTATTGAATTTGGCCATTTCAGATTAATGAAAATGCAGCCTTATTTCTGTGTTATAAGAACTGGGGAAAAAACCCAAACACAAATATATTCATGAGTCTGAGCAATACAATTTGGGTAACATACGAGAAAAAAGTTAATCACTACTGTAATACTGCCTGAAAACCTGATCCTGATTTCCTCATTCATCCAACAAGCCATCTAAGCTGCCATCTTGCTTAGATTAAACCTCTATTTATTCTGTGTATATCTTAACTCCCACTGAATTGCCCCAGTCCAGGAAACACAATCTCTTTAGCATCAGATGTATAAACTGAAAACTATGCAAACTATGGAAAGTAATTTTCATATTAGAATGTGACACTGCATTCAAAATTCTTGGTCAGCATAGCCCAGCTCATTAACATCTTAAAAAGAACAGTTGAATGGTAATAATATTTGGAAATACTAGAAAATGCACAGAAAATGTATTTGTCACATGAGAAATTTGCTCAGGATATATTAGCAGCTACAGTATTTCCTACTTAATAGAAAACAGCATTTTTCCATACAAGATATAATATTTCTGTGCAGGAATATTGCTTTCTAGATAGAAAATACTCTTTTCTGTGCAGAAATATAATATGTGAAATTTTCACAGAATAAGCTCCAAACTGTGGATAGTCTCTGAAAAATTCTTGCAGCAGGAAGAAAATTGTTACAATTAGTTGTTGTTCCTTTGAGAATACAATTAATGAAGAATTATATCCTTACAAAGTAGGGGCCAAGGGCTATTTAAAGCAATAGCCACAGGGATGCAGGGAGTTCCTAGCAGCAGTTTTTCAAATGGCCAGCGTCCCCACTGAACTCTGCTATTAAAATGCATTCCTAGAAGATTACCTTAAATGAGATTTTGGTCAAAGGTTCCAGATGTCATTGATAAGTAAATCAAACCTAGCTATATTGCCTCTAGTCTCTGGCATAGGTGGGCCATCAGTTTGATCAAGACCAACTTACAGTAGGGTTGCCCGATCTTAGGATCTGACCCTGACACTGCTGTTTGGTGGGAGGCAAATGTGTACATTCTCCATTTATGGGGGGGGTCAGTCCAGCTTGGAGAGGGGTGTTTCCTATACTATGCAAGGATTAATTGATTAATTGCTACAATTTTAAAGACCCTATAGGAAGGTCTATGTAGTGGGCATTGAGGTTCCCTAAGCTTATTGTCTTGGGGGATTTCAATGTCCACGCCGACACCACCTCCCCGTCAACAGCAGCCATGGACCTAGTGTCCACCATGGAGGCACTAGGACTCTCACCGTGTAGGACTGGCCCCACACACCAAGCTGGGCATACATTAGATCTGATCTTCGCGGCCGGAATACAGGTGACCCTAGCCTCCGTTACGGAGGTTCCATGGTCGGATCACAGTGTCTTGGAAGTCCGCTGAACGTGGCCCCCACTCCCGGTAAGGGTGCCGAACCTATTTTGGTTCGCCCGAAGAGACTTATGGAACCCATTCGGTTCCTGAATGCTCTAAGGGATTGGGAACTCCCAGCGACTCGGTCGATGGGTTGGTGGAATCTTGGAATACCAATCTCGCCACTGCCCTAGGCGAGATCGCCCCCAGGCGCTCTCTCATTCCCGTAGTAATCGCTCGCCTTGGTACACCGAGGAGCTGCGGGCGATGAAACGGAGGAGGAGACACAGCTAGAGGACGTGTGGCGGAGTTTCCGTGACTTGCTTCGAAATCGGCTTATAAGCAGTTCAAGAAGGCTTATGAGCGTGCTATCAAGGAGGCAAAAAAGTTTACTACGCCTCTCTGATAGAGTCAGCTAGTTCACGCCCAGCTCAACTTTTTAGAACAATTCGGTCCTTGACAACAATCCCAACTGTCCCAAACGATAGGGGTTTGGCTCCAACAGCTGAGGCTTTTCAGAACTTCTTTACTGACAAGATTTCGAGTCTCCGCCGGGACATTCCAGCCACGGTTGATACAGTGAGCGAGCTCGAGACCCCGCCGCCACTCGGCGGGCCCACCTTCACCCGTTTCCAACTGCTGGACGCAGCAGCTGTTGATAAGTTACTGTCTGCAGCTAGGCCAACTACTTGCTCCCTCGACCCGTGCCCTTCCTGGCTTATTAGATCTTGCCGGGAAGGGCTAACGGCCCCCTGGGCACGATCATAAATAGCTCCCTTGAGCAAGGAGTCTTCCCGGGGATTGAAAGAGGCTCTGGTAAGACCGCTGCTGAAGAAGCCGATTTAGACCCTTCGGCTCCCTCCAATTACAGGCCGGTGTCCAATTTGCCCTTCCTGGGCAAAGTAATTGAGAGGGCAGCAGCGGATCAGCTGCAGCAGTTCTTAGATGACACAGCCGGACTTGATCCCTACCAGTCCGGCTTCCGTATGGGCATGGGACGGAGACCGTGCTTGTCGCCATTACAGACCAACCGCCGCCAGCTGGACCAGGGCGGGTCTGCCCTGCTTGTCTTGTTAGACCTGACAGCAGCGTTTGTACGGTTGATCATGCATTGTTGACCCACCGTCTAGCCGGCGCCGGAGTCGGGGACCGCACTTCAATGGGTGGCCTCCTTCCTCCGGGGACAACGTGTGGAGGGGGGGCGGGGGGGTCTCCGGGAGGGCCCCACTTAACTGTGGGGTCCCCCAGGGGGGCTATCCTCTCCCCCTTGTTATTCAACGTTTATATGCGCCCCCTGGCCCAGCTGGCCCGCGACTTTGGTCTGGAGTGTTATCAGTATGCGGATGACACCCAGCTTCTGCTGAGAATGGACGGCAGGCCGGATACCGTACCCAATTGTTTCCACCGATGCCTGGAAGCCGTGACTGGTTGGCTGCGCGCCAGCCAGCTGAAGGTGAACCCCGTCGACGACGGAGATCCTGTGGCCCGGTCGCCCTGGGCTGGGTGGGTGCCGGTTGCCTACCCTGGATGGCGAGCAGCTTAGCCCGTCATCATCGGTTAAGAGCTTGGGTGTTCAGCTGGACTCCCTGCTGACCATGGAGGCCCAGGTCTCCTCGGTCTGCAGGGGGTCCTTCTATCACCTGCGTCAGGCTAGGCGACTGGCACCCTACCTGTCCGGGAACGACCTGGCGACGGTAATCCAAGCGACGGTCATCTCGAGACTGGACTACTGTAACGCCCTCTACGTTGGCCTTCCCTTGTCGACACTCCGGAAACTCAAGCTAGTGCAGAATGCCGCGGCACGCCTGCTGACGGGCTCGTCAGTGAGGGACCACATCACGCCTATTCTTCGGCAACTGCACTGGCTTCCCTATCGAGTACCGAATTGTCTTCAAGGTATTGGTATTGACCTTTAAGGCACTTCACGGCCTAGGGCCTGCGTACCTGAGGGACCGCCTTACCCCGTATTTGCCCCCGAGATCACTGCGGTCAGACGAACGGAATTTGTTGACCAT
The DNA here is from genome assembly GCA_030556195.1 of Anolis apletophallus. Lineage (NCBI taxonomy): Eukaryota > Metazoa > Chordata > Lepidosauria > Squamata > Anolidae > Anolis > Anolis apletophallus. The sequence goes on along the minus strand of JARBWK010000002.1, from coordinate 5,074,274 downwards.
ACCATCAGTCCGCTCCTGCCACCTATCCGCAACCCGACAGAGAGCCTTCTCAGCGGCAGCTCCAGCGCTGTGGAACTCTCTGCCTGATAGAGTCCGAACCATCTCGGAATTAATCCCTTTAGAAGGGCTTGTAAGACTGCTCTTTTGAGCTAGCATTTACCTAAGCCTGATTGGATGATATGTGGTATACCCTTGTATACTTTTTGTATATCTCCTGTACCTCGTGATACGTTGAACTCGTGTTTTAACTGTCTTTGTTTTAATTGTAGGGCAGCATGCCGAGACTTGGCCTGCCCAGGTGTATTTTATTGCCACCCGCCCCGAGCCTGTAGGGAGGAGCGGAATACAAAATCGAAGAATAAATAAATAAATAAATAAATGTATTCGGTTCACTTCCTCCTTCCCTCCCAGTCATTTCAGCACCAAGAATTATCCTACACTCTGCTCTGCATCCATCTTCTTCTTAGAATTGTTGTTGTTGTTGTGTGCCTTCGAGACATTTTCAAACCAAGCTGACCATAGGGAACACAATCACCAGCATTTCTTGGCAAAATTGGTTCATAAGAGGTTTGCCATTGCCTTCCTCTGGAGCTGAGGGCCCTTCTATACTGCAATATCAAGGGAGCTAATCCAGATTATCATCTTTGAATGGGATTATCTGAGTCTACGTTGCCATATAATCCAGCTCATGGCAGATAATCTGGATTTATTCAGCTCTGTAGAAGGGGCTTGAGAGAGTGTAACTTGCCCAAGGTCACCAAGTACATTTCATGGCTGAGTGGGGATTTGAACCTTGGTCCCTGGCATTGTAATCCAATGTTCAAACCACTATATTCAGCTGATTCCTTTTAGATTAACTGTTCCCCATCCGATCTCCCTAAATAAGTGGAAAGAAATACTTCCCTAAAGCTCGAACATCAGAACAGTCTTACGTAAGAATTCCAAATATGAAAATTGTGTGTGTGTGTGTGTGTGTGTTAATGATATGAGTAACTGTGGTTGGTATATAATGAATGCTATCCTATGCATTCACTGAGTTGTTAAGGGTGCATCTAATTGGTAGAATTGATGCATTTGTGTCATGCCCCAGCCTGACTCCAAGCAAGAGCACAGCCAAGACTCTAGCTAGGCCAGAAAGCCAGCCTCTGCAGAGGCCTCTAGTTCAACCAATGTTCAAGGACAAGCGCAGCATAGCTCCATCCCGGGCCGATAAGAAGCGAGGGAAAGGCAGAGTCGGGTTGCCTCCCTTCCATCCAGGTGCAATCACTAATGAGTTGACATACCATCCTGATGCGGGACGCATCAGAAAGCCCAGCCGGAGATCTGTCCATGAGAACAAAGCCTGGTGGGGGCTATTTAAGTTAAGACCCAGAGATGTGCGGCATCTCGTGCCAACGTTCAGTTTTTGTCTCGCCAATTTCCACGTACTCTAAGTTCCAGCCTGGGCCGGTGGGCCTTCAAGCCTTCGTACTCAAGTATTTGCCAAGCCTTTGTGTCAGAGATTTATCCAGGATTTAGCCTGTTGGGGCATCAGGACTATTTCTTAATTCATTGAACCTTTTTAATTCCTTGGACTATTGCCTTGCAGTACTAGATGCTGAGAGCATCAAAGGACTATATTTTTATCTCTGCTTCTTTTCATTTATTCTAAATAAAGCATTTAATCATGGCTGGTCTCAAGTGGTTTACTGAGGGGTCCTTCAGGTCTAAGGTGCAACAATTTGATACTATTTTTTTTAATTTACCATAACTCAGTGCTATGGAATCGTGGCTGTAATAGTTTGAAATATAATTAGCCTTCTCTGCCAAAGAGTGTGACACAGCTCCCATGATTCCAAGCACTGAGCCATGGCAATAGTAGTGGTATTGAAGTGTATTCATTCTACAGCGTAGCTGCGTCCTAAGGCTCAGGGTTTTGTTCCAGACACCTCGGTTTTCTTCCAGACATTTCAGAGAAGATTAAGCAAGAGAAAACACGCATTTGGTTGAAATAAATGAACACACATTGATTTATTAAAAAATCTGCTAGCCCTAAATTTAGCTGCCCAAAAGTGTTCAAACTGAAAACAGATTTTCTGAAGTACTCTGGTAAATCTCCAAATGCATTTAGCCTAACCACTTTGAATTCCAGTTACTGCATGCAAATATCTTCTCTCTGGTCTCCGATAGAGAGATGAACACTTAGCTGGATGGTCTCCCTTAATGCAAGACACTGATTAATAAAATGTGTTATAATAGGTGAGACATGCTCTTTAAGACTTTCAAAGCTTTGTAGTCACCCATTAATTCAAGTGCAAATTGAATTATGGCTACATTCCTATGTAATAAAGTGACTGAGACTCCAAAGGATCCCCCTTTTACTTACACTTTAGAAGTTTGAAATAATTCATCACAATAGCACTACAGAGATTATCATTTTGGTCTGTCTTTTTGCCTCTGTCCCACACATTCTCCTTTTAATACTTTCTAGAAGAGAAATAGTAAAGCTCCAATATTCTCCCAAATTTGGAGTTTAAGAAATCATCCCATTTGCTCTTTCCTTTTACAAATTAATTCCATGGCAAGAGAGTTTACTTTAAAGCTAATATAAAATATAATTATAGACGAAAATAATCATTCTAACTAAGATGGAGTCCTCCCATGACCCGATGAATCAAGTTTAGACGTGTACATCAACACATGTAAATCCCATTCATGTTAGGCCTATTATATTTAGGACTGTCAGATGGATTCAGGCCATTACCTTCCAACCCCCCAAATAACGAGACAATTTGGGCAACCTTTATTTAAAAGTTACCTATTTAACTTTACCTTCACTAAACTCAGGTTTCAAGGGAACAAGGTGTGCCCAAGGCGAGGTAGCGGTCGCCCCCTTGGCTACACTGGCAAACTCCCCTGAGTCCCCTATAACACAAAATTGGGCAACCTCTCAAGGAAACACAGGAAAACCTCTCTGAAAATATTTAACCGAATTCTCAAATTTTCTGGACCAATGATATCCCCCCTCACCCTTAAACTGCCGCCCAGGTAAGTGTATTTATGCATTGGCCCAACCAACTTTGAGGAGTACATGAGTGAATATGGATCTATGGATTTCCCTAGACTATTTACACTGTCCTATTTATGGATCCGCCATCCCAGCTAGCCCCTAATAACAGTATAGGGTAGGCGAACCCCCCCCCCCCCGAACTTAGAGGGGGGGAAATTACTACCCGGCCCCCTAAGGCGACCGCGATACTGTCAACTGGGCGAGAGTGGTGGGTCAACACCTCAAGGAGGAATGAAGCCGGAGGCTGCCCCAATAGCCTAGACAGTCTCCGCCCATTCCACTAGAAGGTTCCATCCAGGCAACCAATCACCTCCCTTCGTGGCAGGGAAAGGGCATTGTAAATTATATCCCTACCCACACCACAGGAGAAGACACATAGCAGTAATGAGATTTTCAATGGAGTCTATAATTCCAGTCTGTAAAGTTCAGAACTGCTGCATTTCCTGTAACATGTCACAATTCAAAATTTCCAAATGATATCATTGTCTGGTCTAAATTGCAAAAGAATATTAATGAGGAAGAATGGGCAAGTTAGGAAAGGCTGCAGCAGTTTGTTTTTGCTTGAACTTAATGGTTAGAGCATAATTCTATCCTGTTCAGCTGAGTCCAAACTACTTTTGAACTTTGGATTCAATTTGCAGCAAGTGAAGTAAGCTGGTGCTAGCTGGGGATGGTATAAAGAGGTACAAATGGGTGCCCAAGCTTTGAGACCTCATCACATACAAAATTCAAATTTTGTTGTTTTTTACTGCCATCATTCTAAGATTTATTTTTCCCCCTGGAGAACTACATACAAATTCTTGGAGACTTCAGTCTGCTCTTTAAAATTGGTGATTTTGCCTCCTACTCCATTCACCCAAATGTAGCTTCTGCAGTAATAGCTGGGGGCTCAGAAGGAAGTTTTAAGCCTTACTGAAAGAATTTCCAATCTTGAAAGATCCTAGACTGATGCAACCTCTCTTAGGCTAGATCTATACTACCAAATAATCCAGTTTTTGAATCCAGATTATCTGCTTTGAACTAGATGATATGAGTCTACACTGCCATATATGCCTACACTACTTAGTTTATTTGCTCTTTCTCATCAATACCTTTGGAAATCTTGACCACACTTTAATGTTGCTTGGCCAAATGTTTTTCTGGGAATATTTGGAGGGCATCCAACCTCCTGATTGATATATATGTGTGTGTGCATATATATATGCACACAAAACCTGATTATAGGCATGGTTAGGTCCAGTCGGAATCTTCATAATTCAGATTACATTTGGATCAAATTCCTTTTTGAAGCCATTTCGAAGCGATTTGGGAACCCGGAAATATCCTTGCCATTTCAAAGCCACTGTCGCCATCTTTGTTCTGACTCAGGAAGTGAATAGGAAAAGACCCAGCATTTGGAGGCAAGCAGAAGCTTGCATGCTGGGATGCTTGTCCTCAGCCAATGAGGAGAAACCATGTGGGGAGGGGTGGGGTTTCAACAGACCTCAATCCCCTTTGGGTTACACTTTGGATTTTGGGATCCCAGAAAGTCCCTTTGACTTTGGAAAGCCCATTTTCTGCTTTGGGTTACACGTTGTACTTTTGGAAACTAGAAATCTCCTATAATCTGCTAATAATTTCCTCGGGAAAACACACAATAAAGGTTTGGAGGCCCTTTTGTCTGCTTTGGGTTACACATTGTACTTTTGGAAGCTAGAAATCTCCTAATCTAATCATTCCCTCGGGGAACCACACCATACAACTTTGGAGCCCCCTTTCTCTATTTGGGGTTACACGTTGTTACACTTTTGGGAACAAGAAATCTCCTATAATCTGCTAATAATTTCTACCACTGTGGCAAGTTTTGTCAGTAGCAGTCTAAAAATGAGGGAAAGGGATTCCCCAAAGTTTTGCCTGTCCCATTTGCAGTTTTTCGCGCATTGCACAATTGCGCCCACCATTAATGAAGCGATTCCAAAATTTTAAAAATTTTGGACAATTTTGACTTTTTGGGGGGGAAATTTGGGAAATTACTTTGGAAACGAATCGCCAGTGCCCCCTACATCTGAAATGAGATTTGAACCATTTTTCCTTGATCAAACAAACATATAAAAATGTGTTGAAATACACAGTTCTTTTTTTTTGGTTCCCTCAAGTCATTTTCAATATATGGTGATGCAAAAGGAGATTCTGGAAAATCTTGGAAATATTTGTTCTGAGTTTATCTGCGTTTGCCATCCTCTGAGGTTCAGGTAGTGTGTGTCTTGTCCAAGACCACCCAGTTGGGTTTCTGCGACCAAACTGGGATTTGAACTCTGGTTTCCAGAATTATAGTCCAAATCTCAAACCACCACACCATGCTGGCTCTCAGAAATGGCCAATACCTTTCCCCCAATATTTGAAAGGTTTTATTTTGTTATTTCTGAGCTAAAATATCCCTCTCTAAAAAAAACCCTCTTGAGATCCAATATTTATTTATTTATTTATTTATTTATTTATTTATTTATTAGTTCAACTTGATATACCGCTCTCTCTGGAGCCCAGAGCGGTTTACAGAATTAAATAGCAGATAAAACACATAAAACACAATAAAACCAAATTTTAAAACCCCAGTTAAAACCCTATTCCCAGCAAAACTGCAATAAGACAGCAGAAATGCAATGGCAGTGGCACAACAGAGTGCTGATGATAACGGGCACTGGTTATGGGCCAAATGCCTGTCTAAATAGCCAGGTCTTAATGGCTCTGCGGAACGGCATCAGGTCCCAGATGACTCGTATTTCCTCAGGGAGGGTGTTTCACAAGGTTGGCGCGGCCATGGCGAACGCCCTCTGTCGCGTACTAGTGAGTCTGTAAACCTTAATGCCAGGCACCTCCAATAAGTTGAGCCCCTCTGAGCGCAGCGATCTCCTGGGTACATAAGGGGTAAGCCGCTCCCTCAGGTACACTGGCCCCAAACCATATTAGGCCTTGAAAGTTAGAACTAACACCTTGAAGGTGACCCGGAATTCAATTGGGAGCCAGTGCAGCTCGCGCAAGAGTGGAGTCACGTGGGCAGATCTTGAGGCTCCTGAGAGCAAGCGTGCTGCTGCGTTCTGCACCAGTTTGAGTTTCCGGATCGCCAACAAGGGTAGGCAATGTACAGCGCAATATGTGCTGTTTCATTCCATATACCTTTTGTGGCTCTCCAATTCTTGGTAGATGCCCAGCTCTATTTTATAGAAAAAGGGTTAATGGTAGACCAAATTAATTGTACATAGATATTGTCAAGAGTATTTCCCTTTGAAAAGAGGGCAAGGGAAGCTTGTCCACCACTTAGTAAACAAAAATCTTCTAATCAACCAGAAGTGTAAGTGTCATTTACCATAGTACTAAGCATAATTCTCCTTAGAACAAAAGTTGTTTACAGTATATATTTAAAATAATATTCCTCACTAGTAGGACTTTCCCTGAAGTTAGGGCAATTATAGCCATAGCTGAGGATTAATTAAAACTGTCCCCACAGGTGTTTCTGGAGATCCTAGATCGGCCAAATGGGGATACATTAGTAAGTTGGCACAGAGGTGAGCAGACCAGAAGCCATTTGCAATAATTACAGGCGCAAAGAAGTAGGTTTGTGCTTCTTCTCCTCTCCCCGCTTTCTCTCACTTCATTTCTCTAACTGTGATTAATCCCTTCATTGAACAGGGGGAACGCCAAAGATACACAGGGGCTACCCTTTCTGTGTGAAAGAAATGGAGGAGAAAGAGGCATCTTTCCAGAGTTACAAAATGAGTACAGAAGATATCTTTTCTTAATCAGGTCAAGAAGAACCTGTTTCTATCCCTTGTCTTTCTCAAATACACAGACTACCAATTCAAGTGGGGAGAAATAAATCAGTGACTTCATCATACTAGAGAAAAAAATCCACTTAAAATCTGGTTTCTGCCTCCTACAGAAATCTGGGGTTTATAGTTTAGGCTCCTCTATAAACTACAAACCACAAAATGCCACAGGAGGCAGAAACCACATTTTGAGTGGATTTGTTCTCTAGTGTATTGAGAAGAGTAGAAGATTTGTTCACTCAAATGTACTTTGAACACCTAGCATTCTGGGGACTTATGCAATGAACCATTGAGTAAAATTGATCTGGCAAAACTCCTAAATTTTCTTTAAAAGGTAGTGGAATTTTAGCATTTTTATTTCACTGACACCATTATGTAAAACTAGGTGTACATTATAGCAGTAAGATAATAATAATAAATAATAATACACTTTATTTATATTCCGCCCTTCTCACCCTGAAGGGGACTCAGAGCAGATTACAGTAAGCATACACATACAAGCAGACAATCCCTGCCGTTTTTATATTTGACATACATCACATACAACATATAATGTGGGGCAGATGACCCAACAGGTAATTAAAGTGCTTAGGACAGTGTTTCTCAACCTTCCTAATGCCGCGACCCCTTAATGCAGTTCCTAATGTTGTGGTGACCCCCAACAATAACATTATTTTTGTTGCTACTTCATAACTGGAATTTGCTACTGTTATGAATCATAATGTAAGTATCTGATACACAGGATGTATTTTCATGCACTGGTCCAAATTGGACACAAACACCCAATACGCCCAAAATTGAATGCTGGCGTTGTTGGGGGAATTGATTTTGTCATTTGGGAGTTGTAGTTGCTGGAATTTATAGTTCACCTACGATCAAAGAGCATTCTGAACTCCACCAACGATGAAATTGAACCAAACTTGGCACACAGAGTTCCCATGACCAACAGAAAATAATGGAAGGGTTTGGTGGGCATTGACCTTGAGTTTTGAAGTTGTAGTTCACCTACATCCAGAGAGCACTGTAGACTCAAACAATAATGGATCTGAACCAATCTTGGCACAAATACTCAATATGCCCAAATGTGGGATTTGGGGAAAATAGTCCTTGACATTTGGGAGTTGTAGTTGCTGGGATTTATAGTTCATCTACAATCAAAGATCCCATTTCTGATGATCTTTGGCGACCCCTCTGAAATCCCCCTCATGACCCCCCAAGGGGTCCCGACCCCCAGGTTGAGAAACACTGGCTTAGGAGGACATTTTGCAAGAAATTGATCACAGCTCCTTGATATATATATATATATATATATATACATACACTTCACGGTTCGCTTTTAGCGGACTCGCTGTTTCGCGGTTTTCAAAAATATTATTTTTAAATGTATATCACGGTATGTTTGCTCTTTCGTGGGTTTTTGCCGCCGCCGCTCCACAGCAGTTAAAAGTGGTGTCAAACTATATCAATCCCACATCAGCGGCTCTCAACCTGTCAGTTAAGATTGCTACATACCATGCTGGGGTTTGTACTCTGATGAGGGACTAGAACACTCCAGGTGAGATTTCTAAGTGTTCCTCTCTAAATTGCAACTTCTATGGGATACAATCATGGCAGTTACAGAGGAATCATAGTGATATTTGTGCAGAGTGACGGTCCGTCTATACAAGCCTTTGTTCTGTTTTTTTTTTCTGGAGTACCCGGAGGTGCCCAAATGATGGCTCAGGCTAATCTGGTTTAACCCAGAGTAAACTGAGATTTCCAGGTTTACTCCAGATGAAAAGATACCTGAGTCCACACCTTCCCAGGTATGAGGCCTTTGGGGATTGTTTCACAGGATTGGCTTCTGTGATCCTGAAGGACAATCCCCATAGTCATCATGCTTCTTCAGGCTCAGGAAGCCCAAGGGAATGGGATGGCACTCCCTCCCTCCCTCCCTCCCTCCCTTCGCAGCCCCCATTTTAGGAAAAAAACTTACCAGAGAGGCTGCAAACGGAAGCAGGCTTCTCCTATATTTTTCCCTAAAATGGAAGACTAGGGGCTGGCAGTGATCCCCCCCAATCAATCTCTGGTCACTCCCCCCAACAAAATCCCAGAGTTTGGGGTCACAGTTTGGCCACAAACCTGGTAGAAACTGGCATTTTATCAGGTTTTTGCCCTGTCTGGAAGGGCCCAAAAAGAGTCCCAGATGTGTTTAACCATAGAATCATGAGAGTTTTAGTTTTACAAGGTCTTTTAGCCTTCTCTGCAAAAGTGTGCTGGTGTCTCACAAATCTACAAATCCCTCAATTCCATAGTGTTGATCCATAGCAGTTGAAGTGGCAATTAATATCAAACTGCATTAATTTTACAGCGTAGATGGACCTTGGGAAAGGTAAAGAATATTCATAAAAGCCTAGGACTAGTGAAAAAACCTGTATTTTTCCTTTGTGAAACAAAACAAACATAACTAGCACAAAAACATTGGATGACAGGAAAGAAGAGCTTGATTGACAAAAACTAAAACTGGTAAAGGTTAATTGCTGGAAAGCATTTATGAAAAAAGAGTTTAGTTTTGAACAATTAACCATTACAACTATTGAAGTTTTGTTTGTAGAATTACAGACGTAAGAATTCTTGCTAAAGAGGGCAAGAAATATCTCTTTCGCCTTCTGTGTCCATACATGCTGAAGGTATTGGGGCCTCCATCACTTCCTTGCCATTCTTTCAGAGGGTTGGTAGTGACATCACATTTCTGGTCACATGGCTTGATGCCCAAAATGATGTCACCAGAAAGGTAACATTGATAGCAAGCTTCTTGGAGAAAAGTACTTGCTGGTAGCAAGGCAGCAATGTCCTTGTTGGTGGTGTAGACCAGTGTTTCCCAACCGCTGTAGTGTGCTGTGACGGACCTCCTGCTGTGCCACGAGAAAAGCTCTCTGCCCTCCTTCCTTCCCCCTTCCTCTTGCTGAACTCCTGCTGCTTGGGGGAGGAGGAGGAAGGGCCGGGCGGCGGCGAAGAAACCGAAGAAGAGGCCGGGGCGCCGCCTCCTTCGGCCATTTCCACAGCCAGCCTCCAATCCACCATGACTCCTGCCATGACTCTCGACCCTCACTCGCTGAAGGAGGAGGAGCCCACCCACTGAAGCCCATCCACCACTCATGTTCCTCCTCCTCCGTGCGGTTTCAGCAAGCGAGGGGCGGGAGTCATGGTGGAGAGTGGTGCTGGGGATGGGGGTCATGACTCCCGCCCCTCGCTCGTACTGTCCCCTCAAGACTGGAGAAGCTGTGGGAGAGCTGTGGGAGGGGGGTGGGGCTGAGCTCTCCCACAGCCAGCCTTGAGGGGACAGTGCCAAGCCAGCATTGTGCTGGCTCTGCCACCGCTGGCTTGGCACTGCCTCCTCAAGGCTGGAGAAGCTGTGGGAGAGCTGAAGCCAGGGGAGGGGGCGAGGCATGGCGCAGCCCAGCTCTTCTCCCGGCTTCGGCACTCCCAGAAGCTGCTCCCAGCAGGCCAACATCCTTCAGCCATTCTTTACTGTGTTAGAGTGTCATTTTGTGTCATTTTGGTTGATGGTGGGCCCCTGGATTTTTTTAATGTTAAAAAGTGTGCCACGGCTGAAAAAAGGTTGGGAAACACTGGTGTAGACAGTGGATAGTGCCAGATCCAGCCTGATCCATTCCAATCCAGTTGTCTACACCCACTGCAGAATCACTCTGGAACTTTCAGAGAACTAAAGCAATGTAATGGCTGATGCATCAGGTGTCCTGCACATTTGATCCTTGCATCATGTGGACTTGCTGCAAGAACAAAGCATGGGTCCAAATGGGCCAGAGACAGAGAAATAATAAATTGACCTGATACAAGCAATATTTTGTATCACTAGATAATTAGCACACATATAATAATGAAAGAAACATATCTGTAGCAACCCCGTTCTCTTTCGTGCCTGGGGGGCAGGGGGCAGCCCCGGGGGTCCCGATTGCATTAGGGCCAATTGCAGCTGAGGTGGATGTGGAGGAAGGGGATGATGAGGTAGCTGGGCCTTCATCTCCCACCGAGAGCTTGGCATGGGATGATGGCTGGCCCGATGGGTATGAAAGCTGGGAAAGTCAGGCTGACACTGAAAGTGCTGATTCTGATAATCAGTATGAGAAACCAGGTGGTTTCGGGTCGCAGGAAAGGGTTAGGGAGATAGCGGAGGATGAGCCCATGGAAGCTGAAAGGGAGTCTGGCTCTCATGAAGATAGCGACCCAGGTGCTGGGAGGCAAGGACGGAGCTTTGATAGGAGACAGAGCATTGAGTCCAGCAGGAGGGAATGGCACCGTAGCCTAGAGCGCCAGAGGAGCGCTAGGTCCCGTAGTACAGCTTGGAGCCACAGCCTAGAGCGTCGGGGGTCTCACCAAGGGAATTAAGTATAGGATCCATGGGAACGGATCCTCAGTTGCTCGGCCACTTCTGATTTGAAGGGAGTGAAGGGAGTGAAGATCCACGGAGCCAGGACTGAGGCTCATGAGCTCCAAGAAGTTTCTTGGGCCTTGATTCCTTGAACTTTGCCTTGTTTGATTTGCCACGGACCAAGTTTGTTCGATCCGCATTGCTTTTGTGGAACTTCTGCCAAGCTTTTTGCCTTTGGATTTACCTAAGAACTCTTTACCATTTTGATTGCATTTTTGATACTTTTATGGACAATTATCCTTTTCACCTGTTTCTTATTATTCAATAAATAGTTAGCTGATTACAGTCTCTGTGTGTGTGATTAAGGGGCTGGGCCGAGACCCTGCATTGTGACAATATCACCCTCTTTCATCCCAAAGGAATACTATCAGTGAATAAAAGAAATGATCTTGACTTCATCCACACCTGCATGACACCATTTTCTCTTTTCACCATATCATATTTTCTTATCTTAAATTCATGAGAGTAAAATGCTTGGAAATAGAGAAATGTTTTTAAAACTCTGTGTAGGTATGTGTTGTTTTTCCTGGGATTATTTACAAGACTGTTTGAAATGGATCTGGTGTATAAATGAGATTGCCTCTGGTTGGGAGTAGAAATGGCAAGAAATCACATCCTCAGAAAGACTTAATTTGTCCTTTGAGTCTTAAAGCAGCTAATATTCACAATAGTCAGGGCTACTTAAAATGTGAAACTCATTAATTGGCCTGGATACATGATGCCTAGTTACCAAGTGAAGACAAAAAAGTTGGCTTCTTTGCCAGGATTCCTAGTGTTTGCTTTTAAAGGGCTAGCATGTTAACTGTGATGATGTATTGTCGAAGGCTTTCGCGGCCAAAATCACTGGGTTGTTGTAGGTTTTTTCGGGCTGTATGGCCATGTTCTATAAGCATTCTCTCCTGACGTTTCGCCTGCATCTATGGAAGGCATCCTCAGAGGTTGTGAAGTCTGTTGGAAACTAGGAAAATTGGGTTTATATATCTGTGGAAAGTCCAGAGTGGGAGAAAGAACTCTTGTCTGTTGGAGCTAGGTGTTTTAATTGGCCACCTTGATTAGCATTTGATGACCTGACAGTTTTTAGGTGTTGCTTGTTATTACTTGGGGGGATCCTTTGTTATCTATTGATGTCAGAATGGGGACAACCATGCAACCAGCAAGAAGAAGAAGGTACCCCAATCTGACATCAGAAAAAAATGACAGACAATGGCCAGCAAGTGTTGGTGACTTGGGGACAGGACAGGCCAAATATGATATGACAAATCTGGACACTGGCCCTGGATTCCGCCAGGATGTATTACATCTGGGCAGCTCACGGGCAGAAAGATTCTAGAATACCCTGCCCAGTACAGATGCAGTCTTCATAAACAATTTGACTGCAATTCCCATTATGGAAACCAATGGCTAGGATGTTAGGATTAAGGGAATATGCTATCCAATGACATTTTGAAAGCCACCAGTTGTCCATCCCTCTTGCTGAAAGCTGCAACGTACTCTTGTCTAACAGATAATGTTCTCTGTTAATAATAATAATAATAATAATAATAATAATAACTTTATTTCTTGTGAGTCGCCCTCCACCGTTGGTGCTCCGGGCGACTTACATCATTTAAAACATACAGGTACATCAATTAAAAACACAGGTACAAAGAACCATAAAAGGCCCAGTCTCCAAGGTTATCTAGTCAATCCCCAAACGCCTAGTCAATCCACACAAGGTTATCTAGTCAATCCCCAATCCCCTAGTCAATCCACACAAACATGTTTATGTGGTCTTCATTTTTTTGATGTAGTCACTTCTGTGAACCTCTCTTCTTCTATGTTCCATGGTGGGGTTTTTTTTGAGACCCAGTGGATATAATTTCCTAATAATACTATCTGTGCATTATACTGCAAAATGAATAACGTGCACAACAGAACAGGCTTTTGTGTGCTTTTTATGTATACCTTATTGCAGTGGTTCTCAACTTTCCTAATGCCTGATGTGGTGACCTCCAACCATAAAATTCTTTTTGTTGCTACTTCATAACTGTAATTTTGCTATTGTCATGAATTGTAATGTACTGTAAATATCTGATATGTAGGATGTATTCGCATTCACTGGAGCAAATTTGGCACAAATATCTGATATGTTCAAATTTGAATATTGCTGGGGTTGGGGCAGGTTGATTTTGTCATGTGGGAGTTGTAGTTGCTGGGATTTATAGTTCACATACAATCAAAGAGCATTCTGAACTCCTCCAACAATGGAATTGAATGAAACTTGGTACACAAAGCTCCCATGACCAACTGAAAAATACTGGAAGGGTTTGGTGGGCATTGACCTTTAGTTTTGGAGTTATAGTTCATCTACATCCAGAGAACACTGTGGACTCAAACAATGATGGACATGGACCAAACTTGGTACGAATATTCAATATCTCCAAATCTGAACACTGGTGGAATTTGGGGAAAATATACCTTGACATTTGGGAGGTGTAGTTGCTGAGATTTATAGTTCACCTACAATTAAAGAGCATTCTGAACCCTACAAATGATAGAATTGGGCCAAACTTCCCACACAGAACTCTCATGTCTTGAAAGGACTGTGCACCACACTGCCATGTGCTGAACATGCCTGCTCTCCCCTCCCTACTTGGAATATCAAAAACAGCCCTCCTCTTAGCTGAGAGGCCAGCTGAGACACCAGCCAATCACAGTGGAGGAGGGCTTTTGGTGGGTGGATTCGCCATCTGTTTCCAAAAAAGAAGAGAAGGACAGGTGGAGCGACCTTCAGCTTTCTCTGCCAAAGGGAATCCTAAGACAATCAGAAATATATGTTTTCTAATGGTCTTTGGTGACACCTCTGAAACCCCCTTGTGACCCTCCCCCAGAGGTCCCGACCCCTAGGTTGAGAAACACTGGTGTAGATGGATCCAAAGTGTGGGTTTCCATAGCTCATCAGGGTTTTATTATTATGTTTATTAATTTATACCCTACTTTTCTATCTCCATAAGGCTTGGGACCCTGGTCTAACTGAGTACTAATTGAGCACTGAAGCTGGTGTACTACACTGACTGACAGACTTAGTTACTTGCAGTAAAACATCTACATCACAATATTAGGTTATTTTTGACCCAGTCTTTCACTTCTGTGTCTGTCCACTACTGGAATATGACTCCTCAGACTTTTTCTGAAGTTTAATTTCTACTTGTGGATGAAAAAGGTTTCTCCCACTTGCCTCAGCTACTCCTGCTCCTTCCTTGTTAACATCTTTTTTTCTGAAAGTGTCCTGACTAGTTCAAAAACCGGAGAAGTCACTAAGAACACTATAAACTCAATATATTCTATTTGAGTAGTTTGCCAAGGCACACATGAATAATAGGAACCAGCATGAATTGCAATGTGTGATCACATCCACAATTGCCCCCTGATACCCAATGCCATCTGTGTTTGTGCACCGGGAATCATATTTCTCTGTATGAGTCTACTCTCAAACTTATCTCCAAGAGTCCAATACCTTGAAAATATAATGTTGTATACTATTGATTGGTCAATGGTACATATATATTATGGGAGTTGGGAAGAGGACGGAGTTTGCTTGGTGGGGTTTCTATCTCTACTATTTCCTGAGTGTTTCTGTTCTTATTCTGCACATACTGGGAGCTTATGCATACTCGCTGGCACCATGGGGATTGGTTACAAAGCTGATGTGAGAATGGTGTGCATTGTATTTCTAACCTGCCTGGTTATATTGAAAGTGCATGTCATCTGGGCATACCTGGGAAAAAATATCCTCAATCACACTGGGATGCTGAATGTGTGCCCTGTTATTTTATGATTTTTGGAAAGTATAGCCATAAACCCCTTCCTGACATAAGAGTCCCCTAGCCTGTGGATAGTGTTGGGGAGGAGCGAGAGAAAAGCTTAGAGAAGCATACAATGGGAACTAACAATTTGTCAAGACAGACCTCTACCATAAAGCTATTTATCTGGTATTTTAAACATTCCCACCATCCTTTATTGTGTGTTTGTGTATGGCATAAAAAAATCTACAGAAAACCAAGGAGGTCTATAATTGAGAAACACAGAGAGAAAGAAGAATTATATATATAGGCATATATATATATGCCTATCTGTCTATCTATTTATCTCTATCATCTTCACTTTGTTAAATTGTAAATTAATGAAAAATTAAGGCTAAAGGTAAAGCTCTGCAAAGCATGCCTCCCTCTCCACGCATATACAACTTATCTTCCTGACATAGCCATTGAGGGAGGACGGGGAGTAGTCAAATGTTTGCGAGCTCAGGAGCAAGTTCACTCTGCGAAAAACAAACATCAGACACAATGAGTTAGAAAGAAAGTCAACCACGACTTTATTAGTTACAGCTGAATACAATTCCGTGCTCCCAAAATACAAGGGTGGGTGAGAAGATACTCAAGCAATAAGTGCCAGGATATGAGCCAGCTCTCCCTTTTCTACCCTTTATGTCTGACCATAGTGGAAACTACATCCTGGTCTTTGACTAAGCATTGCTTGCCAATGAGATTACACTGGATGTTCAAACTCATTGTCTGGCTCTTCCCTATTCTCTCTTGGTGTCACGTGGCATTGCAGAGATTGCCAGGAGAAGGAAGCACATTCTGGATGGATGATGGATATTGCAGCTCTGATCCTGCTCAGATTCCTGTAACAGACCACACTGTAAGTTGCACAACCTTCTTTTCAAATATGTTTCTGTAGATGGATGAATACAGGAATTGGCATCTTCCCTTTTTTCTTTTTAAGATCTGCCACCTATTATTGCAGGGGTGGATGTACCTACATGTGGCAAAATGAGTGGTGCCCCAACAAAGAATCCTGCCCCCCCCCCAAAAATCCTAACCTCCTTTCAGTCGTGAAATGTCTAGAATTGCATTACTTAACATTTTAATTGAGCATTAAGGAATACAGATTAGGCATCTAGAGAGAAAGAGAGAGAGAGAGAGAGAGAGAGAGAGAGAGAGAGAGAGAGAGAGAACATTGTTAACTCAGCAAATATAAGATTTCTACATGTGAGTGATTTTAGATTTGCTATACATTTTGGAACTATAGGAAAATTTCATCAGAAGGTGCAGAATTAATCTCGTTTCTCCTCCCCACCACCCGGTAGCTATACTCCTAGCTATATACCTTCAGCACTGCCGACTACACTTCCAAATGCATTTCTGAGTGAACAAAAATAACTAAAGAGAACCTGTCATGGTTGGTGGAACAAGCAGTAACCCCTTTCCCCAAAAGAACCTTTATGAAAATAAACATTCAAATTTCCTCTCAAATTGCCATGTAGTTTTAGGTATAATTCCACTCTCCCCCTGCTGTTCCATGCGCTGAAGGCATTAAATGTCAAACTTCCAACTTAACCTTAATCTGAACGCATCTTTCCTTGCCAGGGTTAACTTCTCCTTAAATAGCAACAGACAAGCCTGAATAGCAGCTGCCTGAGATCTTCCCAAAGAACTTTTTTCGCCATTCTCCGTACTTTCTGTTAAAACACACACACACAGGATTGCTTGTTTGCCTTAAATAAAACAAAATTAATAAGATAAATGTAATGCTGCGCCCATACCTTGGGAAGTCTGATCTTGCTACAGTCGTCCACGCTCTGGTCACATCCCGAATAGATTACTGCAACACACTCTACGTGGAGCTGCCTTTGAAGACAGTTCGGAAACTGCAATTAGTTCAGCGGGCGGCAGCCAGATTACTAACGGGAGGTACATACAGGGAGCATACCACACCACCCCACCCCACCCCTGTTGTGTCAGCTCCACTGGCTGCCTGTCCAATTCCAAGCTCAATTCAAAGTGCTAGTTTTGACCTTTAAAGCTCTATACAGTTCTGGCCCAGCTTACTTGTCCAAACGCATCAGCTGCTACATGCGTAATTTAAGATCATTTAAGATCATCCGGGGAGGCCCTGCTCTCTCTCCCGCCTACTTCTCAAATGCGGTTGGTGGGGACGAGAGATAGGGCCTTCTCGGTGGTGGCTCCCCGTCTGTGGAACGCACTCCCAATTGATATACGATCAACCCCATCCCTCCTGGAATTCAGGAAAAAAGTGAAATCCTGGTTATGGGACCAGGCGTTTGCACATTAGCACGATACAGCCATGTGCAGCACGATACAACCATGACAGGTTCTCTTTAGTTATTTTTGTTCACTCACAAACAAGCTTTAGATTGGATTGAAATGGCAAACTGGTGGACATGACCCAGTGCTTCTATGATGGACGGAATACTGTTTTTAACTTATGTGAATGTATATGATGTAATAGTATTAGGATGGAAAGATAAATCAAAATGGACAGTAAACAAATGGTATCATTATATGGTGGAACAAATGGAATTTGAAATTATGAATGGGAAATTAAATGCTTCAAAAATTAATGAAAATAGAATGAGAAAAATGGAAGAAAGATGGACAAGGGTAAAGAATCATATTATGAATCATTCTGGAGATCAAGCCATAAGAAATAGGATACAAATGTTATATAGTATATAGAATGGAAAGGTATAAAGATAAAGATATAAAAAAATGTCTCCATAAGAAATGAATATGTAAAGGGAATAATCTCATGTTGGTGGTGGGAATAAATGTTCTGTGAGTGTTTGGTATGTTTTTTTGTGTGTGTTAAAATAAAATAAAAATTTGTTTTAAAAAAATGTATATGATGTATTTTAATGCTAATTGTATTCTAATCTATTTTAATACTAACTGTATTTTAATGTATTTTAATTTTGACTGTTTATGGTTTTCTATTATATGTATACTGTATTTTTGGCATCGAATTGTTGTCGTTGTTAGGCTGCTCTGAGTCCCCCCTCGGGGGTTGAGAAAAAGCGGGGTAGAAATGGTGGAAATAAATAAATAAATACATAAATAATGCCATTGTAAGGTAATGTGCTTTATGCTACATGTTAAGAGTAGTCAATATGCCTGGATGATGGGAGGGAATAAATATTGGTTGAAACAAGGGCTGGGTCCACATCTACAAAATAATTCCTCCTTACCTCATGGTCTTGATTGAACACACAATGTTCCTCCACTTTCAAAGTGAAAACACTTCTTTTAATGTATATTTTATTTTTAAAAACCCTCTGCAGTTTCTAGAAAAGAAAACAGCTTTTAAACACATGTCCTGCATCTTCTCCTGCCAACCTGTTCCACCCACTCCTAGCTCCTTCCCTCAAATATGTCACCTGGTTCGGATTGCAATTTTGGATCTCTGATATGCATTAACAAGCTAATTGATCCTTTAAATGAAAAAAGAAAACGGTATATACTAGGGACTGAACCAGGGACATTTGGCAATGAAATCATATGTTCTAACAGTGAGCTGTTCTCCACTAGATTGAACTATGGTTCTTGAGGTGAAGAAGCTGAATTCTGTTATCACATATCTGCATTTTTCTGTACTTGAATGGATTTGCAGACTTCATACAGGCCTGGCTATAAAGTGTTCCCAGCAGGTGGTGCTGGTTATTGACATACAAGATGAAATGCTCCATGCTGATTTTCTATCACATACCTGTGAAAAGCACTCTTACATGCAGAAAGAAGAGAAGCATGAGTGAGAAGTTAGAGTCACTGAAATGTCTCCTCTAGGGAAGCCTTGTAGGAACAAGAGGTAGTCCCTTCTTCAGCATGATTTAACTTGGGGTAGTCTGCCTTTTTATGAGAGACAGTGATTTGGATAATTCCCTTTGCTTCTCTTCTCTTCCACAAATCTTTGGAACATAACTCTCAGCCTTATATGCATCAGCTTTCTTGATTCCAATAAGAACAAGGTACTATGTTTCTCAATAGAAAAAGGCCTACTGCACTTCACAGAAATTTATGGAACAGGATCTTGGTCATTTTGATCTTGGTTATTTTGACTGAATGATGAGGCCATTAAAGAACTCCAGGAACGCTGAGGAATGCGGAAGGAACAACAGGGGATGCTGGGATCGCCGAGAGATGAGGAGTGTGTTAGCTCCCCCTGGTGGCCAGAGTTTGCCTCTGTTCGTCTATATGTCGTGTATGTGGAAACGACAGGGATTGTCGGCTAAGTATGTGTACCTGTAATCCGCTCTGAGCCCCCTTCGGGGTGAGAAGAGCGGAATATAAATAAAGTAAATAATAAAGTAAATAAATGTGTTTTTTTACAATGTACTCTTTCTCAATTAGGCACTCTCGGCATGTTTTGAACTGCAATGCCTATTACTTGGAGGGAACCAGCCATATGTTCGAAGAATGAGCAAAAGGAACAATGAATGAGCAAGGAAGCTTGCTCTGGTATGGTATTATGAGATAATAGTGTTGTTGATTATGATGATGCTTTATTTATATTCCACCCTATCTCCCCAAGGGGACTCAAGGCGGATTCCAACAAACAAAAAAGGCAAATATTAAATGCCAGCGCAGATGTAAGAAATGGACCTTCCTAAAAAGGAGAGTTTATATACCATGAAATTGTGTCCATCAGGTAGTGAATCCATACCTTATTAGACTATGGACCAAAATACAGAACTATAATCCTTCTCATCTGAGAATTTGCCATTGTGCTTCTGGCTTGAGAAGATGCTGGAGGCCCAGTCTGGTTCTAAAGACTTGCAATACCTGCGCGCTCCTTGAATTATGCCAAGTTAGGCAACCCACCACCGGTGGAAGCCAGTGAAACAAGTCTTCTCCCTGCATTTGCAGGCTTCTAAGAGGTTTCAAATTACAATCTCAAGACTGTCTTCAATGAAACTTCCTTGAAAGTATCTGCTTACCCTTACCCTGATTCCGAAAACATCACATATAAAGTTGATTTTGACAGAGTACAAAATAGTATACAACAGAGAGGGGGAGTTGCTATAAAGCAACACAACACAAAGAGTGTAGACAATATATAGAAATAACAAAAGTGTTTTTTGAGATTCAATAGTGATAATACACATTCATAAACATAAACATCAGAGTATTAACATAGGAATATACATGTCAAGCATGCCCACCGTGGGCTCCTACCCCATACGCCAATGGCATCAGTCAATGTCCAAGATACTTCGGATTCAAGGGGAAAAGTTCAAGGGTTCATTGAGTGAGAGTGGATTTCAGGTAAGAGAATAAAGGGGAGGAGGAGCACAAGCCAACGGGTTGTGCCCAAGCCCAGCGGGTAGGCTCTCCTTCCAAGGGAGAGCTGGCAAGCCGTATGGATGGTTTCAGTGGATTGATGAGTCGAAGAGTTGTTTGCAGGCAGAGCCCAGGAGCGATTTCAATTCGGATTAATGATGAAAATTATCGCTGGGCTGCCTTGGTATATCCATGGGCCGACGGGGATAACGCTGTACAATGGTCCCAACTCCCGTTTCGACCCTCCACAACGGGTCTTTCTCAAGGCCATAAATGATAGGCAAAGCAACTCAAATCCATCTTGGTGCAAATGCAAGGTCTGTAAACAATTGACCATAGTAAGTAAGCGGCTTGAGATAAGATAGAAAGCACTCAAAAGCAACTCACATAGTGATATAAACAATAATACATATATAATCATCATAATATACAAATGAAAGGTAACATTACCTAGATCATAGAGGCATATCTGGGAGTTGTAGGCCAAAACCATCCGGAATGCGCATGCGCTGGCATACGAACTACTAACGAATTTCGTTAGTAATTAAGTTACATTTTAGAAATTTTTGGAATTTTTTTTTGTAAGTATTTCTTTTACTAATCAAAAAAAATACCCCCCCCCCCCATTTGATTTTAGAATCGCCATTTTTGGGTTCGGAACCATGCCTAGTATCTAGTAATTCTTTATCAACCTGCGTACGTGATGTCACTCAGTCTGTTATCTTTATCTCTCCATTCATCTATCATTTATATTCAATTTTAACCATTTATACATAGCTTTTGAAATATGCAACCAACAAACATTTTACAAGACTATTAAAACAACAGTGTTAATTCAAATTGATACAATGAAACAGAAGGAGATGGCAACAATAACATTCCTTTTTTAAGAAGAGCCAACTAGTAAATACGTTAGCAATGCAGTGTGATAGGCAGAGAATAACCTCTTCCCCATGGGCAACTCCCACATTGTTTTGGCAACATATGGGAGCATTGATCATGTGGGGAATCACCCTGAACATGCTGTTCCTTCCTGCACCAGTGTGTCCTCCACCTCCACTTCATGACTTGAGAAAGAATAATTCATCCACATAATTATCATGTTAATGAAGCAATGAGGGAACAATCCACAAAGAAGTGCCGATAGTGACTACTGACTGTTATAATGAGAGCCCTTCTCTTTGTGGGGAGAAATTTTCTGCATCATTCTTCCCATTACTTGCCTGAGAGAACGGTCACTAGTGCAGTCCAAAAACATAACATTCTATTGCTCTTACCATAACACAATATTATCTCTCCAGCTGGGCCATATTTTAAGAGCAACAGGTGATACAGTGTGGTTGAGATTTAATTCTGTTTTTGTGTTTAGCCTTTATAACAATATGAAGGTTATATTGTATTGTGTTTGGCACTGTTCTCCACTTTGAGTCTCTGATAAGAAGGAAAAGTGGCATATAAATAGAAGGAGCAAGGGGAAGAAAAAGGCATTGCTCAGAGACATATGTGTTTGCAGCCACACAATGCCATCGATGTAGAAACATGGACATGAATTTCTCCATTGCATTCATCAACGTTATTCACAACAAGCCATGGTAGGCTGGATTAGCCATAAGGCCACACTAGGCCAGGGCCTAGGGGCGCAGCCATGGGGGGGGCAGATCCAGACCCCCCCCCAAATTCAACAAAAGGTCGATTTTCGGGCGCTTCTGCACCTTTGTGCGGGGCACCATAGACTCTCAGAAGCCGTTCCGCTGCCTCTGAGAGTCTATGGTGCCCCACACGCAGGTGCAGAAGCGGCCGAAGATCACCTTTTTTCTCAGGCGTGGTGGCTTTAGGAAGGAGGGAGAAGCCACGGGGAGGCTGCCTGCGGCTCCTCCCTCCCTCCTAAAGTCACCACGCCTGCCTGAGAAGTGGCCAAAGAGCGCCCTTTTTTTCTCAGGCCGGTGCGAGGAGGAAGGGGCGGAGCCGCGGAGGGAAGCCCCGCCCTTGGGGCTGCTGCCGCACATGTGCGGCATTGGCTCCGGGGGTGGGGCTTTCCTTCCTCCTCCTCCTTGTGCCGGCAAGGAGGAAGAGGCGGAGCCACGGGCGGAGGCGGAGCCGTTGGCCTAGGGCACCAAAAAGGCTTAATCCGGGCCTGAGCCATGGTAGTGGAAAACTCCATGCATCCAGGTACTTGGCGCATGATTGTAAAGCTGTCAGAGCTTATTCTTGCCTTGGAGGTCTGGGTGAAGATTTCCTAAACATAAAGAGAAAAACTTTTTTTAAAATGTTGAAAATTAATACCAGCTTTACTGTCTGTTACAGTGACAGGAGCATTTTTAACTGAAGTGTTAGTGGTGTTATGCCCTCACACTGTCTTAAACTACTTGGAAGGTGAACTGGCTGAGCAGAGAACAGATCGGAGGCTATATTATTGAATCAAACAAGAATTTATTAACTGACAAGAATTTTAGACTTTCTCTCCTCCTGAGTCTCACTATAAAGTTTTTATCAGGAGAGGTAAAGTCTTTGAGAGATAGACACAGTTCTAGCTGTTCTAGAGTGATACAGTTCTAGAGTGATCCTGGACTCATCACTGAGCCTGGAGCCCTGGGTCTCGGTGGTGGCTGGGAGAGCTTTTACACAGCTATAACTTGTGCGCCCATACCTTGGGAAGTCTGATCTGGCCACGGTGGTCCACGCTCTTGTTACATCCCAAATAGATTACTGCAACGCACTCTACGTGGGGCTGCCTTTAAAGACTGTTCGGAAACTTCAACTAGTTCAGCGATTGGCAGCCAGGTTACTAACTTGAGCGACATACAGGGAGCACACCACTCCTCTGTTGTGTCAGCTCCTCTGGCTGCTGATCCAATTCCAAGCACAATTCAAAGTGCTGGTTTTGACCTTTAAAGCCCTTTACGGTTCTGGCCCAGCTTACTTGTCCGAACGTTTCTCCCCTTATGTTCCACCTTGAAATTTAAGATCTTCTGGGGAGTCCCTGCTCTCAATCCCACCTTTGTCGCAAATATGTTTGGTGGGGATGAGGGACAGGGACTTCTCGGTGGTGGCCCCTCGCATGTGGAACTCGCTCCCCCATGAAATTAGATTGACGCCTTCCCTCCTTTCCTTCAGAAAAAGGAAAAGACGTGGCTGTGGGACCAGGCATTTAGTTAGATACTGAACAAATGGCGGACATTAACTGATGATAAGACTATTGAAATGGACTGCAGATTGACGTGGTTAACTTGAATACGGAACTGGAATGTGTTTTGTTTAATTAATGTTATTGAATAGGTTAATCTATTTTAATGTATTTTACAATGTAATTGTTGTTTATTGTTGTTATGAAACGTTATTAGCCGCCCTGAGTTCCCCTTCTGGGGTAGAGAAGAGCGGGTTACAAATGATTGAAATAAATAAATAAACTGAGGTTCTTAAATCTTTATGTCTTCTTATTGTCTCTTTCTTGCATGGTGTTCAACTGTCTCTAAAGATGGTCTCAATATTTAACTCTTCCAAGAACCAGAGGTGTCCTACTTAAGGCTCTGTCCCTGAAGGGATTCTTAAAGGGGCAGGGTGACAGAGGCTTCAAATGCAAAGAGGCTGTTTAGACCGACCCCCCTCCCCCCAAACTGTACATAAAATATTAATCTCTCTAACTTAAAAGGGCTTAACTTGGGGTAAATTGTGAGGGTCTTCATGGGGCGTGACAGGTGGTGTCAGGGGGATGTCAGTCAAAGCCATTTCTGTCGAGAGGAGAAACTGTCTCACTGGTTTTTTTCAGGTGCTTGAAAGCCAGTGGGTCAGATCTCTTTCCTATTATTTCTACATTATTATTTCTATAGTGTAGAAATAATATTTGACACAACTTAACATGGCAGTGGTAAACTTGGTATCCTCCAAGTCTATGATTTTATGATCTTTCCTAATAATGACACACATTATGAAAAGCAGTACAGATTAGTAAAATATATGTGGAAAAGTTATTTAAAAACTAATGATCAATAGGGTTAAAAACAGTTAACATTTATTAGCACACACACAGCCTGAAATACACCCATGGTGAGGCAAATCAAATATCTTGTGATGTTTCTCTGAAATGTTTTTTATTATTATTATGTGAAGAAATTACTGATGGATCCCCTTTCTGCCAGAACTAAAGATCCCAGATTCTGAAAGTAATTTATTGTAGGGAAAGGATTAGTTTGAAACTTCTGACTTTGACAAAGGCATCTGATTCCAGAGAAGAAACTGCTTGCTTGCTTGGGAGTCTTGCTGAATAGCCCAGTCAATCTGAAATATCTCTTTGCTCCCCTATCAATGAAATAACAAAGCCAGATTACTGTGTGGGGAAAAAACTATGGGCAACTTTATTAAATGTTACCTATTTAAACATAAGAACATAAGAACTAGGCATGAGAAAAAAGTTATGAAAATGAAATGATTCGTAAGAAATGCTACTTTTGAGTATTTCCGCACCTGGAATGCCAACCAGGAAGTGGACTTTCTTTATAGAACCGGGGCCAGGATTTTCTTAAGTGTCGTTATTAGGTCGTAAGGGGCACCCTCCTTCTCTCTCACCACCCTCCGCCTCCCTTGCCAATAAGTATTATAGCAAGGCAAGCCCTAAACTCGCTCCTTCTTTCGGCTGGAAGCCCGGAAAAAAAATGTAAACAGAGAGGATTACTCAGAAGTAAATCTGCAAAGGAGGCACTTTGGATGAAGGGCCTCCTTGTGGATTTACTTCTGAGTAAACCTCTCTGTTTATTTTCCAGGTTTCCTGCCTCTCCTGCCTGCCAGGATCTAAAGCATCAAAGAGTATTGGGGTGAGAAACCAACCTAATGTATAATAGAATGAATGCTACTGTAAGTGCCTAATATTATAAGTAATTCAACTGGTCATACCTACATTCCATGCACATGCAATAATACAGCAGTAATAACAATGGGTATAAGAAGAGGTAAAATTCAAACCGAAGTATTCTGACTGGTCCCTCCTCAAACTGCAAAAGGCTCTTCTCTGAGCCCGGGAAAAGGCAAAACCCCGGGCACAGCGTTTTCTGCTTGGGTGCACACACATACATATTCTTGGGATTTGCTGCAGAATCCCGGGCTCATAGAGAAGATTCTGCAGCAAATCCCCCAAAGAATATGTATGTGTGCACCCAGGCAGCAAATGCTGTGCCCGGGGTTTTGCCTTTCCCGGGCTCAGAGAAGAGCCTTTGCAGTTTAAGGAGGGAGCACAGTCAGAATACTTCGGTTTGAATTTTACCTCTTCTTATACCCATTGTTATTACTGCTGTAATATTGCGTGTGCATGGACTGTAGGTATATGGCCCGTTGGAGTACTTATAATATTAGGCACTTACAGTAGCATTCATTCTATTATACATTAGGTTGGTTTCTCACCCCAATACTCTTTTTGATGCTTTAGATCCTGGCAGGGCAGGAGGAGTGGACGGCTCTCCCTGCCCCTTCTGCCTGCCAGGATCTAAAGCCTTGAAGAGGCTTCATGACGGGCCAACTTCAGCCCTCCAGGTGTTTTGGACTTCAACTCCCACCATTCCTCAGAGCCTCAGGCCTCTTCCTTTTCCCTCTCAGCCTGGGCAAACTTGGGCCCTCGCTCCCTCAGGATTGGGGTGAGAGAGAGGCAGCGAGGAGCGAGTAGGGGGGGGTCCTCCTCCTTTTTTGCTGCTTCAAGAATAGAATACCCCCTCCCTCCCTCCTTCCCTCCCTCCTTCCTATTTGGAGAGTCCCATCTAGAATTCAGTGTGATTTATTCAAGTTTTGGCCTACAACTCCCAGAAATCCCAGCCAATTTACCAGCTGTTAGGATTTCTGGGAGTTGTAGGCCAAAACCATCTGGAATGCGCATGCCCTGGCATACGAACTACTAACGAATTCCGTTAGTAATTAAGTTACATTTTAGAAATTTTTGGAAAATTTTTTGTAAGGCTTTCTTTTACTAATCAAACCCCCCCCCCCCCATTTGATTTAAGAATCGCCATTTTTGGGTTCGAAACCATGCCTAATAAGAACATAAGAACATAAGAAGAGCCATGCTGAATTGGACCTCAGCCCATCTAGTCCAGCATTCTGTATCACACAGTGGCCCACCAGTTGTACGCAGGGATCTCGAGCAGAAGGGAGGGCAAAACCCTAACCTGCTCCCGACCCCCACAACCAGTACCCAGGGAAATCCTGCCTACCTCAACCAACTCCGGTGGCACTTGAATGTCCTTTTCAGTAACTACCGATACACTTGGTATCCATGAATCTGTCTAATCCTGCCTTGAAGCTGTCCAGGCTGACAGCTGTCACAACCTCCTCTGGAAGTGAGTTCCATAACCCAATGACCCTCTGGGTGAAGAAATATTTCCTTTATTAGTCCTAATTTTCCTACCTTGGAGCTTCAGGGAGTGCCCTCTAGTCCTAGTGTTTTGTGACAAAGAAAATAATTTTTCTTTATTCACCTTTTCTATCCCATGCATGATTTTATACACTTTGATCAAGTCACCTCTTAAACGCCGTCTTTCAAGGCTGAAAAGACCAAGGCGTTGCAACCTGGTTTCATAAGGGAGCCGCTCCATCCCTTGGATCATTCTTGTTGCCCTTTTCTGTACCTTTTCCAGTTCCGTTATATCCTTCTTAAGGTGTGGAGACCAGAATTGTACACAGTACTCCAAATGTGGCCTTACCATCGATTTGTAGAGAGGTAATACAACATTTGCTGACCTATTTTCG
The DNA here is from genome assembly GCA_030556195.1 of Anolis apletophallus. Taxonomy (NCBI): domain Eukaryota; kingdom Metazoa; phylum Chordata; class Lepidosauria; order Squamata; family Anolidae; genus Anolis; species Anolis apletophallus. The sequence continues at coordinate 5,047,145 of JARBWK010000002.1, read as the reverse complement.
ATTCCCTTTCTGATCATGCCAAGCATAGAATTTTCTTATTTCACTGCTGCTGCGCACTGGGTTGACATCTTCATTGAGCTGTCCACCAAAACCCCAAGATCCCTTTCCTGGTTTGTCTCGGAAACCTTTGACCCCATCAATTTGTAGGTGTAGTTGGGGTTCTTTGCCCCGATGTGCATGACTTTACACTTGTTTAGGTTAAAATGCATTTGCCATTTTGTTGCCCATTCACTCAATTTCGAGAGATCTTTCTGGAGCTCTTTACAATCAGTTTCCTTTTTAACTACCCTGAACAATTTAGTGTCGTCTGCAAACTTTGCTACCTCAGAATTCACTCCTACATCCAGATCATTAATGAATAAATTAAAAAGTAACGGACCCAAAACTGATGGGTGACAAGTTCCAAGGACACAATGTGGTGGGGTGGGGGGAGGGAACTATATCATTATGTCTTCAGTGGAGTGATAAAGGGGGGAAAGAAAGCAAGAAAGGAATGAGTTGCATGACAACAAGCCATAATTTGTGCCACATGGCTTAGAGGCAGGTTTCCTTGTTTCTTTACTTTCTTACAAGTCAAATTTTTCTGATGCCTGGCTTTGATGAGATTTGGCCTGAGGTGGTAAATAACATGAAGTGTGAGCCAAAGAAGGACTTCAGGAGTCCACCCCCTAACTAAGTCTTCACCTCTTGTGATGATAAAGGACTCCAGGAAACACCACCTTCTGCGATGGGCTGCTGTTGTGAGGCAATTAGAAGCCAAAGTGCAGTGGCTGTTTGTTTTCCAGGCAGGCAGAAAGGTTCGGCAGGAAGCCAATTCTTAATCACGCAGTCACATCGTATCATTACAGAACGTCACTTGACATAGCCACTTGCTGCACACCTTGCACCTCTGCACCATAAGACTGGCTTCCTGCCTGTGGTTTGGAGGAGGAAGAGGAGAATGAAAGAAGAAGAAGGAGAAGACATAGACAAAGATGAAGATAAAGAAGAACGGAAGAAGACAACTAATAGCCTTCAGAAGTTCACTGCAATTAGCCTTCATTGGCAGCTTTGCTGGCAGTCTCAGCAGAGAGGTCAATGATAAATGATACAGGAAGATAGACTCTATCATTTTCATAATCACGCCCTTTTTTTCTTTCCCAGCTGGGAAAGCCAGGAAATGTATACAGCTCCTTTCTCTGTTTGTATCTACTTCTTGTTGTTATTATATGAAGCAGGGGATTTGTGTGCATGTATATGTGAATTAAAAGTCACATGTTAACTTATGGTGACCTCAAATTCTGGAGGATTTACTTAGGCAAAACAAAATACTCTGAAATATAACCTACCACATGGTGGTCTCCCATCTAAGTACTAACCAAAGTTGCCCCTGCATTACACCCAAGCTTATATGGGACTTTGCTAAGGGGATTTGGGACTGTGAAAAAAAAATTATAATGGTGTGACAGGTGCTCTTGCTTCTTACTCATTTCATTAATCCACATTCAAATTATATACCATTTTCACATTTTGTTTTGTTTAGTTCTCATTCTTAAGTGGTGTTCTCATTGATGAACACGCTTCCCATTCTCAACTTCCCTACCTATCCACAGTCCAGAACACCAAGTGTAGATACCATCAAAAGAAGATTGTTATTACAATGTGTGTTTTTTTTTTAAAAAAAGGTGAATGAATGAGTGAGCAAAACAGAGTTTGTTTGACATAAGTATAACCAATAAAACTAGAGAGAGAATCAGGTGAGATGGATACAAGTAATTTTTTAACCTGGATCTGCAGAGCAATGCACTATTGATGTATTTAAATGTGTGTCAGTGTTTCTTTACATGTATTTTCACACTAAACAGCGGAAGGGTCATGTCAAATGTAATGTTCACAATTTCACAATTTGAAATACTTTGCAAAATAATCAAAATAACTTTCGCTTATTTGTTTATTTTATAGATATGCTTTTGGTGTTAACTGTGGTCAAACCAACTTTGATTTATGATGACACTATAAATGAGGGACCACCTAATCAGCTATCATCAACAGCTCTGCTCAAGCCTTGCAAACTCGGTTGTGGATTCCTTGATTGAAACTATCCATTTGGTATGTGATATTCCCTTTTTTCTTATTGTTTTCTAATTTACATTAATTGTCATTTATATTGAGGAATATCTTATCATGATATGGCTGAAGTATGACAGTCTCAGTTTAGTCATGTTAACTTCTATTGAGAGATCAGGCTTTATTTAGCCGCTCTGAGGCCCCCCTCGGAGGTTGGGAAGGCTGGGGTAAAAATACTGTAAATAAATAAATAAATTTGTTCTAAAATCTTTTAATTGTCCTTTTAGCAAATCACAAGATGCCTTTAGGGTTGGTGGATATGTATGTAGGTAGTTATGTATCTATGTATCTATTCCAAGGTTAATATATGGTAATGTAAGATATAAACATTCACTTGCAAACAGATATGTGACCCCTTTCTGATTTTTTTTAATGTTAAAATCTTATATGCTCATCATTAAACATTTTTTTCATCAGTTCTTTCCAATTGTCATAGAAATTTATGTTTAAAAATGATTAGATGCATATTTTGAACACATTTTCTCACCAAAGAGCCTTTTGAAATGGATTTTCTTTTGAGATACATGCATTGATGCTTCCCCCACCCCTTCCATTTTTGATTGAAAGCTGCATGACAAAATATAGAGAATTGTGATGTGAGCAAGAAACTACATTCTTAACCACATTAGTTCAACAACCATAGAGGATTGAGTCAGAAATGTGAGTCAGAAATGTGAACCATTGACAACTGAAGTGAGTGATAGCTGAGGACATTTTTTCCCTTTTCCCCACAAGGTGCCAGAGAAACTCTTCCCCAATTTCTTATCAGCAACAGGTATTTAATTATCTCAATATCTTTTATATGAATCTTATCCAAAGTTTAGCCAACAATAGCAAATAGAAAAAAAATTAAAACAATTGGAAAGGCACAATCCTTCAGAGAAAAGCACATACAAGTAAATAGAAAACAATAGCAGGAGTGCAGATGAAATACTAATAATATGTTAAGAACAGTCATGAGAGCACTATCTTAGCATCAGAATTAATAGTGTTGTAAAGTGAAGGTAGATTTCACATGGTAGGAAAAATCCATCTATTGCACACAATATAGCAAACAGAAATGAACCTGAGGGAAAATATTCCAGTGTTGGAGGCACCATTGGAGGCTTCCACTCATGTTTCAAGCAATTGCAGCTAACAAATTTGTGTAAATGGTGGAATTATGTGTGAATAATATATACAGTACATACTGGATTCTAGCTAGACCCCCATACTAATAAGCAATGGTTTGTTTACATCAATGAAGTCCATTTCTGTCAATCGAGAACCATCTGCCTGAAATTCCCACTCTTTCGGTGAGCAATCTCCATTGTGACAGGCTATTGCACCTCAGATCACGGACAGCCCCCCAGATCACACACACCAGGCAGATACAATAAATGTACTTTTATTTAGAATAAAGAAAAGTTCAAAGGTTGAAAGATGCAAGGTAGTTCAATCCAAGGCAAAAGGCAATTCAAAAATAGTTCCAAAATGATGGTAGAGAAAACAGGCATAAATCCCATGAAAAGCAAGGTTGCAAAGGCAAACAATCCGCTGCAGCGGACGACAAGAACTTGAGACCCAGGACCCAAGTCCTTCCAAGCTGAATGTAGCTTCAGGTCTGGCGAAAGCCCTCCCAGCCTGAACTAATAAAGAATCTACTTTCTATGTGACCAACGCACCCCCTTTCTCAGACTCCACTCTCTCTTTTTTTTAATTAGGGTTTATATTGCGCATAAAAGAACACAAATACAAAACAGTACAATCATACCAATCCCCCTCCCCCCAGGTGTACAGAAGGCCCTGGGTGGAGGCCCACACATATCCATCACCTCATCCATCAAGTACATTGACCCCCTACACCTACCCCCCAATACCCTCTAACTCCTCCCCTCCCTATACAGAACAGAAATTTAAACTCCCTAGACACTTTGGGGTAGTTACAAGCCTTTGGGGTAGCCCATATAAGGCATCACTATTGTATCCTTGGGTCCTTTGGGTTTTCATTCACAAAGACTGTACTTGGCCTCCCTGGACCTACAACCTCGCATTTAGTTTTATAAATATTTGTATTTATTTTTTCTTATAAATTCAATAAACTTCTCCCAGTTGGTATTGCTCGCCGGGTTCCTGTTTCGTGCAAGCCTTTGGGTCAGTAGATCCATGTTCATAATATCCAAGGATTTTAACATCCAGTCATTGAAATCAATCATTTCCTTATTTTTCCATTTCCGAGCAATACACAGCCTAGCTGCGGTGGCCAAATAAAAAAATTTTTTATCATCATTTATCTTTATTTGAAAATCAAAAATTCCCAACAGGAAATATTCCTGTCTAAATTCGAAACTTATTTTAAGGATTTCTCTAATCTTGTGGTAAATACCCCACCAAAATTTTTTGACGACTTTACATTCCCACCACAGGTGGAAGAATGTCCCAACATGTTTGCCACATTTCCAACATTTCTCGCTGATTTTCCCCTTGCTAAATTTTGCTAACTTCGCAGGTGTCATATACCATATAAAAAACATTTTAATCCAGTTCTCCTTAATATCTGTCGCGTAGGCGTACTTAAGCTTTCTCGTCCACACTGCCTCCCACTGTGCCATATCAATGGTGTGTCCCACCATCCCTGCCCATTTTACCATGACTTCCTTTACTTGTTCTTCCTCCGTTGCCCACAAGAGAAGTTGTTGGTAGATTTTTCCAATAAGTTTCTTCTCCGTTTTCATGACCTTGTCCCAAAAGGACTCTTTTAGTGAGAAACCCCTTTTTTTATCTTTTTTGAAATTTTCAGATATTTGCCAGTATTGGAACCAGGTCACTTTAGGTTCTATTTTTTGGATTTCGTCCAGTGTCTTGAGGCTTATCTCCGAATGGTCGGTTTTGAGAAGGGAGTCGTATTGGAGCCATCTTTCGTATGGTATTTGCCCGCCCACCCCCGAAAGAAGACACACGACAACAGTGGTTGGGTTCCAATTGGGCAACATTTATTCAAATTGTTACCTATTTAATTGACCTAAACCTTAACTCAAGGGGTGTCAGGTATTTGCTGAATCCAATTCAGGTAGCTACCCTACCTGTTTTATGTAAAGTTGCTGGCAGAAAACTATGCTCCTTGACAACTGGCCAAGGCAGCCTGTGAAAGGGAATGGGAGCGAGTTCTGGTCCCCCAAGTGTGGATCCCAAACTCTTCCCATTCCCGGCCATAACCAAACTTCCCCGATCAACTTGAACTTTGATTGAGTATTAACTGTATGGCTTCCACCCCAACGGGGATGTCTTGAATGCCCACTGAAATCAGGGAGTTTCCCTCTCTATTTTCCGCTAGGCCTATTTATAACCACCCTTCCCTCTAGCCCCTAAACAGTAAAGGGGGGTAGGCGAAAAAACCCCCTAACAGTGGGGGAAAAACTCCTCCCCAGCTCCTTTTTACGGGCAACCGGGCCGATACTGTTAATGGGCGGGAGTGGTGGGTCGCTGTCTTCGCCGAAGTGAGCCTCTGGGGCTGGCTTCCTGTGGATGAAGCCACGCCCCAGCTGCAGGGAGGCTCCATCCGGTTCCTCCCCCTTTTCACTCCCCCCGAGGGAGGGGTGGCAAAGCTCCTTCCTCCCAATATGCATTGGGGGAAAGTAGCATTGCCCGCCCACCCCCGAAAGAAGACACACGACAACAGTGGTTGGGTTCCAATTGGGCAACATTTATTCAAATTGTTACCTATTTAATTGACCTAAACCTTAACTCAAGGGGTGTCAGGTATTTGCTGAATCCAATTCAGGTAGCTACCCTACCTGTTTTATGTAAAGTTGCTGGCAGAAAACTATGCTCCTTGACAACTGGCCAAGGCAGCCTGTGAAAGGGAATGGGAGCGAGTTCTGGTCCCCCAAGTGTGGATCCCAAACTCTTCCCATTCCCGGCCATAACCAAACTTCCCCGATCAACTTGAACTTTGATTGAGTATTAACTGTATGGCTTCCACCCCCAACGGGGGATGTCTTGAATGCCCACTGAAATCAGGAGTTTCCCTCTCTATTTTCCGCCACGGATTGGGGTCGATGTCCATCTTGCCTCCCAACCCCCACCAAGTCTTCTAACTCCCCTGCTAATCCCTCCTGCAAATCCGCTAGGGATGGCTGGTTTCCACGGTCTGAAAAAGTGGACTCCGTCTCTCCTGAAAATGGAAGGGTTATAAAGGTTGAGATCCGGATGGTCGATGTAAGATCCGTTGGCTCCTGTCGCCACATTCCGCATGGCCCGGTTCACTCGCTTCCGTGCTCTCTCCAGCATCCTCACGTCCCCTCCACCCGACCACTTGCATCGTGGCGTGATGGCGGACCACACGATGTGAACCCGGGGCCATGCCTGCCAAATCCTTTGTAAATCCGCTCGGGCCTGCATGAACAGCGCCTTGCCTGACAGCAGGCCAAGGTCGTTACCACCGAGGTGGATCAGCAACACATCAGGAGGAATTCCACTCCTGGCATCGAACAACAGGGGGAGCAGGCCGTCCCAGCGTAAACCGCGTCTACCTCTCCGTTCCACAGTGGCAATGGAGGCAAGGCCCAGGTGCTGTCCATAGAGGGTCTTGCGCGCTTCCTTCTCAGCCCAGTAGATGTAACTGTGTCCGCACACCAAGACCCTCCGCCTATGCTCCAGCCCGGCCGATCCTGAAACAATAACATGTTACAACAGCACGCTCCGTATGTAACCCTTATACGCCCCGGATTTCCATCTCCCTAGGGACTTAACTGCCTGGGCCTTGTAGCCCATTGCAGCGGCCGTTGATGCTGCGCCGATCCGAAAGGAATGAATCCCAAATTTGTGTTGGCCCAGGCCCAGCAGTTCCAAACATTTGGCCGTAACCGTCCAGAATTGATACTTTGTAAGGGGTGTGTTATCCTGGTGACAGAAGAAGTAACCTGGTGTAGTACCCCTGAGCGCTAGGAAACGGGCCATGGCCATGACTGGGCACAAATCGCCATCCGAGGCGCCCGATAGTGTGATTAGGCACCCCTTCCCCTGCTGGTCAGCTTGATCTCCAGCCTACCCTGTCCCAATTTGGTGTCGGAATACAGCAAGGCCCGATGAGAGGAGTCGGATTTGGAGCCCGCGACCAGCTCGCTTACCCGCAGTGCCCCAAAGAAGGCTGTCAAAGCTGCCGCGTGGAACAACTCCTGCTTGTATTGTGACTCACACACAGTCGGCCACAATTGCCTAAGCCCCTTCAGGATCGCGGGAGTTAGAGGTTGCCTGTCATCTGCGGGTTTCCCATGGTCCCTTGTCCACCCCGCAATGATTTTATGTATTCGGAAGTCATTGGTCGAGTCAGGCATGCCCTGGGCCTTGAACCAGTAGCAACAAACAGTACAAGACTAAGATATAAAAATATCTATTTCATAACATCATAAACAGCATTGGGTTATACAGGTGTTGCATACATTAAACAGGACTAGTCATACATAGAAAAACATCATAGGAGGTGCTCTATATGTAATAGAACAATGGCAATAAGTCATAGTAGAATCGCAACCCCTCAAATAATATAATGACTGTCCATAGAATCGAATGATGTCCCCAGATACTGTAAAGTCCAAATGGCGGATGACACAGGGATATTGGAGGTAGAATAAGCTCCAAAATATATAAGTTCAAAAGAGGTCGACGAGTTGGCGATGCCAAAGCTTTTTCAGGGCCACTCCTCGTTTACGCCCCGGGGGCTTTCTCAAGGCCATAAATGATATTTCCGTGGTCCAAGTGTCTAAAGAGAGGTATAGGTACATATCAAATACAATACAATAGTCTATAAAACAACCCAGAGTACATTATAAATTAAAGGTAACATACCAGTCAGCGAAGCATTCAGGCTTAACCTTACTTAGGCAGTAAGGTGACCATAAAGGTAAGAGAGGAAGGATCAGGAGTGTATTATAAAGTAATTAGGTGGAACATTAGGTAATCAGTGATTGAACACTGATTACCTCGTTAACCCATTAGGAATCTCTGAGTTTAATTGGATTATCCAAAGTCTTTCAAGTTTGCAGAGGGCCTTAAAGGGGTCTGTATACCTATGTGGTTCAATTTTATCAAGTACTCTAATGCGTAGTGAGTCAGGTTGATGTTTATGTTGTAGGCAATGTGTATACAAGGGTAAATCAGTGTTGCCTGTGTTAATCCTACTTCTGTGCTCAATAAATCGTTGGGGTAACGAACTAGTGGTCATCCCAACAAAAACAGCCGGGCCGGAACAACAGATGGCATACGAGACATAAGAACTGGCGCAGGTTGCGAAAACATCGTACTTCAAAGTTCTTCCCTAGGGAGGGGCTGTGTATAGTAGTATCAGTACAAATATTTTTGCAGATAGAACATCTGCCACAGATCTTAGTGCCCTTGCTGAGATTGCTCATGATATGTGTGTAAGCATGATTCGAATGGGTCAAGGTGTCACCTAAATTACGTGTACGCTTATAAGCGACAAGAGGGGGATGCTCTAACCCTTTGATGTGTGAGATAATGGGCCAATATGTCCGTATAAGTTTGATGATAGAACTCGAATGAGGTGTCAGTGTTAAAGGCCACACCATATTATCTGTATGGGCCTTAGGTTTACTCATGAGTAAGCTGTTTCTATCTGAGTGTCTGGCTTTAATGAGGGCCTTGGAGACTATCTGCTCTGGATAACCTCTTGCTAAAAAATCCATTTTCATGGTTTTAGCTTCTTTTTCAAAATCATAATTAAAGGAGGAGTTGCGTTTCAGTCTGGAAAATTGTGTAAACGGTAGGTTTGATTTTAATGGGTGTGAGTGGAAACTCTTAAAGTGTAGATATGAGTTCCTTTTTACCAATTTTCTATGGTTGCTAGTCTTAAGGAGGCCTTTGTCTGGAAAGATAGTAAGGTCAAGGAAATTTACTTTTTCTTGACTAGCATTCACTGTAAATTGGATATTGGTGTCCCATGTATTCAGCCATATGTTTAAGTCACTCAAATTGATGGAATCATTGATAAGAAATATGACATCATCAATATATCGATAATAATGAGAAATCGCTCTAGAAAAGGTGTTGTGGGTGGTGGGGAAGACATGAATGTCCTCCAAATGTGACATGTACAATATGGCTAGAGAAGGCGAGGCCGCTTGGCCCATGCTGACCCCCGAAATTTGCAGGTAGATATCTTTTTCAAAAGCAAAATAGTTATAATCCAAAATAATGTCAAGGATCTGTATCAGGAAACCCACCATCTCTAGTTCCTGTACATTCGCCATCAAATACTCGTATATTACAGCTCTTAATTCTGGTAGTGGTATACACGTATACAATGAGACAATATCCGCTACTATAATGGTCTGATTGGAAGTAATGGGTTGATTTTCCAGTTTCCGAATTACATCAGTGGTATCCTTAACAAAAGACTTAGTCTTCCGTACTATAGGTTGCAAATAAGAGTCAAGAAAATTGGATAGTGTTTCCAAAATACCCCCACAGCCGCTTACAATGGGTCTCCCTGGAGGAGGAAAAATTAATTTATGCACCTTTGGGAGAACGTAGAAAACGGGCGTTCTAGGATGTTTAACAAAAAGATATTCCCCTGTTTTTTCATTAATGACACCAGTGGCCACAGCCTCCTCAATGGTATTTCTAATGACAGAAGAGAATTTAGCAGTAGGGTCATAATTCAACATTTTATAGAATCGTGCATTCTGCAATTGCTGTCTACATTCATTGACATATGTTTCTTTGTCTAATACCACAATGGAACCTCCTTTATCGGATTTCTTGATCACGATTTCTGGGTTATTTCCTAGTTGTTTAGCGGTCAGCCATTCTTCTTTTGTCAAATTGGATCTCTGTAGATCATGGGAGTGATCAATTTTGTTGGCTTCCCTGATGATAGTATTCTCAAATGTTCTGATAGAGGAGGACACCAGAGGGGGTACAAAAGTACTCTTAGGTTTAAATACAGGTAACATAGAGATGTTCTTAGATTCTGAGTCAGCAAAATGCTCTCTAAGGCGTATCGAGCGAAACAGGGTGGCAAGGTCAGTCCTAATATTTAAGGCATCACATCTAGGGGTAGGGACAAAAGTCAGTCCTTTATTCAAAACACATAGTTCAAGAGGAGAGAGGGTGTAACTAGAAAGATTCATAACTAGGTCGGATTGCGTTTGTCTGGAGCCCTCCGAAAATTTTGATTCTGGTTCCAGTGGGGCTGCGGCCCCGCCCCCTCCCAAACAGAACCAGAAGGTTACATCCCAATACTGGTTCAGGAAGAATAGACCCCATAACAAACAAAACCAGAATCAAAATTTTCGGAGGGCTCCAGACAAACGCAATCCGACCTAGTTATGAATCTTTCTAGTTACACCCTCTCTCCTCTTGAACTATGTGTTTTGAATAAAGGACTGACTTTTGTCCCTACCCCTAGATGTGATGCCTTAAATATTAGGACTGACCTTGCCACCCTGTTTCGCTCGATACGCCTTAGAGAGCATTTTGCTGACTCAGAATCTAAGAACATCTCTATGTTACCTGTATTTAACCCTGCTGGTCTGTTAGGAAAAACTTACACTTGTTATGTTCGGGTCATTTTTGACCCGGATGTTATTTTGAGCCACTGAAAAGTTCTTTTGAATACCTGTTGCATTATTATACTGTGTGTGATCATAGTTGTTCATTATCAAAGAAAAATTGAAAAAAATCTTTATTTTTTTAAATTTTGTGTTGATTAATGTAAAACAGCCTAATTTGCATGTTACACCAAAGTAACAAACTTGTGCGTGAATAATCAGCTATATCTTTTACAACAACATCAACAACAACTTCAGGTAACTATTAGTACAACTAACTTAAAACTAAAATAAATTTTAACAGTATAAAAACAATTTGAAAAAATAATAATAAAATAATAATAATAAATAATCAGAAAAAAATAAAAAAATCAGTTTTCCCCCCAAAAGGTTTCTGCTAATCTATTTATTCAAAGGCAAAGAAAGAAAAGCACTTTTTCCACACCCCTTTCCCATCTAAATCTTTCCCCTTCTCCAGTTTCCCCCTTCCCACCCCAATCTGTCTTCTCCAGAAACCTCCTTTCCACCTCATAGCTGCCTCATTTCCCACCCTCAGCCTATACTCAAGTCAGTAAGTTTTCCCAATTTTTGTCGTAAAATTAGGTGCCTTATATTATATAGGTGTCAGCTTATACTAAAGTATATACTCAAGTTTATATGATATGTGCTTTCTCCCCTGTGTGCGTCCTTTGATGGATACGCAGTTTGTCACTCCGACTGAAGCTCTTTCCACATTCCATGCATGTATGTGCTTTCTCCCCTGTGTGCGTCCTTTGATGGATACGCAGTTTGTCACTCCGACTGAAGCTCTTTCCACATTCCATGCATGTATGTGCTTTCTCCCCTGTGTGCGTCCTTTGATGGATACGCAGTTTGTCACTCCGACTGAAGCTCTTTCCACATTCCATGCATGTATGTGCTTTCTCCCCTGTGTGTGTCCTTTGATGGATACGCAGTTTGTCACTCCGACTGAAGCTCTTTCCACATTCCATGCATGTATGTGGTTTGATGGGAACGCAGATGTTCACTCCGACTGAAGCTCTTTCCACATTCCATGCATATATGTGGCTTCTCCCCTGTTACTGTTTTGCATAAAAAAGGTACTATTCTGAGGGCAGGGAGGAGTCACACACACCTGGTAATGCAGCCAGGCAGGCTATGAAAACACACAACAGTAAACATTCACATTACCTAGTCTGTTCACAAGGGAAATAAACTTATCATTTATGCAAAAATACATCAGTACAACATACCACAGGTACTGTGAATTCAAAGCTTTGAGGTAAACTCTCTCAGCTGCTTCAGAAAACAGCTATCTTAGCAATTTCTGACTGAGGAAATGTGAGAGACTAGTACTGTGTTACTGTTTTGCATAACAAAGGTACTATTCTGAGGGCAGGGAGGAGTCACACACACCTGGTAATGCAGCCAGGATAAGAAAAAAATTGGTACTGAAAGAAAATGCATATGGTTTGTTCTGAAATCATTTGCATAAATGTATCCATCCATTTATGTCCACCTAAAGCAAGTAGATAACTTGATAAACAATAGTAGATGCAATAAGTAGTCTCAAAATAAAGTAAAAATTCTTTGTTTTACTCAAAATATGGTATTAGATTAGTATAAAAGGCTACCGGGTCATATTTGACCCGAACATAACAAGTGTAACAAAAACCGTATCTCAAAAAGTAAAGCACCGAAACAAAAAAACTAAGTACCCTTAGTATGAACCCCATACTTTAGGAAAATGGAAGGAACAACAAGTTTCAAAATCAAAAAATTAATGAATAAAATAATATCTAATTCCAACAGGGGTCATTTTGGACCCTAACAGAACAGCAGGGTTAAACCTAAGAGTACTTTTGTACCCCCTCTGGTGTCCTCCTCTATCAGAACATTTGAGAATACTATCATCAGGGAAGCCAACAAAATTGATCACTCCCATGATCTACAGAGATCCAATTTGACAAAAGAAGAATGGCTGACCGCTAAACAATTAGGAAATAACCCAGAAATCGTGATCAAGAAATCCGATAAAGGAGGTTCCATTGTGGTATTAGACAAAGAAACATATGTCAATGAATGTAGACAGCAATTGCAGAATGCACGATTCTATAAAATGTTGAATTATGACCCTACTGCTAAATTCTTTTCTGTCATTAGAAATACCATTGAGGAGGCTGTGGCCACTGGTGTCATTAATGAAAAACAGGGAATATCTTTTTGTTAAACATCCTAGAACGCCCGTTTTCTACGTTCTCCCAAAGGTGCATAAATTAATTTTTCCTCCTCCAGGGAGACCCATTGTAAGCGGCTGTGGGGTATTTTGGAAACACTATCCAATTTTCTTGACTCTTATTTGCAACCTATAGTACGGAAGACTAAGTCTTTTGTTAAGGATACCACTGATGTAATTCGAAACTGGAAAATCAACCCATTACTTCCAATCAGACCATTATAGTAGCGGATATTGTCTCATTGTATACGTGTATACCACTACCAGAATTAAGAGCTGTAATATACGAGTATTTGATGGCGAATGTACAGGAACTAGAGATGGTGGGTTTCCTGATACAGATCCTTGACATTATTTTGGATTATAACTATTTTGCTTTTGAAAAAGATATCTACCTGCAAATTTCGGGGTCAGCATGGGCCAAGCGGCCTCGCCTTCTCTAGCCATATTGTACATGTCACATTTGGAGGACATTCATGTCTTCCCCACCACCCACAACACCTTTTCTAGAGCGATTTCTCATTATTATCGATATATTGATGTCATATTTCTTATCAATGATTCCATCAATTTGAGTGACTTAAACATATGGCTGAATACATGGGACACCAATATCCAATTTACAGTGAATGCTAGTCAAGAAAAAGTAAATTTCCTTGACCTTACTATCTTTCCAGACAAAGGCCTCCTTAAGACTAGCAACCATAGAAAATTGGTAAAAAGGAACTCATATCTACACTTTAAGAGTTTCCACTCACACCCATTAAAATCAAACCTACCGTTTACACAATTTTCCAGACTGAAACGCAACTCCTCCTTTAATTATGATTTTGAAAGAGAAGCTAAAACCATGAAAATGGATTTTTAGCAAGAGGTTATCCAGAGCAGATAGTCTCCAAGGCCCTCATTAAAGCCAGACACTCGGATAGAAACAGCTTACTCATGAGTAAACCTAAGGCCCATACAGATAATATGGTGTGGCCTTTAACACTGACACCTCATTCGAGTTCTATCATCAAACTTATACGGACATATTGGCCCATTATCTCACACATCAAAGGGTTAGAGCATCCCCTCTTGTCGCTTATAAGCGTACACGTAATTTAGGTGACACCTTGACCCATTCGAATCATGCTTACACACATATCATGAGCAATCTCAGCAAGGGCACTAAGATCTGTGGCAGATGTTCTATCTGCAAAAATATTTGTACTGATACTACTATACACAGCCCCTCCCTAGGGAAGAACTTTGAAGTACGATGTTTCGCAACCTGCGCCAGTTCTTATGTCACGTATGCCATCAGTTGTTCCTGCCCGGCAGTTTATGTTGGGATGACCACTAGATCGTTACGCCAACGTTTTATTGAGCACAGAAGTAGGATTAACACAGGCAACACTGATTTACCCTTGTATACACATTGCCTACAACATAAACATCAACCTGACTCACTACGCATTAGAGTACTTGATAAAATTGAACCACATAGGTATACAGACCCCTTTAAGGCCCTCTGCAAACTTGAAAGACTTTGGATAATCCAATTAAACTCAGAGATTCCTAATGGGTTAACGAGGTAATCAGTGTTCAATCACTGATTACCTAATGTTCCACCTAATTACTTTATAATACACTCCTGATCCTTCCTCTCTTACCTTTATGGTCACCTTACTGCCTAAGTAAGGTTGCCTGAATGGTTCGCTGACTGGTATGTTACCTTTAATTTATAATGTACTCTGGGTTGTTTTATAGACTATTGTATTGTATTTGATATGTACCTATACCTCTCTTTAGACACTTGGACCACGGAAATATCATTTATGGCCTTGAGAAAGCCCCGCCCGGGGGCGAAACGAGGGAGTGGCCCTGAAAAAAGCTTTGGCATCGCCAACTCGTCGGCCTCTTTTTGAACTTATATATTTTGGAGCTTATTCTACCTCCAATATCCCTGTGTCATCCGCCATTTGGACTTTACAGTATCTGGGGACATCATTCGATTCTATGGACAGTCATTATATTATTTGAGGGGTTGCGATTCTACTATGACTTATTGCCATTGTTCTATTACATATAGAGCACCTCCTATGATGTTTTTCTATGTATGACTAGTCCTGTTTAATGTATGCAACACCTGTATAACCCAATGCTGTTTATGATGTTATGAAATAGATATTTTTATATCTTAGTCTTGTACTGTTTGTTGTTCGTGCACCCAGCACTCAGTGATTTAGATACCTTGAACCAGTAGGCCAGTGCTGCTAGTTTGCCTTTAATAGTCTGCGGGCCCGACCGCTCCTCCTCTCATATACACAAAATTGGGCCACGTGTTCGTAAGGTACGGGAATCTTTCGGCAAACCGTAATAATCCCTGAATTCAGTGAAGTCTCTTACTGCCCTTGAATATGCTCGCCTGGAACTAGGGGCCAGGGCCCTGGACATACCAGCTGTGACCTCGTCGCTCCAGCCAACCAGAGATGGCTTGGCATGTTTTCTGGGCCCCTTTCCGCGCCGGGCGCTAGCTGTCTGAAGCGCCCCATCTGCATGCGAGACAGAGCATCAGCTAAGGAGTTGTCCAGTCCCGCGATATGGGATGCCCGAAACAAAATGTTAAACCTCAGGCAGTGCAACGTGAATAAACGCACCACGCCCATCACCCGGGGTGACCTAGATGTTAGGGTATTAATGACCTGAACAGTGGCCATGTTGTCACACCAAAAGTGGACGGAGGAATTAGCGAATTTGTCCGCCCAGAGATGGACAGCCACCAGTATAGGGAAGAATTCCAAGAAGGTTAGGTCGGATGTGATACCTGACGCATGCCACTCCTCAGGCCACCGCTCTGCACACCATTTGCCATTGAAGTATACTCCGAACCCTATGGCGCCCGATGCGTCGGATGACACCTTAAGGGCGTCTTTTACCAGCAGTTCTTGCCGCCAAAATGAGATACCGTTGTAATTATTGATAAATTGACACCAAACTGCCAGATCCGATATAATTTGTAGAGTAATTCTAATGTGGTGATGCGACGATGATACGCCCGAGATGGCATCACACAATCTGCGCAGGAATGCCCTGCCCGGTGCTACCACCTTGCAGGCAAAATTTAGGTGACCAATTAATTCTTGGAATTCCCTTAAGGTGGCTTTCTTCCTGAGGACGAATTGTTCCAACCTATACCTCAGGTCTGCGATCTTATCTGGTGGCAGCCTGGAAAACTGGTTGACCGTGTCTAGCTCAACCGCCAAGAATGTTAGCACTGTCTTTGGGCCCTCCGTTTTTTCCTGCGCTAGCGGTACCCCGAGTTCCTCTGCTAAATGCTGAAAAGTGTGTAACAAGGTATAGCATTGCCCTGACCCATGGCTCCCCACGAAGAGGAAGTCATCAAGGTAGTGCGCTGCCCCTTTTAGCCCCGCCTTGGCCTTCAGGGCCCATTCTAAGAATGTGCTAAATGTCTCAAATGCCGCACACGACACTGAGCAGCCCATCGGGAGAGCTCGGTCCATGTAGAACCGCCCCTCGAAGCAGAAGCCGAGCAATTCAAAGTCCTCTGGATGTACAGGGAGTAGCCTAAAAGCCGACTTTATGTCACACTTAGCAAGCTCAGCTGCGGGCCCATGCCGCCTGATCAGCCTAACTGCCGCGTCGAAGGACGTGTAGTGCACCGTGCATAAGTCGTCTGGTATCGCATCATTCACCGAGCTCCCTCGGGGGGTCAGACAGGTGGTGAATGAGGCGATACTCGCCCGGGGCTTTCTTTGGTACTATTCCCAACGGGGAGACCCTGAAGTACTGTGTAGGCGGGGCAGCGAAGGGGCCTAGAATCCTGCCCTCCGCCAACTCCTTGCCGATTTTCTTTTTAACGATGTCCTCCATGCCCACTAGTGATCTAAGGTTGGGGGCTAGTCTTTGAGTCCTCTGACCCAGGGCTGGGATGCGGAAACCCTGCGTAAAGCCGCTTAGCAAATAATTTGCCGCAGTTCTGTCAGGGTACCCCTTCAGCCACTGCTCCAGGGGGCCCACCTTAATTGGGCTGGGGCCCCTTGGGAAGGTTGGGAAGGTTGGGTTGGGCTGCGCTCCTTCTGTTGAACTCCCTGGTGCTGCCCCGCCCCAGCCTACCCTTCGAGCTGTTCCACGCAGAGTGCGAGCCCCAGCATATTGTGCAAGCATGCTGGAACCTGCAGGGTTTTCGAGAGCATGAACCCTGGGCGGCAAATTCCCAGCACATTGACTGCGTTCTTTGGCCCTGTTGCCGCGGGGCTGCCTGGCGAAAGGGCAGCCCACCTTTAAGGTTTTGAATCATATGGCCACTGTCAGTTAGTTCGCCTGGTATCGCCTTGGCCGCATTCATGATTGCCATCCAAAGCTGGCTGTCTATTAAATCCCAGCGCTTATTGGGCTCCTCAGCCGCTTCCGTCCTGAGCGCTTTGTCATACTCGAGCCAGGCCGGACCAGCGAATTTAAGCCGGGCCTCGTTTATGATTTTTTGGTACTTAAATAAGGCCTTGGACCGACTAGGGTATGTGTTGCTGATAATGTCAGCGTAAATGGTCCAACCCGCAAACCAATTTTCCCAATTTTGCTCAATTTTTCTCTTTTTTAATTTCTCCTTAGCTTCGTCATCTAGGTCGTCCCTCTCTTTTTTGTCCAATTCCCTATAGCACAACGAAAACAGGTCAATGTACTCGTTCCGCAATATTTTCTCTAGTGTCTTTTGGGAAAGGTGCGTGCCTAGTGACGAAGTGGTCACTGATGGGGCTATTGGTAATGTCCATTCGCTGGTACCCCAAAACTGGTTAGCGTCCCCCGTCCTTGCCGCCTCTAGGGTTATGGGTGTAGGCAAAATATTAACCGCTGAATTGGCTGGCCCTGGCAAATTACCATGGCCCGCGTCCCTCAGTGCTGTGATAACAGATGCCGGGAGGTGAGTAAGAGGGTTAGTTAGCATGCTGTGTGCCGGGGCGCCGTCCCACGGCCACGCCGGTGTGGTGCTATTACCTGCTGGAGCCGCAGGTCCTCCTGCAGCTGCTGCTGGCCCGGCTGTAATTACCGGTGTCGCGACTGGGGCTGGCGGAGCTGGTGCTGGCGGAGCTGGTGCTGGTGCTGCAATCACAGGAACTGTCGCAGCAGTCCATGCTGGCAGGGCTGTGATCACCGGGACTGGCCTTGGAGCTGGCCCTGTGATTACCGACACCGGCCGCACATCCTGTTGCGGCTGGGCTGCCCCCCCTGCCTGCTGCTGTTGCTCCTCTGGGCGGGTGACGGTATGGGTCATGCGCTGCTGCACTGCCTCTAGGGAAGACACCCGAGACAGAATGTGTTTAAGCATCACTTTCCTGCTGGTGCCGCGAGGCGGCCTAGGTGCGGCCTCGCCAACTGCGATCCCAGCCCCTTTTTCCAACCCCTCAATCCTAGTGAAAACCATAGCCATGGTCTCGTCTTCATCCTCCGAGGACGATCCGGGAGGGGTGGTGGGCGCTTTGTCCCCGACGTCTTGGCCGGCCCCTTGCCCCCAGGGGCGCCAAAGTTCTTCCGCGGTGCCATCCTGTAAAGAGAAACAATCTCCATGTGAGCACCTCGCTGCCTAACAACCGTGGGGACCTCCCCCGCAATACCGTACCGGCATCTCGGCCCACTTGCGGCCCATAGAAATGCATCCATCCCTTGTCCTCGAACTCGTGACCATCATACTGAGCCAATTCACAATATATGCTTTGAACTGGGTTATCTGAGTCCACAATAACATATAATACAATTCAATGTGGATTTTATATAGCTGTGTGGAAGGGGCCCCAGGCCGGGAGGGTAGAGAAGGGGGGGAGCGGAGGGGGAACTGGGGCCCTCTCTCCCCCCCCGCGGCGTCCGGGCGGTCACGTGGCCGCCCGGGAGGGATCGGGCCTGGCGAGGCCTACCCCCGCCAGGCCCGCAACTTTAGGGAAGGGGGGGAGCGGAGAGGGAACCGGGGCCCTCTCCCCCCCCCCCGGCGTCCCGGCGGCCACGTGGCCGCCCGGGAGGGATCGGGCCTGGCGAGGCCTACCCCCCGCCAGGCCCGCAACTTTAGAGAAAGGGGGGGAGCGGAGGGGGAACTGGGGCCCTCTCTCTCCCCCACCCCCGCGGCGTCCCGGTGGCCATGTGGCCGCCCGGGAGGGATCGGGCCTGGCGAGGCCTACCCCCGCCAGGCCCGCAACTTTAGATAAGGGGGAGCGGAGAGGAACTGGGGCCCTCTCCCCTCGGCGCCCCGGCGGCCACGTGGCCGCCCGGGAGGGATCGGGCCTGGCGAGGCCTACCCCCGCCAGGCCCGCAACTTTAGGGAAGGGGGAGCGGAGAGGGAACCGGGCCCTCTCCCCCTCCCGCGGCGTCCCGGCGGCCACGTGGCCGCCCGGGAGGATCGGCCTGGCGAGGCCTACCCCCGCCAGGCCCGCAACTTTAGAGAAAAAGGGGGGGAGCGGAGAGGGAACTGGGGCCCTCTTTCCCCCGCGGCGTCCCGGCGGCCACGTGGCCGCCCGGGAGGGATCGGGCCTGGCGAGGCCTACCCCCCGCCAGGCCCGCAACTTTAGAGAAAAGGGGGGAGCGGAGAGGGAACTGGGGCCCTCTCTCCCCCCCCCGCGGCATCCCGGCGGTCACGTGGCCGCCCGGGAGGGATCGGGCCTGGCGAGGCCTACCCCCCGCCAGGCCCGCAACTTTAGAGAAGGGGGGGGAGCGGAGAGGGCCTGCACTTCAGGGAAGGGGAACCGGGGCCCTCTCTCCCCCACGTGGAGAGCTCAACCTTCAAGAGGGGGGGGAACGGAAGGGGAACCGGGGCAAAACAAGGGGGGAGAGAAAAAGGCAAAAGGGGGGAAAGGCAAAAAGGGATAAAGAACATGCAAAAGGGGGGGGAGAAAAAGGCAACAAGGGAAGAGAAAAAGGCAGCAAGGGAAGAGAAAAAAGGGGGAAGCCACCTGAAAGGGGCAAAAAAGGGGGAGAAAACCAAAGAGGAAGAAAAAACCTCCTCCCGCAGGGAGAAGAGGGGCCTCGCTGCTGAGCCCAGCGGGTGCCCTCTTCCCTATAGGCCCCGAGACCGACCTGCGCTTCTTCCTCAAGGATCCAGAGGTCGGAGAAGGGGAAGCCTGCATCTTCTCCTCTTCGCTGTCTTCGCCGAAGTGAGCCTCTGGGGCTGGCTTCCTGTGGATGAAGCCACGCCCCAGCTGCAGGGAGGCTCCATCCGGTTCCTCCCCCTTTTCACTCCCCCGAGGGAGGGGTGGCAAAGCTCCTTCCTCCCAATATGCATTGGGGGAAGGTAGCATTCCCTTTTTTGATCAGCTTCATTTGGGGAGAACCACATTGGCGTTTGAGTGTAGAAGCGATTTTTATACCTGTTCCATGTTTTTAGTAGCGAAGATCTTATAAAGTGGCTATTAAAACTCTTCTCCACCTCGGTCTTATCCCTCCATAGGTAGCAGTGCCAGCCTCTGCGAAGCCCCTCCTCTTCTAGTGCCAAGAGCTTCTTTTTCTTCAGCGTAGCCCAGTCCCGTACCCATGCTAAGGTAGCTGCCTCGTAATATAATTGAAGGTTCGGCATTGCCAGGCCCCCTCTTTTGGTGTTGTCTGTTAGGTGTATTAGCTTAATTCTTGCTCTCTTGTTTTGCCAGACAAACTTACAGATGTCTTTGGTCCACTTGTTGATTGTGACCCTCGACTCCACTCTCTCTGGGAGGATCTGATACTAGCCCTCCTGTCAAATTCCTCCTCATTAGCGGCCCCAGGTGCAGCACGATCCTCCCTATCCTCGGAATGCTCACCCGGCAAGGGAGTGGAGAAGCTCTCGTGAGAATCAAGGTCGCTGGGCCTCTCACTGTCTAATTCAGAACTAACTTCCATGGAGTCATCAATGCCCCCATCTTCAGGCCCATACCCATGTAACCATCTATCATCCCAGGCTAAATCTTCATCACCAGTCTCGTATCCATCTGGCCACCCATCATCCCCATTCTCACCCTGGGCAGCTGGCACCCCCGGTGTCCGTCCATGGCCAGCTGACACCCCCGGTGTCTGTCCATAGCCACTAGGCTGGAACACCACACAGGCAGACAAAGGACCCCTTTCACAACACTTCTTGAGCCAGAGTTGACTTGTGCGAGAACATCGAGTATGCGGTTACCGATCAACAGTGGAATGTTCCCGCATCAATCTTGGCAGCTGCTTACAAATAAGTGGCATTTGCGGGGCTTTTGTGATCCCTTCATAACCTCTAAATGAGGGTTTATGTATGGCCATTTAAATATGTAACTGGTTTTTCCTTTTGTTGGTGGGAGTTTGTCATTTCTGACCTAAGAGCAATCTATCATGGGGTTGTCTTGGCAAGATTTGTGCAGAGGTTTGCCTTTTTCTTCTGAGAATGCCCTTTCCCTGCCTACGCAGTGGGCGGGGAAAGGCTGTTATCTCCTCGCACGAAGGGAGACGATTGGTTCCTTGGGAATCTTCTGGGAGTGGGCGTAGGCTGCCTATTTTGGGGCAGCCTCTTGCCCCATTCCTGTTTGAGGTGTTGACCCACCACTCCCACCCGGTTACAGTATAGTGGTCGCCTTAGGGCTGGGTAGAAATTTTTTCCCCTTCTACGTAAATAATAATAATAAAAAATAGCGATTTTTTTTGCCTACCCTGTACTGTTACTGGGATTTTCTGGGATGGTGGTTCTATAAATAGGACAGCGTAAATAGTTTAGGGTAATCCATAGACCCATATTCACTCATGCACTCTTCAAAGTTGGTTGGGCCAGTGCTCAAATGCACTCAGGTGGACGTCTGTTTCAGGCTGAGGGGGATACCATTGGTCCAGAAATTTTGAGAGCCGGTTAAGTATTTCCAGAGAGGTTTTCTTGTGTTTTCCTTGAGAGGTTGCCCATTTTTGTGTTGTTGGGGACTCAGGAGAGTTTCCCAGTGTTGCCGAGGGGTCGTTGGCTCGCGGACGATACCTCGGCTTAGCCACACCTTGTTCCCTTGACACCTGAGTTTAGTGAGGTTAAACTTAAATCGGTAACTTTAAAATAAATAAAAGTTGCCCTAATTTAATCCAATTACTGTTGTCTGTCTCGTTATTTTGGGGGTTGGAAGGTAATGAAGTCCAAAGCCACCCAGTGGGTTTCAATGGCCAAGTGGGGGGTTTCAAAACTTTTTCAAAGCTTTTTAGTGCCACAGTCCAACACTGAAACTATGCATACTCCTAACTGTCCATCAGAATTCCAGCCATTGTTTTTCTTTTTTTACAATCACCTGGCAGAAATGAAGCACAAAATTCCCTCGAAGAATTTGCAGATCTAATCTAAAGCCCTTTAGCTTCCTTTGAAATTTCTCAGACATTTTGCCCAAATATGTGTGCGTGTTTTAAAAGTCAGCAGTTCCTTTTGGGTGCGTGCAGGTCCTTAGGGGCACTTAAAATAACTCTTTAGCCTGCACCCATTCTTCTCATGCAATAGAAAACAGGCGGCACTATGCCTTAGCACCTGCCTGCAAGATATGGTTGCTTTTCTGTCATCTGGAAAGAGGTGCAGCCGACAAGGAATGAGTCTTGATAAAGGAATACTGAGCAGTGCATATGTCTCGGTGTTATACATGATTAAAATAAAGCCTCCAACCTTATTTTATGATGATGCTGGTATAACATATGGCTTTCTAGAGACAGTTCTAACCATTACCTCTTTATCTGTTTAGAGCAGGATTCTCGGCTATTTATTATAAGCAAGCAGCTCACTAATATACTGGCATTTTTATCGTTAAGGTCAGTACAATGATAGAATTTGCCTCTGCTTTCCTCATTGCTTATAGAAAGAGAGAAGTCAGAGACTCTCAAAAGGTTGGCTTATTTCCTCCCTACACCCCTTCTTTGCACTTAGCTTCTGACATTAGCAGGGTACATGTTTTAGTATCTATTTCCCACTGGAGCTAAAACATCAAATTAATAAATGATGGTAGGGCAAGGAAGAAAGTATCAGGGTCTAGCTTCATGCAGATCTCGCTGTGTTTTTCCATTTGTAAAGCTAATCAAACACGTTTGCAAAAAAAAAAGGAAAAGAAAAAAGAAAGAAAAAGATCAGCTATGGTATTGCCTGCCTGACAGACAGCTCTCAACTCTAATTAGTGTGGGTGTCTTTTCAGATACTGTACAGCATAGATATATTGCTCATAATTTCATGAACATGTGTACTGCTAGATTTCTTTTCGTTAGGCCTGATTCTGGTATGGTCGGGTGCATCCGTTTCCCTTTCTACAACTTTATAATTATTTGCTACCTTCCATTTTTTTATATCAGCTTGCAATTTTTTTATTGGCAAAGATACCACATGAAAGTCATATGTAGGCTGAAATCCCATTGTGTCTTATGCAGGCATACATTTCCTTATGGAAGTGGGTGGAAGTTTTTTGCCCGATGCAAAATGTTTACATTTAGCTCAAGGCAACAGAAGAGGAGTTGTGCATGTAATAACATTGTGAATACACGTGCATGAACATGGGATGTGCACTACTAGCCTTATCACATGAAGAAATTTCCCAGTTGTAAGACACTTCAAACTGTATTTAAACATGGAGACACTGAGATCATCACTTCCGGCTGTCATGCATAGCCCTCAGTGCTTGAAAAGAGGCAGAAGTGTCCTGAAAAGAGGAAACTCTGGCAATCAACCTCGACACATTGAGAAATGTTCCCCTTGTAGAAGACTTCAGCCTCTTTTTGGGCGTGAGGGGTCATGGAGCTCATCACATGTTCCAGGGTTCCCATGGAAAACAATGGTTTTGACTTGGATCACTGTCTCTTGTTTACTACAGGCTTTGATGCAGAACCATATGATCCCTTAGACAGCAGTTGTTTTAACCTGGATCACTGTCTCTTGTATCCTATGGGGTTTGGGACAGAACAATAGGATTCAATGGAAAGAAGTGTTACGTTAAAGGAGGCTGGTGTCAGCCTCCTTTAATGTAAGTGGCTTTGGGCAGGACTCACTGTGGCCCATATGCATCGGAGTATAGTAGAATGGAGATGCCCATAAAGTTCAGGTACGAAGGTCGACGGGAGACTTGTCCTTGGCTACCCCGTTTTGCTAGACAGCTTTTTCAAGACCCATACTGTTCATCACAAGGCGCTCGTATGTTCACAATTGATAAGGAATCCACAGATGTTGCCCAGTCTCTATGGAACTTTATGGGCGTCTCCATTCTACTATACTCTGATACATATGGGCCACAGTGAGTCCGGACCTCGTCTATAAAGATAGGATCAAATTTCCTCAAGATTGATTTGAACATTTAACCTAGAAGGAACTTTATCCTAAAAGACTCTTTACCTTTCTTTTTGATATTGCAAAAATATGGAACTTACATGAGGTCAATACTACGAACTCTATTTTCTGCACGTGATTATGTGACCACAACAATGTCTACTGTTATAATTTGTAATGTTTAATGATATGTGGCACTTGAATTATTCTTACTGAATTTTTTTCTGATCCATACTATGGAATAAGAAATATACTTATAGTGTGCCCATAACAGAGAATTTATTGTTTATTATTTAATTCACTGGAAAACTTTGATACACATATAGATATAATTCCAACAATTGTGGATACTATATATTTCCCCTTGTATTTGTTGTTAGTTGGGAACTAGCAGCTTCTTTGTGTTTTGTTAATATATCCAAAGAAGGCATAAAAGCTAACTGCAAGGTAAATTTACTCAAAGTAATCCCAATCAATAATGTGTGGAAAGTGAATCACTGGCCAACCAGCCTAAAGCTATAAGGGGAAAATCTTACTGAATGTGCTGTCTGATATAACTCCAACAATTGTGGATACTATATATTCCCCTTGTGTTTGTTGTTAGTCGGGAACTAGCAGCTTCTCTGTGTTTTGTTAATCTCCTCCCACGAGCCATGATACAGTTGATATGGCATAAGACTGTTGGGTTTCATTCCTGAACTGCACAAGTTTTTTGTGTCATCAAGTTTCTAGTCGTCAGTGAGTAGCTAGACTAGAGACAGGGCTAAGGTGAAGGATTCCTTTCCCCACATTCCTATGTATGTTTCCCAAAAGAGAAAGACCTTGTCTTTCCTCTTCACTGCTAGATACTTTCTCCTCCCCCTTTGAAAACGTAGTAATGGAATTTCTGTGAGGGAACTTCCTCTGCAGTTTCCTCTGTTCTGAGAAGAGGTCATGCAGTCTCCACCATTTTAGTCTTCTGCTTCTCTTTCTCCTTGTGAAGATGCACATTTTGTCTCTCTCTAGGCAAAATGTAGCTGCATTGACTTTTTGCCATTTACTTTCTTTAGAATATGAGATTTAGTGGGCTAATTAGCTCCAAGGCTTTTCTATCAAGAATGTATTTCTTTTTTACTTCAATAAATATTTTTGAACCAAAGTTCTGACTCTGCAGATCTGAGATATCCTAAGAAATAAAAGGCTGTCCCTTCCAAACACACGCAAGTTTCTGCTGGTTATGGAGTTTAGTTCTAGTACTCTGCTATATTTTTGGTGGAATTGCCCCAACATTATTTTTTAGCCCAACAGCTCAGATTCCCCAACAAAAACCAACTCCTGGAGGATAGATTCTTTCCAGAATATGTGTAAAAATGATATTTGGGCTAGGATCAGTGTAGTAGTAACTGTTGGAGCCTACTAAATTAATGCTAAAAAGATTGAGTAAAATGGGAATTGTCTTGTCCCCAGCAAAGTCCTAGGATGAATCTTAAGAGACTTACTCAGGGGACAGTGAGTTCAAGTTCTCTCTTGCCACTAATACAGAAAGGAAGAGAATGACTGAGTCATTGAGCAACTTGAGTGGTTCTTTCCTAGATTAAAATGAATTCCCAATAAACCTCCAAGGCTGTATATTGCAAAATAGCATTATGAGCAGCAATGACCGATATTTCTGAGCTGGGAAAAATAGGTTTTGGCTCTGACAGCACTGTTTGATTGCACAGATGGAAATAAGCCCACTCACTACCCACCAGTAGGTCATGCCTGATATAGATAGTGTAAGAACATTCTGACTGGACATCTCTATTACCAATACAAAAATCCACAGAATATAGAATTTGACATGCATGTATATAAATATTGTGTCTCCCAGGTATGCATGAGAGAACCATACAGTTTAACCCAGTGTCTCTTCCTCTGCTTCTCACAAGATTTGCTTCAGAGGAGCAAATTATGGCACACTTGGGGGTACAAAATCAGTATGTTACAGTTATGACAATAGAGGGAGCAGGACTTTACTTTTGGGACCAAAGAATGAGGGGGTTGGGCCCCATCTCTATAAGAACCGTGTATCCCCTCTTTAACAAAGAGGGGAGAGGAAGTCTCACGTTGAGGGACGACTCCACTGTTAGAAGAATAGCACTGACCATCCCCCTGTCAATTGATCTCATTATTTCTCTCTAGATGCCTTTATTCCCCTCATTCCTCAAAAGGGGGTTTCTTCCACCTATGGCCTTCAAATGCACAAACAGGTCAATTCCTTTCCTTTCAACTCTGACTATCCTTTTCCAGAGAACTCATCACAGACTAAACTTCTCCTGCCATGGCAGCCATCATGAGATAAGCATTTGTGATCTCGCAAATGACTTTCCTCTTATGAGAGCAGAGAAGCACAGTGCTGGTTTCTATATCAGTCAACCAGTATTTTTCATGATTGGGACCCTGGCCCCGAAAGGGGTAGATTTTTTTAGCTTAAACTCCACCAGCATTTTAATTTGGATAAATGAAGGGTATGTATACCAAGTTTGGTCCAAACTCATCAAGTCATAAGAACATAAGAACATAAGAAGAGCCATGCTGAATCGGACCTCAGCCCATCTAGTCCAGCATTCTGTATCACACAGTGGCCCACCAGTTGTACACGGGGATCTCGAGCAGAAGGGAGGGCAAAACCCTGACCTGCTCCCGACCCCCCACAACCAGTACCCAGGGAAATCGTGCCTACCTCAACCAACTCCGAGGTGGCACTTGAATGTCCTTTTCAGTAACTACCGATACACTTGGTATCCATGAATCTGTCTAATCCTGCCTTGAAGTTGTTCAGGCTGACAGCTGTCACAACCTCTTCTGGAAGTGAGTTCCATAACCCAATGACCCTCTGGGTGAAGAAATATTTCCCTTTATTAGTCCTAATTTTCCTACCTTGAAGCTTCAGGGAGTGCCCTCTAGTCCTAGTGTTTTGTGACAAAGAAAATAATTTTTCTTTATTCACCTTTTCTATCCCATGCATGATTTTATACACTTCGATCAAGTCACCTCTTAAACGCCGTCTTTCAAGGCTGAAAAGACCAAGGCGTTGCAACCTGATTTCATAAGGGAGTCGCTCCATCCCTTGGATCATTCTTGTTGCCCTTTTCTGTACCTTTTCCAGTTCCGTTATATCCTTCTTAAGGTGCGGAGACCAGAATTGTACACAGTACTCCAAAGTCATGTGGAAGTCTTTGAAGTACATATCATTTCACTTTTATTTATATAGATTGCATTGCACATAACCCCTTTATGTTGTGCTTATGGTACATAAAAGAAATCCCCATAATACCAGAGACTATGGACACACGTGGAAGTTTTCCTCTGTTTTCTCTTAGTTTTAGTATGCTGGCAAAATGGATACCCATGGTGGCCATCCCATAACGCGCAGCCACTTCAAGTGACTGTCCATGGGAACCATCTTGCCAGTGTGTTAAAATAGATTTTAAAAAATAGGGTGAAGATGGGAAACGTGAGAAGAAGACAGGGAGAAAACAGGGCAAGATGGGTGCCCACTCTTCCCAATACTTTCCTCTGTTTCTCTCCTGCCCATATGATGAAGACGCAAACCTGACCAGTTTATTCAAAAAATGGTACCAGTTTTCCCTATCAGATCTGGTTTTTGAGATACAGAACACTAAAGCTGATGCGGTCTATCCAATATTTATATATCTATTTAGTAGGCATGAGAAAAAAGTTATGAAAATGAAAAGAAATCGGAAGGGATTCGTATGTATGGGACTTTCAAGTTTATACGGATCGCAAGGCCAATCCCGGAAGTGGACTTTCTTTTTCGCACTCCCTGGGCCCAAAATTTCATTAGATTATTAAATATTTCGGATGCCCACCCAACAGGAAAATTTCCCCCTCCAAAATAGCTTTGCAGACATAACTCACAGTCAAATCAGAGGCTTTCCATGCTTGAAGCCTAATTAGAGTGAAAGGCCTCCTCCAGGAAGTGAAAAAGGAGCCGGAAACCATAGAGCAGGGGTGCTCACACTTTTTCAGCATGGGAGCTACTGATTAAAAAACCAAGTCCCAAAGATCACCTACCCAGAAATGTAAAACGTATAACTATTTTCTTATTTATTTCTTTATATTTATTATTCATTTTTATGTACTGCTCCTTCCAGCAGGCTCGGGGCAGTTTACATAAGATGAAGTTATAAAACATCAACATTTCAATTTAATAACAACAATATAAAACAGAGCATAAAAATACATCCAACCACCCCATTTCTCCCACACTGCCATATTACCACACATATTATCAGCCAGAAAGTAAGAAGAGAGGCTGATGAACTGCAAGGCCATTTAATACACAGCAAGGTAAACAAAGGGGCATGCAAAAATACATCCAACCACCCCCTTTCTCCCACATTTCCATATTCCCCAACATATATTTCTCAAGGAACAAAGCAAGCAGAGAGGCTTTGGACCTAAAAGGCCATTTTTAAAAATAAAAAGGAAACAAAGAGACATGCCAAAGTACAATCAAGCACCCACCCCATTTCTCCCACATTTCCATATTCCCCAACAAATATTTCTCAAGGAACAAAGCAAGCAAAGAGGCTTTGGAGCTAAAAGGCCATTTTTAAACATTAAAAATAAACAAAGAGACAAGCCACAGAACAATCAAGCACCCACCCCAAAGTAAAAAGACCGACCTTTGAGATGCGGTAAGGAAATGACCCCAAAGCGTCCTTCTTCTTCTCCTCCGTCGTTGCTCCTATTTCCATGCCGCCAGCATGCGTGCCACCTCCAAGAGTTCACGAGAAGTCCGAGAGGCAGAATAGGCACTTCTGCGCATGCGTGCGGGGCCAGCCATGCATCGCATCATCCAGGCCTGCCCCCTTTGGTCTCCTATGACTCTGAGTGGCTGGAGAAGTATGGAGGGAGGAAGAGGAATCCAAAAGAGGGGGCCCATTCTGCCTCTTGGACTCTGGAGCTTTTGGTGCAACGACAGAGGACTTCTTTACAGCGTGCAGGGGCACGTGAAGAGGACCAACAGCAAAAACCTGGTCAGGGGCCTGAAGATCACCAGGATGAGGCCCGAAGATCACCCTGGTGATCGCGATCATCGTTCTGAGCACCCCTGCCATAGAGAGATCCAGATCGGGACTCCTAGAGGGGCTGGAGGACTGACGAAAAAAGCGATTTAAACACCCAGGAAGGGGGTTTAAATAGAAGGACAGAGTAGAAGGACATAAGAACTGCTGAGAGAAGGGCAGCAGGAGTGAAAAGAGCACAGAGAGGAGAAGGAAGAGTTCAGAATCAAGAAAAGCCATAGAGTTCAAACGGAGGTCCTAGACTGCTATGGTAAAACTGAATGGGAAAAAGCTGGAGTGAGGAGAACTCTACAGATTAGCAAGGCCTGCACCAGAGGTATTTGATAATATTAATAATAATATATTAATGCATTATATCTCCCTGCAAGGAAACCAAGGGAAATGTTGCCCCTTGATTTGCCTGTGCTTAAAACAGTATCAGTCCTGTTTCCCTGCTTTGTCTACTTTAGAACTACTAACGAATTTCGTTAGTAATTATGTTACATTTTAGAAATTTTTGTAATTTTTTTGTAAGTCTTTCTATTACTAATCAAAAAAATCCCCCCCCCCATTAGATTTTTGATTCCCTATTTTTGTGTTCGAAACCATGCCTACTATTTAGTTATATTTTTATACTGCCCTTCTCAGCCCTCAGGTGACTCAATACAATTTTCTGAATCAGCAGCCCAAATAATCCCAAGAACAGGTCTAAAAACACCACGGTTTTTGTTTGTTTGTTACTGACTCTGTTATTGTCCACAGACTAAATTAAAGCCAATCCTAAAACCAAATGAAAGAGCTTGGGAGATTCTAATCGTATTCTACGATCAAGATTTCCAGTAATCACATAAGACATTGTAAGAAATAAAAGCATTTAAGGAAAAATAACAAAATCTCTGAGGACAATTCCTCTAAATTAATACTGACTTATTTCCAATGAGAAATTCAAGGAAAAACTGGAAAAGCCTGGAAGAAAGGAATTGAGAAGGAAATTTGGAAGCAAGATGAAATAATTTTAATAAGGGTTCCAAAGTTTAGTCTCTAGTTCCATATTGACATTTGATGCTCGACTTTATAGGTCATGCAAGGAAGCTCTGTGTTTTTTTCTTACCTTTTCAGCCCAGATGGCTCTATCGCTGGTCTCTATGGCTGCAATTGATTTTCTGCCAATATTTCCCTGACTTCATTTCTCTGCGCACCAGACCTAGCTGGTCCTCCATTTGCTGTTTCAAAGGTATTTTGAGGACATCAACATGAGCTTAAAAGGATATGTTAACCAAGCTCAAAATAAAAAGTGAAAAGACGTTGCCACAAAACAAAAATCAAATCAGATGTTCTGTACTGGCAAGCATGAGAATATTCCAACTGTTCAAGTTTTGTTTAGAGTTGATTATATCTGATTGTGTGGGTGATCCTGGTAGAAATTTGGCATATCCCCCCACCCTTTTAAGGTGACAGAATATGTTCCTGCTAAAAGAACACTTGCTTATTATTCTGCTCTGTCAAGATCTCCACAAAAAGGTAAATGGAATAAACCTAGGGCCCATTCTCATTGCAAAATTATAACATTGCCATTCTACTTTAGTTGTAATTGTCCTGTCCTGGCTTATGGCATCCTGGGTTGACAATTTAAGGAGAAACATTTATAAATCTCACCCTATTCCTACTAAGAAATTATAGTACTGTTATTTGAATGTCATGGAATCCTGGAGATTGTAGTTCTATGAAATTCTGAAACAATAACAATATTGGATGGAGCATGAAGTCACCTATTTTGAATCACATCAAACTTTTCTTGCATGTATTCAATCAAGGTGTATCTCCACTGTAGAATTAATGCAGGGCGACACCATGTTAACTGCCATTACTCAATGCTAAGCAATTAGGGGAGCTATAGATTGGTGAGGCACCAGAACTCTTTGGAAAAGAAAAGTAAAGACCTGATGATGAAACCACAGCTCCCATGATTCTAATTTCTAATCTTCCATTTTTAGGCAAGGTGACTGAATGGGCTAAACTGCAGCAGTTTTTGGACAACACAGCCGGTCTGGACCCTTTCCAGTCTGGTTTTTGCCCTGACCATGGAACAGAGACCGTCCTGGTCGCCATTACAGATGAACTCCGCTGCCAGCTCGACAGAGGAGGGTCGGCGCTGCTGGTACTTCTTGAACTTACCACCACATTCGACACCGTCGACTATGATATACTGATCCATCGACTTGCTATATCCAGAGTTCATGGCCAGGCCTTTAGTTGGTTTGACTCATTCCTCCGAGGTCGGGGTCAGCGTGTGGAGTTTATGGCTGGTGTTTTCTGAAAGATTCCCGCTCTCTTGTGGGGTGCCTCAAGGTGCAATTCTCTCCTCCCTTCTTTTTAACATCTATGTCAAGCCACTTGCTAGCCTAGTGCAGAGTTTCGGGCTGGAGTGTTACCAATATGCGGATGATGCCCATCTCCTTCTACACTTGGAGCCTGGAGCAACCTCAGTACCGGACAGTTTAATCTTGTGCCTCAAAGCCATGTCAAATTGGCTGCGTGCCAGCAGATTGAAGATGAATCCGGCCAAGACTGAGATCTTGTGGCCTGGCCACCCGGTAGGTGTGCTGCACCATCTGCCCACCTTTGATGGTGCTCCCCTATCTCCATCCACTACTGTTGAGAGTTTGGGTGTGGTCTTAGACACACAGCTAACCATGGAGTCCCAACAGTCACCTTGCCCCACTCAATGAAATCTTTTGTATGTACCAGGTCCTAGAGAAGTACGTCTTGATAGTACGAGATGCAGGGCCTTTTCTATTACTGCTCCTGTTCTATTGAACACTCTGCCACCTTATCTGCGATCCTTTGCGCAGGCACTTAAGACTTGGCTTTTTAATAGAGCTTTTTTTATATAATTCTGATCTTAATACTTGTCTGTTTAAATGCTGTATCTTTATGTAAATCCCCCGGAGCATCTGGGATGGAGGGTGATTAACAAATAATAAATTGAATGAATGAGTGAATTCATGAATCATTCCATAGCATTTGAGCCATGGCAATTAAAGTGATGTTAAACTGCATTAATTATGCAGTGTAGTTGTACCCTGAATCAGACTACTGTTCTGGGGGAAATTTGCTTTCTAGTATCTATCTATGATGGAATACTGAAAAGATCAAGTTTTAAAATACTATGTTCCATTTCTGTCTCACCCATTTCATTATACTGCTTCAGAAATCTAGTACCCTCACATTTTCCAACAGTTTTATCTGGATATATGGCACCCTTCATTCAAATATTTTTTTTCTTTATCAGCCAAACATCGTATTCATGGGTCCCAAGTAAGGAAATGTTATTCAACCCTAGACATGAAATGAGTAGCTCAACACATCCATCTGAACACCAAAAAAATCCCAAGGAAGTGGTTCACTATCCACTCAAAATCTCTCCTATTACACCTTGGCAAATCTAGTCAAAGAACCACCAGCAATCCACAAAGCACATTAGAGGAGGAAAACTCCAGGAGCGGGTGACCTGTTATAGGTGGGCGAACAGGCTTAGAGCAACATCTGCAAGATATACACCAAAATGTCATGACTCAGCTGAACTATCAAAATATATGGGTGGAGGTGTCCATGACACAGAGGCTGGATCGCCATCTGTCAGGGATGCTTTGAAAGTGATTTTCCTGCTTCTTGGCAGGGGGTTGGACTGGATGGCCCATGAGGTCTCTTCCAACTCTATGATTCTATTATTCTATCACACAGTCATTTAAACTCGATCTATGCTTTTTTTAAATCCCCCCATTTGCCCTACTACATCCTAGTAACCAGCCATATTTGCCTGATGTCAGTCTGTTTGGGGACAATCTTTTCCATGTGTTGATACCAGTCTTTTGCTAATACAGAAACCACTGAAACACATTAACACATGAAGCTGATTTCTGGTCAATTTAATAGGGATATTCCTTAGCCCTTCTATCTGAGATGTTTTATTTAGGGATGCTAGAATTTTTTTTATGTTTTAGCAAACAAAGGGTACCTATGATCTTAACCCTGTTGCCCATCCTATGAGACCAACCCATAAGCACATTATAGTTGTGGCACACCTTGTTCATACTTGTAGGGTAACTTCTGTAAGAACTTTAAGCACCTTTTCCTTTTTTGTGTGTGCCATTGCCCAATTCTCTGATATGTTGTTTTATTTTTGTACAATACCATGTATATAGGTTGCACCATGGAAGCAATAACATGTGTAGGATATCTTGAAGCACAATAAGGTGAAACATTGGAAATTCCTTACACGGGATTGAAAAACCATATGTTTTCCTCCATTCCTTTAAGAAGTCAAGATATTTTCCTTCAGTTTCGAGAGATTTACAAAAACAGTGCTACATATGTAGAGTAAGTTGTATAATTTGTACAAACCGTGTCAAAATTACCCAAACTGCATAACTAAATTATGGCAACTCATGCCTTGTTGCATGAAATTTTAAAAATGGAAGTACCAGATGGCTTGTTTGCACCCTCAGTCAGTGAGTCTGCCTGTGTTTCCTGTGTGTCCGTGTGCTTTGCTTGCTACACTATGGGAAAAGATACAAGTGTTGTACAAGAAATCTCAATTAAAAACATTTTGCACAAAATGTAGAACCCTCAGTGAAAAGGACAGTTTGTGCAAATTAAGGAAACTTCATGGATATTTTTGTCTTGTTCTTGTGTCACAGATAAGAATTCTGGTCAGGTTTAACAAATTCTTGACTTGTCGAGACAGCTTGCATTGCCAAGAGTGAGTAATTAAACAAGATTTCTCAATGTTTCTAATATTGTCACAATTTTAGTTTCCATACCTTTCTCTGAAATGCAGTACTCCATAGGAAATGAATCCAATTGTTATGATTAAACTGAGGCTTCATGTTTTTCACCTAGACCCTGAAAATAGAGTATAGAGCCTTCCCACATGCAGGGTGACCCAGGATCTCTATAATAATGAATGCTAGACTCAGAAATAGTGAACCAAAACAGGATTTATTGGATAACAATCAGCATAGCTGATGGTTCAAAAGCTTGAGTTGGTTGCAAAATAGTCCTTTAAACAAAGGGAAAGTGTTCGTTTGCCTCATGCAAAGCGAAGGTACCTCTCTTTGGATCCCAGGTATCCCGTTCCTCTCTGGTCTTTGTAGGCCCACGAAGTCCTGTAAAAACCCCAAAATCTGCAGTCTCTGGTGAGGATGGGCCTCCTATGCACCGCAGCTTGGTTGAGAGAGCAGGTAGACTCCGCAGGTGAACTAAGAATGCTATGTCCCAGCAAGCTTAGGTTCCAGCCTTGCTTCGTCCGTGAGGTCTTTGGAATGAGGGCGAAGAGGAAACCCAGCCCCTCAAGTTAACTCCAGTAAAAGGTGGAGTTGAGGGCGGGAACTCCAGGTTTGGAGCCAAGACACAACTCCGCCCCTGAGTGACCGCATGGCAGAGAGTGACCGCATGGCAGAACAATGGGACCATAGAACACAGACTTTGCAGGTAAGGGCAGCAAAGTACAAATACAGACATAAACAGCCCCTAGGGGGCGTCACAGCTGGGCTGATATCCTTCCACTGCTTCACTTTTATCCTTTGAAGCTGGAAGGTAAAGACCTTGTTAAGACTCTTTATGAGTTGTTTTTTCATGGAAAATTAATGTGATTGAACAGATAGCAACAATATTTATCTTACTCATATGAACAAGCATTCTGTTTTCCCATCTTCTTGTTTGATTGTTTTGTTTCTGCTGGCCTTCTGTTGTATAGGGTTGTGTGAGGATTCAGTTTCATTTGATTTTTCTCAAGTTGCATCCCAAATTGTCATGGTTTTTTTTCAATCTGAATGAAAGAGTCTGTAATATTTTTGAAATAAACTAAACAAACCCTTTAAATATGACAAACTATTGCATTATCACACTTTTTATGGGTTTAGTTCTTTAAAGTTTTCACTTTGTATATTTGTATATTCAATAATTCATATCTCCATGGTTAGCCGAGTTGCATTCTTCCATCTTCTCCAGGCTCGTAAGCTGGCCCCCTACCTGTCCCGTCATGACCTGGCCTTGGTGATCCAAGCGATGGTCATCTCAATGCTAGACTACTGTAACACTCTTTACATTGGCCTACCTCTGTCGGTGATCTGGAAACTGAAGCTGGTGCAGAACGCGGCAGCTAGATGGCTCGCATGCGTTCCTGCGAGCCATCACATTACACCTATCCTACAGGAACTGCACTGGCTGCCTGTTGAATTCCGGATCACCTTCAAAGTGTTAGTCTTGACTTTCAAGGCCTTATAAGGTCTAGGGCCAGAGTACCCGAGGGACCGCCTTACCCCATATTGTCCCATGAGATCACCGAGATTGGATGATCAGGATCCTCTTTCCATACCGAGTGTCAAAGCATACCACCTTACCTCTACTAGGAGAAGGGCATTTTCTATATTTTCCCCCACGCTCTGGAACTCTTTACTGCCCGAGACCAGATCTCTCCGAGACCTTATGGCGGTCTGGAAGGCCTGTAAGACCTGGTTATTCTGACAGGCCTTTGTAACCTAGTTGGTTTTAGTTTCACAAATTTTAATGTAACACCTTTTTCTTGTTGCTGTATTTCAATGTTTTATGTTGCTGTACTTGCTGTGATTTGTGAGCCGCCCTGAGCCACCCGGGAGTGGTGGCCAAGAAATCAAATAATTAAATTAAATTAAATTAAATAATGTGGGTGACACTGCTTTAGGGTAGACACTTCTAAAAATGACAGCCTCCATGTTTTTCACAAATATTACAAGCAGTCCATGCTCAATCTAGCTGAGCTTGGGCAGTACAAATGTTTGAGGATTTCATCTGATTCAATTTTTTATGAAAGCTTACCAAATTTATGAATAGAATCATTATTTTTTTGAAAGAAAGTAAATATTTTAAATTAAAGTAGGAAAAAATTCAATTGATAGATGTATCTATCCCAATAATCAGCTGGCAACAATACTGTGCCATAGCAGTCAGATGGGAATGTGAGGCATTCCCCAAAAAAGGAGACTTTAAAAAAATTGTGATC
This sequence comes from Anolis apletophallus, assembly GCA_030556195.1. Taxonomy (NCBI): domain Eukaryota; kingdom Metazoa; phylum Chordata; class Lepidosauria; order Squamata; family Anolidae; genus Anolis; species Anolis apletophallus. Next base: position 5,010,913 of record JARBWK010000002.1, on the reverse strand, counting down.
TTTGTTAATATGATCTTCTATTGCCCAAATGTATCATAGCCTTCTCACATTTGATGATATGCTTCATCTTAGGTTGCATTTGTACTTACTTTACTTTATAAAGGAATACAATCATGGGAAATAAGCAGCAAATTCTTTTTTTAGAAACTAAATATGCTGTAGTTTGACTTGACTTAAAGACATATGTCTAAATAGAGCATGACAAACTATTAACAGAGGGAACGCTGAAGATTTAATCCAAATTTATTTGTCAGGATAGGCAAAGGCTATACTTGAACTCAGGTTGAGAGAAAACAGATTTCTCAAATTTGTACAAGAGAATATTTCTGACAGGAATGTAGGTATGGAAAAAAGATTCAACATGTTTGAAAAATTATTGAAAAACATTTTTGAGCATCAAGAACCCCACATAAAAAGAAATGTGGAAATGACAAAAAAAATTATATACGTTCTTTTGAGTTAAGTTCATCTCTGTAATCTGCCATCTATCTTTTTTGAATTCAGAAGATTTAAGGTTCAAACCTAGGTACCTCTAGTCCAAAGATTCTTAGGTAGAACCTCCCTGGGTGGGTCTACATGAGTAAGAAAAAAATGAACTTTCCATATCAAATGCTTAAATGATATAGGATATAAGGTCCATCTTTGTTTTACAGTTGGAACTGTCTATTCTGAAGACAGATGTATTGGTGTGAGGCTTAGAGTTCGTAGTACTACTAACCTTTGGATATGCTTCCTTTTCCCAGAGAGACTGTGAGCTTCACTCACAGACATAGTTATAACATAACCACAGAGACCTTGCCATCTGAGTCTCTCTGATGCAGCATGCCCAGGCATCAAAATCATCCTTGCATGTTTTGAGCTTGACCTTTAAAGTGCCTTTCAGTCTGAGAATGGTTGGGCAGTTACTGCTGATAAATGAATCAGAGGATTAGGCCACAAGAAGAATCCTGTCACTAGCAGGGCATAAAAGCCATAGGCATCTCTTCCCTGTTATCTTCCTCAAACTATTTTTCAATGCTATGTTTTCAGTAACCATTATGTCTAAAAATACAGATAGACCTCCCTTTTGTGAATATATCTAGTCTTCTGCATTTTGAAGACACCATCAAGGATAATGGTCAGTATATCTAATGAGTGGTCCTATCAAAGAACTAACAGGTTGCAAGTAAATTTCTACTTAGTAAGAGGGATATAATGATGTTAAATTGCAAAAGAGAGTCGGAGGCTTGATGGCCTGGGATTAGAGACACCGGATGCCCCCGGGGCCCCGGAGACGGACTCTGATTCTCCGATAGCGCTCCGAGAGCCGGAGAATCGTCGAACACGATGATGTCTTTCCCTATCGGAAAGACAGGCTTTGGGAAGACAGCAGAAGATGGCGGCTGACCTTGGAGACGCCAAGGAGGATGCCACCCTTGGGCCTTTCCCCCAACGACACCCTAGAGGTCGCCATCTCAAGCGTGGCCGACGAGCAGGGAGGAGATGAAGGCGGGGTCTGTTTAGGACTTCGACTTCCGGCACCCTCCACCAAGGACTCCCGGACTCCGGAAGCGGAACAGCGGAGCTCCCCCAGAGCAGTCAGGGAGCCACGGCAAGGACTTCGGAAACCAAAACGTGACTTCCTCCCGGATATAGATTTCAGCGAGGTGATGCCCACCACCGATGCTTTGGCACCAGGATCTTCTGGGGTGTGAGCTCTGGGTGCTGGAGCCGAGTGGCAACACCTGGAGAAAAACTAGCAAGATCCTTGTCCTCCCAATCTGGAGTCTACTTTACATCTTCGGATGGTGTACCCCCCCCTTCCTGGAACCCAGAGGATACCAGTCAACCCAAACCAGCAGCCCTTTGTGAGACTGACTTCACCTAGAGTGCCTCAAGCATCCTTGGGGCTTACCTGATCCTTGGATCTGAGCCTCTTTTCCTGGGAAAGCTATGGACCCTAGTTAAGTTACTAGTGCTAGAATGAATATATTTACTGTTAGTTAGTATGTTATACTCTACTTTTAGAATTATTAGTTAATTTTGGCAATACTGTATTTGTATTTTTGGATTTATGCATACTATTATAAACCGCTCTGAGCCTCCAGGGAGTGGCGGTGTATAAATGTGAAGCATAAATAAATAGAAACATAAATAAATAAATAAATAAATAAAATGACTATTATAAAATATGTTAATGTAACAGTGGGTTAAACCTCTGCGCTGCTGAACTTGCTGATCAAAAGGTCACAGGTTTGAATCCAGGGAGCAGCATGAGTCCCAGCTTCTGTCAACCTAGCCATTCAAAAACATGCAAATGTGAGTAGATCAACAGGTACCACTCCAGCGGGAAGGTAACAGCATTCCGGGAATGGAGATGAGCATGGGCACGACTGGACTTAATGTCAGGGGAAAACTTTTTTAATGTAACAAAAATATTATGTACGGACACATATACATTGAAGAGCATACCTACTTAATTGATGTAACAAATACAACTTTAGTTAGGATTATAATATTTATTTATACCCACATGTTCTCTCTACAAGGTAATGCAAAATTCCAAATGTACATTGTACATTGCTAAAAACTTAATTATAACCTGTGATACTTTATGAATTTAGATGAAAGTTAGATATACATCTAAAAAAATGAAATTCTTCTAGAGAAAATGGTTTAATCATTAGAATTATTTTTCCTAGACTTTGTTTCCTTACATTTGTTTTAATTGATCCTATAAAGAATTGCACAAGACTTTTATGCTTTAAGGTGCTGTACATCCTTTGCGCATGCTACGCCCCTTTAGGGGGCATCAACCGAAAGATGTAAATATTTCAGCCAAATGTCACACTCCCTAAAAATAACCCCCAAGTTTGTACTACTATAAAAAAAACTAGCCTTTCCTCCCTCCAAAGGAGATTGGGCTTGTTACTTCCAACCATGAGATTTTTGTGCATTTGGAATCAGTGGGGAACCCTTTTTATTCACAATAGGTTGAATTGTCTTTTTTCCAAGGAAAAAAGCATAATCTTTTAGAAGAGCGTGACTCCCAAAGGTGGAGGATAATTAGGTGGCCTTGCACAATGTTCTTCATAAAGAAAACCCACAGGACTAAAGCAATTCTCATAAAGTCACTAACAAGAGATATCCCTACATAAACCTAGAATGGCAGATATGGATGCTGTATATCAGTCCTGCAAAATAATGCACACATTACATAGCAGGTTTCAAAGCGCCATGGAAATGCCAACAATACCTGGATCTTACTGTGTAGGGATAAGACTTACAGAGTTATTCGGCAGAATGGAATAAATATATGATTTGGTCCATAAAGAGCACACCTGCCTGTTTCTTGTTGGAAGGCTTTTCTTCACCCTGTCCTCTGAATCCCAAAGATACCCAATACTATACAGGAAGTTTCAAAGTTATGAACAAGGGAGGTTCTGTAGGTTTGTTCTTAAGTTGCATTTGTATGTAAGTCAGAACAGTGTAAATCCAGCCATTTTTTAAAGCTTTGGATAGCATAGGTAAAAATAAAGGTTTCCCCTGACATTAAGTCTAGTCATAGAAAAGAGTTAATAGTCCTGTGGTGTTTGTTTTGCTGTCTGTACCCCTATTCAACTTGTATGCAGAACACATCATGTGATGTGCAGGGCTTGATGAATGCAAGGCTGGGGTTAAAATTGCTGGAAGAAACATTAACAACCTTAGATATGCAGATGATACCACTTTGATGGCCGAAGCGAGGAGTTAACTTTTATTTATTACTAACTTGGGGACCCGGTCCTGCCCGGGTTATTTGAGAAAGGCATTGTGTGCCAAGGTTGGTCTTTGGTACTTCAAGTCCCATCATCCATGGTCCACCCTCCTCCAAACTGCAGTAAAATATAGAGTGGGTCATGGGGGCTCTGTGTGCCAAGTTTGGTCTTGATCAGTCAGTGGATGAGGGTTGCAGTAGTCTCTGGAAGTGATTGGAGGTACTTCAAGTCCCATGATCCATGGTCTGCCCTCCTCCAAACTGCACCAGGATGTAAAGTGGGTCAAGGGAGCTTTGTGTGCCAAGTTTGGTCTTGATCAATCAGTGGATGAGGGTTGTAGCACTCCCGGGAAGTGATTGGAGGTAATGCAAGTCCCATCACCCATGGTCCGTCCCCCTTAGAACTGCAGCAGGATGTAGAGTGGGTCATGAGTACTCTGTGTGGCAAATTTGGGCCTGGTCTGTGATTTGTAGAGGCTGCAGTGTTCTGTGGGAAGTGAATCGGGTGAAGGTACTGCAAATCCCATCATTACCAGGATGTAAAGTGGGTCATGGGGGATTTGTGTGCCAAGTTTGGTTCTGATCCGTCATTGGTGTGGGCCACAGTGCTGTAAGGAAGTGAGTTTAAGTACTGCAAATCCCATCATCCATGGTCCATCCTCCCTCAAACTGCAGCAGGATGTAAAGTGGGTCTTGGGGGTTCTGTGGGCCAAGTATGGTCTTGTTCTGTCATTGTTGGGGGCCTTAAACTCCCACCATGTCTGACTGCCTCAGGCCTTTTCCTTACCCCCCTCTGCCACTTTAGAGTGTCGGAATGTTGGTGGTGCTGGCCAATCAGAGGCGTTATGCAAATAATCCCACAGTGGCAACCAATCAGAAAGCAGGCACATATCCAAAAACACACATACACACAAACATTCACTTTTATTATATACTAGCTGTACCCGTGCACGCGTTGCTGTGCCATGACTCTATCTCTGTATCTCTTTCTCTCTCCCTTTCTCTATTTCTCTCTCTCTCTCTGTCTCTCACTCTCTCTCTCTCCCTCTCTCTCTCTCTCTCTCTCTCTCTCACTCTCTCTCTCTCTCTCTCTCTCTCCCTCTCTCTCTCCCTCTCTCTCTCTCTCTCTCTCTCTCTCACTCTCTCTCTCTCTCTCTCTCTCTCTCTCTCTCTCTCCCTCTCTCTCTCTCTCTCTCTCTCTCTCTCTCTCTCTCTCTCTCTCTCTCTCTCCTCTCTCTCTCCTCTCCCTCTCTCTCTCTCTCTCTCTCTCTCTCTCTCTCTCTCTCTCTCTCTCTCTCCCTCTCTCTCTCTCTCTCTCTCTCTCTCTCACTCACTCTCTCTCTCTCCCTCTCTCTCTCTCACTCTCTCTCTCTCTCTCCCTCTCTCTCTCTCTCTCTCTCTCCCTCTCTCTCTCTCTCTCCCCCCTCTCTCTCCCTCCCTCACTCTCTCTCTCTCTCTCTCTCTCTCTCTCTCGCTGAGGAGGAGGGGTGGGGCGGGGGGAGGTGGGAGGGGCTGGGGAGGGGTGGGCGGGTCCCCGCCCCCTGGCCACGCCCCCGCGCCGCTCCGTTAAACCGGGCGGGGCGGGGGGGTGGCGGGGGGCGGGGGGAGGGGCTGGGGAGGGGTGGGCGCCCCTGGCCACGCCCCCTCGCCGCTCCGTTCGACCGGGCGGGGAGGGGGGCGCGGGGGAGGTGGGAGGCTGGGGAGGGGTGGGCGGGTCCCGCCCCTGGCCATACCCCGCGCCGCAAACCGGGCGGGCGAGGGGGTGGCGCGGGGAGGTGGGAGGGGCTGGGAGGGTGGGCGGGTCCCCGCCCTGGCCACGCCCCTCGCCGCTCCGTTAAACCGGGCGGGAAGGGGGTGGCGGGGGAGGTGGGAGGCTGGGGAGGGGTGGGAGGGTCCCCGCCCTGGCCACGCCCCGCCCCGCTCCGGGCGAGAGGGGGTGGCGGGGGAGGTGGGGCTGGGGCTGTGGAGGGGCTGGGGAGGGGTGGGAGGGTCTCCGCCTGGCCACGCCCGCCGCTCCGTTAAACCGGGCGGGAAGGGGGTGGCGGGGGAGGTGGGAGGGGCTGGGGAGGGTGGGAGGGTCCCGCCCCTGGCCACGCCCCTCGCGCCGCAAAACCGGGCGGGAGGGGGTGGCGGGGGAGGAGGCTGGGGCTGGGGTGGAGGGGCTGGGGAGGGGTGGGCGGGTCCTCGCCCCTGGCCACGCCCCTCACCGTCCGTTAAACCGGGCGGCGAGGGGTGGCGGAGGTGGGAGGGGGCTGGGGAGGGTGGGAGGGGCTGGGGGGGGTGGGAGGTCCCGCGCCCCTGGCCACGCCCCGCTCCGTTAAACCGGGCGGGAAGGGGGTGGCGGGGGAGGTGGGAGGGGCTGGGAGGGGGGGAGGGGTCCGCTTCTGCCCACGGCCCCCTCACCGCTCCGTTAAACCGGGCGGCAAGGGGGTGGGCGGGGGAGGTGGGAGGGGCTGGGGAGGGGGTGGGAGGGGCTGGGGAGGGGTGGGAGGGTCCCTGCCCCCTGGCCACGCCCTCGCCGCTCCGTTAAACCGGGCGGAAGGGGGGTGGCGGGGGAGGTGGGAGGGGCTGAGGGAGGGGTGGGAGGGTCCCCCGCCCCCTGGCCACGCCCCGCCGCTCCGTTAAACCGGGCGGGAGGGGGTGGCGCGGGGTGGGAGGGGCTGGGGAGGGGTGGGAGGGGCTGGGGAGGGGTGGGCGGGTCCCCCCTGAGCCCCTGGCCCACGCCCCCTTAAACCGGGCGGCGAGGGGGGTGGGCGGGGGAGGTGGGAGGGGCTGGGGAGGGGTGGGAGGGGCTGGGGAGGGGGGGGGGCGGGTCCTCGCTTCCCTGAGCCCAGCCGCCGCTCCGTTAAACCGGGCGGGGAGGGGGTGGGGCGGGGAGGTGGGAGGGGCTGGGGAGGTGGGAGGGGCTGGGGGAGGGGTGGGCGGGTCCGCCCCTGGCCACGCCCCTCTCCGCTAAACCGGGCGGGCCGAGGGGTGGGCGGGGGAGGGAGGGAGGGGCTGGGGAGGGGGTGGAGGGGCTGGGGAGGGGTGGGAGGGTCCCGGGGGCCCCCTGCCGCTCCGTTAAACCGGGCGGCTGGCGGGGGAGGTGGGAGGGGCTGGGGGGGGGTGGGCGGGTCCCTCTGGCCCTGATGTCGCCGCTCCGTTAAACCGGGCGGCGAGGGGGTGGCGGGGGAGGTGGGAGGGGCTGGGGAGGAGGGAGGGGCTTTCCCTCCTTCCAGGTTCCCCCGCCGCTCTTCCTGATCAAAGGAGGAGGCGGAGGAGGCGCCTGCTGCCATGTGCGAACGTTCCAAACGCTCGCGCTGGCAGCGAAGGGCCGGGTGGGAGTTCCGCTGGCAATTTTTGGGGTTCGTTTTTGGGTGCTGGGAGGTATGTAGGTCCATTTTTTTTGCTGTTGTCTGTAGCGAGTGTAATGGTCCAGTAGGCTGCCAAGTTTGGTGCTTCTGCGAGCCATAGTTTCTTTGTCTATATCCTTCTTTGCACGACCGTGTCTCCTTTATATATAGAGATACAGATGTCATTCATTTTGTTATTACTCATAATTTCAGGGAATGGTTTCTCTAAAAAGGTTTTAACAAGCCAAAGATATGAGGAAAACTCTCAAAACAGCTCAAGTAAGCATTTTAGCATCTCAGTCGTAAGGGCAAAATTTAAGAATAAACCTTATTTCTTAGACTGGAAAAGTAAAGACATTACCAACTATTATATGGTTTGCAAAATAAGATTAAAAAGTAAAGGTTTTCCCCTGACATTAAGTCTAGTTGTATCCGACTCTTGTGCTCTAATAAGACTCTAGGATCATCTCAGGAAAAAAAGGAAAGCTGCACGTGGGCAGTAAACTAAAAGTGATGTAATGAGCATTTCCTATTTTAAAACAGATTCTTCTTTTCAGAATGAGGAACACCCTGAGACAATCAGAGAGCAGCGAGAGGTTCTGGGATTTAGGAAACTGAAAGTGCAGTTCTTTAATGGGCTCAATCTTTGTCTCCTTTCCGCACAAAGACTCTTTCCTCTGTTCCCATGTGTGTTTGTGTGCGATGAAAGTTTCCTCTCTGCTTTTACAACAGAGAAAAGGGGGCTTGGCTTTTCAATTCAATTAGTTTTGCTCCTACTAATTTTACTCTGGGCTGAGTTTTCTAGCCCTGGACCTTTATGGATACTTTGCACAGCTCTGATTAATATTTGCTACATCTAGAGGAAAATTTTACCTTTCCCTAATCAGATTTTATTTCCGTTTGAGGTTGATTTTTTATGCTTTTCTTCGGTTTCTCCCTAGACTACTTTTTATCAGATTTTTTTCCTGGTCTTTATATCGTTCTTAGCACCTAACAACTTACCTCTTGGAATATATACACATTTCAAACCAACCTCGGAGCAGGATATGGAGGTGAGGCTGCGATGGTCACCTTAGTGGATGATCTCCATCTGGATAGGCCAACGGACTCTAAGAAAGCAGAACCAGAGAAGGATGAGGAAGAAGAAGAGGATGAGGAGGAATAGGATGAAGAGTAAAGTTGTAACTTGATGTGTCTCTGTTGGTGCTTCTAGACCTCCCAGCGGCCTTCAATACTATCAATCATGGTATCCTTCTGGAAGGCCAGGAGGGGCTGGGAATCTGTGCTGCAGTGTTTCCGGTTGTACCTCTCAGGCAGGTTCCAGATGGCAGTGCTTGAGGATAGCTGCTTCTCCAAAAAGGAGCTGTTATGTGGTGAATTTAAATTCTTTTGCTTTATACTTTTGTGTGTGCTGTGCTTTCATTTCATAAGCCTGATTCCTTGTGTATATATTAGGCATGGTTTAGAACCCAAAAATAGGGAATCGAAAATCTTACCGGGGGGGGATTTTTTTTGATTAGTAATAGAAAGACTTACAAAAAATTTCCAAAAATTCTAAAATGTAACTTAATTACTAACGAAATTTGTTAGTAGTTTGTATGTATGCCAGCATCATGCATTCAGATGGTTTTTGGCCTACAACTCCCAGAAATCCTAACAGCTGGTAAATTGGCTGGGATTTCTGGGAGTTGTAGGCCAAACTTGAATAATCACACTGAATTCTAGATGGGACTCTCCAAATAGGAAAGAGGGAGGGAGGGGGTATTCTATTCTTGGAAGCAGCAAAAAAAGGAGGAGGAGCCCCCCCTCGCTCCTCGCTGCCTCTCTCTCACCCCGATCCCGAGGGAGCGAGGGCCCAAGCTGAGAGGAAAAGGAAGAGGCCTGAGGCTGTGAGGAATGATGTGAGTTGAAGTCCAAAACACCTGGAGGGCTGAAGTTGGCCCGTGCGATGGGGGGCAAGACAGAGCAACGGGGAAGAGAAGGGAGGGGGGGAGAAGCCACCAGGAAAGAGGAGGGGACAGAGAAGCATGTGAGAGAGTGCAGGGGGAGAAAGGAGGAGAAGTGTGTGTGTGTGTGTGTAAAGTTGGCCCGTGCGGTGGGGCAAGACAGAGCAATGGGGAAGAGAAGGGAGGGGGGGAGAAGCCTCCAGGAAGAGGAGGGGACAGAGAAGCATGTGAGAGAGCGCAGGGAGAGAAAGGAGGAGAAGTGTGTGTGTGTGTGTGTGTGAAGTTGGGCCGTGCGGTGGGGCAAGACAGAGCAACGGGGAATAGAAGGGAGGGGGGAGAAGCCACCAGGAAAGAGGAGGGGGCAGAGAAGCATGTGAGAGAGCGCAGGGAGAGAAATGAGGAGAAGCGTGTGTGTGTGTGTGTGTGTGTGTGTGTGTGAAGTTGGCCCGTGCGGTGGGGCAAGACCTTCATTTCCAGTCACAAATTGGAAAGTTTGATTGTCTTCATGCTGTATTATCAGGACAGTAGTAGGGGCCACTCTTTCTGGGCATTTCTATCATTGTAGATTGCAGGTGGTTATGTCTTTGGTGAAAAATCCTACAAAAGACAAGCAACACTCTGTATATGGGCAAGTAGAATATCAGATAAAGTTCAAAGACCAATTAGCCCAACCTCATTTGGCTGTAAAAGAAGACACCATCAAAGTCCTCACAACAAATGGCCAAACAATTTGAAGAGAACCCTGAAGCCCATCTACTCCAGCTCCCTCCTTCCCTCCCCCTTCTTTCTCTTCCTCCATTTCTCTACTTCCCTTCCTTTACTTCTTTCCCTCCCTCTCTTCCTTTCCTTTTCTCCATCACTCCTCCCTCCCTTCCCTTCCTCCCTTTCTTTCCTTCCTTTTTATCCCCCCCTTGCCAGCTTCATCCCCCTTTATTAAATCTACAGTGTAGATGCACCCAAAGTCACCCCTCCCACAGTGTCATGTAAAATCCAGATTATTTACTTAGAACTAGATTATATGGCATTGTACACACACACACACACACACACACACACACACAAGTGGATGTTGGATGACTGGCTGGATAATTACAATACTTTATATATTATTTATTTATTTATTTATTATTCAAACTTGTGAGTCGCCACTCCCGGGTGGCTCGGGGCGACTTACACAGAATTCAGACTAAGACATGTTAAAACACCATAAAAAAACATTAGCACACTAAAACACTCAACGCAATAAAATACCATAATACAACAATATGGTATGCAGAGCACAGAAGGCAGGTGCCTACCGATCTTATCATTAACACCCGAAGGCCTGCCGGAACAGGACGGTTTTGCACGCCTTCCGGAATACAACTAAGTCCGTAAGGCAGTGCGTTCCACAATATCGGGGCGATTATTGAAAAGGCCCTCCGCCTTGTGGTCGCCAGATGATACGTTTTGCTATATATATATAGCCATATAATATAATATTACTATTATATATTACTATATTAAATAGACTCATAGATTTAGGGGGGAACAGACAGGAAGGAAGGAAGGAGAAAGGATTGAGGGAAAGAGGGAAGGAAGGAAGGAGGAAGGAAAGAGGGAAGGAAGGAAGGAGAAAGGGAAATAAAAACTGAAGGAAGGAAGGAAACAGGGAAGGAAGGAGACAAAGGAAGAAGTGGCAAAAGGGGGAGGGAGGGAAGGAAATAGAAAAGGAAGGATGGAACCAAAGAGCAAATGAGAGATTGAAAGAAAGAGGTAGAGAAGGAAGAAAAGAGAGAAAGGAGAAGGGGAAGAAAAAAGTGGAAAGGAACAGGTAGACACTTCTCTTTCATAATAGTCCAGATAGCTACCTCTGCTTCGAAAATTCTTACTATAGTCCACAGCAACGCGTGGCAGGGCACCGCTAGTATTATCTGAAACTATTCTCAGGACCAGTCAAATGGATAAAATGTCTTCATGCCTTAAGAACACATACTTTTTAGACACAATTCAAAGTTGGTTGTAGCATTTAATGCACTAGCTTACGTGTTTCTCCTCTCGGCCTTACACACTGTGTTCTCTTCTAGCCTTTCAATTTATCTTTATTAGAGAGAACTTGAAAACCTTGTAGATGCTTGAGGTTCTTGAGAACTTTGTGTTACACTCATGGGTTAGTCCAGCTGCTTCTTGTCTCTAAGAAAACATTGATTGATAGACCCGGGGCCCACCCAGTGACAAAAAAGGCCCAGCAAGGACTCAGTTGCATTCCTTTTAGGTGGCTTTTTTGAGAGGGGAGGGAGGGGCGTTACAGCAAGGTTGAGTTGCCATATGCTGTCAGAGAGATGAGAAATCTTGGAGGCTTGATATCCTTAATCCCTACTGCAGGAGTGTATAAAATTTCACAGCTAAAGCTGCCAGAAAAAGCCAAGACCACACCAGGAAAGCCGTCTGCATACAAGAAGATACCTGCCAGGTCTTGTCTGCCAGAGCCTGGACTAATGATGAATACACAATGTCCCAATCAATCAAACTGGATTTGTCTTTGCCCCAGGTCTAGGTGAGGTCTGGTATGAGGTGACCATAACTGTCAAGCATGCAGTAGTTGTGGCCAAGAAAATGACTGCATATTTATGCATTTTCATAAAGTGGAGATGAATAAACGTCTTTATTTCTTAACCAAGTACCTCAATACACACTATGAACAAGCCTCTGCATACATGTGTATTTAGTTTATACCAAAATATCAACATTGTTTTGAGGTTCACATTTTATAATGTAGGTAAAATCTCTAGTTAAATATTCAGAGAGGGAGGGAGGGGGGAGAGAGGGGGGGAGAGGGCGGAAAGAGAGAGAGAGAATGAGAGAGAGAGAGAGAGAGAGCTTCCTTTGTCTCTTTTCTCAAGCATGTTCTTCTCAAAGCTTTGCATATGATTTTAATACAGCCAGTTGGAATATGATCACATTATGAACTGTGAAACATACCATTCCTGCTACACCAAACCACAAGTTTTATCATTATTATTTTTAAAAATGCAGAGGGAGCAGGCTTACTTATATTCTCAGTATTAATTTTCCATTATGCTTATTATGGTCTGTTGACAGTGTTAACATTTCATAAAGAACTTGATCTCATCCTTAGTTTTTTTTAATCACTGTATTTTGCACATGTGGCCAGCTCCTTTTATTTTAGTTGATTGTTTATTATACTTGAAATGTTGTTTTATGTTTGTTATGTTGTTGTATTGATATGTATCAATGGGCTTGGCCTCATGTAAGCCGCCCCCAGACCCTGTTGGGGAGATGGTGGTGGGGTACAAATAAAGATGATGATGATGATGATGATGATGAATATTATTGCATAGCAAACCAGAATGGCTCCAAACAAATAGTGGCAGCAAACTTAAAAACAGAGCCACGTGCTGCATAGCATCTCTCTTTTACTCAGATTCTGATGGGTATATGAACAGTTTCATCACCATATGTAGTAGCTGTTCATGTATAAGGACCATGTGATGAAAGTGTCACCAAGAGGGAGCTGAGTGGGGGGGTGATGGATTCACCCAGCTGCCCTTCTCCTTTCTCAGCAAAGTCAGGTGAAGCAGGACACTTCACCTGGCCTTTGTGATTAGGCTTTTAGTCAATTTTGTGTGTAAGCACCGGGAATGTGGCTAAGTGTCAGCTGCATAAGTTCTCACTGGTCATGAGTTTGAGGCCTGCCCGGGTCAAGGTGGGTGTTCAACCTTTAAGTGTAGCCTGCTGTCGACCTTTGCAGCCTGAAAGGCAGTTGCATTTGTCAAGTAGGAGATAAAGTTACCACATTAAGTGGGGAGGCAAATTTTGACTGAATTATGAGGTCATTAGAGATCTCCAGGAACGCTGAGGAATGTGGAAAGAACAGCAGGGGACGCTGGGAACGCTGGGAGATGGGGAGTGCATCAGTGGCCAGAGTTTGCCTCTGTTCGTCTATATGTGTGTATGTGGAAATGGCAGGGATTGTCTGCTAAGTATATGTATCTGAAATCTGCTCTGAGTCCCCTTCAGGGTGAGAAGAGCGGAATATAAATAAAGTAAATAAGTAAATAAATAAATAAGTTAAGGATAGGTTTTGAAGTCAAAACTAAGGATTTTGATATGACCCATTGATAAATTGAGGGTCATTCTGTGCAGAGGGGAAAAAGTACCACCACCATCACCACAGTTTATACCCAGCCTAACCCACTGTCCACTCCTCCAACAGACCCACTGCTGTGTAGCTTGCAAGAAGCAACTCTGTCACAGAGGCTTGCTGGCAACATCACTTCTGGTGCAGTCGCAAAGGGGAACCCAGTCATGCGACCAGGAAAGGCAACTTGTCCAGCAAGCATCCTCATAACCTTAGCCAGGCCAGCCATCTGGACACCATGATCACATCTAAGGTTCATCAGGGCAGCCTCAGAGCAGTTTACTCCAGATAAATTGGATAATATAGATTCAGCCTCAGTGCACACTCATTTACCTACAGCAGAATTAAGAATACTTTGAACCTGCCTAATGCCTATCCTTAAGATATGCAACACAAGAAAATTCTGGTGCTTTAAATTTCAACTCCTAGAAACACAAGCGAGTAATGACAATGGGAAAGGATTGTGGGAATTGTATTCAAAATGTCTGGAAGAGCAGAAATTCACCCTTGGTATGGTTTTATGAAAATGTGAAGTTCTTGTATGTGGGAAACTTCATGTGCATTCTTTCTTTCTTTTTAAATTAAATTTCTATTTCTTCATTGGCTATTACAGAATTGTACCAATGTGTCCAGTCCTTCAATAAAACCCATCCTTAATTGTGAGTCCATTCAGATTACAGAATTATAGAGGCTTAACTGCCATAGTTCCATCCTAGGGAATCCTGGAATTTGCAGTTTGGAGAAGTTTTACTCAGGGAACTTTGTGTCTCACCAAACTAGAAATCCCAAGATTTCATAAACTGGAACCATGACAGTTATAAACATGGCATAATAGTTTGAATGTCCTCTGTGTCTTTCAAGTTATCTCCATTTTTAAAGGAAATTATTCAGCATACAGCATACACACATGCACAAATACATTTCATCAAGTATTTTAGTTATTTTATGGAATGTGATATGGAGGAGGGGCGTGTTCCATTGGCCGAGGGGCCCCTATAGAAGTAATAATGGGGAGGCGGAGATGCGGGAAAGGGCAACCTCTAATTCGGCCTAGGGATCGTGGAACAACATTGGCAATTCCAAATCAGTCTCCCGACATGGTAAATTGGCGTACCCAGGATGGCGGTCCCTCTGGATTGAAGGTGGTGCTGTTGAATGCCAGATCTGTCAATGGAAAAGCAGCTTTCATCCAGGATTTAATCCTGGATGAACGGGCAGATCTGGCATGCATAACGGAGACCTGGTTGGATGAATCTGGAGGTGTAAACCTGACCCAGCTCTGCCCGCCAGGCTTCTCCGTGCAGCACCAGCCAAGATCTGGAGGGTGGGGAGGCGGGGTTGCAGTGGTTTATAGGGATTCCATCTCCCTGACCAGGGGCCCCATCCAGCAGTCAACTAATGTTGAATCTGTCCACCTGAGGGTGGGTGATCGGGACAGAATAGGGATTTTGTTAGTGTACCATCCACCCCGCTGCACTACAGTCTCTCTACCTGAGCTAGTGGGGGTGGTCTCGAGCCTGGTGTTGGAGTCCCAACAGTTTATTGTGCTGGGGGACTTCAATGTCCATGCCAAGGCTATCCTATTAGGAGCGGCTCAGGACTTCATGTCTGCAATGGCAACCATGGGGCTGTCCCAACGGGTATCTGGCCCCACTCATAGTGCTGGACACACGTTGGATTTGGTTTTCTGCCAGGGATAGGAGGAACGTGGCGGTGATTAAGAGTTGAGGAGTTGACCATCTCTCCGGAAGCTAGACAGGGGGAGTGTGTCCCTATTGGTTCTGCTGGGCCTCTCAGCGGCCTTCGATACCATCGACCACAGTATCCTTTTGGGACACCTCTATGAAATGGGCCTTGGAGGTACTGTTTTACAGTGGCTCCGGTCCTTTTTGGAGCGTCGCACTCAGAAGGTGTTATTGGGAGACACCTGTTCAACCGCACAACCATTGTCTTGTGGGGTTCCTCAGGGTTCAATAATGTCTACCATGATGTTTAGCATCTACATGAAGCCGCTGGGGGAGATCATTCGGAGTTTTGGGTGTCATCTGTATGCAGATGATGTCCAACTCTGTCACTCCTTCCCACCTACTACTAAGGAGGCTGTTCACATCTTGAACCGGTGTTTGGCCACTGTGATGGGCTGGATGAGGGTGAACAAATTGAAATTGAATCCAGACAAGACAGAGGCACTACTGGTCAGTCATAAGGCTGAATAGGGCACCGGGTTACAGCCTGTGTTGGACAGGGTTACACTCCCCCTGAAAATGCAGGTTTGCAGCCTGGGTGTGATGCTGGACTCATAGCTGAGCCTGGAACCCCAGGTTTCAGCAGTGACCAGGGGAGCATTTGTACAGTTAAAACTTGTGCACCAGCTGCGCCCCTACCTTATGAAGTCTGACTTGGCCATGATAGTCCACACTCTGGTTACATCCTGTATAGACTACTGCAATGCTCTCTATGTGGGGTTGCCTTTGAAGACTGTCTGGAAGTTTCAAATGGTCAAACGTACTGCAGCCAGGTTACTAACTGGAGCGGCACTCAGGGAGCATACAACGCCTCCCTGAGTGGTGGTGGTAGCAAGTGTTTTGTTGTCTCCTCTAGATATCTGTAGATGTTTGAAGTGTGTAAGAGCCTCCAGATTTGTATGTTTCCTATGGAATTCTTATTTGTCACATCATTTAGTGGCAACTTCAGATTTTAGAGTAATTTCACCTAATGACACAATCTAAAGTGAAGAAGTAGTGGGATTCATTTTATGCAAACCATCTGAAGCAACTGAAGGAAAGCCGAAGTCGTCATGGCAAGGTTAACTCAATGCTTTAGAAGCCTGGGATTTGTAGTTTGGTGAGGCACCAGGACTCTTTGGCAGAGAAGGCTAAAGACTTTGTAAAATTACAGCTCCCATGATTAGCACTGAACCATGAATAAATTCTGCATTTTAGATACATCTCAGTCTGGTTTATTCCAGAAGATTAAAATCAGGCTGCTTTGCATCAAATGATATTTACTCGTATCCCCATTTTTTGTACTTCTTCATAACTAGAGATTCTAAATGCTCCTATGGAGTAATCAATTGGTATCTGAGATATACATAAGAAAGTTTTTCTTGCTTTTCCTAACATGCATCACTGAGAAAATTAATTAAGGTTGACTTTGTGGTCTCTGAAAATAGACACTGAAGGTCTCACCATATTCCTAAGCCAAAGAAAACCAAATGTGCTTAGCCCTCCTCCCCACAGAGGAATATTAGATTGGTTTGCTCTCATTAGTCATTTTCATGTTTAACATACGGCCTTGTTTGCATGTCACTTCTGGTAATATCATTGAAAAATACACTGTGTGCGTGTAAGTGTTACAGAGAGGACAGGCTCTCAAGGTAAAATGTGGCTAGCCATTCATTGTTTTGTGGAGTTCATGGGTGGGGTATGCGAGGAATTCTGCATGATGGAAGAGCTTGTAATAGACTGGTTGACTTTGTATGAGGACATTGTCCCCCATGCAATGCTAATAGAAGCATCTCATAATAAAATCCTAATTGTGTGAGTGATACAGAGGCTTCTGCTCTATCTCCCATCTTCCTGCTTCTAAGCCACAACGACGCTCTCTCATAGGAACAATATAAGAGTGACCATATCAGATGACCCCTGCTACATGTTACCGTTACTCATAAATCCTAATCTGGCAAATTCAATCTCTCTTGGCACAAGAAGGACATTTTAAATCTAGATGCTTCAATCCTGGTTCTCAGCAAGAAAAGTATTAAAGCAGCACTGATACAGCTATCAGATCAAATACATTTTCCGTGATTCTGCCAGGGTTGGATTAAAATGTAGGTCCTTGTGATCAAAGGGCAAGGAATGAAAGCAATACACTTGTCTGTGTCCTCTTCTTGTATGTACGCAATGCACTTACTGCTTCCCTCCCCTCCTCTTTTTCTATAGAGTGCAAAAATCTCAACACTCAATCTAGGGCTGCAGGTGATGTTTCTCAAACTACCTGTATTATGTAAATGACCTGCTAAAACAACTGAAGCGTCTGATCATTTCCAGCCTGAAAATGGAACAATCAAAACTATAGAAGCCACGAAGTAGAGCAGTTCCCTGCAATTATCTGTTTTGAAGCAATGCATTGATTTGACATTCTTAAGAAGCCACAGATGTCTGATTTCATAATATAATTTGTAGAACTTAATAAAGAGGCAAGTTAAACAGTTGCCAACACACATCACACTTTCGTGCATGCAAAGAACTTTCCAAAAACTTCATAATCTTACCTTCTCAGGAATACTCACCTGATTGGCCAAGAACTCACTGAATATCTCAGAAAGAAGGAAATAAACTGCCTCGGGGAAAAGATCCTGAAGAACAGGAATGGTACACCTAAACGATTCCTACTGAGTCCACAGCCTTTCCTTTCAGCTTGAAGGCAGAGTGCTGTCTGTGCGGCACCTCCTAAACTCACTAACTTCACTAGGAAGGTGCAAGGGGTACAGGACTGCACGAAGGTAAAAAATTATAGTAAGCCAACCTTTTTTTGGCGCCCCCTGGGTCTTCAGTGTGGTGATGATGGCACACACGCAGCGAGCACGCACATGCGCACAAACAGCTAGTTTCGCGCATGCGGTATTGGGATTGAGTGCTTCTGGTGGAGGAAGTAGCGAAACGCACTCCCAAGAGGATGAAAGGGACGGGGGAACATTTTGCAGCCGGGGTGGAGCCTCCCGCCTCTGGCTGCAAAATGTTCCCTGGCTTGTCCTATTCGGCCTCTTGGGAGTGCGTTTTGCTACTCCCTCCACCAGAAGCGCTTTGTCCCAATAGCACATGCATGAAAGTTTCGTGCATGCGCTATTAAAACTGAGCACTCCTAAGAGGATGAAAAGGACAAGCCAGGGAACATTTTTGCAGCCAGGGCAGAGCGGCCGCTTCCTTTGCTTCCACTAAGCTCCGCCCCTGAAGGGGTATGTGCAGCGGGTGACACCATCAGAGAGGGTGACACTCAAATGCTTGAAGCAGGTCTCAGCCTAAGTCTCATGGCGGTATTGACACTGCAAGACTTCGAACAAGACATGACACAATTTTTGTGCCAGATCTTAGAGGAAGTCTTATTGGACTACAAATCCCACAAGTCTTCACAAGTGATTGGGTTGGCCTGTATAATGAGCGGCCAATTTTTGCCTGGGTCTTCAGCATGAATAGATCACTCTGTGTGCAGTTATTCTTTTTATAGGAATTCTATATGATTTGGTGCAAGAGGTGGGTCTGTGGAATGACATCATAAATACCCACACTGAGTCGGGAAGGGATCAATTCCCAATATACAGTGGCTTAGAGACAGTTTTTAATTTTGCTAACAGCAGAAACTTTGAGTAGAATTCAAGTCCCCCGTGTTGTTTAACATCAACTGCTGGGAGAGATCATCCAGAGTTTTAGAGTCATCTGTACGCAGATGACATACAACTCTATCACTCCTTTCCACCTGCTGTTAAGGAGGCCCTTGAGGTCCTGAACCAGTGATTGACAGCTGTGACGATCTGAATGAGGGCAAGCAAACTGAAATTTAACACAGACATGACAGAGGTGGCCAGGGGAGCTTTTGCACAATCTTGAACAGTTTTTGCTGTTGTACACCGCCTCGAGTCGCCTTCGGGCTGAGAGAGGTGGTCTAGTAGCAAAGTAAATAAATAAATAAATAAATTAAAACTTGTGCACCAATTGCGCCTGTACCTTGAGAAGCCAAACTTGGCCACGGTGGTCCATGCACCTGTTACATCTCCATTAGACTACTTCAACGTGCTCTACATGGAGTTGCCTTTGAAGACTGTTTGGAAGCTACAAGTGGTCCAATGAGCCTGCAGCCAGATTTCTCGCCAGAGCAGCATACAGGGAACATACAAATCCTCTGTTACGCCAGCTCCACTGGCTGCCAGTCTGCTACCAAGCATAATTCAAAGTGCTGGCTTTAGCCTATAAAGCTCTAAATGGTTCTGGCCCGAACGTATCTCTCTCTATGAACCATCTTGGTGGTTAAGATCTTCTGGGGAGGCCCTGTTCTCCATTCCATCTCCTTCACAGGTGCAGTTACTATCAACCCTTTGGATAGTAATGCAGTGCAGTAAGTGAAGATGGAATATGTGCAATCAAGACTGGAACGGCTCCTGGACTATGATTTTGGACTGTGTTGTTTTTAATATTTGGTTTTAATGTTTATATATTTTTAAATTTTATGTTTTTAATGCATATGTTTATTTTATTATATGTCTGTTTTATGTGGCATTGAAATATTGCCTATTGTAAGGCTGCTTTGAGTCCCCTTCAGGGTGAGAAGGGCAGGGTATAAATACAGCAAATAAATAAATAAATACATCATTTTTGACAGAGGAAAAGAGGGGAATGATTTCTGAAGATTAGCTATCCATCTTCAGCCTGTGTCACATTCATGACTATTCTGTAAGACCTCATACTTCCTGTTGCTGAATTCACCCTTTTGTCTTTTACAACCTTGATAATTTATCATCTGCCTTTAGTACAGCAAGCCAATATTGTTTATTCCTGTTTATCATGGTATGCTGTTAGTATTTCAGGTTTTCAAATAATGTGCACAGGACTTTGCGTTCTATAAGAATCTTAGCAGATAATGTTCTGCTTGCAAAATTTTGGCAAGCAGGTCAGAGTTTTCATGAACGCATACGATACTTCAAAATTAGCCAGCTCAGACTTTTCATTATGATACCTTCATTTATATTACTGAGATCAGTCTCTTTGGCACCATTTCCTAATTATTTGGATTTACCCTGAGGGTGTTGAGACTAAAAAAGGGCTTTTTCTTGCTATATCTGCTTTCATATGACTTATTCTTCTACCCCAATGACATACATGGATGGCTTTTCAACATGTCTTTGAGATGAAAATTCACTAGTTGACTTCCTTCAACTTTAGTTTAGCTTAGCAATATTATTAAATCATTGATGACATTGCCATCATTTCTGACAGTATTCACTAAGCCTGTGCTTTAAAATGTTTCAATGCTCATTACAGAATTAGGGGGCACTGGTGAGTTATTTCTAAAGTGTTTCTAAAATATCATCATTGTCGGTTTCGTTACTATAATGAAAATAACAATTTTTTCGTTACTATTTTGTTAAGTAATTACACGGAGTGGGGTGGGCTGGACTGCTTTTCTCACTCAGTTTTAGAGCTATTGGAGTGAAACTTGCTACAATAGTAGAACATATTTACCACTGTTACCCTTCCAAGTTTCAGAACATTTTGCTCGTCTATTTAATTTTGGGGATTTTTTTTAGATTTTTACAATTTTTTTAAAAAAACCCAAAATACAAGAGCTATGCCCCCGAAGTGTCCTACAATTACATAACATAAGCAGGGCATCATTTTGCCCAAGTTTCAGAAAGTTTAGCACATTTCCTAATTTTGGGGGGAAATTTATTTTTTGTCAAAAAATTAAATCTTTTTTTTAAGCTGCTATGGCTGGCTGGAGTGGGGTAGGGTGGGTGCAGTGGTGGCCACACTTGGAAGCAAGACACATTTTTTCACTGCTAATGAACCCATCACATTTCAGAATTTTTGGGTCATCTACAATGTTTTAGGAAATTCTTAATGTTTCTAGAAGTAAAATCACCTTTAAAAGAAACATAAAGCTATCCACACAGAACCCCTATGAAAATGGGAAAATAAATACATTTATTTATCTGAGGACAACAAATGTGGTCCATGGAGTTATGCCAAAAGAGATTCACTGAGAGGTATTTCCCAGGAATCTTCAAGTCCACCAGCAGAACTACTAACTAACTAACTAACTAACTTTATTTCTTATGAGTCGCCCTCCATGAAAGGTGCTCTGGGCCACTTATTTATTTATTTATTTGTCACGCTTCTATACCGCCCCTCTCAGCCCGCAGGCGACTCGGGACGGTTTACACAGGCAGTCTCTGCCCTCAATACCACACAGTAACAAGTCAACCCCCCCCAAAAAAACACATATAATAACAATTTAACAACATACAATTGCAGCCTCAGCGTCATGTTAAAATCAGTTTCCATCGCATTGTCATCATTCCATATATCCAATTAAGCCTTATATTTCATCAACAAATGCCTGCTCAAATAGCCAGGTCTTGACTTTCTTGCGAAACGTCAATAGGGAAGGGAATTTTAATTGTGTAATTTTACACAATTAAAATAATCAGGTTACATAGTTACCGCTTGTTACTAGCAATCATAAACTCTTCTGAAGAGCCATGTCTTGAGTGCCCCTAAAAATGTATGTAGATCAGGAGTGGCTCTTTGGTCTGGCGGGAGGGAGTTCCACAAGATTGGGGCTGCAATGGAGAAGGATCTCTGTCTTGTGGACGCCAAACAAACCTACCTAGGGCCAGGGACATAGAGAAGATTCTTATGAGCTGACCGTGGCAGTCTCTGGTGGTGGAGTAGCATTAAATGGTCTCTTAGATATGGGGGACCCTGACCTCGGAGGGCCTTGAATGCTAGGACCAGGGTCTTATAGAGCAGTGTTTCCCAACCTTTTTTGAGCTGCGGCACACTTTTTACATTTACAAAATCCTGGGGCACACCACCAACCACAATGACACAAAATGACACTCGAACACAGTAATACATATAGTTAATATGTTTTTAAAATGTATTTATACACTCAGTGTGAAACCTGGGCCTGTTTCGATGAACACAACATAGATATTCTGGCAGGAATGGCAGAAAGACACACACAAAGGTCTTGCTCAACAGCTGGGAGTTATAGTTCACCCGCAATCAAAGAGCATTCTGAACTCCACCAATGATGGAGTGGAATCAAACTTCCCACACAGAACTACCATAACCAAGAGAAAATACTGTAAGAGTTGGGTGGGCATTGACCTTGAGTTTTGGAGTTGTAGTTCACCTATATCCAGAGAGCACTGTGGAGGGGAGGGAGGAAGACGTGGGACGAGTCTGCAGTAGCGCCCATATGGGTCACATCTTCCCCCCTCCACCCTACCGCAGAAGCGGCAGCGTGAGCAAAGCGAGGCAAAGGAAGCAGAGCGAGGCTGGGAAGAAGGGAGCCCGAGTGGAGGAGAAAAAAGTGTTCGGCAGGAGGGGGAAGAAAGGGTATTGGAGGTTCCAATTTCCCACGGCACACCTGATGATTGCTCACAGCACACTAGTGTCCCACGGCACACTGGTTGGGAAACACTGTTATAGAGGACTCTGTGTTCAACCAGCAGCCAATGTAAGCGCTGCAGAGATGGCGTTATATGTCACCTCATTGATGTTATGGCCATGACTCCTTTTCTTCAGCAAATGAGTTGAGGCAGCACAACATTACTACATAATGTCATGTAATTCCTGAGATTTCATAACCACTTCAGTCCAGAGGACCCTATGAAACCCGTTTGCGGAGTGCCATCTGTTCCCTTTCCCTGACCGATCACAAATGGAGGGGAGCAATGGCTGCAGCTCTGCCTCCCCCCCCCCCACTTCAGCCCTGATTGGCTGAGGGCCCTTCCACACAGTCCTTTATCCCAGGATATCAAGGCAGAAAATCACACATTATCTGGTTACTCAGATAACCCAGTTCAAAGCAGATATTATGGGATTTCCTTCCTATTCTGGGATAAAGGGCTGTGTGGAAGGGCCCTGAGAGGCATGGCAAAAAGTTTGGTTTTGCCTCCTGGTAGTGCTTGGTTACTCTGTGAATTAAACTGTGTCACAGAGAGTTATGAAGTTTACGTAACATTTAAAAAAACAAGGTAAAAGTTTTTATTCTTAAATTTTTGCCATTTTTGCCCATGTGTCAAATATGGTGTTGTATGCATGGATCTAATGAATTAGATCCCACTTCTGATGGAGAATCGAAATTTTTCACAGCCTTAGTATTCACCCCGCCATGCAATACATTGCATTTTAAAAATTCAATCACAGATACACAGATACCAAGATATCAAAATGGTTAAAGCAATTCTGTAAGCAAACATGTTGGAACATGATACATGACTAAACCATCACAACACAGTTGTCAGTGTTTTAAAACTTGATCTTTTCAGTTTTCCATCACAGACACGGGAAAACAAATTTCTCCCAGAGTAGTGGTCTGCATTATTGCCTGCAAAAGTCAAGATTCAGGTTACACCTGCACTATAGAATTAACGCAGTTGATACCACGTTAACTGCCAGGGCTCAATGCCATTAAACATAGAAGCTGTAGTTTTACAAGAGTAAGAAGCTGTAGTTTTACTCTGCTAAAAATGCTGGTGCCTCATCGAGGCACAATTCCCAGAATGCCATAGCATTGAGACATGGCAGTGGATGTGGTGTCAAACTTCATTAATTCTACATTGTAGAATGCAGCCTTGAGGGGAAAGGTGGAAAATAAAGCAGGTAACATAATAACAGATACATTTTGCACAATTATGTTTTTATCATCATAAATTAGGTTATTACTTCTTAAATAGTGCTTTATTTTCAAATATTTAAGAAAAAATACTTAGCTGAAGCAAACGTGGCCTTCCTCACACCCCAACCAAGTTTTGGACCAAGGGGAGACGCTTTACTGGTGCCAAAAAAGAGTTTACTTTGGATGAAGGACCTGACTATAACAAAGTTCAAACCATGTCAAAGAATTTCCGTTAATTAGCATCAGACACTAATTAACACACAGCAACTTGTTGGATCATATAATTAGCATGAATCCTCTATTAAATGGAACAAACAATCCACCAAAACTAATAAGGCTATGCCCATGTGACATTTAGTAACCTCTGTGAAAATGGTTTGTGCATGTTACAGATTTCACGCACACCACAATAAGAGCATGGTTGTTAAAACATTCAGACTTGGAGGAGATAAATAACTAACAAATTGCATATGAAAATGGAGCTTATCATATAGACAATGTAGCAAATGAACGGGTATCTTTTCTCATTAGCAGAATACATTAGGGAAAATGTAACGCAACATACGCACAAACTGTCTTTTCAACTATTTTACTTTACTTCAATTTGATTTATTTTATGCTGTCTACATTTTTGTACACACTTTATTTAAAATGTGAAGTTATAATGGGTCAGGCATTAGCACATCAGGTTAACCACCAGCTGCAGTAAATCTTACCACCTGAAAGATTGACAGTTTGAAGCCCAGGTCAAGGTGAGCTCCTGACTTTTAACCCAGCGTCTGTCAACCTAGCAGTTTTGAAAACAGCAATGCAAGTAGATAAATATGTACTGCTTAAGCGGGGAGGTATTTAAGGCACTCGTAAGGAAATGCCAGAAAAAGCCAGGGATTCAATAAAGGAGGAAGTTTACAAACAAAGTTCTTTGGCAGGGAAAGTGGAGCAACAGCACACACGCCCCTCCATGGCCGGAACTGACCACAGCCTCCAAGATGCCAAAGATGAGAAAGCCTGTATATACTGCTATGTACAGTTGTTTGTCTTGTCAGTATATAATGGCACTGAATGTTTGCTGTCTGTGTGTTCTGTGGTCTGCTCTGAGTCCCTTCAGGGTAAGAAGGGCAGAATATAAATACTGTAAATAAAATAAATAAATTATAATGGCTGTTGAGGGAGGGAATAGGTTAATTTCTATGGTCACTGCTCACAGGGCTGACCCAAGACAAGATGGTGTCATCCCAACCCACCTGCTAGGATCAGAAACATAATAGTCTAGGAGCTAAACTTTATTTTTTCTCATTGGTAAAGAAAATATTTTTCTCTGCCACAACTAGAGATAAAGGCAAGGCATATGCACTGGGAATGTGGCGCTGCATAAATCTCTCTGACTAGTAGGTCATGAGTTTGAAGCCTGCCCGGGTTGAGGTGGGTTCTCGACCTTAAGTGTAGCCTGTTGCTGACCTTTGCAGCCCGAAAGACAGTTACATCTGTCAAGTAGGAGATAAAGGTACCACATTAAAGTGGGGAGGCAAATTTAGACTTATTTATGATGCCATAAAGAATCGCTGAGGAATGCAGAAAAAACAACAAAGCTACCCTGGAAGGAAACGCTGAGAGTGAGGAGGAATGCGTTAGCTCCCCCTGGTGGTCAGAAAGTTTGCCTCTGTTGTCTAAAAATGTCAAATGTATGTGTACTGTTCTGTATTGTGATAAAAGTCACATGTTTATATGTGATATGTTGAACTGCAGGGATTGTCTGCAAAGTATGTGTACTGTAATTTGCTCTGAGTCCCCTTCGGGGTGAGAAGAGCAGAATATAAATAAAGTAAATAAAGAAATAAATATTAAATACAGCTCTCTTGTATAACACATCACTACTACACTCCATCCTCCTAAATGGTTCCTTCACTCTGTCTAATATTGGGCTGGCACAGTTCATAAAGCCACCATTCAGTACCTTGAGACGGAAGACCTGGGTCTTTGCAAACACGGAAATAATATATTGCAAACCCAGTGAGAATCTCTTGCTTGCCGTTGACAGGAAAACAACAGCCTTGTACATGTCCTTAAGTGGACTGCCCTCCCCAAAGGCTAAGCCAATTCCTTTATACATTGGCATTTGGCAAGTTGCGGCTTCATCCCAGTTAAATACAAATATTTTCCTTTTATTGAAGCAGCTACCCAAAATGTTGTGAAATCTGTCAGGGAGTAAGTATCAGGTGTGGTTTCTGAAGGTAGAAAGGGACATCATAATTCTGAGGTAATCTTCTTCAGGCTTAATTTTGTCGACACAACTTTTTTGAGGTTGGTGGTAATGAAGATCATGAGAAAAATATGCCACCCACACATAGGAAACTGGCAATGGACACATGTTCAGAACAACCCAACCCCCAACTGTGTTCTCTCTCCTATCACAAGGGACAAGCTAGAAAAGAAGTTCAAATAATTTTGAGTGGGACATTAAGAATTATCATTAAATATCACTCTCAACTCCTCCATCCAAAAACACCCTAAAGTACTAATACGATAAGCAAGATAGATGTTAGAAGCAAATTGCATAGAACAGTGTTACAGATAGACTTCTATTGGAATATCCAAATTTGTCCTCATATCTAGAAAAAGGCAAATGGCAAACAGTCACCAAGCCCCTCTTTCAGAATTCAGAAACATTCCTGTTTTGGATGACAGCCCCCAAATTTAACCAGCCAACTGAAGAGTAAAGGGAGTCGTAGACACTAAAAGTGCCCTTTCCATGGTATTGTGTTTCTCTACAAACCTTTGCTGTTTTCTACATCTGGGAAGAAAAAGCCTTATCTACTTCACATTTTCCAGGTTCACCTTTAGTGTCACCCACAGCATCACATCATGGTGAGTTCATCTTAAGTTGCCACGTGTGTCCCCTGGGCAAACTCACCTTGATGTGAGCTTGCATGTATAAAAACTCCTCTTCTTTCTGCTAATGGTAGCCACATGGCAATGAATGCTTTGCTTTTCCCCCTTTCCATCATGCATGCAAATATGTATTTCTGTCTAAGTCAGTATTTCTCAACCTTCCTAATGCCTATTTTTGTTGCTACTTCATAACTGTAATTTTGCTATTGTTCATTCACTGGACCAAATTTAGCACAAATACCCGATACACCCAAATTTGAATACTAGTGAGGTGGGGGCAGGGGGATTGATATTGCCATGTGGGAGTTGTAGTTGCTGGGAGTTATAGTTCACCTACAATCAGAGAACATTCTGAACCCCACCAATGGGGGAATTGGACCAATCTTGGCACACATGACCAACAGAAAATACTGGAAGGGTTTGGTGGGCATTGACCTTGAGTTTTGGAGTTGTAGTTGTAGTTCACCTACATACAGAGAGGACTGTGGACTCAAACAATGATGGATCTGGACCAAACTTGGCACGGATATTAAATATGCCCAAATGTGAACACTGGTGGAATTTGGGTAAATTCGACCTTGACATGTGGGAGTTCTCATTGCTGGGATTTATAGTTCACCTACAATCAAACAGCACTCTGAACCCCACCAATGATAGAATTGGGTCAAACTTCCCACACGAACCGCCATGACCAACAAAAATACTATGTTTTCTGATGGTCATTGGCGACCCCTCTGACACCCCTTGACGACCCCCCCAGGGGTCCCGACCCCCAGGTTGAGAAACACTGGTCTTTAGCTCTATATATATATATATATATATATATATAAAGCCTTAGACAAAAATTTGATTTTTTTCAAAATTTTGGAAGTCATTCAGTTTGGAGAGCAAAACTTTTGAACCATATTTTTTTAATCAAACCATATTTTTTAATCAAACAGGCTATATATAACAGCCTGTTTGATTAAAAAATATGGTTCAAAACTTGTTTCGAATGTAGGGGGTGCTGGTGCTCCAAATCTGAATGACTTCCAAAAATTTCTGAAAAAAATTCAGAATTTTCTGAATTTTTCAGAAATTTTGGAATGGCTTCGTTAATGGCAGACATGCATGCACAGTAGGAAAGAAACAGCACTGGCACTGGGGGAACTTCAGGGGATTGTCCATCCCTCATTTTTAGACCAATCGTGATGAAACTCTGCTCATGCTCAGGAACCCTTTGTGTGCAAAATATTTTTAAAAAAATAATAATAAAGGAAATATGTTCCTGGTTTGAATTTTGAAAGTGTTTTTCCTGTTTCTTTGTGTGGTCTTTAAGTAGTTTTTCTACTCCAGAAATGTTGTGTGTGGCTGTGTTTAGCCATGCCCACCTCATCCCTCTTTGCATCGCCTCTCGCCAAGGAAAATGGCAAAAAGAAAAATTGCAGGGGAAGCGTTTGCTGCCTTCTCTTTAGACACCTTTGTAGGTTCAGTTTATTTTATATTTATATTTAGTTTAACATCAGGACCTTTTGCAATCTCTACCACTGGGTGTGTGTGGCTGTGCTTAGCCAGGCCCACCTCATCCCTCTTTGCATCACCACTGTTAAATTACAGGACCTTTTGCAATCTCTACTCTGGCCTTCTGGGGGCGTGGCCTTCAAGAATAGCTGTGCTTAGCCACGCCCACCTCATCCCTCTTTGCATGGCCACTCGCCAAGGAAGGGAAACCTCATTTTTTTAACTGCTGTAAAACTGTAGTGTCCCAGCCTAGTGTAGTGTTCCAGCCTAGTGGTCAGAGACAGACTCTGGGGGTCCCAGCTGCCCCGGATCAAGGGGATGACGGGTGGCCGGATGGGTATGGGTCTGCAGAGGAAGACTTAGCATGGGATGATGACTGGCTACATGGATATGATACTGCAGATGAGAATACTGATGACTTCATGGAAGTCAGTTCTGAAGTAGACAGTGAGAGGCCTAGTGACCTTGATTCTCACGAGAGCTTCTTTACTCCTTTGCCAGATGAACATTCCGAAGATTGGGAAGTTAGGGAGGATCGAGTTTCTCAGGACGAGAGCTCTGCACCTGAGGCCGCTAATGAGGAGGAATTTGACAGAAGGGCCAGTATCAGATCCTCCTGAAAAGAGTGGAGTTTGAGAAAGGGGGTGCGTTGGGCACATAGAACGTAGTTTCCTTTATTAAATTGTGCCTGGGCTATTCTAGTCAGACCTGAAGCTAAGTTTAGTTTGGAAAGGACTCTAGTTCAAGTCTCCAAGTTCACGGAACCGCTGGAGCGGTTTGCCTCAAGTTTCACGTTGACCGAAAGGGCGGTTTGCCTTGTCTAAGCACTTTTGTTTTCCTTTGGGATTTAAGCCAACTGGGCTTACAGCTCGAGAACTTTATTAGACTATTTTTGGATTTACTTTGATTGCTCTATTTCTATACCTTTGGACTATTCTTTATTCTAAATAAAATTACATTTATTGCATCTGCCTGGTGTGTGTGATCTAGGGGGGACTGGCTGTGTTCTGAGGTGCAACAAAAACTACAGTACCTTTTGTAATCTCTACAGCTGGTTGTCTCCAGCCAATGAGGGAAAGCATCTCAGGAGGGGCAGGAATCTAACGCAGATTCCTTTCTGAAAATGGCAACGGTGGCTTCCAAATGGCAAATTCACTTCCAGGTTGCTTACATCACTTCAAAACCGCTTCAAAAGTTAATTTAATCTGAATTCATTCCAATTTTATGAGCATTCTGACAAACCTACCCAGGCTTATATAATGGCAACTTAAAAATTAAATATTCAGCTGTGTCTGAACCCACCTGCTGGTTTTTGTCATTCTCCCAATCAGTTCAGATTACCCCAGTTCTACTTATTGGGTACAGCCATACGGACTCCAGAACTTTTTCAGATCTTTTTCAGATCTTCCGACAAAATGCGAAGTAAAAATGGTTCAAGGACCAAAGAACCAATTGGGATCCAAACCATCATGTCCATCATGTGGCACAATATTGACCAAAACAAGGTACGTACGATTTTTTTTGTCTGTGTACACTGGGCCAAAGATTGGTGTTCTCAGGATTGTTTCAGCATCCCAAATGCACAACTTATGACATGTGAAACTAAGCCACCTTTGATGCTCTCAAAAAAAGTGATGATGAAAAAGGATCTTTCAAACATGTTTCCAATGAACACACACCACTGGCAAGTCAGGTCACTTTGGACAGCAGTAATTTTTAGTCAGAGGATTGCCTTGAAAGCCAGAAAAGCCGCAGAGTTAATAGGAACCAGAAAATAAAAATGAAGATTAAACCAGGATCCTATAGGCAGAACTTTCCAGATTGGTTCGGCTGTGGGAGGTCTGGCTGAGTCATGCACGGCTACAGCTTGGGCTGGCATCTTCAGAGCAGAGGATCAAATTGAGGACTTGGCATTTGGCATGTAGCCTGAGTTTGTTAAACTCTCTCCACATATGCACAGAAGAATTTCATCTCAGCCAAAAGTTGTGCCAATGGAGTCGGAGTCTGCCACAAAATATTATATATATCTCAGCCCCTCTATGTGTAAGTCTCTCATAAATATCATGGGAATTAATTTGTGCATGTCCCTGCTCTGTGCTGAGGCAGTGCTATGCATGATGCATCTTTATGCTTTCCAAGTCTATATAGTGTGTAAATCAGTCACTGCAGACTGATATGTGCAACCCTTTGGGGAGTGCTACAAGAAGGAATAGTGAAGGAAGACAAGCTTTGAAAAGAGGGGAAGGGCCTCAGTATGACTGCATTAACATATGAACACAGAGCTGGAAATAATGCAAGCAATGAGACAGATACAGGCTGGTAACAAGTAGGGACAGAAGTTTTCCATATTTGCCTGATGACAGATATTCTGAATTAAATACTATGAATATAACAGAGCTGAGAAAGAAAGAAAGAAAAAACATGCCCAAAAAGTTGTTGTAATTTATTAGCTCACTGAAGAAGCCCTTCACGTCTAATCAGTTGCAGCTTTGTCACATTGGATCTATTCTTAGAAATGGATCTCATTAGGGATTATATTATCCCTAACATACAGGGCTAAACAATGAGAAACAGAATGAGATTTTTGGACCCACCACACAATTCCTTTTAGATCATGTTCCATACCACATGTATGGCATGTTACACTGGGATAGGACTTGAAACAAATCTGGATCTACAGACACCAAATAAGCCCTCCTTCAAGGAATATCTTCTACATATTACTTATTACGAATGTATTTATTTACTTTATTTATACCCTGCCTTCCTACCCAAGAGGGCTCAAGGTAGTGGAAAAGTAGAAAAGGATTTGCACACCAACTGAAAGTCCTCACCGAGTTTCAAATCTTGGTGCAGCCAAGGCAATTGGACATTAAGGGGCTGTGGGTCTCTAGACTACAACCTATGCTGATGTATTCATCTCCATCAACTATAACAATAAGCCTGAAACCAGTATAGTCTGAACTGCAGAGATTGTGAAGATGCAACGCATCTTCTGAGTGTAAATTCTAAAATATATGTGATGTGTTATTCCTTCCCATGAGAAAATTAAGTAAGTTGGTCTTACAGAGAGCTCAACTGTCCAATACCTTGATTTGAAAGGAAGTCCTTAGAGTGAGAACACCATTTGCCCCCCCCCCGACCACATGAAATTTGCCCCCGCCCACGTGAAAGAAAAAGGTTCCTTCTGGAACCTTCAGAAGTGGGGGCGTGGCCTTTCTTTAGGCCTGCCCCGTCAGGCCATTCTGTGCCTGATTGCCTGTCCACCACTTTCGCCCATTATCAGTACTGGATGATTGCAATAGGAGCCGGGTATGGAATTTTTACTTTCCATGCTATGCTTGAGCGTGGGTTTTTTTTTTTGCCTACCCCCTTTACTGTTTAGGGGCTAAAGGAGGTGATGGATTTCTTTAAATAGGCTTAGCGGTGAATAGCGGGGGAAATTCCATAACTGGTGTACACCCTAGGCACCCCCTTCAGGGATGGGGGCCATTAGGTTAAGTACTCACCTTAAAGTTCAGGTTGTTGGGTGAGGTAGAGTAAATGGCCCAATAATGGGAAGAGGCTCATCTCAGGTTCTGGAGAATGGACCTCCTACTCATTTCCCTTAATAGGTTGTCCTGGTTGGTTAATCAGGCAATCCTGGTATTTCACCCAGAAAATCAATTATATTGGTTACACCATATTCCTGACACCCCTTGAGTTAAGTTAAGGACAGTTAAATAGGTAACAGTTAAATAAAAGTTGCCCAATTTGATCCCAAAAATTGTTGTGTTGTCTCTTTATTTTGGGAGATGGGTGGGCAAATCAAACCAACAAGTTTTCTCCACAGCGCTGTAGAACAACAGGAAAATAAAGCTAAGCTACGTTACCGTAAGCACAAAGACAACTAGCCAAAAGGCTCCAAAATAAGGAGTCTCCTCAACAATTCAAAGTCAAATTCCTTATATATTATATGTATTTTTTAGGGAAAGCCTACCTTGTGCGGAACGCCCACTACTATGGAGTATCCCATTTGATACTGGATATACCGGACTATATCTTAACGTGCCAGAAAGGAATGTATATTTGCAATCATTATGTAGAACGCTTATATATTGTGTATATCATTGTGTAGAACTCATTTTGTGCTGAACGCTTCTATATGACATATTTTAATTGTGTTGAACGAACTTCATGTTGGTAGAGTTTATAGACTTTCCCTAAAAATACATATAACGTATAAGGAATTTGACTTTGAATTATTGAGGAGACTCTTTATTTGGCTAGTTGTCTTTGTTCTCCACAGCACTGCCATCTTGAATAAATGGCTAATACTCCCAAGCTCCAATATTTTAGTTTGTGTACATCAGATGTATGTGGGCCATGCATTCTCCATGTCTACCTCAGTCTAAAGAAAGACCTGTTCACATCATGACACTGAGCAGCAAGCAGTGACAATGGATGAAATAGTCTAATAGTAAAGATGGGGAGCAGCTGGGTGTGTTTTCCAACCTCAGGTTAGTGGGATTCCTTGCAAGACTGCAGCCTTGTTCAAGAGGGAAGCAGTAGCTCAATCTTAAGCTTTGCCATCAACTGGCTCATCAGTCAATGTAGTTCTAGAGAACTTCTTTGCTTAGATCTTTTTGCTTAGGTCCAGAGCACCAGATTAAATATGCGGTGACATGGAAAATAAGTGCTTTTTTGTGGAGTCAGTGAATGCTAAACTAAATCATTTAATCATGCTTGCCATATGGACTGAAGGGTTTTTGCTTACATAGGTTGAGAATAAAACAAACAAAGAGTACCTGCAGATGTTTTCAATTAGCCCATAATAGATAAGACCAAGCACATGGGTCTCTCCCTCCTTCCCTCCCTTCCTCCTTCCCTCTCTTTCTTTCTTTCTTTCTTTCTTTCTTTCTTTCTCATTCAAGACACATTTCTTAAGAAATGTAGCAGGAATGAGATGGAATGTTGTGTGTCTATTTTCACTCTCAAACTCCTAAGTATCAGCAACAGGATCATTCAGCATTACCATTTATTGTGTCAATAACACCATGATGGATTTTGTTGAGGGGAATTTAGGAATGCAGATTCCTAACATCTAAAAATGAATGATTGTTGTAGGTTTTTCAGGCTGTATGGCCATGTTCTATAAGCATTCTCTCCTAACGTTTTGCCTGCATCTGTGGCAGGCATCCTCAGAGGTTGTGAGACTTCACAACCTCTGAGGATGCCTGTCACAGATGCAGGTGAAATGTCAGGAGAGAATGCTTCTAGAACATGACCATATAGCACGAAAAAACTACAACAACCCAGTGATTCCAGCCATGAAAGCCTTTGGCAATATATTTTAAAATGAAGTTTACAAAAATAAATTTATTTAATCATTTGTTTAAGATGCTCTATTTTCAAAACCCAAAAGGTCTCCTCCCCCCAATAATGCCAGGGTTTAATTTGAAGACAGAAAAAACAAGGCTCTTTGTTAAAGTTTTTAGAGTCCAGGCATGATATTGAGCAGTCAGAAGAGTAGTCAGAAGACAAATACTTAACCCTTACTCCACCTCCTTCGTTGTCCCCATCGTTCTCCTATTCCAATTGCTTTTCCATATTTATTTATTTATTTACATTATTTCTACCCCACTTTCTCTACCTCCGAGGGGGGACTCAGAGTGACTTGAAAAAAGGCAACAATTCGATGCCGATATACAATATACAATATAAAACGATAAACATTCAGCATTAAAATACAGTTCACATTGGACACATAATACAAATTTGCTTGAGTTATAACAATGTTCCATCCACAATATAAGCATTGAGCCATAACCATCAACCTGCCAGTACAATTCCAATCCAAAGTGCTGCATTGTGCTAATGTGCAAAAGCCTGGTCCCATAGCTAAGATTTTACTTTTTTCCTGAATGCTAGGAGGGATGGGGTGGATCGTATTTTGCTTGGAAGTGCATTCCATGGGCGGGGAGCCACCACCGAGAAGGCCGTATCTCTCGTCCCCACCAACCGCGTTTGAGAAGTTGGCGGGAGCGAGAGCAAGGCCTCCCCGGATGATCTTAAATTACGAGGTGGGACATAGAAGCAGATGCATTCGGACAAGTAAGCTGGGCCAGAACCCTATAGAGCTTTAAAGGCCAAAACCAGCACTTTGAATTGAGCTCGGAAGTGGACAGGCAGCCAGCGGAGCTGACACAACAGGGGGTGGTATGCTCCCTGTATGTAGCTCCAGTTAGTAATCTGGCTGCTGCCCGTTGGACTAGTTGCAATTTCCGAACTGTCTTCAAAGGCAGCCCCACGTAGAGTACACTGCAGTAATCTATTCAGGATGTGACCAGAGCATGGACGACCATAGCCAGATCAGACTTCCCAAGGTACAGGGCGCAGCTGGCGCACGAGTCTTAACTGTGCAAAAGCTCCCCTGGCCACCACCGAAACCTGGGGTTCCAGGCTCAGCGATGAATCCAGGATCACTCCCAAGAGACAGATTTCCAGAGACAGATTTTCTACAGTTGTGGGAATAAAGTGCAAAAAAGATGCAGACATTTCCTGCCTTGCTTGTACACTCCAAATTTTGCTCTTCCATTTTTCCTTTTGAAATGTGAAGAAAGCTGCTCCTTCTTTTCTAACCAGCATAAGTGAGTAGACAAGTCTCCAAAACAGAAAAATATATGAACAGTTCCTAGTGCTACATTTGTTTGGCTGTTTTTCTTCTGACTCTTCTTTCTTTTGATTATCTGCTGATGTCGCACTCCAGGTTCGTGGACCCTCTAGATGTAATCAATCACACAACACCAGCACTTGAAATATAGTCATTTATTAAAGCAGGTAATATCAGCAATGAAGAATCAAAAGGGCAAAAGAAAAACACATTTATAATCCAAGCAGGAAGGTTTCAGGAGCCAAAAGCAGTACAGAAGATATAAATCCAAGAGACTCCAGGAGACTCCAATAGAGTCCAAGAGAATCCAATAGAGTCCAAGAGAATCAAAGTCCCAAAAACTCAAACTAGAATTTCCAAAGGCAAAGCAGAAACTTAAGTCCATGAACATGAAGGCAACCCCAATGTCCAGGTCCTCTCAAAACCGATGTTGGCAGAATCTGAGATTTTTCCAAACTAGCTGACTAATATACTAAAAGCAATCACTTTGGATATCCCCTAATTGGCCTTCCCAGGCCCAAAGCAACGGCTTTGGAACTGCCAATTAAAACTCCTTCTCTGCGGCTTCTTTGCCGGCTGTAACTACGGTCAACACAGGAGTTAACTTTATCTCACTCTGTTTCAACAGACTAACTCCCAGAGAACTGAGCTCATGAAAAATTCCCATCCCTTTGCAAAGAAGCCCTTGTATCCAAAGAAGCCACAAACCCAACAGCTGAACACGTAATTTGTTCCTTAGATTCATGATATTGACTAAAGTAACAAGAATAGTTTCATGTTTAAGGAAGAACACTTGAGCATTTTGTTTCCCACCTTATGACAAATCCTTAAGTTAAACAGTGCAACTTCTTCAGAAGCCTAAGAAAATTTAAGGAAACATTAGGTGCAATGTATAGTTTTTTCTTGTGCTTGCGATTTTATATTTCACAGTTACATTAGCAGAGTTTTGAAAGCATAACTTTTGGACAATCTTAGATGACACAAAACTATTCCGTAGTGCTTCCTGTGCAGAACTTGATTCACTGGGATTGTGGAAACAGCAAACACACGAACAGATAATACAATTGGTAGCATATTGTCAGTATTCAGCAGAAGGTTGATATTCCACAATCTCAGCTACATGGATGCTGGCTCACACTATACAGAGATGATCTACCATCATGGTTTAACTTTAATTTAAGCATTTGGGGATGAGCAGGAAATATCAAAGGGAAACTTGTCTAATTACCTAAATTTGCTATAATACTGCTATGGAATGTGTAGACCTTGCTTTTGACCTGAATTATTCTTCTGGGAGCCTCTAAGGAGCACAACTCAGTTTAAAAACAAGGAATTCTTCATGTGTTTAGGTTTAAAAGTGTGGAGCAATTGATATCAAGGCAACAGAATGA
Organism: Anolis apletophallus; assembly: GCA_030556195.1. Taxonomy (NCBI): domain Eukaryota; kingdom Metazoa; phylum Chordata; class Lepidosauria; order Squamata; family Anolidae; genus Anolis; species Anolis apletophallus. The sequence goes on along the minus strand of JARBWK010000002.1, from coordinate 4,974,922 downwards.
ATGCAATGCTCATCAGTGAGTTTGGGGGTGCTGATACTAATGTATATTGCCGCTTGTGTAGTCAGTCAGTTGAGTCTGTAGAGCACACAATACTCACAATAAGAATCAAAGAAGTGAGCAGAGTATCGAAGAAATATACATCCACTAGCTGAACCCGGCACGCGTTGCTGTGCCCTATGTAGGAGAGGAGGGAAAGTCTTAGTATGTAATTTTTTGAAATGATATGAGCATGTGTTGGGTGTGTGTATATATGTGTATGCTTGTGTGTATGTATGCGTGTATGTCTGTTTATATTTGTGTGTGTGTGTGTATTTGTGTCTGTTTATATTTGGGGCTATGTGTGTGTGTTAATATATGTGTTTGTAGATGTATGTGTATATATGTGTGTGTATATATGTGTATGTGCGTATATTGGTGTATTTTGTGTGTGTATGTATTTGTTTGTGTGTGTGTATATATATATATATATGTATGTGTGTTTATGTTTGTGTGTGTGTATGTATGTGTATTTATGTTTATGTATATATATGTCTTTCTATATATGTGTATATGTGTGTATATGTGTGGGTTTGTGTTCTGTTGTGCAGGAGTTTGTTGTTTACATTATTATTATGGGGTTTTTTTGGGTAACCTTGCCTGTCTCTTCCTTTTCCGTCTGTTCTGCTCCCTGATGGCCCTTCCTCGCCACCTCTGTGTTGAAGGGGGGGCGAAGGGGGACATTTGGTAGGTGGAGGGTCTCGTTCGCTGTCTTCGCGCTGTCCTCCGGTGCCTGTCTTCCACTCCCAGAAGAGGAGGGGAAGGGAGAGAGATCGCGCGGGCCCCTTTCGCAGGAGGAGGTGGGGCCGACCAGAGCACCGGTCTCCACCGCAGCCGTCCTTCTTTGGAAGGTCCCCCTTCGGCCCACCCTGTGGCAGGGAAGTGGCGAAGGGGGAGCGATGGTGGCGGCGCTATGGCCGCCTCTTCCACCCCCTTCTCACTCTCCTTTGCCGCCTCCATGTTGCTGTCTGAAGAGGAGGGTGAAAGGGGCCCGGGCGATCTCTCTCCCTTCTCCCTCCTCTTCTGGGAGCGGAAGAGAGGTGGCGGAGGAGAGTGAGAAGGGGGTGGAAGAGGCGCCCATGGCGCCGTCGCCATCGCTCCCCCTTCGCCACTTCCCTGCCACAGGGTGGGCTGAAGGGGGACTTTCGCAAGGAGGAGGGCTGCGGTGGAGACCGGTGCTGTGGTCAGGCCTCCTTAGCTTCCGCTGCCACGCTTCGTTTGTGGACCCAGGGACGTTTGTGTACCCGGGCCACATGGGCGGCACCGTGGCCATCTCCTCAATCTGCTCCTCCACCTCCCTCGTCGCTTTCCCGGCCCTGCCGTACCCGTCCTCGGCCCCGCTGCACCCGTCCTCCTTGCGAAGGTTCCTCTTCGCCCGGTCCATGGAACAGGGGAAGGATGGCGATGAGGCCTCTCTGGGAAGAGGAGGGTGAAGGGAGAGAGAGCGGACAGCCGGCGGAAAGAGTGCGAGGAGGCGGTGGAAGTTGTGAATGCCCCTGCACCATTTTTGAGGTGGTCGGTGGTATGAAGAATGAGGAGGTAGTGTTGAGGGAGGGTTGTTGTTGAGGGGCTTGGGTTTGTGTGGGGGGGTGGCCTGTGTGAGTCACCATCAGTGTCAAAGAGGGCTTTCCCTCTCTGCCGGCCTTGCGGGGGAAGGAGGCAATTGCTGTGCAGCATGCGCCGCTGTTTTCAATGGACGGTTTTTGGGGCGGTTTTTGGGGGGTTGAAAGGTAGGGAGGTGGGTTTTTTGTGCCACGAATGTTCCCTGTGGTCTGTGGGAATGTGTTGGGTGGGTTTTGTGGTTGGGGGGCCTATAGTTTTCCCGTGCATAAGCGTCAAAAACGGACCGTCTCTTTTTATATATATAGATGGAAACGTACCCTCCTCTGATATAAGTTACAAAAAGGAAAAAAATTTTAAAAGACCTAGAACACTACTTGGGAGAGAAATATTAAGTGATTGTCAAAGAAATGTATAATTTTGTCTGATGAAGACTAAAAAAGTTGAAACCAGTCGTGTGCTCTACAGACTCTTCCGTTCAACTGACTGACTGCACAAGCGGCAAATTTATATTTAGTTTGTTACTCATTCTGTTGTATGGAGCATCAACATTATACTTGTAAATTTGTACTTGTTTACCTAATATAAGCTTATATTTCATATCTGTTTATTGATCATTGACCTATACATATTGTTGTATTTGTGGGTATATATTACTTTGGTGGATAATCAGGAACCCATTTAATTTATATATGTTAGATTGTAAACCTGAAAGACTTTTGTGTCATGTCTTCATTACATTCTAAGCCTGAGAGCAGGAAACTAGATTTCTGGGTTGCTCATTTTCTTATAAAGTGCCATGTGCAATGATGGTGCTATACAAATAAATTATGATACTGCTAAAACTACTAATAATAAAAATTAGAATTATCCAATCCTCAGAAACATTTCTTCTAGAGTCATTATTGATTGATTAATATCTCTCTCTCTCTCTCTCTCTCTCTCTCTCTCTCTCGGCATTACTTCGCAAACGAAGATTCAGGAAGGACTCATCCCACGCTTTTTACAAGTGCGTTGATGACTAAAAGGGCCAATCTGAGATTGCAGAAAGCACAGCAGAAAGTTTCCTTGGGTGATGTTGTTTCCAAGCTGTGTTGTCATTTTTCTTCGAGACCCATTCGGCATGTTTTTTCGAAAGAGGCCGCAGGCATGGATAGTGCATCTCCATGCCTTCCGATGTGAGGCCAGGGTGGACCATTGTTGGCGATCAATGTGGCCGAGCCTGAGATGTTGTTTCAGGGAGTCCTTATAACTCTTTTTGGGGTTGCCTCTCTTACGCTGACCCATGGCAAGTAAATAATAGGTACAGGGAGTTTGCTTATTTTGTTTACACATATTTTGAACAATTCAGTTGGCCTTCCATATCTGTGAATTCCACCATCCACAGCTTTGAATCTACCGCAGGACTTCAGAGACTTTTCAATGCCCGCCCTATGCATGCAAGTGCTGTTGGGAAAGCGAGTTTCCAGCAGGGCAGCAGGGCCCTCTCTAGAAGAGAAGGCCAGGAAACTTTCCCAAAAAAAGAAATGGAAGGGCGCTGTCTCTTTCACACTCTCAGCCACTCTGACCTAGGAAAAAACTCACACTCATCCATATTCCTCTCAAAAGCAAATTTTGGTAGATTCTCATGGGAACAGATTTTGCTTTCTCTAACATCCTGAGAACTATCAAGAGATTCATTAACTCATCTCTCCATGCCACTTCTATCCCACCAAACCTCCTCCTGAGAACCCGCAAAATCCCCTTCCACATCCTGTGAAACATCAGATTCTTCACAATCCACAACAGCCAGGCCAAAAAGTCTTTCTCTCCTCTTTAAATTAACAGCCTTGAAGCAGAACTGAGAAAGTAGATTTGCTGGGAAAGAAAGCACAGAATTCTGGGAAATAGAGTTTGGGAAGGCGAGGAGCCCCATGTCAGAGGATTCAGAAGACCCTGCCCTAAACCCCATTTCCCAGAATTCTGCTCATCATCCAATCAGGATATGGGCGAGATTTGTCCTTCCATAACAGCAGCCAGCAGGACTTCTAATAAATTGTTGAATCTGCAAAGAGGAGGACTAACTGATATTCCTAGTAAGTAAATCTCTGTGCTGGGCTAGGAAGAAATCCCTAAATGGAAGTTCTATTGGTGTAGCAACTTAGCCCTTGTCCCAACTGGGGGGGGGCAGGAGGCTAATCTGCCCCCACCCCCACCGGGGGGGGGGCAGCCACGGGCCCAGGGGTTCCATTGGCTTTAGACCCCGTTGAAGAGAATGGCGGGGATGAAGGGCCTGCATCACCAACAGACAGTTTGCTATGGGACGACACCTGGCCGGATGCCTATTCTGATGACGAGGCTGCTTATGATTCCGGATCCGATACGGAATATGAAAGGCCGGGAGGATTCGGGTCCCAGGAAAGGGTGTTTACACCAGATGTTGAGGAGGCTATGGAAGCCGAGGCCGAATCAGGTTCCCAGGAAGATAACGGTCCAGATGGCGCCATTCCTGAGCGGAGATTCGACAGACGTGGGAATATCGAGTCTAACCGAAGAGATTGGCGACGAGGCTTGGAAAAGCGCTGGTATCACAAAGGAGGGAATTAAATATACACTTCGTGGGAAACTTCCTCAGATTGCTGGCCACGTCGGAACTGGAAGGACGTAGCTGTTTGCTGTCTCCCTGCCTTGCCAAGAACCACCTTGGAACCTTGTTACTCCATGAACCTTGCCTTGCCTTGTTTTACCGCGGACTAAGCTACCTTTTGATTCGCTTTGTTTTACGGACCTTGCTGTTAACCTTTTTTGGATTACTGTGGAACTTTGATTACTTTTTACCTTGAACTCTTTGATTCATTCTTTTTGGACATTTTACCTTTTTCACCTGCTCTTAATTTTGTGCTTAATAAATAGTTGTCTCTGTGTGTGTGATTACGGGGTGGAGTCAGGGCCTGCGTTGTGACAATTGGTTAATATGAGAGACATTCAATGAGATAGCTGTTGTGGCTTTTTTAAAAATAAAAAGTTTTTATCAAAACTTTTTTAAAAATCCTTAAAATCAGTAGCTGTATAAATATTTCTGAAAGTTGAGGGGAATGATCAGCTGTTATCCTGTGTCATTGTATAGAAAATTGAAGGAGATAGCCCTTGTAGGTTTTTTAAAAAAATGTTGTTTATAAAAACTTTGAGATTTTCACATTCTGAAATGTGATGGGCTAACAGTGGTAAATGTGTTGTACCATTGCAGCAAGTTTCACCCAAATCCTGTAAAATGAGGGAGAAAAGAGCCCCTGATGTTCCCCCCTTGTGTTCCCCCACTTGTGCAATTACTATAACTAAAAAGTAACAAAATTTTGTTACTCTCATTATAATAATGAAATTTTTACTAATTATACTTTAAAAACACTTAACAAAGAAAATGTCAGCGCCCCCTAATTTTGTAATTACTTTTAAAACATGTTAAAATGGGCCAGAGAGATAGCACAGTGGTAACAACAGCTGTGCTGGCAATCTGAAGGTTGCATGTTTGAATCCTGGGCTGGTTTGGACACCCAGCTATGAACCCACCAGTTCGAAAACAGCTCAGCTGTGAATAGATAAAACTGGGAACCTCCAAGCAGGGAAGGATTTTTTCAAGGACTTACAATGCCTAAATAAAGTAAGATCGGCTGCCTGAAGGTGGAATGCGGAAAACAGAGGCTGTCCGTCATGAGGATGGAGCAACAGCACCCCCTTGTGGCGTAATGATGCAATCACACCCTGTGACGCACCCTGTGATGCAGCCTGAAGAAAATCCTTCTAAAATTGTACTTGTCATATGTTGTATGTTGCATGTAATTGTATGTGGAACCGGCAGGGACTGTCTGCCATATGTGTGATGTAATTAGTATTTAGGGAACCTGTCCATCTAGCTATCTAATCTATCATCTATTACATTCATAAATATGACTAGAGCTATTGTTCTATTGTCACAAATTAATCTTAAAATTAATTCAAAATATGATCAAGTGTTACAGCATTATGCAATCTAACACACAAAAGAAAAGTCAGTAACAGAATTAATCTTAGGGTTTACAGCACTTTGATACCACTTGGTAGCATGGCTCATTCACAAGGAATCCTGGAACTTGTGGTTTGTTGCTGCAGGTTTAAAATTTATTATATGGAAATCTAACGTTGTAGTCCAGGGGAGCACATCGGAGGCCTCTAATAATTCCTTGCAAAATAAAAAATCCTAGGATTTGTTAGAATGTAGCCAGGACTGTTAAAATGATGTGCTAACTGCTATAATTCAGCCACGTGTGTTCACCTCACAGATATGTATGAAGGGAGTTTACTTTGCTAGGGTAATTGGATCCCGTTGTGGGCCGTTTGGAGCCTGTTGGGGGCAGTACCCTCGCCGTCATTGTTTTTTCTTTCTATGGACAATGGTATCTTAACACACTGAGACAAACAATTGAGAAAATGGTCAGACCCAGCAACTTTTTTTGCATGAGAATCTATTCATACAGAAATGTTGTGTCTTGAGCAAAACACCCCCCCCCCCAACCACATTGGCCTAAATCTTCTTGTTAATCCTGATAGATTTATCTGCTCAATAAGATTTTCCTATGTGTTGAATGGGCCTACTCTAGCTAGGATTAATTAAGATGCCAGCCATTGAGCACAAAACCAAAACACTATGGTTTAAAATACATTCAGTTGCAAAATTGTTGCAGTGAGGTGGGGTACTTTTTGTTTTTCATAAAAATAAAATATATTTCTATAGTTTCCCCAAGGGAGAGAGAGAGAGAGAGAGAGAGAGAGAGAGAGAGAGAGAGAGCTTCCTTTGTCTCTTTTCTCAAGCATGTTCTTCTCAAAGCTTTGCATATGATTTTAATACAGCCAGTTGGAATATGATCACATTATGAACTGTGAAACATACCATTCCTGCTACACCAGACCACAAGAGAGAACTGAAGCCTGGAACCCCAGGTCTCGGCGGTGGTCAGGGGAGTTTTTGCACAGTTAAGACTCATGCGGCAGCTGCGCCCGTACCTTGGGAAGTCTGATCTGGCTACGGTCGTCCACACTCTGGTCACATCCTGAATAGATTACTGCAACACACTCTACGTGGGGCTGCCTTTGAAGACAGTTCGGAAACTGCAATTAGTCCAGCGGGCAGCAGCCAGACCACTAACGGGAGCTACATAAAGGGAGCATACCCCCTGTTGTGTCAGCTCCACTGGCTGCCTGTCCAATTCCGAGCTCAATTCAAAGTGCTGGTTTTGACCTTTAAAGCTCTATATGGTTCTGGCCCAGCTTACTTGTCCGAACGCATCAGCTGCTATGTCCCACCTCGTAATTTAAGATCATCCGGGGAGGCCCTGCTCTCTCTCCCGCCTACTTCTCAAATGCAGTTGGTGGGGACGAGAGATAGGGCCTTCTCGGTGGTGGCTCCCTGTCTGTGGAACGCACTCCCTATTGATATACGATCAACCCCATCTCTCCTGGCATTCAGGAAAAAAGTGAAATCCTGGTTATGGGTTATGGGTTTGCACATTAGCACGATACAGCACTTTAGATTGGATTGAAATGGCAAACTGGTGGACATGACCCAATGCTTCTGTTATGGACAGAATACTGTTTTTAACTTATGTGAATGTATATGATGTATTTTAATGCTAATTGTATTTTAATGTATTTTAAAGCTAACTGTATTTTAATGTATTAAATTTTGACTGTTTTTTTGTTTTCTATTATATGTATACTGTGTTTTTTGGCATCGAATTGTTGCTGTTGTTAGGCCGCTCTGAGTCCCCCCTCGGAGGTTGAGAAGAAGCGGGGTAGAAATGGTGGAAATAAATAAATAAACTGAAAAACGTGTAAGAACTCTTGTCACCAAAATCAGCAAGAGAAACCCTATGGATGTATTTGTTCCTCCATGCATCAGTGAAGGTTTACATCCCAAGACTGGGAGTGAATAAAAGGAGCTTTCTTTTCTGATGATGAGCCCAGTAAAGAGTTGGTCTGGGGTGATAAAAACAACCAACGCACCCACACGTGCAATGATTTTCAGTCTTAAACTTACAGTCCAAAAAGAATGGAGGAGCTGAAGGTTAAGTTACAAAATAGATATAGTTACAGAGAAAAACAGCCTGACAATACACAGGCCAGGATTAAGCTCCGGTTTGCTCAGATTAGCAGGAAGGAGGGGGAAAGGGGAAAAGGTTCAGGTGCCTTTTACAATAGCAAAAGCCTATTAACGGCACCGGAGAGGCAGGGGGACTTTACCAGATAACTAAATCCATTGATCTCTAATCCTTTGGGCCCTACTGACTCTGGAAGAGTTGCTTGCGTGGCTTCGGTCCAGAACCTCACACTGCCAAGAAACACTTAGCTCTTCAACAGCCAACAAAGAGCACCACTCTGCATGTGGGAACGGCATAAAAAGAAACAGCGTCTCGCACTTAGCCTGTGGACCGACCAGCAGCATGGAGAAGCGGGTTGGTGCTAAAATGCACTGGGAGACAGTGTCATCCCAGGCTTCAAAATGGGACAGTAAACGGGGGCGAGGGAGACTTGTCTGTGCTAATTCAAAGAGATTGGGTGGCATGCCAGGCATCCTTTGCTGTAAGTTTTCTCTCAAGAACTCCTGCTCGAACTCTTCCTGGGGGAAAACATTACTATTCATGTGCATTTCGTGCAGGTTGAAGACATTCAAAAGTGAGCCCCATCAAAGGTAGATGCATTTTACCTTCTGTTTAGATGTAAACGCAACAGCAATGCATATGGATTAGCAATTATGCTGTGCCTCGGTGGCAAAAAGAGTTTAAGGAACTATTAGGAAGATAGTGAGGGTATCTATAGCTACCCCATTAGTTCATGTTCACGATCATGTTTTAAGGCAGCTCAGTCTTTCTGCTTGTCTTTGCAAATATAATGTGGTTTGGAACGAATAACAGATTTAGGAATATATTACACAAATGCTATCCACATGAATTCATGGGTATGGATTATTGCTGGGTATGTTTTTATGCCTCCTGGTATGTGTCCATTCATTTGCTTTCTTAAAGTTCTCCTCATTTGTACATTCAAAATGCAAAACACTTAGTGCTCTTAAACTAGAAATGTGAAAATCTCTCAGTCTTGATTTTGTTGAGTTTCTTAACAACCTGTCTACATGTTCTTCATATGTTTGCTTCATATCACATTCTAAAACTTTGGATGTGATGATACAAGGGTGGCACAACGTAACCACCCCATACTTAATTATTGGTAGGTTACATACCTGTGACCATCTTTCTTCGAGTGAAGCTCTGTGAATCCACACTTATGAAGTTTGCGCGCCAGCGCGGGCTTCCCAACGGAAACTTTCCAGTTTAAAACTTTTTGGCGGTAGCTCCGCCCAGCCAACCCGGAGGGCATAAAAGCGCCTCAGCGCGCCCACGCCATTCCTTACGCCACGTAGCAACAAGGAAGGGTGGTTTGAGAAAGAGGGGATGGCCGGGCGGGTCGTGTGGATTCACAGAGCTTCACTCGAAGAAAGATGGTCACAGGTATGTAACCTACCATTCTTCTTCGAGAGCTCTGTGAATGCACACTTATGAAGATTTACCGAGCTAAGGTAAAGGAGGTGGGAACAAACCAGCCAGATTGTAGAAAAATGAACAGGTTTATTGCAACCAGCAACCTGAATAAATAACATGTTAACACATAATATATATATGAGTAGGAGGCAGGCTCCCACTTGTAAACACAGTGCAACAAGCACCATTCATGTCAGGCACGCAGGCCTCAAACATAAGTGCAATATTAGCAGAAGTGCAACAAGCACCATTCATGTCAGGCACACAGGCCTCATAACAGTGAGTGCAACAAGCACAACCTGAGAACAAAGGGTGCACAACTGGTGCAACCTACCCGTAAATGGGTAAAGCGCTTTAACTGGTAGACTGTGCCCCTACCTGGGGCACGGCACATACTTAACATTGACAGTGCAATGAACAGGAGGGGTTCGAACGACGCAAACTGTCGATCGACCAGTGCAAAAAACAAGGGAGAACTGGGGCTGACTACTCTGCAGCACCTAGTGGGGTCTTTGGGTTAAGAATCGACCGACCAAAGGCCGCCTCCCTCCCAAACAGGGTGTCTACCCGGTAATGGGATATAAAGGTAGAGGGGTTGGCCCAGATGGCCGCCCTACAAATTTGGTCAGGGAATCCCTGGAGGAACGCAGTTGACGTGGCCACTGCCCTAGTCGAGCGTCCCTTAACCATAGGTGGGCAAGGTTGACGGGCTACCTGATAGCACAGTTCAACCAGGGATGCTACCCAATTAGAAATTCTCTGTGCTGACACCGGCAAGCCCAGCTTGTCGGTGGCGTATGATACAAACAGTCGGTCGATCGGGAATTCCGCCCGATCGGTTCTTGTAGGTCAGAAGGGCCCTTCTGACGTCGAGGCCGCTTGTCCTCGAGTCCGTGTCCCCGGTTTGGGCCAGTCCCAAGTCCGGAAGCACGATGTCTGTGTTCAGGTGGAACGGAGACACCACCTTCGGCAGAAAGGTGATGTCCGTCCGCAGGATGGCCCTATCTGCTAAAAACAGTAGGTAGGGCTCGTCGACACGGAGCGCCGCCAGCTCGGAAGGGCGACGCGCCGAAGCAATGGCGACCAAGAAGGCCACCTTCCAGGATAGGAGCCGCAGGTCGATGGATGACAGCGGCTCAAACGGTGGGGATGTCAGGCAGGACAGCACCAGGTCCAAGTTCCACCCGGTGTAGGTGGATGCACCGGGGGACGAGTGTTATTAACACCCCTCAGGAACCTCTTGACCAACGGGTACTGGAACAGCGAGGGACCGCCCCTCTGCTGGTTCTGCCAGGTGAGGGCCGCCAAATGGGTCTTCACCGAGGACATGGATAGACCCCTGTCGACCAGTTGTGCCAGGAACTCCAAGACCGATGAGACTACCAGCGGGAAGACGGTGGTAGATCGGGAAGCCTGGAACCTCTCGTAGCGGGCGATGCAAGCTGCGTACGTCTTCGACGTGGCCGGCTTGTGGGCTGCTGCCAGGATCGCTGCTACAGCTGGAGAGACCTCTGGTGTCGATGAATCCTCCACGCAGTCAGGTGCAAAGACTGAAGGTCCGGGTGGAGGAGCATCCCGTTCTCCCGCGTCAGAAGGTCTGGTCGGTGAGGGAGTGGCATGTAGTCCTGACCCGCTAGGTGTAGCAGAGTCGGGAACCAGACTTGTCTCGGCCAGTAGGGAGCGATGAGGATGCAATCGGTCCCTGCTAGCTGGATCCTCTCGACGATCCGAAGGAGGAGCGGGAACGGCGGGAATAGGTAGAAGAACCCCGTCGTCCAGTCGAGCAGAAGGGCGTCCCCGAGGCATCCCCGGCGTGCATCCGGGGCAAGCCTTGCACCGAAAACCGGCAGTTGGTTGTTTTCCGGCGATGCGAAGAGATCTGCGTCCGGGAACCCCCACCGCTGAAACACACGGTGGAGCTCGTCCGGATGCAGCATCCATTCGTGGGACGACCAGTTGGTCCTGCTGAGGCAATCCGCTTCCTCGTTCTCGACACCCGGGAGATGGACCGCCCTGGGAGTTACTTGATGGTGGACGCACCACTCCCACAGGCTCTGGGCTAGGGCCAGGAGTTTCTTCGAGCCCGTCCCGCCCTGCTTGTTCACGTAGTACATGGCCACGATGTTGTCTGTCCTGACCAGTACTACTTTCCCAGTGACGAGGGGGGCGAAGGCCCGGAGAGTCTTGGTGATGGCCAGAAGCTCCAGATAGTTGATGTGATGAAGCTTCTCCACCGCCGACCACTGTCCGTTGACCGACAGGGTGCTCGTGTGGCCTCCCCATGCCTGTAATGACGCGTCGGTCGTCACTGTGATGGCTGGGTCTACGGTGTGGAAGGGGACTCCCCTGCACACGTTGCTTTTGGACGCCCACCATCGGAGGGAGTCCTTGATCGCCTTCGGTAGGGATAACCTTTTCGAGTGGTGTTCCCTGACCGGATCGAAATGGTCGAGGAACCAGCGCTGCAGTGGCCTGAAGCGCAGTCTCGCCAACGGGGTCACAGCTACTGTCGAGGCCATGTGGCCTAGGGTCACTTGGATCTGTTTCGCCGTGATGGCGGGCCTGTTGCAGCTGTGTATCTCGCGTCGAAGAGCCTGGAATCTGACGTCTGGCAGATAGGCGAGCTGATCGACGGAGTTGAATATCGTGCCGATGAACTTGATGGTCATCGTTGGGACCAGCTGGGACTTTTCCTCGTTGAGGCGCAGGCCCAATGAGGAGAGTAGCTGTAGGGTCGTAGAGACCTGCTGATTCAGAAGCTCTGGAGACTGGGCCGCCAGCAGCCAGTCGTCCAGATACGGAAAAATCCGGATCTTTTGCCTCCTCAAGTGCGCAGCCACGACCGACATGCACTTTGAGAAGGTTCGAGGTGCTGTCCCGAGGCCGAACGGGAGGACGTTGAACTGGTACGCCCTTCCCGCCACCTTGAAGCTCAAGAAGCGTCGATGAGCAGGTCGAATCGAGACGTGGAAGTACGCGTCCCGGAGGTCGATCGACGCAAAGTGGTCGTTGGACCGGAGAAGTGGTAGAATGGACGACACTGACACCATCCTGAATTTCCTCGGCGAAACGTACGCGTTTAAGTCTCTGAGGTCCAGGATGGGTCGCAGGGAACCGTCTGGCTTCGCACCCGTGAGAAGAATGCCCCTCTTTCCTTGCTCTTGGGGAGCTGTGAAATCGCTCCCTTTTGAAGCAACGCGTCGACCTCCTCAAGATCACCCTGGACGGCGGTGTCTCGACGATGAACCCCGTGGGTGTAAGTTCGTCGAACTCCAAGGCATAGCCGTCTTCGACAATCCGGAGAACCCATGCATCTGAGGTGATGCGTCGCCAGGCATCGATGTAGCGGGCCAGGCGGTCTCCGAATGGCGGGTGTGGTGGTGGAGGTCGAAGGATGGGAGGAGGCATGGTGGTGGCAGCGGTACTTTGCGACGAGGCGGTGTCGTCAGCGTCCCGTCAAACGCGACGGTTGGATTGTCCATTGCCATTTCCATGGCGAGGTCGGGACTTGTTCCCCTGTCGGGGTCTGTTGGACTGTTGCTGCTGCCTCGGTTGCTGCTGTTGCTGCTGCTGAGGCGCCGAGTACCTTGGGGCTTGGCGGTACTGCTGCTTGGGCTGAAACTTGGCCCGTTGGTAGTACTTCGGCCTGGGCTGGGCTTGAGGCCGGTCCAATTTAGCTGTCAAGACTCTAAAGTCGTGGGTAGCCTTGAGTCTGTCGTCCGTGCCCGCAAAGAAAAGTCCCTGGGCATCGAACGGCAGATCCTCGATGGTCTTCCTCGAATTCGTGGAAAGGCCTGAGGATTTGAGCCAAGCGTGTCTCCGGATGGCGACACCGTGGGCTAGCAGCTTCCCCGAGGTGTCCGCTGTGTGGCGGGCCATGAGGATCTGATGATGAGCCAGCGATTCTGCTTCCTGGGAGATAGAGAGGAGCGCCGTCTGTTGCTCCCGAGAGAGATCCTGGAAAAGGGTTGAGCCCTTTCCCAGAGGATCTGGTGGTACGCCGCCATACACGCGCCGTAGTTGGCCATCTTGGTCAACAGGAGCCCGGCCTTGTAAATTTTTCGACCCGTTGTGTCGAATCTCCTTCCCTCCTGATCTGAGGGCGCCGCAGATTCTCGACCCGAGGTTTGAGAAGAGGTGACGATCATCGAGTTCGGCACTGGATGGTCGTGGAGCCAGCTCCTCTCCCTCTCGTCTATCTTATACCATGCCTCGATGCGACTTGACGTAGGAGGGATGGTAGACGGCGTTGCCCATGATGCCTTGACCGCCTCCTCCAGCGGTTCTAGCATAGGAAGGTGCGGTTGGGCCGCATCTTCGATCTGCACCCGTCTGAACACTGGGCAAGCGCTGGACCTCGTGGGACATAGGTTTGCATCCCCAGGGATCTCGCCATCCGGCCCATCTGCTCACCGAAGGCCTTCACGTTGTCTGTCGGCGAAGAGGAGGGTTCGGCATCACAACCCGTATGGGAGGGCGTTCTGTCCATGTTGAGGGACAGGATGGATCCTGATCTTATCGATCGAGGGACCTCGCCATCCTCCATCTCGTCTCCCGACCAGGGCTGGACCGTGTCTGGGATCACCGGTGGTTGGGACTGTGGAGGCGACCTGGACGTCGACGGAATGTTTGGCATCTCTGACGACACAGGAGGAGGTGTCCGCTTGGCCGGGGCCAGGGCGAGCCTCGTGGTCTGCCTGCCTTTGTCTGGCGACGTCGCGAAGAGTTGTCGAACCGAGGTCTGTCCCGGAGGAACGAGGACGACGGTCTGGACAGAGTTCTCTGGCGACACCCGGTGCTCTACCCCTGTCTCCACAGCGAGAACAGGGGCAGGCGAAGAGTCGGGGCAGGAGACTGAAGACGATGACGTCAGCGTCCTGCGCCTTTTCGGTGAGGAAGGTCTCGAGGCAGCGGCCTCCAGAGACTTGCCCGGAGTCACAGGAACCAGGCCTCTGGTCTGGGCTCTACGGGCTTCTTCGCTCGACCTCCGGAAAGCTATCTCCATAGCCCGATCGGAGGGAGTCCTCGAGATGGCCGACCTCTGGGAGGCCCGACGCCATCGAGCTTGTCGATGCTCTTCGAGGTGGAGGCAGCTGGACCGTTTCGGTGGTTACGGTGCAGGGCCTCTTCGACACCGAAGTCTTCGAAGTCTTCGAGGAGACAGACTTGGTGGAATTCTTCTCCTTCTGCGGGCGCTTCCCGGCCGGGCGGCGGTCGGCGCAGCGGGGACCGAGGCAGCCGCCCCGGATCCCAAGGAGGCAGATGGGACAGCCGTCGCCATCTGTGGAGGGCAGAGAGCACGCTCCGTGAGGTAGGCCTGAAGCCTGCGGGCTCTCGCTCTTCGAGTGGCGGTCGAGAAGGCCTGGCAGTGCCGGCAGGCAGGAACGACGTGTCCCTCCCGGACACCGGAGGCACTTCGAGTGACCGTCACAGTCCGGGATCTTGCTACCGCAGGATAAACACCTTTTGAAACTAGTTGTGGACATGCTATGTTCACACAACCAGCCGTACTTTCCGATGTTGCCCAAGTGGCGGAAAACAAAGGAATGGCGTGGGCGCGCTGGGGGCCTTTATGCCCTCCGGGTTGGCTGGGCGGAGCTACCGCCAAAAAGTTTTAAACTGGAAAGTTTCCGTTGGGAAGCCCGCTGGCGCCGCAAACTTCATAAGTGTGCATTCACAGAGCTCTCGAAGAAGAACAATGTTTCAAACTTGCAATGTTAAACAATGTAACACTGGGGTTTTCCCCTGGTACAGTTACACACAAGTAACTACTTAATACTGGGTTACTCTCAACCCTGGGACTAAACTCTGTCCCACACACTTGGGGTTTCCTCAAACCCACACACAGAACTGAACTGCACACTGCAGTTCCTACAGACAGCTTGCTGCTTCAGCAACTCTAAATCCTAACTAACCCTGCTCACAGCAGCTGGCCAACTGACATTCTTCAACTGTCAGATTCAAACTCAACATTCTAAAGCTAGCCTTGGCTGGCTCCGCCCACTGTTACTATGACAACACATTCCCCCAGGAGGGAAATGCCTTTACTATCATAGTTAACCCTTTAGGGTCTGTCTAACATTCAACCCCCATTTCAAATACAAATGTCCCTTCTAAACCATATAAACAAACATGTGATCAACATACAGCACAGGTATTAACACAGAAATAACCTCCTCATCACACTGAGATAGGCAAGTTCGGTTGCAGAAAAGCACAGCAGAAAG